>CM035839.1:401821929-403021929 GCA_020510985.1 Pholidichthys leucotaenia
TAATCAATAGCTGCAACCCTTCTTTGTTCATTCCAGACTCCTAAAAGACCCCATCAGTGTGTGTGCGTGTGTGTGTGTGTGTGTGTGTGTGCGTGCGTGTGTGTGTGTGTGTGTGTGTGTGTGCCTATCTATGCATGTGTGTTTGTTCGTCGAAAAGCCTGAGTATCCAAGTGGGGCTTCTGGCATTTACCTGTACTAGTGGAGCAGCAGCAGCAGCTGTCACCCACAGCTCACCTCAGGGATGTTTCCTGAGTTGCTGAGACAAGTTGATCTTTGGAAAGTTCACCTGAGTCCACAGGGTTGTCTCGGTGATGTGGTGTACACAGATGAATTAAAGCTTCTTGTGTGTGTTGTTTTTTTGTTTTTTTTATTGAGCTAAATTGATGCTGTGTGAAAATAGGGGCCGTTTTGTTTTTTCCTTTAAAAACAGAGAGGGGGCATATATCCAGATGGTGTAAATATAGCTGTTGCTGTTGTTGACGTGTGTGAGGGAGATCTCACCCCAGGACTGGCGGTGATGGTGGTAACAGAGCAATTACTATTGATCCTTAACATTACTGACAGAGGAAACGTTGTGGGTGTGCAGTTTGACAGCCATAGGCTCAGCCAAAAGCCAGAAGCACACAGCTCTGAGGACAGACCGCTGTTTCTTATAGAAATAACTCTTTTCAATAAACATCTCTAATCGTGCCTGCTACAATCCTTAATCAAGCCTTTATTTCCCCTAAGCTACTTAAGAAAACTGGAAAATGCAGCAGCTTAAAAGTGCTTTAAACTGAACAAATATAAGCCAGTCTTGATTAAAAAAGGCCCTCTGTTGTGTCTATATACTGTATTGAGTGTGCATATGCAGTGCAGCTGCAGGGAAAAAAAAAAAAAAAACAGGAACTTTCCGAGTAGCTTGTTCATTTGCACCTGCAGCCACAATCATGCACCAACCAGCAATCTCTCCCCAAGAGGAAACGCTGATTTCCCCATAGTGTCTGTGATGTGCCCCTGCAGTGTGTTACCGCCACTGTAGCGCTGCTTAACTATGATCCCGACCAGCTTAATGAGTCTGTTTACCTTACTCGTGAGATAAGGTAAAATGAAACTTTAATTGTCCCTGTGGGGAATTTGGAACAGTACAGAAGCAAATAAGGGGAGACACAGATCATTTAAAAAACAACAACAAAAAGCCAACGTAAATAACAGAGGACAAACTGGAGGTCATGAAATCATTGAAGTTTGAGCACAAGCAGCACTGCCCAAATTAATTCATTCATTTAATGGGGTTTTTTTCCATTTAAAATTTACATTTCTGTAATTATGTGGCGATATGTGTTGGTTTTATCACAGGAGAAGGAGTGATGTTGTGATGGAACATCAACTAGGGCTGTGATTCAGAGGCAGCGCTCAACACGGAAGTCATCACAGCATGCTGTTGTACCAGTACAACATCACGATCTCGAGTGTGATATTGCAACACAACAGTTCCACAACTACAATTTATGAATTAGCAGCAATACATGACGAAACATTATGATTTGTTTGTGTAACCAGTTTTTTTTGCTCCATGATAAGGATGCACGATACATATCGGCATGCCATCAGTATCGGTAGATAAAGCATTTAAAATGATTTATTGGCAAATATTAATATTTAGAGCCGATACAATAAGATTACAGCTGAGAGTCAGGAATGACGCTCGGCTGTGATGCTTTTTCAGCAGCGTGAGGGAATGACATCATCACATCAGGCAGCATAGATAAACAAACATGTCTGCTCCAGAAAAATAGATAACATGAGGAAATTAATCCAGCAGGCCCAGCAAGATGCAAACACAGTGGCAAAGGAAAAAAAAAACTTACACTGCAGCCTTCTCCACAGTGCTGAAACAAAGAGTAAAAAAAAAAACACAAGACCGTGACCACCTGATGGCCAAAGGCATTGTCATATAATGTGATAACACCAATACACAGCACCGAACTGATGGCGCAGGCACGGGTGACATCATCACGCAATGCCTATAATAAGAGATTGACAGCAGCAGCCCGGGTCTTTGACACTACGCCTCTAGTCACACACCAACCTGTATCCCTGTATAATTAGCTTGCTAGCTCATGTTGCTGTGTTCCACATGCTACCAGCTTCTCTAATAAAAGCTACCGTTCAGCACAGCCATCTTCTCCCTCATTCATGGACACAGCAGGCACCAGCCAAAAACCTGCAGAGTCCTTTGCTCCCGAAAACCAGTCACTCCCACTCAGTGAAAATTTGGCAGACCCGCACCGCAGACTCCCAGTGAGCCCCGCCACACACACCCAGTCGCAGGTAATGTTCAGATTCCATCTTACCTGAATTACAAGTTCAGTTTTTACCAACATCACATATTGAGGTGGTTCTAAGAGTGCTTTCACACCTACAGGCTTTAGTTCGTTTCAGTGGAACTCGAGTTTGTTTTCTCCGTTAGTGTGGTTCGTTTTGTCTGGTGAGAACACGGTTACCACACTCAGGTGTGCACCAAACCAGCCGTGCTAAGGCCGCCTGAAAAAGGTGGTCTCGATTCGAATCAGCTGGCAAACTCTGGTGCGGTCCTGCAGGTGAGAAAGTGACTGCACTAAAACAGGACCAGCGGCAAATGGTAAAACATTTTATGCCACTGTACATGCTTGATGGATCTTCAAAAATATCTGTGGCTGAGCATGTCACGGTTCTGGAGGATTAATCCAGTAATATTCCAGCGAGTTCAACACTCATAAACAGCATGTTTCTGTATATTCTCCAGCTGCGAAGCATCCTTGTATTGTATAGGAAATGAATAACCCCCTGAATCTCAGAAGGGCTTCTATTTTCCCAACAGCAGGAGATTGAAATAACCACATTTCACCACCCCCTCGCACTCAGTTTGCCTAATTCCCACCTATCCAGAGAGATGTGCTGCTGAGATAAGGAGCATAATCAAAACAAGTGAAAGACTGCGTTTTACTTGCCAGCCAGAGCGCTTTGGCATGAAGTGAGTCACTGCAGTGTTTCTCTTAACACCGCCTTCAGGGACCAACCGCCCACTCAACCAGCCAAAAAATAAGAGAAAATGTAACTAATACTTTAATAAAAATTTATAATTATTATTTATGTTATTTACCAAATTTAATAGGCTCCCATGTGTGTTCTGTGAGCATGGCCTCTTTTTACTTTGGTTGAAGCCCTTCCTGGTGAATGCAATCAAACCTTTCTCCAAATAATATGTAAAAAAAATCCATTTTGTGTTTGTTACCACTGAATATGCAGTACATTGTTGACGATGGTGACATCATCATGTCTCATGACGTTTCACTGCTTCTAAACTGATTAAGGATGGAGGTAGGCTAGAAATTGGAATAAAACTAATGGTCCCAACACTGGTGTCCATAAGTTCACGTCCAGGTCTTGCTTATTTGTTGCTGCTGTTTGCATTAAATTTCACTTTCTCATTCACAACATTTCCAATTTCATGATTAACTTCCTTTAGGCAATAAATACAGCAGGGAAAATAAGTATTTAGCACATCAACATTTTTCTCATTAAACATATTTCTGATGGCAAAGAAATCAAGGCAACTGTGTTCACAAAACAAGTTATATTTAATTAAGTGGAATGACACAGGGAATAACTATTGAGCACGTGAAGAAAAAGGTGCAAAAAGGCATAGAAAGCCAAGAAACCAGCTGAAATCCATCAGAATTTAGGAAGCCACCCCATCCCCCATCAGTGCAAATTCATTTCAGATGGTTAAGTCCTGACTGATGGCCTTTAAAAAGGTCTGTGAATATCAGATTGTCACACCACAAAGAACTCGTGATGGGTAGAAGCAAAGACCTCTCTTTAGACCTTCGCAACCTTATTGTTGCAAAACATTATGATGGCATTGGTTACAGGCGCATTTCTAAACTGCTTAATGTTCCAGTGAGAACTGTTGAAGCCATCATTCGGAAGTGGAAAGAACATCATTTTACCATAAAACGGCCATGGCCAGAGCTCTTCATAAGATTTCTGACCGAGGAGTCAAAAGAATTATCAGAAGCGTTATCCAAGAGACAAAGACCACTCATGGAGAGCTCCAGAAAGACCTGAAGGTAGCAAGTACTGCTGTTTCAAAGAAAGTAATGCATTCAACTGACATGAGCTCTATGCCCACTCACCTCGACTCGTTTAAAGTCTGCTGCACAACACTTGGGCAAGCCAGTAAAATACTGGGAGAATATAGTCTGGTCAGATGAGACCAAAACTGAACTTTTTGGATGCCACAGTACACACCATGTTTGGAGGAGAAATGGCACTGCACAATAGCCCCAAAACACCATACCAACAGTGAAGTTTGGAGGTGGGACCATCTTGATGTGGGGGTGTTTTTCATCACATGATACAGGCTGACTTTATATCGTTGAAGGAAAGATGAATGGACAAATGTACAGACATCCTTGAAAAGAACCTGTTGCCATCTGCCAAGATGCTGAAGATGAAACAAGGGTGGACATTTCAGCAAGACAGTGATCCCAAACACACAGCCAAAGAAACTCTTAACTGGCTCCAGAGAAGGAAAATAAAGTTGACAGAATGGCCCAGTCAGTTATCTGACCTGTGTCCAATTGAAAATCTATGGAACAAACTGAAGGTCAGAGTTCATAGAAGACATCCACGGAACCTTCAAGATTTGAAGGCAGTTTGTGTGGAAGAATGGGCTAAAATCACTCCTGATCAATCTGGAAGCTGTTAAAGGCTTTTCTACTAAATATTAAATTAATTTCATCAAGCATGTTCAATACTTATTCCCTGTGCCATTCCACTTTATTAAATATAACTTGTTTTTAAAACACAGTTGCCTTGATTTCTTTGTAAGTTTGGATTACTTGAGTTGTTACTGATATCTGGTGAAAATATCAGGTCAATGCCTCCATCAGAAATGTGTTTAATGAGAAAAATATTGACATGTTCAATACTTATTTTGCTGGCTGTAAATGCACATTTCCAAGTGGTTAAATAAGGGTTGACAATTGGGTTGGGCACCGAAACTACTTGGTTAAGATAAGAAAAATTGTTAGGTTTAGGAAAAGATAAAGATCTGCTTTACACACATATCTGCAATGCGCTGTGTCACGGGGGTGGGGGGGGGGGCACCGCTCTTATCCTTTCAGTTTGTCCGGATTATTTTCTGTATTTTCTTCATCTTGGTTTCATTTTGTATTTCAGTTAGTCTTGGATGTATAATGTTTATTAGTTGCCTTTTGTCTTTGATTATGTTTTTGAGTTCCTGTTATTATAATCTCGGGTTTGCCTTTATAGCCTCGGCCATTTACAGTGGTGTGAAAAAGTGTTTGCCCCTTCCTGATTTCTCATTTTTTTTGTATGTTTGTCACATTTTAATGTTTCAGATCATCCAACAAGTTTAAATAATAGACAAAGATAACACAACTAAATGCAAAATGCAGTTTTTAAATAAAGATGTTTATTATTAAGGGTAAAAAAAAATCCAGACCTACATGGCCCTGTGTGAAAAAGTGATCCCCCCACCACCCTTAAAATATAAATTAACTGTGGTTTATCACATCTTTGGAAAGCTGAGTTCAATTTCTCTAGCCACACCCAGGCCTGATTACTGCCACACCTGTTCTCAATCAAGAAATCACTTAAATAGGACTTGCCTGACAAAGTGAAGTAGACCAAAAGATCCTCAAAAACTAGACATTGTGCTGCAATCTAAAGAAATTCAAGAACAAATGAGAAACAAAGTAATTGAGATCTATCAGTCTGGAAAAGGTTATAAAGCAATTTCTAAAGCTTTGGGACTCCAGCAAACCACAGTGAGAGCCATTATCCACAAATGGTGAAAACATGGAACAGTGGTGAACCTTCCCAGGAGTGGCCAGCCAACTAAAATTACCCCAAGAGCACAGTGATAACTCATCCAAGAGGTCACAAAAGGCCCCACAATAACATCCAAAGAACTGCAGGCCACACTTGCCTTAGTTAAGGTCAGTGTTCATGACTTCACCATAAGAAAGACAGTGGGCAAAAATGGCCTGCATGGCATTGTTCCAAGACAAAAACCGCTGTTGAGCAAAAAGAACAAAGGCTTGTCTCAGTTTTGCCAGAAAACATCTTGATGATCCCCAAGACTTTTGGGAAAATACTCTGTGGACTGACGAGACAAAAGCTGTATTTTTTGGAAGGTTTGTGTCCTATTACATCTGGCATAAAAGTAACAGCATTTCAGAAAAGGAACATCATACCAAGAGTAAAATATGGTGGTGGTAGTGTCATGGTCTGGGGCTATTTTGCTGCTTCAGGACCTGGAAGACTTGCTGTGGTAAATGGAACCATGAATTCTGCTATCTACCAAAAAATCTCGAAGGAGAATGTCTGGCCATCTGTTCATGACCTCAAACTGAAGTGTACTTGGGTTCTGCAGCAGGACAATGATCCAAAACACACCAGCAAGTCCACCTCTGATTGGCTTAAGAAAAACAAAATGAAGACTTTGGAGTGGCATAGTCAAAGTCCTGAATCTGATTGAGATGCTGTGGCATGACCTTCAAAAGATGGTTCATGCTTGAAAACCCTCCAATGTGGCTGAATTATAACAGTTGTGCAAAGATGAGTGAGCCAGAATTCCTCCACAGTGTTGTAAAAGACTCATTGCCAGTTGAGGCAAATTCTTGATTGCAGTTGTTGCTGCTAAGGGAAGCCCATCCAGTTATTAGGTTTAGGGGGCAATCACTTTTTTCACACAGGGCCATGTAGGTTTGGATTTTTTTTCCCCTTAATAATAAACACCTTCATTTAAAAACTGCATTTTGTGTTTACTTGTGTTATATTTGTCTAATATTTAAATTTGTTTGATGATCTGAAACATTTAGGTGTGAAAAACATACAAAAAATGAGCAATCAGGAAGGGGGCAAACACTTTTTCACACCACTGTATATTATGGATCCACGACCATCCATTTTCATATTATAATTATTATTTAACTGTTTAGACATGAGCCTATCATCACCTTTACTCTCAGTCCTCTTTCTGTATTTTCTATATTAGTATTCCAGTATTGCATCTCTTGTTTTGTATTTCTTCTTGTTCTCGCCTTGGTGGTTCTGCTTTTTCTCTGTGTATTTTGGTCTGTTCCCAGAAGAAGGTCAGAGTTTATCGAAGACATCCATGGAACCTTCAAGATTTGAAGACAGTTTGTGTGGAAGAATGGGCTAAAATCACCCCTGATCAATCTGGAAGCTGTTAAAGGCTTTTCTACTAAATATTAAATGAATTTCACCAAGCATGTTCAATACTTATTCCCTGTGCCATTCCACTTTATTAAATATAACTTGTTTTTAAAACACAGTTGCCTTGATTTCTTTGTAAGTATGGATTACTTGAGTTGTTACTGATATCTGGTGAAAATCTCAGGTCAATGCCTCCATCAGAAATGTGTTTAATGAGAAAAATGTTGACGTGTTCAATACTTATTTTGCCCACTGTAAATGCACATTTCCAAGTGGTTAAATAGGGGTTGACAAATGGGTTGGGCACCAAAACTACTTGGTTAAGATAAGAAAAATTGTTAGGTTTAGGAAAAGATAAAGATCTGCTTTACACACATATCTGCAATACGCTGTGTCATGATGCTGAGCACAGGGTGGGGGTGGGGGGGCACCGCGCTTATCCTTTCAGTTTGTCCGGATTATTTTCTGTATTTTCTTCATCTTGGTTTCATTTTGTATTTCAGTTAGTCCTGGATGTATTATGTTTATTAGTTGCCTTTTGTCTCTGACTATGTTTTTGAGTTCCTGTTATTATTATCATCTTGGGTTTGCCTTTATAGCCTCGGCCATTTACAGTGGTGTGAAAAAGTGTTTGCCCCTTCCTGATTTCTCATTTTTTTGTATGTTTGTCACATTTTAATGTTTCAGATCATCCAACAAGTTTAAATAATAGACAAAGATAACACAACTAAATGCAAAATGCAGTTTTTAAATAAAGATGTTTATTATTAAGGGTAAAACAAAATCCAGACCTACATGGCCCTGCGTGAAAAAGTGATCCCCCCACCACCCTTAAAATATAAATTAACTGTGGTTTATCACATCTTTGGAAAGCTGAGTTCAATTTCTCTAGCCACACCCAGGCCTGATTACTGCCACACCTGTTCTCAATCAAGAAATCACTTAAATAGGACTTGCCTGACAAAGTGAAGTAGACCAAAAGATCCTCAAAAACTAGACATCGTGCTGCAATCTAAAGAAATTCAAGAACAAATGAGAAACAAAGTAATTGAGATCTATCAGTCTGGAAAAGGTTATAAAGCAATTTCTAAAGCTTTGGGACTCCAGCAAACCACAGTGAGAGCCATTATCCACAAATGGCGAAAACATGGAACAGTGGTGAACCTTCCCAGGAGTGGCCAGCCAACTAAAATTACCCCAAGAGCACAGCGATAACTCATCCAAGAGGTCACAAAAGACCCCACAATAACATCCAAAGAACTGCAGGCCACACTTTCCTCAGTTAAGGTCAGTGTTCATGACTTCACCATAAGAAAGACAGTGGGCAAAAATGGCCTGCATGGCATTGTTCCAAGACAAAAACCGCTGTTGAGCAAAAAGAACATAAAGGCTCGTCTCAGTTTTGCCAGAAAACATCTTGATGATCCCCAAGACTTTTGGGAAAATACTCTGTGGACTGACGAGATAAAAGCTGTATTTTTTGGAAGGTGTGTGTCTTATTACATCTGGCATAAAAGTAACAGCATTTCAGAAAAGGAACATCATACCAAGAGTAAAATATGGTGGTGGTAGTGTGATAGTCTGGGGCTGTTTTTCTGCTTCAGGACCTGGAAGACTTGCTGTGGTAAATGGAACCATGAATTCTGCTATCTACCAAAAAATCTCGAAGGAGAATGTCTGGCCATCTGTTCGTGACCTCAAACTGAAGTGCACTTGGGTTCTGCAGCAGGACAATGATCCAAAACACACCAGCAAGTCCACCTCTGAATGGCTTAAGAAAAACAAAATGAAGACTTTGGAGTGGCCTAGTCAAAGTCCTGAATCTGATTGAGATGCTGTGGCATGACCTTCAAAAGGTGGTTCATGCTTGAAAACCCTCCAATGTGGCTGAATTACAACAATTCTGCAAAGATGAGTGGGCCAGAATTCCTCCACAGTGTTGTAAAAGACTCATTGCCAGTTGAGGCAAATGCTTGATTGCAGTTGTTGCTGCTAAGGGTGGCCCAACCAGTTATTAGGTTTAGGGGGCAATCACTTTTTCACACAGGGCCATGTAGGTTTGGATTTTTTTTCCCCTTAATAATAAACACCTTCATTTAAAAACTGCATTTTGTGTTTACTTGTGTTATATTTGTCTAATATTTAAATTTGTTTGATGATCTGAAACATTTAAGTGTGAAAAACATACAAAAAATGAGCAATCAGGAAAGGGGCAAACACTTTTTCTCACCACTGTACATTATGGATCCACGACCATCCATATTCATATTATAATTATTATTTCACTGTTTAGACATGAGCCTGCCATCACCTTTACTCTCAGTCCTCTTTCTGTATTTTCTATATTAGTATTCCAGTATTGCATCTCTTGTTTTGTATTTCTTCTTGTCCTCGCCTTGGTGGTTCTGTTTTTTCTCTGTATTTTGGTCTGTTCCCAGAACAAACCAAAAAATTTTTTTCTATATAATGAACCTTAAAATTGTCATTTTTTCAAGTTTTTCCACACTCTTATTAACATGGGAGTGGACAAATATGCTTGTTTGTTGCTTTCAACATATCAAAAATGACAAACTATCCAGAGTATTCTCCAGAAAAACCTCCTAAGTACTGCAGAAATACAGCATGTGCAAACAGTTAACACTAACTCTTTCACCCCTACGAAATGTACATATACTGTAATTCTTAATACCTGATATAAAAAAGGTCATAGAGGATGCTTTTCTGTTGAAGGACAGAGACGAATGGCAGTCTTCCTCATTAACAGATTGAGGTGATTCTCCTACAGGTTCGTCTTTGAAAATATGAGTTATATCTGGATATGAAAGAAAAGCCCACTTGTCAATCACAAGATGGTGATGTCACAATCCATGTCTTATTTTATTCTACATGTGACTATAAACAACAAAGAAACATTTAACAAGACATAAAGCAACTGAGAATAGCCTTATCAGGTTTAAAGTTTAGTGCTTACTAAGGTAACATTTTTTTTTTACAGACATACAGTATACTGTATACAGTCAGACTTCAGAGGATTTCCTCTTGCTGGTAATTAAAAGAAATTGAGATGTAAGACACCTTCACCCAAGCTTTGTGCACAGAGCTACCAGAGGACTGACCCCCCATTGTAGCTTTCACTACTCGCAGTAGCTGTGTGGCCTAGGGTCAGTGAAACGGAGATAGGAGCCAACCCATACACTACATGGTGTCCCACATGCTGTGGAAGGGATCAACTTAACTTAACCCAAGCTTTACTCTTAAATGGCTTCATATGTTCAGTGTGAACAGGGCATCCTTCAAAAACAGAGGTTCCCTCTCAATGGACCTTCCCTGTTAAATAAACTAGAAAAGCACTCAGAGAGTGCATACCTCCACCAAGGCTCCTTCCTTCCCTCCATTTGTCCATCCATCTGTCCGTACTTCCCTGCCTCCATCCCACCATACATTGCAAGATAGGGCCTTGGTAGAGGTATGTGCTCATAGATCAGATCAAAAATCGAATGGGTTTGTCTGTAACCCAAGGACCTCCTCTGGTGAAAATTTGATCAAAATCCATCCATCAGTTTTTGTGTAATCCTGCTAAACCACTGGTAGAAGATTGAGCCTTAGTAGAGGTATGCACTCATGGATCACCTCCAAAATGTAATGTGTTCATGTGTAGCCCAGGGACCTTCTCTGGTGAAAATTTCATCCAAATCCATCCACTAGTTCTGGAGTATTCTTGCTAACACACTGTGAGAAAATAAGAGCCTTGGTGGAGGTATGCATTCTGGGATCATCACCAAAAATGTAATGGGTTCCTCTGTAGGTCAAGGACCACCTCTGGTGAAAATTTCATCCAAATCCATCAAGTAGTTTTTGAGCAATTTTGCTAAACCCCTGCTAGAAGATTGAGCCTTGGTGGAGGTATGCATTCTCAGATCATCACCAAAATCTAATGGGTTAATACTTTGACCAAGAGCCACCTTTGGCAAAAATTTCATTCAAATCTGTCTGGTAGTTTTGGAGTATTGTTGCTAACACTCTGTGAGAAGATAAGAGCCTTAGCGAAGGTAGGCATTCTCGGATCATCACCAAAATGTCGTGGGTTCCTCTGCAGCCCAGGAACCACCTCTGGTAAAAATTTCATCCGAATCCATCCAGTACTTTTTGTGTAATCCTGCTGCACAAATACAAACAAAGCCCTTGGTGGAGGTATGCACTCTCAGCTCATCACCAAAATCTAATCAAATCAAATCAACCTTTATTGTCATGTTGCTGTACATACAACTGTAGTGCAGGCAAGATGAAATTACGTTTCTCTAAGCATCCATATAAGTAAAAAGAACATAATTTAAGACACACTCACACACACCCTCACCCCCCACCCCAACACAGCCATTCGCACATCCCTGAGACATACTTGAAACTAACTAGAACTATAATATACAAATAATATACATAATGTCCATAAGGTGCAGTAGTATGTATGAAAGATTCCGGATCAACTGTTCAGCATCCTAACAGCTTGTGGAAGGAAGCTGTTAAAGTGTACCTGTGGTGGTCGTGAAGACGCATTTGACTTGAAAACATTATGAAAAAGTATTTCTTATTTTGGTAAATAATTTTTTCCAGCCATATACCACCAGACATATATTCAAATAGGACCTTGGCCATGGGCAGCCAATGAAAACTGTGGGCGCAGCCATGACACATGCGGATGTGACGTCACTTCGTTGATACTCAACAGTCAATGCTCCGCCTGTATGAGAGACTAGGGTGCTGTTGTGAGTTTTTTTATTCTATTATGGCTGAATTGTCGGACTCTGAGGAAGAATTTGTCCAACATGGCTACAGGTTTGAGCCAGAAAGGTCTTCTGAGGGTTAAAGTGACGAAGTGGTCCTCACACACAACGCAATTTCGTCTGAAATTATTCGTCTGTGCCCTGTTTCCACTCCGATCTTCTGACAAGGTGAGCTGTGTTTGGGTACACAAACTGCTGCTCTGTATATAGTTGTAGAATCATCTTCCGTGTTGCGGCAGTTACGAGATCAAATGAGACAAGCAGCTGAATTTAAGCATTTATTTATTTTCTACTCGTTTCAGTTCAGCATTTAATATGAACCCTGAGTTTGAAATAAACGTTTTAATTTTGGTCCTCATACAACGCAACGCGCTGTCTGCCACTATTTATAGCGGCGACGGAAGAGCCAAAATAATCTGCCGTTTTACGGCTGTTAACGACCTCATATCAGACGAGACGACCCGCCGAATTTAAGCATTTATTTATTTATTTTCTACTCGTTTCAGTTCTGCATTTAATATGAACCCTGAGTTTGAAATAAACGTTAGAATTTTGGTCCTCATACAACGCAACGCGCTGTCTGCCGCTATTTATAGCGGCGACGGAAGAGCCAAAATAATCTGCCGTTTTGCGGCTGTTAACGACGTCAGATCAGACGAGACGACCCGCCGAATTTAAGCATTTATTTATTTATTTTCTACTCGTTTCAGTTCTGCATTTAATATGAACCCTGAGTTTGAAATAAACGTTTGAATTTGAATTAGAATATCCCAAAAGCCGCTGCACATCCGGGTACTCGAGGCTCAGCCAATACTGATCCAGATCGCGGTAGCCACGAAATTACGTCACAGGAAGCGTCCTGGAAGTCCATGTAGAGGCAAATATGGCTGCGAACATGTTTTGCTGGCATACCTGAACAAGCACATCAGCAATGGATTTATATCAAATTGCCTTAAACTTGAATTTTACCTTGAAATTGAACTAGAAAGTGAGCCAGGGGCTCAATATAATATCTTTTTTTGCACGACCACCACAGGTACACTTTAATCAGTCTGGTGGTTCTGCCTCTGATGCTCTGGAATCGTTTGCCAGATGGCAGCAGTTCAAAGTGTTTAGAAGGTGAGAATGGTCCTTGACAATGTTCAGTGCCCTGCTCTTACAACGGTTCTGAAAAAGTTCTTGGACAGAGGGGAGGGAAACTCCAATTACCCTCTCAGCTTCCTTAACTATCCTCTGCAGGGCTTTTTTGTCTGACATACTGCAGCTGGAGTACCATGTAGCAATGCAGTACGTCAGAACACTCTCCACCACACCTCTGTAGAAGGTCCTGAGGATGCAGATGGGGAGAGAAGCCTGTTTGAGTTTCCTCAAGAAGTGCAGTCTCTGCTGGGCCTGCTTCCTGATCCCCAAGGAATTCTTGCTCCAGGTCAGGTCCTGCGAGATCTGCACTCCGAGGAACTTGATGTTCTCCACTCTCTCCACCAAACGGCCACCGATGCTGAGAGAGACATGTTCAGGCCGTGACCGCCGGAAGCCAATAATCATCTCCTTCGTTTTGTCCACGTAGGAGATGATCTGAGAATCATCTGTTCCCCATGTCATTGCACACCTTTCCTGAAAATTTCATCAAAATCTGTTGATAATTTTTTTGAGTAGTGTTGCTAACAGACAGACAAACCAACCAACCAACCAATGCCACTAAAAACATTACCTCGTCCCTTGGCGGAGGTAAAGAATAAATAAAATATTGGTATATATATGCTACTAAAACTCCCTTATTAGTGATGGTTGGCTTTTTATGTTAATGGTCTCCTGACACCGTCTTGCCAGTTGTGAAATGTGACTGGCTGACTGCTACTGGAGCCAAATTTACCGTTATGTAATTATCTTTGCACTAGTAGAAGGTCATGTGCGTGTGGGGAACAGTTCTGGTCTAAAGAGCTGGTCATAATTAGTCAGAGTCCTGCGCGCGAGAGAGAACACAAAGATTAAAAAGACAGAGTTCATTAGTTCCACGGCCCTCTTCTCATCCTCTCGGCTCATTCATTATAAATGATGCTCTGTCAGGCACTGGACAGCTGTTAAATGATTCTTCAGGTCTGTCTAAAACAAATAAAATAACAGTTATGAAAGGAAACCTTTGTCTGTTTGTTTTATCATCCCAATCTTTGAGAATATTTTTTAAATATTTCTGTTTTTTTAAACAATCTATGACAGTTAATAGCACATAATGACTCAGCGTGAACAAGTTGCCATGATAGCTTTCCTCTTTGCTACACTTAAGCCTTTTAGTGAGTACCACTTGTGTACACAAGGTTCATGGTGATAAAATTCTGAAAACATCAACATACAAACTAATTTCAAATTAAAGTCTGTATTTTATATACAAAAATGTCAAAAATATAGAAAGCATGTACATACATTTAATTTTATTAATTTTTAGCTTCAATCTACACCACTTTGGTTTCTTTCATTTGACTTTTCCTCATCTTATCCTTTAATTTTGAGATGTAAATGAACCAGCAAAAGATGAACTAACCACAATATTTCATTTGATTTGTTTCTGTTAAGATATGGTACAAAATATCAAAATCTGCCCTAGGTAGAAACAAGAATTCATAAATAATTAAATAAATAAATGACCCTGGATCCAGATCAGGTACCAGATGGATTTCAAAACTTAATTACTTCTCAACTGGCCCAAGCCTCATGATATTTTTCTGCTTTCTGGTGTGAAAAATGCTTTTAGAAGAAGACTAGAATTGGTAAATGCAACTGTAATGTATACGCATAGAGGTGCACTGCTGACTAACAGTATGATTTAGGCTCCAATTTTATCAATACCCAGAAGTTAATCTCATTATTACACTGAGTCCTCTCCTAGCTAAAAGGTTCTGGTCATAATTTTGCTATCTGATGGACATCCCTGCCTACATACTTCTTAACGCTGGAGTAGATAATAGGTAATATGTTGCAAACAGAAAAGCTTCCCTGCAATTGCAGTCTGACTTGTCAGTGTGTTTTTGCGGGCTTGTGTCTGTATGTGTGCATCTAATTTAACATGTGTCATCTCAGGACACCTTTCATCATCAGCTGCCCGCCTGGGGTGTGCCTCCAGGACATCCTGTAGCATCCAGCTCAGAAAATGGAAAAGGGAGAGACAGAAAAGAGTTACCTTTCACACAGTAAAAGGGGACTCAATATACTTTGCATTATTTTATGTATAAAATGTTACAATGGGCAAATGGAGAGGATTGTGTCAGAAAGGGCACCCAGCGTAAAATTTTTTGCCAAATCACAGATGCAGATTATCGCGAATGAGACTTCCTTACTGGATCAGTTGAGGCCGGGGTTAACAACGTCCACCACCGCAAATTGGGCTACCATTGGTCTAAGAGTGAGGAGGAGGAGGGTCTGGGTGTGTTTGAAGGCATGGACGTGGTGAAGGACATAGAGAGGGTTACTGTGAGAGAAGAGGATGCAAAGAGATGGAAGCAGATGTCACACTGTGGCAACCCCTAAAAGGAACAGCCAAAAGAAGAAGTATGGATTGAACATTGATGACATTGAAATTTGCAACCTCATTTATTACCTGTTCAAATCTTCTCTGTTTTAGGAGCAGCCAGAAAGAAAGAAGATGATTTGAACATGGTAGAGAAGCTAACCTGGCTATTTTCAACTGGAGGAAGACCCAAGCAGGTTACATCACAATATGCTAAGTTCTGACAATAAGCGACGTCTAATGGCAGTGTAAAAAAATGAAATGAAGTGATATGATGGAGGATTATAGTTGTAATCTTGCTAAAGTAGACCCTCACCTTCTTTATTTTAACACTAACCCTAACTATTACCCTAACCCAAGGGTCACCAATTTGATTTTTTTTTTTTTTGGTTTAAAAGTTAATACAGAACTAAAAGCAACACAAGTGTGATAATGTGTGAAAGCAAGTTAAATAATACTGGCCTGCCTGCAAACAGCTATGGTCTTCTAAAAGAATGTCCATAAAAGGATGGCAGTTCTTAAAAGCACATTTTGAGATGAATTTTTCCATGTGATTTGCCATATTTCTCTTCCATTTGTTTTGTTAAAAGATATTGGAAGTAAATTCATGGGTCACTGCAAATCTTCTTCTTTTGGCTGCTCCCTTTAGGGGTCGCCACAGTGGATCATCTGCTTCCATCTCACCCGATCCCTTGCATTTTCCTCTGTAACACCAACCCTCTCCATGTCTTCCTTTACTATATCCATGAATCTTCTCTGTGATCTTCCTCTTTTCCTCCTGCCTGGCAGCTCCATCTTCAACGTCCTTTGTCCAATACAGTGGTATGAAAAAGTGTTTTCCCCCTTCCTGATTTCTCATTTTTTTGTATGTTTTTCACACTTAAATGTTTCAGATAGTCAAAAAAAATTAAATATTAGACAAAGATAACACAAGTAAACACAAAATGCAGTTTTTAAATGAAGGTGTTTATTGAAGGAAAACAATCCAAACCTACATGGCCCTGTGTGAAAAAGTGATTGCCCCCTAAACCTAATAACTGGTTGGGCCACCCTTAGCAGCAACAACTGCAATCAAGCATTTGCCATAAACTGGCAATGAGTCTTGTACAGTGCTGTGGAGGAATTTTGGCCCACTCATCTTTGCAGAATTGTTGTAATTCAGCCACATTGGAGGGTTTTCGAGCGTGAACCACCTTTTTAAGGTCATGCCACAACATTTCAATCAGATTCAGGTCAGGAATTTGACTAAGCCACTGCAAAGTCTTCATTTTGTTTTTCTTAAGCCATTCAGAGGTGGACTTGCTGGTGTGTTTTGGATCATTGTCCTGCTGCAAAACCCAAGTGCGCTTTAGCTTGAGGTCGCAAACAGATGGCCAGACATTCTCCTTCAAGATTTTTTGGTAGACAGCAGAATTCATGGTTCCATTTATCACAGCAAGTCTTCCAGGTCCTGAAGCAGAAAAACATCCCCAGACTATCACACTACCACCACCATATTTTACTCTTGGTGTGATGTTCCTTTTCTGAAATGCTGTGTTACTTTTACGCCGGATGTAATGGGACACACACCTTCCAAAAAGTACAGCTTTTGTCTCGTCAGTCCACAGAGTATTTTCCCAAAAGTCTTGGGGATCATCAAGATGTTTTCTGGCAAAACTGAGATGAGCATTTATGTTCTTTTTGCTCAGAAGTGGTTTTTATCTTGGAACTCTGCCATGCTGGTCATTTTTGCCCAGTCTCTTTCTTATGGTGGAGTCATGAACACTGACCTTAACTGAGGCAAGTGAGGCCTACAGTTCTTTGGATGTTGTTGTGAGGTCTTTAGTGACCTCTTGGATGAGTCGTCACTGCGCTCTTGGGGTAATTTTAGTCAGCTGGCCACTCCTGGGAAGGTTCACCACTGTTCCATGTTTTCGCCATTTGTGGATAATGGCTCTCACTGTGGTTCACTGGAGTCCCAAAGCTTTAGAAATGCTAGAAAATTGAACTCAGCTTTCCAAAGATGTGATAAACCACAGTTAATTTATGTTTTAACGGGGGATCAATCACTTTTTCACACAGGGCCGTGTAGGTTTGGGTTTTTTTTTTTACCCTTAATAATAAACACCTTCAATTAAAAACTGCATTGTGTATTTACTTGTGTTAACTTTGTTTAATTTTTAAATTTGTTTGATGATCTGAAACATTTAAGTGTAACAAACATACAAAAAAATGAGTAATCAGGAAGGGGCAAACACTTTTTCACACCACTGTATATCCACTATCTCGCCTCTGCACATGTCCAAATCATCTCAGCCTTGCCTCTCTTACTTTGTCTCCAAACCGTTCAACTTGAGTTGTCCCTCTGATATACTCATTTCTAATCCTGTCCCTCCTAGTCACTCCAAATGGGTCATGGGTCATTGCAAATACTTTGCTTTAAAAGTACCAACTTGTCACAGTGGGAGTCAAAGTCCTGAATAGAAAGAAAATGTATCAAGATGCATAGAGAAGTGTGTGTGTGTGTGTGTGTATACAGGGATTAAAAACAAACACACAGCATTTATCCATATTAGTTGGACAACTTGTGAGCAATTCAAAGCTACTCAGAATAAATACCGTGTATGTTGCTGTGAATAAGTACAGTATATGGAATACCTATAGATCCAACAGAACATAGACTTTTGCCAAAGGGAATACCATTGAATAACCCATGACTGGATTTACTGAAGGAAAATGAACTTTGAATGAAAAAGAAATGCCCTACAGTAAGATCGGAATGAACGAGTATGTTGGTGAATATTTAAATGATTCCAGGCTGTGTACATCAGAACGAATGATGTTTTCTGAGGCAAAATGTGCATCAATAAGCATGCTGTTGATGGAACGATTTGTATAATCTCATCATAGCACTTCAAAAACAAAAACAACATGATTCATTAAGCTCCTGGCATTAATTTAATTCAACCACACAAACGTAAAATGCTAAACAATAAAGATACATATTGTCTTGGTCATTGCATAATTGGATGGAAAAGAGCACCAGGTGCCATAGCTGCGTGAGGTTCTCATAAACAGCATCAGCTGGCAGACAGGAGCCGTTACTGAGCCTCCATATGGTCCCAGTCCAACTGCCCAGCTTGAGGCCCCTCATGGTGCTCAATTCTTATCAAATCAGGATGGCATGATTCACTTTGTTTGAAGTCTCCTTGGGCAGTGATTTAGGACTGGCTGTATGTGAGAGAGAGATGGGCATACAGTCATATCCATATGACTGTCTCAACTACCATCATTCTTTTAAATCTGGCTTAATCCATTTAGCTGTCTGCTCCTGTTCCCCATATCCGGTGCAACGAGACAGACATTCTTTAGATAATCTCAATCAGTGGCTCCAGCATTTGCACTCATAACTCATTCTATCCCTCAGCAGCCATTCACCTATAGATGCAAAAGATGTTCATGGATTGATGAAGCCGCAGGTGTTGACTGCTTCATTTCTGTCTTCATATTTGCTGTCTGAGTGTGTGAAGGCCACGTTGTTCTAAAAATGTCCATTGCTGCATTTGAAATGTTCACTCGTTCCCTACATAGTGCCCTATATAGTGAATCAGCCATTTTGTAGTAATGTTTGAAACCTTAAATGATAATTTCATTCACTATGTAGTACATTCAAAAAACCCCACAATGCATTTTTAAAAGTAGTGTACAACCAATGAGTTCTACATCAGACAATGTATCCCACAATGCATTGCACCAAAAAGAGAGCAATGAGAAGAAAGCTTTGTATCACAGCATAAACTGCCTTAAGGTATTTTTTTTTATTAATTAATAAAGTAAAACATTTGATTTAATATGCCTTTACTACAAAATACATGTAGGCATTGACCTTTTAACAGCATTTATTGTATCTGTTATGTTTTACTGCCTCACCATAATGATGTCATTAATGACGCAGAAAAAAAGCTGAAAGGCTCAAAAATTTAATGTTACAGTATATTCTACGGACTGGTTACTGTGGCCTAAACAAAAATCTGAGAAGACTGGGAAGTCCATTGTAACTGTGGCTTAGAAGAGCAAACCCCTGTACACATTCTCTAGACTTGTCCACTTTATGAAGCAGTATATCAGACCTTCTGACCAGAAGATACCTGCCTTGCCAAGACGCTATGGGGGATGGCTAATGACCTGCAAAGGACAGCGGACTTCTTGGCAGCCACTTGTCTGAAGCCTTAGCAACATGGCGCTCTTTAATCTTCCCCTTCTTTTTCCAGAATATCCATTTATGACATCTGACTCGGTTTTAAACCCAGCTACTTCCGTTTGAGGCCAGGGGCCATGGGGATCATAAATTACAAGGCGTGTGCTGTCACATCCCATTTCTCCTGAGGCAAAAGCTTTGCCCTCCAAGTAGTGGAGGCAGAGAAAAATGACTCATACAATTTATACTGTATGCCTGTTGACCAGAACGCACAAGATTAATAGATTAAAGGTGCTACTCAGTGACCTCAAGTTTAATATTAACTACTGTATATGTCTGTTGTCCTGCACTACATGGCTGTAGTAATATTTGAATCTGAACCTGTTTAAACTTGACAAGTTAATATGACTGAAACAATCAAATTAAAATAAAAACTGACAGGATCAAGGCATGTCTTTTTTTTTTTTTTACTTAATTTAAAGAATATCTCAATTTCATCATCACTGTTTCTGGGCAATGTCAGAGATGGTTTATTTAAAACTATATGAAAAAGGTGACCTTATTATTCCTCTCTCGTGAGCACCATACACTGCCCCCCACCCCCTCCCGGTGTCATAGCAACAGACTCACCAGACTCACCATGTACTGAAAATAAGGAGCATGCAAAGAAGAAAAATTGATTCACTAAGACCCATTTGATTTAGCTGCATAAGATGGTGACCTATAATAAGCAGCAGGTTCATCATTATATTCAACACATCTGAAGTTACAAGTAAATTATTTCACTTTAACAGTTTGGACACATACCTCAACTAAGTATGAATTAGATTTTAGGTGCTTTTTGAATATAATCCCATTTACACTGAGCTTGCTTGTTCATCTGAAGTGGGTTTAGACAGGAAAACTTATCAATATCTACCCCATATAGAAATCAGTTTCACAAAATACTGCAAGAGGATATTGCTGTGGGTTGAAAGAGACTGCGTTGCACTTCCCTCGGGTTTACAGATCATTTTCAGTCTTTAGTTGGTGTAAATGTTTTAACTTCAGATGTTTTGATCTAAAAAGGTTTATTAGACTGCATTGCATATGAGGAAATCTTTGAGAAGTTAAGTTTCTTGTCTGCTTCATATTTGCTTGTAACCTAAAAGCAATCTAAGAACCAGCTGTTCAGTTTTTTCTGGTAAGAGCAGTTTTCAAGGCTGTTTTAGTAGCTAAACATGGTTTAAAAAAATGGCAATGCCCAGAATACAAAACTCAAGGCTTTAAAAAAATAACCTTGATAAACTGTTGAAATTTGGCTTTTTTTATGTTACATCTATTCTTTTGTGCTAAACTTCACTGATTAGAAACCACTGTCATCACAAGCTTAACTAACAGTTGCATCTCTTTTTCCTAATACTGTACCTACCTTTACAGATGCAGATTGGAGCACAGGAAATATCAACTTTTTTAAACCCTGTAGAAATACTGTGTAAAAGTCTATCCTGCACCCTTCCTCTTACTGTCACATTTTCATAAGATCTATTGAGTAGAAAGTTGAAACTGAGTAGTCCACTTTAGAGATATCGAGTCCTTTTTAAGGATCTAAAACACAAATTTGCACTGCCCTTTGCACCTTCCACCTGCTGTTTTGGTTATTTCAGGTGGCACATTTTCATGCTTACTGCCCTCTTCATCCAATGAACAAACGACTTGGTGCACGCTTTGGACTCATAGGAGTTGTGTTTTTAAAAAGGGGTGTGGCTGGGTACAAAGTTAATGTGTTGCTAATGACAATGCAATGACATTGTACTTTTGGCCAACAAAAACCACATATGACACACTGCTGCTTCATCCCATGCTTTTACCAATGGAAGGCTTAGGTAGAACAGGCACACAAGCACCTCTGTTCAAACATTCCAGTCAATCATAGATCATGTGCACCTGCCTTTTAAAGATCTTATGAAAATGTGACAGTAAGAGGAAGGGTGCAGGATAGACTTTTACACAGTATTTCTACAGGGTTTAAAAAAGTTGATATTTCCTTTTAAAGACCTGGCATCACTGGGCTGCATATCCAGATATTCTGCTGGGAACGTTTACTACTACCCCTCCTATCACCACCAGCACAATCCAGCTCAGGTGGAGCGCTTGCAGAAGGATCTGAAGAGATATTTAACCAGAAAAATTGGTTTCGAGGCTGTCATGAGGATACGCTGCACCAAAGGTCTGTTGGCACAGAGAAAGTGGAGTGAAATGAGGGTTGTTTATACATTTAAAATACAAAATGGTGGGATAGTGGTTAGCACAGTTGCCTTACAGCTAGAAGGTTCCTGGTTCAAATCCCCCAGGCTGGCAAGGGGGCAGAGTTTACATGTTCTGGGTGTTTACTCCAGGTTCTCCAGTTTCTCCCACAATCCAGACATGAATGTTGGGTTAATTGGTGATTCTAAATTGGCCTTTGGTTATCTGTTTTGCCCATAGAATAGAGGGTTAATATGGTACCAGTTAAGCGTTTTGAGTGGTCTTTGACTGTAGAAAAAGCACTATGCAGTATAAACACGGGTCTGTATCCATTATCTATGCAGTGCAAGGATGTTTAATCTAAGCCGTAATTAGGTTGTCATAGCCAGGAGCGGCACTGGGGTTAAGCTCCCAGTGCTCATAAAATGCTCCTTATGGCGTGCGTCTCGAAAAGCCTCTGACAACTAAGTCCAACTCCTAGCCTGCCCGTGTGGTTTAGTCTCTAAGCCCGGCGGAACTGCTTTTACTAATAGGAGAAGGGGCGAGGGCGGATCTCTGGCGCCTTAAAACCAGATGCTTCGGGTAGATGGTGGCTCGTCAACCTGGGAAGGTAGCCCATCTAGGGGAAGGTAAACCCTGATTTCAAACCTCTGCTGCCTTGCGGCATACCCGGTCACGGGAAAGGCTTCGGGAGTCAACCCTGAGGAAAAATCCGGAGTCGGAGCCCCTAAGGCAGTTCTATGTTGTGCTCAACATCGTTCTGGCAGCTCCTGCAACGGCGCTGGTGCCAAACTGTAGCAGCCCTGCTGTTCCTTTGGATTCATCAGTGCCGTGGAGAGGGGGGACATGCTGCATGGGCAACATCTTGTCCTCCATATCTTCCTGCCCAGGCTTGAATCCTACCAACACCCAACGCTGGAAGGTAGAACACCGGATCACTGGAGAGGACACTCCAGCTTCGCCTTTGGCGTAGACAAAACACGGGGAATGACAGTTACCGGTTATAAGCCACTGCTCAATTGGCGTAGAGCGTGGCGCCAGGGGTTGTTCCCGACGGTGGGAGGGATCATCAGATCTCACTGGACAGCTACCGCCCGCCTCAAGCTGGGCAGCCCCCAGCCAATAAGGTGTTGTCCCGCCACAGCTTGCTTTCCTCATTGGGTGCATGGGGATAAGGAGAAATCCAAACAGCAGGCTGAGAACCTTCGCACCAGGCAAGACAATAAAACAAAAGAGACCAACTCTAAAACTGGGAACTTGGAACGTCCGCACTATGATGACAGGACTCGCTGCTAACCTCAAGGACATCAACGACACCAGGAAGACTGCCATCATCAATAATGAGCTGAAGAGACTGGGAGTGGATATCGCCACTCTCCAGGAAACACGGTTAGCTGATGCAGGCACACTGAGAGAGAAGGACTACACGTTCTACTGGCAGGGAAAGGGCAGTGACGAACACAGGGAACACGGAGTGGGCTTCGCAGTGAAGAACACTTTGCTGAAGATGGTGGAACCGGGCAGCACTGGCTCTGCACGACTCCTCACCCTCCGCCTGAACACCACTCAAGGCCCAGTCACCCTCGTCAGTGTGTATGCCCCAACACAGACAGCCACACCAGAGGCAAAAGACGAGTTCTACGAGAATCTCGCAACAACTGTCAGGATCATCCCCAACTCTGAACAACTCATTCTTCTTGGAGACTTCAATGCCAGAGTGGGTGCTGACCACGACTCCTGGCCCTCCTGTCTTGGACCTTTTGGCGTGGGCAGAATGAACGACAACGGACAGCGGCTGCTCGAGTTCTGCACATATCACGATCTGTGCATCACAAACTCGTTCTTCAAGACCAAGCCCCAACACAAGGTTTCCTGGCAACATCCACGCTCAAAGCACTGGCACCAGCTAGACTTGATCCTGACCAGGCGCACCTCACTGAAGAACGTGCTAATCACCCGTTCGTTCCAGAGTGCAGATTGCGACACAGACCATTCATTGGTGTGTTGCAAGGTCAAGCTGCAGCTGAAGAAATTCCATCGTGCTAGACAACCTGGAAAGGCACGGATTGACATCAGCAAGATGGCCCAACCAGAACTTGTTGAGCAGTTTGCCTCCACCTTTGAGAAGGAACTTGGTGTACCACAAGGAGGAGAATCTGCAAAGCAGAAGTGGGAAGAGCTGCAAAACACCATCTACCGCACAGCCTTGGCTACCTTTGGGAGGAAGACCTCGAAGTCACAGGACTGGTTTGATGCCAAGTTGACCGAGATGACCCCCGTCATTGAAGCCAAGCGCTCAGCACTTGCTGAGTACAAGAAGTACCCAAACGAGAAGAATCTCCAGATTCTCAGGGCTGCGAGAAGCAAAGTTCAGCAGACTGCTCGGCGCTGTGCCAACGAGTACTGGACTCAGCTCAGCCAAGACATTCAAACCGCTGCCATAACAGGGAACATCCGTGGTATGTACGATGGCATCAAGAAAGCACTTGGTCCGGCTCAGAGCAAGACGGCCCCCCTCAAATCTTCCACTGGGGAGATGATCACAGAGAAGAACAAGCAGATGGAGAGATGGGTGGAACACTACTCCGACCTCTACTCTAGACAGAACACCGTGACACCGTCAGCCCTTGATGCCATCGACTGCCTGCCATCCATGGACGAACTTGACGCCGAGCCAACCATCGACAAACTCAGTAAGGCCATTGATAGCTTGGCCGCTGGCAAGGCACCCGGCAACGACGACATACCCCCTGACCTGATCAAGCACTGCAAGACCGCCCTACTGCTGCCATTGCATGACGTCCTCTGCCAGTGCTGGAAGGAAGGTGCCGTACCACAGGACATGAGGGACGCCAAGATCATCACCCTCTACAAAAACAAAGGGGAGAGAAGCGACTGCAACAACTACAGGGGCATTTCCCTCCTCAGCGTTGTTGGCAAAGTCTACGCACGAGTTGTTCTCGTTCGTCTACAGAAGCTTGCCGAACGTGTCTACCCCGAGTCTCAGTGTGGCTTCCGCGCTGAGCGATCGACGGTAGACATGATATTCTCCATCCGCCAACTCCAGGAGAAATGCAGAGAACAGAACATGCCTCTGTACGTCGCCTTCATCGACCTCACCAAAGCGTTCGATCTGGTCAGCAGAGAGGGCCTTTTCAAGATCCTGCCAAAGATAGGATGCCCACCAAAGTTGCAAAGCCTCATCGAATCGTTTCACACCAACATGCAGGGGATAGTGCAGCACGATGGCAACGTCTCAGAGCCATTCAACATATGCAGCGGAGTGAAACAGGGCTGTGTACTTGCGCCAACCCTCTTTGGGATTTTCTTTGCTATGCTCCTGAGGCATGCCTTCAGCACAGCAACAGAGGGAATCTACCTGCATACAAGATCTGACGGCAGGCTTTTCAACCTCGCCCGCCTGAAAGCCAGAACCAAAGTACGCGAGGCTCTAATCAGAGACATGCTGTTCGCAGACGACGCTGCAGTCGCAACCCACACACAGCAGGAGCTTCAGACCCTGATGGACCGCTTCTCCCAGGCATGCAAGGACTTCGGGCTTACCATCAGCCTGAAGAAGACTAACGTCTTGGCGCAAGGCACGGAAGCACCACCAACCATCACCATTGATGACTACAAGCTGGAGGTCGTGAATCAGTTCACGTACCTGGGGTCCACGATCAGCAACAACCTCTCCCTTGATACAGAGATCAACAAGAGGATTGGAAAATCAGCCTTCACACTCGCTCGCCTCACCACACGAGTGTGGGAGAATCCCAAACTCTCTGTCAAGACGAAAATGGCAGTGTACAACGCCTGCGTCATCAGCACACTGCTCTATGGGAGTGAGACATGGACAACATACGCCCGGCAGGAAAAGAGACTGAACTCCTTCCACTTGCGCTGCATTCGCCACATCCTGGACATATCCTGGCAGGACAAAGTGCCCAACACAGAAGTTCTGTCCCGCGCCGGCCTTCCCTCCATGTTCACTCTACTCAGGCAGCGCAGGCTCCGCTGGCTAGGCCACGTTCACCGTATGGAGGATGGCAGAATCCCCAAAGACGTCCTCTATGGAGAACTGGCAACTGGCAGGAGAGACGTTGGCCGCCCACAGCTGCGCTTTAAAGGCGTCTGCAAGAGAGACATGAAGGCCCTGGATATCAACACAGAGCGCTGGGAGGACCTTGCAATAGACCGCTCCAAATGGAGAGGCACCCTGACCAGACAGCTCAAGGCGGGTGAAGAGAGACTGACTGCTGCAGCAGATGAAAAAAGGACCCGCAGGAAGAACCGCCACAGACCCAGCAGCACGGAGACCACCCACAAGTGTGACCTGTGTGACAGGGACTGTCATTCGCGCATCGGCCTGTTCAGCCACAGGCGGTGCTGTTCCAGCAGAGTAGACGTTTAGGATTCTCTTCCATGGTCATCATAGACCGACGGAGGCCGACGATGAGATTGGTTTATTGAATGTTACACCCAAACATCCCTCTGAAAAAATAAGTGCGTTAGGGCAAACTTTTTCACTTTTTGCTGGCTCAAAATCATTTTTAAGAATAACAAATTAGTAAAATGGACTGAAAGTGATGTTTACCCTTCTGATATCAGATTTTTGATGAGCCCGTCGTTAGTAGGGCCCACAGAGTTAAATTAGTTTAAAAAAACTAAACACATCCAATTAGCTCGTTTTTCCCTGATTACCATTCTATGTTGGCAGTTAGTAGAAAAATACACTTTTCATACACCAGGTTCCAAATTATTATGCAAATAGGATTTTAGTGTCAAACATTCAATTTTTTGTTTTTCAATTAAACTCATGGATGGTCTTTTGTCTCAGGACTGTTTGGATCACTGATATCAATCTTAGACACCTGTCATAATTAGTTTGCCAGGTGAGCCCAATTAAAGGAAAACTACTTAAGAAGGATGTTCCACATTATTAAGCATACCACAGGTTTCAAGCAATATGGGAAAGAAAAAGAATCTCTCTGCTGCCGAAAAGCGTCAAATAGTGCAATGTCTTGGACAAGGTATGAAAACATCAGTGATGGTGAAACTGAGGCCTTATAAAACAATGAACATCTTTGAGACAATTGCTTCATGATCAACACAGTGTTATGAAACATTTAATAAAGAGTGCCATCTGCTGACTGAGTGTCAGAACTGCATCTGAGTGGAAAACCTGAAAAAAATCTCAATACTTTTTTTTTTTTTTTTTGAGCATTTGGCCATCCGAGGTCAATTCAAAATTGGATGGCAGGAACAAACAATACAACCAAAAAAAAAAAAATAACTAATTCCAATAGACCCTTTCAAATTTCCTGCAAGCCCTCAAGTCACGTGATGCAACCGACATAACGAGGCCTCGTTTGCTACAGTCATGTGACTGGGCGTGCTGAAACAGCACTCAATGCACTGCTCATGACACTTCGGCTTTATAATGCTTGAATCAGTGTCAAGTGGGCGGTGTCGAGCGCAACATCACTAGAAAACAGAAATTTCACAAAAACTTTAGCGTTATTGCACTGTGAAGAAATTTGTAGCTGATTCAGAGCACAGATGGGTTTGTGCCGATAAAGGCATAATGAGGAAGGTTTCTGTCAGACAAATTCATCAGATTAAGAGAGCAGCTGCTAAAATGCCATTACAAAGCAGCAAACGGGTACGGTGGTGTGAAAAAGTGTTTGTCCCCTTCCTGATTTCTCATTTTTTTGTATGTTTGTCACACTGAAATGTTTCAGATCATCAAACAAATTTAAATATTAGACAAAGATAACACAGGTAAACACAAAATGCAGTTTTTAAATGAAGGTGTTTATTATTAAGGGGAAAAAAAACCTACATGGCCCTGTGTGGAAGTGTGATTGTCCCCTTAACCTAATAACTGGTTGGGTCACCCTTAGCAGCAACAACTGCAATCAAGCATTTGCAATAACTGGCAATGAGTCTTTTACAGCGCTGTGGAGGAATTTTGGCCCACTCATCTTTTCAGAATTCAGCCACATTGAAGGGTTTTCGAGTATGAACCACCTTTTTAAGGTCATGCCACAGCATCTCAATCGGATTCAGGTCAGGACTTTGACTAGGCCACTCCAAAGACTTCATTTTGTTTTTCTTAAGCCATTCAGAGGTGGACTTGCTGGTGTGTTTTGGATCATTGTCCTGCTGCAAAACCCATGTGTGCTTCAGCCTGAGGTCACGAACAGATGGCCAGAGATTCTCCTTCAGGATTTTTTGGTAGGCAGCAGAATTCATGGTTCCATTTACCACAGCAAGTCTTCCAGGTCCTGAAGCAGAAAAACAGCCCTAGACCATCACATTACCACCACCATATTTTACTCTTGGTATGATGTTCCTTTTTTGAAATGCTGTGTTACTTTTACGCCAGATGTAATAGGACACGCACCTTCCAAAAAATACAGCTTTTGTCTCGTCAGTCCACAGCGTATTTTCCCAAAAGTCTTGGGGATCATCAAGATGTCTTCTGGCAAAACTGAGACAAGCCTTTATGTTCTTTTTGCTCAGCAGTGGTTTTCGTCTTGGAACTCTGCCATGCAGGTCATTTTTGCCCAGTCTCTTTCTTATGGTGGAGTCATGAATACTGACCTTCACTGAGGCAAGTGAGGCCTGCAGTTCTTTGGATGTTGTGATGTCTTTTGTGACCTCTTGGATGAGTCGTTGCTGTGGTCTTGGGGTAATTTTAGTCAGCTGGCAGCTCCTGGGAAGGTTCACCACTTTTCCATGTTTTCACCATTTATGGATAATGGCTCTCACTGTGGTTTGCTGGAGTCCCAAAGCTTTAGAAATGACATTATATCCTTTTCCTCACTGATAGATGTCAGTTACTTTGTTTCTCATTTGTTACTGAATTTCTTTAGATCGCAGCATGATGTCTTGCTTTTGAGGATCTTTTGGTCTATTTCACTTTGTCAGGCAAGTCCTATTTAAGTGATTTCTTGATTGAGAAAAGGTGTGGCAGTAATCAGGCGTGTGTGTGGCTAGAGAAATTGAACTCAGCTTTCTAAAGATGTGATAAACCACAGTCAATTATGTTTTAACTGGGGAGGGGGGAATCACTTTTTCCACACAGGGCCATGTAGGTTTAGATTTATTTTACCCTTAAAAATAAACACCATTTAAAAACTGCATTTTGTGTTTACTTGTGTTATCTTTGTTTAATATTTAAATTTGTTTGATGATCTGAAACATTTAAGTGTGACAAACATACAAAAAAATGAGAAACCAGGAAGGGGACAAATACTTCTTCACACCACTGTATTTGATGCTGCTGGTGCCTCTGGAGTCCCATGAACTTCAAGGTGTAGGATCCTCCAGAGCAGGGGTGTCAAACTCATTCCATGGAGGGCCAAGACCCTGCAGGTTTTACTTCCACCCAGTCTCTTCAGCAGGTGTTTTCACTGATCAGCAATCAGTAGGAAGAAATTCAGAGAAATCACCTGTTAAAGACACTGGGTGGAGGTAAAACCTGCAGGGTCTTGGCCCTCCATGGAATGAGTTTGACACCTGTGCTCCAGAGGCTTGCAGTTGTGCATAAACTTTCTATTCGGCCGCCCCTAACCAATGCTCACAAGCAGAAACAGTTGCAGTGGGCCCAGAAATACATGAAAACTAATTTTCAAACAGTCTTGTTTACTGATGAGCGCCATACAACCCTGGCTGGTCTAGATGGATGGAGTAGTGGATGGTTGGTGGATGGCCACCATGTCCCAACAAGGCTGCAACGTCAGCAAGAATGTAGCAGAGTCATGTTTTGGGCCGGAATCATGGGGAGATAGCTGGTAGGCCCCTTTAGGGTCCCTGAAGGTGTGAAAATGACCTCGACAAAGTATATAGAGTTTCTGACTGACCACTTTCTTCCATGGTACAAAAAGAACTGTGCCTTCCGTAACAAAATTATCTTCATGCATGACAATGCACCATCTCATGCTGCCAAGAATACCTCTATGTCATTGACTGCTACGGGTATAAAAAGAGAGAGAAACTCATGGTGTGGCCCCCCATCCTCCCTTGACCTCAACCCTATTGAGAACCTTTGGAGCATCCCCAAGCAAAGATCTATGAGGGTGGGAGACCGTTCACATCAAAACAGCAACTGTGGGAGGCTATTCTGACATTTTGCAAAGAAATTCAAGCAGAAACTCTCCAAAAACTCACAAGTTCAATGGATGCAAGAACTGTGAAGGTTATGTCAAAGAAGGGGTCCTATGTTAACATGTAACTTGGCCTGTTAAGATGTTTTTGATTGAAATAGCTTTTTATTTCAGTAAATATGACTTAATGCTGCAAATTCAACAACTGATCATTTTCAGTTCTTTACAATCAATAAAATGTTTTGAAACGCTGTTGTGCATAATAATTTGGAACAGTGCATTTTGAGTTTTATTTTTGCAAAAAAAAATATCATTGGGAGGTTTTGTTCAATAAAAAATTGAATTATGCTCTAACAGCTGATGACTTGAAAATTATAGTCATTTGCACTGACTATTTAGGAAAATCAGAGACAAATATCATTTGCATAATACTTTGGATTGTGGTGCAAGAATAAGCAGGACTTCAAAAATCATACTTTTTAAAATTAAGAACTGATAACTGCGGGCGGCGCGGTGGCGCAGTGGTTAGCACTGCGGCAGCACAGCAACTCACCCTTGGCCGGGGGATCCTGGGTTCGATCCCAGCCCCCGACCAACAGTGATCTGTGTGGAGTTTGCATGTTCTCCCCGTGTCTACGTGGGTTTACTCCGGGATTTCTCCAGTTTCCTCCCACATGCCAAAAACATGCAAGTTAGGTTAATTGGCATCAGTCTGGGGATTCTAAATTGTCCTTAGGTATGACTGTGAGAGTGAATGGTTGTCTGTCTCTCTGTGTTGGCCCTGCGATGGACTGGTGATCTGTCCAGGGTGTACCCTGCCTCTCGCCCAAAGATGCTGGGATAGGCTCCAGCCCCCCCGCGACCCGAAAAGGATTAAGCGGAAGAAGTTGAATGAACTGATAACTGGGGGGGTGAAGGGGAGATTTCAAATTATGTGAGGCCTAATAAAAGTGAAAATTGGAAAGGGGGCTTCTTTAATAGGCCCAAACAAGATAAAATAAGTTAAAGAAAGAAAGGGGAGGTAGAAGAGGCGCAATGGATACAGTATAATTAGAATAACAGTCACTGGCAGTGTTGAGATAGCTACAAGAGAACAACTGATATTAGTAAAACCCTGCCACCAGCAGGATGATGATGCCACCTCTGATCTGAGTGACTAAATAAACAATATTCTCTAAAACTGAGCACTTTGCCTTGTTGAGACTGTTTGAGACAGTAATCAGTGTCAGGACATCTAACAATATGTGGCTAAATGTGGATTGGACATTGACAGAACCACAGAAGCAAATGTGAATGGGTATGGAGGTTACCCAGTTAGTGGAACAGAATTAATTAACTCTAATTAACCTCCAATAAAACAAATCCCTTTTAGAGTCCTACTACGAGGGTGAGCAGTACTTAGTAACCATCAGACACCAAGGTTGAAAGCACAAACATTTACTACACAAGGAAAGATGAGATAAAAATCACAAATATTGGCAATGTGACCTTAAAAATGAGGCAGCCTTTAAAAAGTCATTAAAACGTTCTTATCAGTCCCAAAGGTTCGCTGTCACACTCCAGGCCTTGTCCTTCAAAATCCTCAATTGAGTCCACACCAAACAGGCCTACACATCCATGAGTCTTTCTCACCCACACCTAGGAGAAAGAAAAGTGGCCAGCAGTCTATTCTTCACACAAAGGGGTCAGTTCAAACCTCTAACAACAATTAGTGTATTGGATTGAAAAAAACTCACAACTTTGGGCAGAAGCCCCCCCACCCAAGGCCTCCAATACACTTCTGACCCCATCACACTGGAACTGCCTGGAAGCTGCTGCAGACTCGCCAGCTGCCTGGAAAGATTGCGGGCCTCAGTTCAGGAGAAGAACTCTCTCTCAATGCAGGGCTCTCCCTGCTTATATAGGAACTGAGAAAACCCACCCCTGTATTCCCATTGGGCCCTGTGGGCAGCCTGTAGCAGTCAATTGACTGGTTCAGGCTGTCAGTCAATGCCTGAGTTTTTTGTGGGGTTTTTTTGTTACTTATTTGTACCCGTAGGTAGATTTGGTTTGCAGTCTGGTGACAAGCCACCGGCTGCTGGTCGCTGCGTGCGCGAGCGCCCTAAACCTACATGTTTTTGGTATGCGGGAGGAAACCGGAGAAATCCCGGAGTAAACCCACGCAGACACGGGGAGAACATGCAAACTCCACACACCTCACTGTTGGTCGGGGGCTGGGATCGAACCCACGATCTCATGATCCCCGCGATCCCCTGGCCGAGGGTAAAACTGTGCTGCCACAGTGCTAAACCACTGCGCCACCGTTTCCCACTAAGTGCCCAGCTGTGTTCAATCATTCAAAAGCATGTATATAAAAAACAAAAAAACACTACACTCCAAATAATCATAATTATCAACAACAAAAGTATAAACATGCAAAAGTATAACAATCAATATACAATAAGATTAAACAATATGTCCAAAACACAGCATGACACAAATAAAACACAAAAATGATGGGTAATTCGCTGTTTTTCAGGTCATCCTATAATCCCATGAGGTCTCCTTCTCCAGCTTTGACACCCAAAACACTCCAAGTGTCATGGCTTATTAACTATAGAATAAGAGGGACTTCCGGTTATGGCTGCCACGTAGGACGGACGTGTCTCGCTCTGCTCTGCTCCTGGAGAAAAAAAATCGGCAAATAACTCTCTCATTTGGGACAGAACGTATCCCAGCATTTGGGCGAGGATATGTCGGCGAAGCCTAAGGCTGGAAAACCAGGAAAAGGAAAAAGCGAGCCGCCGAAACAGTCCAAATTAACGGACTTTCAGGTCTGTGACGCAGCAAACAAGGCTCCATATATGGCGGAGGAGGCTGGCGGCGGTGCGATTTCTGCGGGGAATGGCGCAGATGCGCTGATGGCTGCCATGAGTTCAATGAGAGCGGACTTTTCCTCTAGATTTGATGGGATTATGACAGCGTTGGAAGGAATAAGAAAGGAATTGGGTGACTGTGTAGAACGAACGGCGCAGATGGAGCTCCGTCTCGCTAGTGCTGAAGATGACGTCACCCGTCTTCAATTAAAGGTGCGCACTTTGGAAAAAAAAAATAAATCTCTGGAAGATAATATTTTGGATTTGGAATCTCGGTCGAGACAGAATAATTTGAGGCTGGTGGGTCTTCCAGAGGAATCAGAAGGTCGGGACGTATGTTCCTTTCTGGAAAAGTGGATTCCGGAGGTGCTGGGCAGCGAGGAGTTGCAATCAGCAGTGGTTCTGGAAAAAGCACATCGTATTGGCCCACGGAGAGATAAGGGACCGCCGAGGACCTTAATTATGAAGTTTCTTAGCAACAGAGACAGGATGAAGATCTTCAACGCTGCACGTGCTAAAGGAGAGATTAAACACCAGGACCAGCAGGTGCGGTTCTACCCAGATTTGGCCACAGGAATCCAGCAATTGAGGAAGCAGTTTGATCCCGTACGTAAGGAGCTGCGCAACCTTGGGATTCGTCATGGTGTAATCTATCCTGCGAGACTGCTGACCACGTATGAGGGCAGAACCCACATCTTCAAGACCCCAGAGGAGGCGCAGGAGTTCATCAAGAAGATCAAAGAAGAAGAAGAGACTGGTGGGAGCTAAGCATGAACAAAATATAAGGTAGAATAATTAAGCATTTGCACAGGCATCTGACTGACTTGAAGTAAATAGTAAGTTTACAAAATATAGATTGTATTATATATTAAAAAAAACAAAACAAAACAAACAAAAAAAAAAAACTATGATGTACAAAGTTGTTAAAAATTTTGGAGTTAAGTTGGAAAACTACAGAGGAGAGTTAATGTTACGTCATTAAAAGCAGTAGAGTTAGGGTGATTGGGAGGATGAAGAAGGAGTGGCTTAGGCTGTTCCCCGTGGGTGTGGAACGGTCGATGGCTATATCGGGAGACAGAATTTTTCTTTTGATTTTGGGGGGTTTGCCACAAGTGTGGGAAGGGGAAATTTGTTTGTGTGTAGTTTGTAGGATGAATGTTCAACCACTCATGTTTTTGCTTCTCTGTATGAGCATGTTTACACTGCAAGGTAATCCCAAACTCTCTATTGATCATGGACCAAAGTGTTAACCTTAATTTAACTTCATGGAATTGCAGAGGTCTACAAAATTTAAAAAAACTTAAACAAGTTATGAATAAAATAAAGGACATGGGTTCAAAAATTGTGTTTTTACAAGAAACTCATCTGATAGAGGAGGATGTTAAAAGAATTAGGAGTAGATGGCAGGGAAGTGTATTCACCTCTTCATTTTCATCCCGAGCCAGGGGAGTTATGACTCTCATACATAAATCAGTTCCTTTTCAAGTGAAAAATGTAATTGGAGACAAATTTGGAAGATATGTAATCATTCAAGGTTCTTTGCTATTAGAAAATATAAATCTTGTGAACTTATATGGTCCCAATATAGATGATCAGAAGTTCTTTGCTAATTTATTTCTCATCTTATCATCACTTACAGGGCAACATATAATAGCAGGGGATTTTAATTGTACATTGAATCCAGGTGTAGATAGATCAACAGGACTGGATTGTACGCACATTGGATGTAGGATGACTATTAATCATTTTATGAAAGAATTGAGATTGTTAGATATATGGAGAGAAATGAAACCACAAGTTAAAGCCTATTCTTGTTATTCCAGTACCTACAAGACATTCTCACGTATTGATTATTTTTTGATTTCCACAGAATTAAGGTCCAAGATTCAAAACTGCTTTTATGATAACATCGTGATCTCTGATCATGCACCCTGTTGTCTAATATATGTAGATAAAAAATTGACAAAGGAATCAGGTAGATGGCAATTTCAGCATAAATGGCTTCAGGATGAGGAATTTGTCAAGTATATAGAAAAACAGATAGACGAGTTCTTTGACATCAATACTACACAAACATCAGCATGTGTAAAGTGGGAGGCTTTCAAAGCTTTTATTAGGGGACATATTATTAGTTATACAGGATCAAAATCTAAGAAGACTCGAGAGGAGAGAGCTAAATTGGAACATAAAATAAAAAATCTTCAGGAAAAAGTGTATGCAGGAAGTGACCCAAGGTTGGAGAATGAATTACTGATTTTGAGAGCTGAATACGACAAAAAATCAGCGAATAGAGCTGCCTCGAGTCTTCTAAGATTGAAACAATCTTTTTATGAACAAGGTGAAAAATCGGGAAAATTATTAGCATGGCAGATTAAACAATTGGAAATTAAAACACCAATTACCAGTATTATAAGTAACGGACAGGTAGTTATAGATCCTTTAGAAATTAATAGAGCCTTTAGAGATTACTATGAAAAATTATATGATACCAAAAATGAACCTGATTTAACAAAACTAAATGGGTTTTTGAACGAACTATCTATACCGTGTATTCCAAATGAAAACAGGGAGATATTGGATTCTAAAATTAGTCAAGAAGAAGTTGGGCTAGCCATTGATAATATGAAATCAGGAAAAAGTGCAGGACCAGATGGTCTTCCAGTTGACCTTTATAAAAAATTTAAGAATAAATTAATAAAACCTTTTTTGGAAATGGTTTTAGAAGCATTTCAAAATAATAATTTACCATCATACATAAATAATGCCTTAATTATACTGCTGCCAAAACCAGGTAAGCCCTCTAATAAATGTGAAAATATGAGACCAATAAGCCTATTAAACGCCGACCTTAAGATAATCTGTAAAATTTTAGCAAGACGAATACAAGAAATTTTACCAAATATTATTAATCGAGATCAGAATGGCTTTATAAAGGGTAGACAAGGCTTCCATAATGTAAGAAGACTATTTAATATTATTTATTTTAATAAAGAAGCACCGGATACAGCTCTCCTATCATTGGACGCCGAAAAGGCCTTTGATAGAGTTGAATGGCCCTTTCTTTTTGAAGTCCTACAAAGGTTTGGACTTGGAAATAATTTCATAAAATGGGTTCAAATAATATACAATAATGCTACAGCAGAAATCCTAACAAATAACAATATTTCAAAACCAATAAAAATCAATAGAGGATGTCGACAAGGCTGTCCACTTTCACCTTTACTGTTTACTATGGCAATTGAACCTTTAGCGATAGCGATACGTTTACATTCACAAATATATGGAATTAAAGTTGGACCAACAGAACATAAAATCTCCCTGTACGCCGATGACATAATTTTGTTTATGTCGAATCTAAAAAAATCAATTCCAACCTTGTTGAATTTAATAAAGAATTTTGGGGAAATATCAGGATATAAAATAAATAAAACTAAATCTTCAATATTAATGCTAAATGAGACCCAGAGAAATTACCCAGCCCCTGAGGTAAATCAATTCAATGTTGTAAATCAGTTTAAATATTTAGGAATCCAAATTATGCCTAAGCTAGAATCAGTCGCCAGTGTCAACTATGAAGCCTTAATGTCAGATATCAATGAGTTAACTCAGAGATGGATGTCACTACCAATGTCGATGATCGGGAGAATCAATATACTTAAAAGTAATATTTTACCTAAAATACTTTATTTATTTCAATACATTCCCTTATCACCACCTTTAGATCTATTCTCAAGAATAAAAAAAAAGTTAGTGGAATTTATATGGAACAACAGGAGGGCTAGATTACGTTTGTCTTTATTATATTTACCATTTGATCGTGGAGGTCTGAAATGTCCAAATTTTATGTTGTATTATTGGTCGGCACAACTGAGGTCTATGACATATTATTTTTCATCAAATGATCTCCCTCACTGGACTGAAATGGAATCATACAATTTACCTTTACCTCTTCCCATATTCATATACTCAGATTCGGCAAAAAAATTACAAAAACAAGTTAAAAATCCATTTGTAAAGCATATGATCAAAATATGGTGTGAAGCTAAAAACTATTTAAAAGAACCACAGTTATTGTCACAATTTAGTCCAATATGGGGTAATCAATATTTTAAACCAGGGAGAGCGGACGCTGTATTTAAAGTATGGAATTTAAAAGGGATACAAAAGATTCAGGATTTATATTTGCCATGTGCAGACAACATAATGTCTTTTGAAGAGCTGAGGATCAAATTTAATCTCAATAGAACACATTTTTTTAAATATCTTCAACTTAGAAACTTTATTCGATCAAATCAAAATAAAGCTCTCACTCGACCTATTTATTCATCCTTGGAAAAAATGATGATGAAAGATAGTAAAAGAAAGGGTATTATTTCAGAGTTTTATAACTCACTGACACTATCTTCAAGTGAAAATTCACTGAAAAGATTAAACTACTGGAAAGAAGATCTGCAAATTGAAATTTCAGAGGAACAATGGGAATTGGCTTGTACAGAAGCTCAAACCAAATCAATAAATGCACGCCTTAAATTGATACATTTCAAATGGTTAATGCGGATGTATGTTACACCGGAGGAGTTAAATAGATATAACAAAAATATACCAGATACATGCACAAAATGCATGGAAAGTAAAGGAACCCTATTTCATTGTTTATGGGAATGTAGATTAATAAGAATGTTTTGGGAAGAGGTGAGGGTAACAATTGAAAAAATAATCTCAAAACAAATCATATTGAATCCTAAACTGTTTTTGTTGGGTCTGTACCCAGAAAAGCATAATTTTAATAAAAGTGAAAGAACATTCATAGACCTCAGTTTGCTTAATGCCAAAAAATGTATTGCACTATTATGGAAAAAGACTCATAGACCAGATGTGACTCAGTGGTTAAGACAGATGTTAACAAACCTTCCATTAGAAAGAATAACATATATACTAAAATCAAAGGAAATTGTGTTTGAGAATATATGGAGACCTTTTATTGATTATGTAAAAAATTTAAACATAACTCTTGAAGAAGAAGGTGAATGATGTGTGTGGACCTTGTAAATTCCAAACTGGTGAACATAATATGTATACTTATGTATTGGATTGTCTAGACTAAACAGAGGAGCATTGTTGAAGACTTGATTTTGTTGGTGGTTGTTGGTGTTTTTAGTGCATTTTTTTTTTTTGTAGTACTTTAGTGTTAGTGTTTGATTGTTTGTATCATGTTTGTTAAAAAAAAAAAAAAAGGTTCAATAAAGATATTGTGGAAAAAAAAAACAACTATAGAATAAGAGCAGCGTAATGCGCCGATTGTGGGGTGGGGGGATATCATAGGATAATCAGTAAGGAGAGAAGGACAGAAAAATAAGGGCAACATGCAGGTTACTCTTGCAAATTACAAATACATGTGTTTGTGAAGAAGAAATGTAAATTTAACCTTTAAAAATGTGTAATTATGTCACACTTTTACACTGAGCTGTAACTGGATTTAATATTCTCGTAAATCACAGTTGACCGATTCTAACATTTTACAATCCTGATGACTGGGTACAAGCGAAGTGCTGCCTTTTCATGAGAAGAATGTCTAACAAGTTCATTTATTTTTCTTTCCCGGAATAAAGCACTTGAAATGTGTTAGTATTGCATATTTCTATTTCAGCCTTTTCAGTTTCTGCAAAAGAAGGACCTAAAGGTGATCATTCATTTATCAGCCAAAGAGGTCCTCTGCATCGTCTAAAATTTCTTGCAAATGAGGATGTCCAACAAAGGAGAGCTCCAAACTTAATAGAAGCTCTTCGATCACAACTTTATACCGGATGTGAAGTATTTTATATGTGTACAAAAGAGAAAAATGTATATATTATAGTTCTTGGTATATATATAAATCCTTTGATTTATGCAACTATGTGTTTAGAAAATAAAGTCACTTAAATTTACAGATATCATAAGATAAATAAAGTTCACATATTTCACTAACTGACCTGACAGACTAGTGCTCGAGTTAGGGATGCAAAATAATATCGGCACATTAGCGATATTGGCTATTAAAAGCATTTAAAATTACTTATCGCCATTGGCACAAATTAATATTTACAGCCAATAAAATAGCACAGAGAAGTCAGGAGAGACGTTCTGCTGGTGGCGTACTTTTCCCATGGCAATAGGGAATTATGTCATCACGGCGGACAAGCGTATCACAATAAACATGTCTGCCTCCACAGCCATGCTGCGGCTCAGTGCCCCCCTCAAACAATGCTGTGTCTGGTTGTTGTTTGTACTACTTTTTGTGATTAAGCACTGCTGGAGTATATCAAATATCTTCTACAGCAGAGAGGAATTACTGCACATCGGGAGAATATGTCAAGTTCCCATATCGAGTACCTTCCAAAAATCAACACGGAATACTGCCGGGAATAGCCACTGCACTGGTGTCTCTGTGGATTGCTACATCCAGCAGTCAGTCCCAGAGATGAAGCGCAAGAATGTAAACAGAAGCACTGGCTACTGACTACTTGGCTTCTCGCCTTTTTGTCGCAAATGTCCGGTCCCGTTGAAACAACACTGACAAACTAAAGCTGTACATATCAAGCTGTCCAACCATACAAGACAGCTCTGTGATAATCATCACTGAAAGCTTGCTACACCCCAGGGTTCCAAACAGCGCAGTTGAACTAGCAAACCGCTACTACACCAAAGCAACAAGAGAGAGGCCTCTGGCAAGAGCCGTAGAGGTGGAATTTGCACATACTTGTTATATAGTTCAATGATGTTCAAAGATGCTCTTATTTGTGAAGTGTGGTGTTGTGGTGCCCACTTCCGTTTCCACCACTACATCGCTCCTATAAATATCAGTGGGCAGGGAAGTCCGGCCTCTTTGTCAACGACAAATGCTGCAAGCTTTGTCAACGACAAATGCTGTGAGCTCCACAATACAACTGCCAGGCAGTTGTATTGTGGAGCTCGCAGCATTAATAAAATTAAGTTCAGTCATGCACCTAGCCTCATCATTGAGAGACTATTTACAGACATAACATTGTGGCGACAAGGATAAAGCATGGAAGCGTGTATTTCTCTAGTTTGGCCCTTTCTGGAGCTCCCGGTTGAGCCACCCATCCCCTGGCCAAGATGGTATGCAGCCTTTGAGACATACATCGTGGTGCTCAATCTGGGTGAGATGGACAAGCGAAGGGCACAATTTGGGAATTGAGGGCCAGTGGATCTTAAGCATACTCAGTGATTCAGACGGATTGGAAGATGTGGTCAAGCTGATGGCGCACTATTTTCGTGCCCTGGACAGCGTCAGCGTCCGGAGGATCAGGTTTCGGCAGCACCACCAATGGGCGGGAGAACCTATCCAGTGGTTCGTCGCCGACCTGAAACTACTGGCTAGTGAGTGTCATTTTGGTATGCTGGAGGAGGAGATGGCTCGCAACCAGCTGGCGAAGCACACCAACAATGCTGCGATACGGACAAAACTGCTCACGGTACCGGGTGACTTGATGCTAGCTAGAGCTATTCAGTTAGCTGTCCAATTGGAGACAGCGGACACGTTAGCTTCAGAACTAAGTGGGCACCAGTCACATCGGCAGCTGAAGTTTCCCGCCACATCACAAGTACTGGACCCAGACAGCAATGGCAGTGCGGAGGATGACGCTGTAGAAACCAACGTTGTGAAACTTAGGTCTGCCCCAAGAAAACCCATGTGTATGGGTTGTGGGTCCATGAAACACTGCTTCAAGGCCAGGGAATGCCCGGCGAAAGGAAAGCACTGTGGCAAGTGTGGACGCTTGAACCACTATGCCAGTGTGTGCCATATGTCCGAGCTGGAGAGCTCACAGGGGAAATTGACACCCCCCCCCCCGACAATTGTTCACGTGGTGTCTCCAAGTACCAACAGGTACACGTTCTGCACAGTAGAGATGGATGGTGTGGAGGTGCCTCTACTGATTGACATGGGGGCGGAGGGTTCTCTGCTGAATTGGGCTACATTGAGAAAATTCTTCCCCCACAATAGAATTGCAGGAGACCCAGCGCCGCTCTATAGCTATGGAGGTAGATGGCTGTGCACGGTTGGAACGCTGGTGCAGGCGGTGCAGTACAAGTTGGCGGAGATGGCTGATTTGAAGTGCATTGTGACAGCCCGAGGAGACAACATCATGGGCTGTGACCTATTTTATGGTCTGGGGTTCACCATTAAGAACAACACTGGGGAGAAGTGGTCGGGTTGTGGACAGTGGAACCGGCTGGTTCCGAGAGTGGAGGACGATGCAGTGTGGGACAAAGATTTACTGGGCATCCCGGTGGTCAAGCAGGACCAGCCTCGCTCAGGGTCAATGCAGGAGGGTCTCAGTGCCAGAGCTCAAGACGCCCTGGACGAGGGTACTGAGCGTAATGGCGAGGCACCTGTATCATTGAGCAACACCAACAAGCTAGCTCCAGTTTTTCCTGGAGCTCGGCCGCAGTGGGCCAGAGGATCTGGGGCAACAACAGCGACTGCTGCAACGGCTTTAAAAGAGGTCAGGGCCAGACTGACAGGCATGGAGAAACTGCGTGCCAAGCAGTAACACTGTAGGCCGAGCAAGACCCCTCTGAGAGTCACGGATCTGGTTTGGGCTTGTGAGAAGGCATATCCACGGTGAATACAGGCCAAACGACAGCCTGAGGATCACCAGGATCGGCTGCACATCGCGGTTGAATGGGATGCAGTCCATTTTCAACTGTTGGATGGTTCATGGAGGAACGCCAATGAGCTGCGGAATGCCCAGGAGGAGGTTTTGGATGGTGGGTCCGGACGAGAGGAGTAGCTGATGGCGGAGAAGATGAGGCGCATCACCGTGTACCCAATCAGCTGCAGCCCCGAAGGCATGCCGCCTCCCAGGGAGGACTTACTGAAAGACTGTCCGAGGCCCCTACAGGCCAGTTCCTTCCCTACTTCACCGAGTGGAGTGTAAGTTTATGTATATGAAAAAAAACAAAAAGGAAAACGAGTGCTAATAGCGTGGTACTTTGCAGGTGTTTTGGAAAAATAATAATGATAAAAAAAGTTTCAATGTTCATATGTTTGTGCACGTGTGAAAATAAAAGTTCTAATGTTCATATGGTTCTATATTGTTCTGGGATTATTTTGTGTGTTTTATTTAGCTTAGGAACACGGCAGTGATTTTAGTTTGTGTATGGACTTTATTTATTTGCTCTAGAGGTGGAAGAATAACCCACCTTGCCGTGTGGGGTAGGATGGTAGTCCACCCATCCCCACTAGCATAGGTTTGCTGTGTGGATGTGATAGGCCCTTTAGTGTTTTCAGTTTTAGTTATCTTAGTGCATGATTTAGGTCCTAGATTGGGGAGGGTCTTAATTGTGTGTGTGTTTTGGACTTTTCTACAGGGCGGGGTAAAATGTTGAAAAGTTCAAAATTGCTCTTATTTGTGAAGTGTGGTGCAGTGGCGCCCACTTCCGTTTCCGCCACTACACCACTCCTATAAATATCAGCAGGCAGGGAAGTCCAGCCTCTTTGCCAACGCCCCTGCCTGATGGTTGTATTATGGAGCTTGCAGCATTAATAAAGTTAAGTTCAGTCATGCACCTGGCCTCATCATTGAGAGACTATTTATAGACATAACAATACTGTATGTGAATAAGGGCTGGTGTATGAACTCTGTGACTGGGGAATGGTGTCTTTATACAGTGCGTCCAGAAAGTATTCACAGCGCTCCACTTTTTACACATTTTATGTTATAGCTTTATTCCAAAATGGACTAAATTCATTTTTTCCTCAAAATTCTACACACAATACCCCATAATGACAATGTGAAAAAAGTTTTGAAATATTTGCAAATTTATTAAAAATAAAAAACTAAGAAATCACATGAACATCAGTATTCACATCCTTTGCCATGATGCTCCAAATTGAGCTCATTTGCATCCTGTTTCCACTGATCATCCTTGAGATGTTTCTACAGCTTAATTGGAGTCCACCTGTGGTAAATTCAGTTGATTGGACATGATTTGGAAAGGCACACACCTGCCTATAAAAGGTCCCACAATTGACAGTGTTTGTCAGTGCACAAACCAAGCATGAAGTCAAAGGAATTGTCTGTAGACCTCAGAAAGGATTGTCTCGAGGCACAAATCTGGGGAAGGGTACAGAAAAATTTCTGCTGCTTTGAAAGTCCCAATGAGCACAGTGACCTCCATCATCTGTAAATGAAAGAAGTTCGGAACCACCAGGACTCTTCCTAGAGCTGGTCAGCCATCTAAACTGAGCGATCGGGGAAGAAGAGCCTTAGTCAGGGAGGTGCCCAAGAACTCAACGGTCACTCTGTCAGAGCTCCAGCATTCCTTTGTGGAGAGAGGAGAACCTTCCAGAAGGACAACCATCTCTGCAGCAATCCACTAATCAGATTTGTATGGTAGAGTGGCCAGACGGAAGCCACTCCTTAGTAAAAGGCACATGGCAGCCCACCTGGAGTTTGCCAAAAGGCACCTGAAGGACTCTCAGACCATGAGACACAAAATTCTCTGGTCTGATAAGACAAAGATTGAACTCTTTGGCGTGAATGCCAGGCGTCATGTTTGGAGGAAACCAGGCACCACTCATCACCAGGCCAATACCATCCCTACAGTGAAGCATGGTGGTGGCAGCATCATGCTGTGAAGGTGTTTTTCAGTGGCAGGAACTGGGAGACTAGTCAGGATAGCGGGAAAGATGAATGCAGCAATGTACAGAGACATCCTGGATGAAAACCTGCTCCAGAGCACTCTTGACCTCAGACTGAGGCGACGGTTCATCTTTCAGCAGGTCAATGGCCTGAAGCATATAGCCAAGATATCAAAGGGGTGGCTTCAGGGCAACTCTGTGAATGTCCTTGAGTGGCCCAGCCAGAGCCCAGACTTTAATCCAATTGAACATCTCTGAAGAGATCTGAAAATGGCTGTGCACAGACGCTTCCCATCCAACCTGATGGAGCTTGAGAGGTGCTGCAAAGAGGAATGGGCAAAACTGCTCAAAGATAGGTGTGCCAAGCTTGTGGCATCATATTCAAAAAGACTTGAGGCTGTAATTGCTGCCAAAGGTGCATCAACAAAGTATTGAGAGCAAAGGCCGTGAATACTTATGTACATGTGATTTCTTAGTTGTTGTTTTTTATTTTTCATAAATTTGCAAAAATCTCAAAAAAAAGTTTTTTCATGTTGTCATTATGGGGTATTGTGTGTAGAATTTTGAGAAAAAAAATGAAATTAATCCATTTTGGAATAAGGCTGTAGCATAACAAAATGTGGAAAAAGTGAACCGCTGTGAATACTTTCTGGATGCACTGTATGCCAGTTAATAATCACTGTAACACAAAGGAGATGTAAATAGGTGGGAAAAATATTTGCATGTATCTGCATCGGCAATCAGTAAAAACTATTTTCAAAACTAGAAAAGCACTCAGAGAGCACCTCCGCCAAGGCTCCTTCCATCCCTCATGGATCACCTCCAAAATGTAATGGGTTCATGTGTAGGTCACGAGCAAGTTCTGATGGAAATTTTGCAACTGTCTATCAAGTAGTTTTGGAGGATTCTTGCGAACACACTGTGAGACGATAAGAGCCTTGGTGGAGGTATGCGTTCTGGGATCATCACCAATGTGTTATGGGATCATCTCAAACCCAAGGACAACCTCTGGTAAAAATTTAATCCAAATCCATGCAGTAGTTTTGCGTAATCCTGCTGCACCTATACAAACAAGGTCCCTGGTGGAGGTATGCACTCTTAGATCATCACCAAAAGCTAATGGGTTCATCCTTGGCCCAAGGGCTACCTCTGGTGAAAATTTCATCCAAATCCATCCAGTAATTTCTGTGTAATCCTGCTAACAGACAGACAGACAGACAAACACAGTGGTGTGAAAAAGTGTTTGCCACCTTCCTGATTTCTCATTTTTTTGTATGTTTGTCACACTTAAATATTTCAGGTCATCAAACAAATTTAAATATTAGACAAAGATAACACAAGTAAACACAAAATGCAGTTTTTAAATGAAGGTGTTTATTCAGGGAAAACAATCCAAACCTACATGGCCCTGTGTGAAAAAGTGATTGCCCCCTAAACCTAATAACTGGTTGGGCCACCCTTAGCAGCAACAACTGCAATCAAGCATTTGCCTCAACTGGCAATGAGTCTTTTACAGCACTGTGGAGGAATTCTGGCCTATTCATCTTTGCAGAATTGTTGTAATTCAGCCACATTGGAGGGTTTTCGAGCATGAACCGCCTTTTAAAGGTCATGCCACAGCATCTCAATCGGATTCAGGTCAGGACTTTAACTAGGCCACTCCAAACTCTTCATTTTGTTTTTCTTAAGCCATTCAGAGGTGGACTTGCAGGTGTGTTCTGCTGCAGAACCCAAGTGCGCTTCAGCTTGAGGTCACAAACAGATGGTCAAACATTCTCTTTCAGGACTTGTTGGTAGACAGCAGAATTCATGGTTCCATTTACCACAGCAAGTCTTCCAGGTCGTGAAGCAGCAAAACAGTCCCAAGCCATCACACTACCACCACCATATTTTACTCATGGTATTATGTTCCTTTTCTGAAATGCTGTTACTTTTACGCCGGATGTAATGGGACATACACCTTCCAAAAAGTTCATCTTTTGTCTCGTCAGTCCACAGAGTACTGTGGGGCCAAAAAGTATTTAGTCAGCCACCAATTGTGCCAAGTTCTCCCACTTAAAAGATGAGAGAGGTCTCCAATTTTCATCATAGGTATACCTCAACTATGAGAGACAAAATGAGAAAAAAAAATCCAGAAAATCACATTGAAGGATTTTTAATGAATTAATACTGTAGGTAAATTCCTCGGTAAAATAAATATTTGGTCACCTACAAACAAGCAAGATTTCTGGCTCTCACAGACCTGTAACTTCTTCTTTAAGAGGCTCCTCTGTCCTCCACTCGTTACCTGTATTAATGGCACCTGTTTGAACTCGTTATCAGTGTAAAAGACACCTGTCTACAACCTCAAACAGTCAGACTCCAAACTCCACTATGGCCAAGACCAAAGAGCTGTCAAAGGACACCAGAAACAAAATTGTAGACCTGCACCAGGCTGGGAAGACTGAATCTGCAATAGGTAAGCAGCTTGGTGTGATGAAATCAGCTGTGGGAGCAATTATTAGAAAATGGAAGACATACAAGACCACTGATAATCTCCCTCGATCTGGGGCTCCACGCAAGATCTCACCCTGTGGGGTCAAAATGATCAAGAGAACGGTGAGCAAAAATCCCAGAACCACACAGGGGGATGTAGTGAATGGCCTGCAGAAAGCAGGGACCAAAGTAACAAAGGCTACATCAGTAACACACTACGCCGCCAGGAACTCAAATCCTGCAGTGCCAGACGTGTCCCCCTGCTTAAGCCAGTACATGTCCAGGCCCGCCTGAAGTTTGCTAGAGAGCATATGGATGATCCAGAAGAGGATTGGGAGAATGTCATATGGTCAGATGAAACCAAAATAGAACTTTTTGGTAAAAACTCAACTTGTCGTGTTTGGAGGAGAAAGAACACCATACCTACTGTGAAGCATGGGGGTGGAAACATCATGTTTTGGAGCCGTTTTTCCTGTAAAGGGACCAGGATGATTGATCCGTGTAAAGGAAAGAATGAATGGGGCCATGTATCGTGAGATTTTGAGTGAAAACCTCCTTCCATTAGCAAGGGCATTGAAGATGAAACGTGGCTGGATCTTTCAGCATGACAATGATCCCAAACACACCGCCCGGGCAACGAAGGAGTGGCTCCGTAAGAAGCATTTCAAGGTCCTGGAGTGGCCTAGCCAGTCTCCAGGTCTCAGCCCCATAGAAAATCTTTGGAGGGAGTTGAAAGTCCGTGTTGCCCAGCGACAGCCCCAAAACATCACTGCTCTAGAGGAGATCTGCATTGAGGAATGAGCCAAAATACCAGCAACAGTGTGTGAAAACCTTGTGAAGACTTACAGAAAACGTTTGACCTGTCATTACCAACGAAGGGTATATAACAAAGTATTGAGATGAACTTTTGTTATTGACCAAGTACTTATTTTACTGAGGAATTTACCAATTAATTCATTAAAAATCATTCAATGTGATTTTCTGGATTTTTTTTCCTCATTTTGTCTCTCATAGCTGAGGTATACCTATGATGAAAATTGAAGACCTCTCTCATCTTTTAAGTGGGAGAACTTGCACAATTGGTGGCTGACTAAACACTTTTTTGCCCCACTGTATTTTCCCAAAAGTCTTGGGAATCATCAAGATGTTTTCTGGAAAAACTGAGACAAGCCTTTATGTTCTTTTTGCTCAGCAGTGGTTTTCGTCTTGGAACTCTGCCATGCAGGTAATTTTTTCCCAGTCTCTTTCTTATGGTGGAGTCATGAACACTGACCTTAACTGAGGCAAGTGAGGTGAGTGGTGAACCTGGGATGGTTCACTACTGTTCCATGTTTTCGCCATTTGTGGATAATGGCTCTCACTGTGGTTTGCTGGAGTCCCAAAGCTTTAGAAATAGCATTATATCCTTTTCCAGACTGACAGATCTCAATTACTTTGTTTCTCATTTGTTCCTGAATTTCTTTAGATCGCAGCATGATGTCTTGCTTTTGAGGATCTTTTGGTCTATTTCACTTTGTCAGGCAAGTCCTACTTAAGTGATTTCTTGATTGAGAAAAGGTGTGGCAGTAATCAGGCATGTGTGCAGCTAGAGAAATTGAACTCAGCTTTCCAAAGATGTGATAAACCACAGTTCATTTATGTTTTAACGGGGGGGGGGGTCACTTTTTCACACAGGGCCATGTAGGTTTTTTTTGGGGGGGGGGGTTACCCTTAATAATAAACACCCTCATTTAAAAACTGCATTTTGTGTTTACTTGTGTTTTTTTTTTGTCTAATATTTAAATTTGTTGATGATCTGAAACATTTAAGTGTGACATACAAAAAAATGAGAAATCAGGAAGTGAGCAAACACTTTTTCACCCCACTGTAGATAAGATCTTTATTGTCCATTTATACGGAAATTTGTGTTGCAGCACCCGTTTGTTAAAATACATAAAAACAAAACACATAAAAGACTGATAGCCAAAAAAAACCCAAGACACAGTCCAAATCCAAATTCAAATTCAGATATTCAAATACACAGACAGACAGACCACCCTGATTACATAACCTCCTTGGCGGAGGTAAATATTGGCATATCAGTTATTAACAAAAAAAAAAAATCTAATATCATGTATACCTAGATTGGGTGTCAAAGACTGCAGTTCACTGAATGGCCTCTTGAGGTAAGTTTATACAAGTATGCTAATTCTGTGGCTAATGTTCATGCTAGACTCCATGTAATAATGTCAAACTTTATCAAGTACCACATTCACAATGTTATCCCCATCTTAAAAATTTCAGTCAACATATCAATTTTACCTGTTTGGACTTTAATAAGGCTTAATTGAAGGTGTTTTGCTCAATACATGCGCTAACAATGATAGCTGCAAAAAATAACAGTCTGCTAGAATTCAGCTCCTCTAATTCAACTTGTGGAGCTCAAGAGAGATTACAGTGTTTATGCCTTTGGGAGCATTTTTCATTTTATTTGGGTCTTTATTTGTTGTCTGAGGGGCATTTGGAGGGAGGAGGATCCTGGATTCACAACTTGATCTAAACGTATTCTAAGATCAAATGGGTTCTTTTGCAGCCTAAGCTCCACCTTTCTACCAAATTTCATTCAAATCAGGTTGGTAGTTTTTGCATAATCCTGCAAACAGACGGACAGATGAATGGCAAGGAAAATATAAGCTTGTTGGAAGAAAATTTACATAAATGCATCAAAGGCAAATATGAGCAATTGTGCAAAACGAGCATTTCACCTCCAACGATGCTATTTCAAAAGCATCTCTGAGATGACACCGTCACAGGTTAGGTTTTTGTAAGGTTTCTAAAGCCTGACACTTGGAAAATCTGTTACAAAGATCTGAAATCAACTACTTGAAAACAGCACAACCCACTATTTAAGCAAAGTAGGGATATCAGAATTAGCAGCTAGAATGAAAACAGTGTGATATCAGATTTAGCAAACTGTGACTGTGAGGTGTTTGTTTTCTTGTTGTTAAAGCTACTGGTATTGGTTTTGTTGGTAATTAATGACAGCCATCATTTAATTAAGTAAACAAAAATATATGAACAATATAATACAGTGGGGAAAATAAGTATTGAACACAACATTTTTCTCATTAAACATATTTCTGATAGGGCCACTGACCTGAGATGTTCACCAGATATCAGTAACAACCCAAGTAATCCATACATACAAAGAAATCAAGGAAACTGTGTTCACAAAACAAGTTATATTTAATAAAGTGGAATGACACAGGGAATAAGTATTGAACACTAGTATGTATGGCTACATAGACACCAAGCATGTTGCAGACGTGAGGACGCAAGCCCGTCGTCACGTCCCGACTACAAGAGGGAACCAACGGTAGGAGATTGGGTCTTTGGTGCCTCACCTCCTAATAGAGCAGAGCCTATAACGGAACGTAGCTAGCTTGGGGCTCTCCACTGTAGTACGTGTCCTGACTGTATCTTGTAATAAAGTTCAAGCTCAATACAGCTCCTGCCTCCGCAATCCTGTTATTCCAGATATATCAAGCACGTTTGGTGAATTCATTTAATATTTAGTAGAAAAGCCTTTGTTTGTAATAACAGCTTCCAGATACCTCCTGTATGGAGAAACTAGGTGCAGGCATTGCTCAGGAGTGATTTTAGCCCATTCTTCCACTCAAACTGTCTTCAGATCTTGAAGGTTCCGTGGGTGTCTTCTATGAACTCTGAGCTTCAGTGTGTTCCATAGATTTGCAATTGGATTCAGGTCAGGTAACTGATTGGGCTCTTCTAGCATCTTTATTTTCCTTCTCTGGAGCCAGTTGAAAATTTCCTTGACTGTGTGTTTGGGATCATTGTCTTGCTGAAATGTCCACCCTCATTTCATCTTCAGCATCTTGGCAGATGGCAACAGGTTCTTATCAAGGATGTCTCTGTACATTTGTCCATCCATCTTCCCTTCAATTATATGAAGTCTGCCTGTACCATATGCTGAAAAATACCCCTACACCATAATGTTCCCACCTCAAACTTCACTGTTGGCATGGTGTCTTGGGGCTGATATGCAGTGCCACTTCTCCTCCAAACATGTCATGTGTGGTGACATCCAAAAAGTTCAATTTTGGTCTCATCTGACCAGACTATATTCTCCCAGTATTTTACTGGCTTGCCCAAATGTTGTGTCACAAACTTTAAACAAGCTCCATCATGCTTTTTCTTCAATGGAGTCTTGCGAGGTGAGCGGGCATAGAGTCCATGTCACTTGAGTACATTACTTATTGTTTTCTTTGAAACAGCAGTACCTGCTACCTCCAGGTCTTTCTCGAGCCCTCTACGAGTGGTTTTTGTCTCTTGGATAACTCTTCTAATAATACTTTTGACTCCTCTGTCAGAAATCGTGGGGGGAGCTAGTGGTCGTGGCTGGTTTATGGTAAAATGTTCTTCCCACTTCCAAATGATTGTTCCAGTAGTGCTCACTTGAACATTCAGCAGTTTAGTAATGTGCCTGTAACCAATGCCATCATTATGTTTTGCAACAATAAGGTTGCAAAGTTGTTGAGTGAGCTCTTTGCTTCTACCCATCATGAGTTCTTCGTGGTGTGACAATCTGATATTCACAGACCCTTTAAAAGGCTATCAGTCAGGACCTAACCAGCTGAAATTAATTTGCATTGATGGGGGATGGGATGGCTTCCTAAATTCTGATTGATTTCAGCTGGTTTCTTGGCTTTCTATGCCTTTTTGCACCTCTTTTTCTTCGTGTGTTCAATACTTATTCCCTGTGTCATTCCACTTTATTAAATTTAACTTGTTTTGTGAACACAGTTGCCTTGATTTCATTGTATGTATGGATTACTTGGGTTGTTTCTGAGATCTGGAGAAAATCTCAGGTCAATGGCTCCATCAGAAAAATGTTTAATGAGAAAAATGTTGACGTGTTAAATACTTATTTTTCCCACTGTATGTAACAATAACATGAGCTAATATAAAGGTTTGAGTTGCATAGACCAAACTGATGCCCCCAAAACCTGCTCTGGCATCTGCATTGTAGGTGGATGAAGCTAAATACAGTGGGGTGAAAAAGTGTTTGCCCCCTTCCTGATTTCTCATTTTGTCGCACTTAAATGTTTCAGATCATCAAACAAATTTAAATATTAAAGATAACACAAGTAAACACAAAACACAGTTTTTGAATCAAGGTGTTTATTATTAGGGGAAAAAATCCAAACCTACATGGCCCCGTTTGAAAAAGTGATTGCCCCTAAACCTAAAATCTTGACCAAGATGGCGGCGCGTGCACAACGCGAGGCTCAGCGTCTTCTCAGATTTTGTGGATTAGCAGTGTTATTTCTGCTCATTTCGGGTATGTTCGTTCAGAACAGCTTCGCTTTCACATCTTACACCCGAAATGAGCTTTTGGACATTGGATTACAAAATAACGATAACGATCTTTTTATCAGCAACCTACATCTCATCCCTGAGCTCCGGAGAACACCCGACGCTCGGCAGGCTTCCCGGCCGACCGGAAGTGCTCGCAGGTGGCATAGAGACCGTAAACAAAGGCGGGGGAAGTGCGGTGGGCTAAGAGCTAAGCTAAAGCTAACACCGTACCAGCTTTCTCTACCCAGTATTTTCCTCGCTAATGTACAGTCACTGGCGAACAAAATGAATGAACTATGGCTTCGGATCACCAACAATAAGAGACTTATGAACTGCAATATCATGATTTTCACGGAAACATGGCTAAACAGTGGAATACCCGACAATGCTATTGAGCTAGCCGGCCTACACACGCTCCGGGCAGACAGAGCAGCAGATGACTCCGGTAAGATCAGAGGTGGGGGATTGTGCATTTATATTAACAAGGCTTGGTGCATGAACTCTGTCACTGTTGAGAGACACTGCTCAGCTAACCTGGAGTTTCTCATGGTTAAAGGTAGACCTTTCTATCTGCCACGCGAGTTCACTTGTACCATCATAACAGCCGCTTACATTCCTCCGGATGCTAATGCTAAGCTTGCTATGAAAGAACTGCATGCAGCTATTAGCAAACAAACTGCACACCCAGAGGCAGCATTTATTGTGGCGGGTGATTTTAACCACTCTAACCTCAAGACAGTGCTTCCTAAATTCTACCAGCATGTCTCCTGTCACACAAGAGGGGACAAAACATTGGACCATGTTTACACTAATATTGTGGGAGCCTACACAGCAACTACCCTCCCCCACCTAGGTCAGTCTGATCACTTATCCTTGTTCCTTACTCCCAAGTATGTACCGCTCATCAACCGGGTGAAGCCATCAGTGAGGACCATCAAAGTGTGGCCAGAGGGGGTTGACTCTGTACTCCAGGAGAAGTTTAGGAACACAGACTGGAGTATGTTCACCTCTCAGGCTACCTGTGGCTCCCACATAAACATCGACTCTTACACCCACTCAGTCCTGGACCATATCAACACCACTATTGACAGTGTCACCACGGAAAGACAGATCACCACGTACCCAAATCAGAAGCCATGGATGAACAGAGAAGTGCGGCTTCTGCTAAAGGCACGTAACAATGCCTTTAGATGTGGTGATGCACAGGCCTACAGTTCATCCAGGGCAGATCTGAAGAGGGGCATCAAGAAGGCCAAGCACAGCTACAAGCTGAAGGTGGAGGAACATTTTGGGGACTCTGACCCCCGACGCATGTGGCAGGGCATTCAAGCTATCTCTGATTATAAGCCCAGCAACTCCATACCTATAGCCATGACTGTGCCCTTTCTCAATGAGCTAAATGACTTCTATGCTCGTTTTGACAAGGACAATAATGAAAAGAACATCAATTTCCCACCCTCTGACGACCTCCACCACCTCACACTCACCCACACCGACGTTCGTAACGCACTGAGCCATGTCAACGTACGTAAGGCTGCTGGCCCTGACGGCATTCCTGGGCGTGTGCTGAGGGCATGCGCTGAGCAGCTGGCAGGGGTCTTCACAGACATCTTCAACCTGTCCCTGGCCCAGGCCGTGGTACCAGCGTGCTTCAAGACCACTTCAATAGTACCAGTGCCGAAACATTCAACACCATTGTGCCTAAATGACTATCGCCCTGTGGCACTGACGCCCATAGTCATGAAGTGCTTTGAGCGACTGGTCTTGGCACAGCTCAAAAAATGTCTGCCCCCTACACTGGACCCTCACCAGTTTGCCTACCGGAGCAAAAGGAGTACAGAGGATGCAGTTTCTACAGCGCTGCACTATGTACTCTCACACCTGGATGACAAGAACACCTACGCAAGAATGCTGTTTGTTGACTTCAGCTCAGCATTCAACACAGTTATCCCCTCCAAGTTGATCACTAAACTTGGGGACCTGGGAATCAGTACCTCCACCTGCAACTGGATCATGGATTTTCTGACCAACAGACCCCAGCATGTTAGGTCAGGCCCCAACCGTTCTTCCGTCATCACACTCAACACTGGTGTACCACAGGGCTGTGTGCTCAGCCCATTCCTCTACTCCCTCTTCACCCATGACTGCAGGCCTATGTATGGATCCAATTCCATCATAAAGTTCGCAGATGACACCACGGTGATTGGACTCATTAGGGACAATGATGAGTCAGATTACAGGGCAGAGGTTGAGCACTTGGCTACTTGGTGCGCTGACAATAACCTGCTCCTTAACACCAGCAAAACCAAGGAGCTCATAGTGGACTACAGAGGGGAGAGACACATGACCCCATCCATATCAATGGCATAGCTGTTGAACGTGTCCCCAGCTTCAAATTCCTGGGGACCCACATCTCGGAGGACCTGTCCTGGTCAGTTAACACCACCAGCCTGATCAAGAAGACCCATCAGCGCCTCTTCTTCTTGAGGACACTGAAGAAGAACCATCTGTCAACTGACATCCTGGGCAACTTCTACCGCTGCGTGATAGAGAGTACCCTGACCAACTGTGTTACAGTCTGGTATAGGAGCTGCTCTGTCGCTGACCGTAAGGCGCTGCAGCGGGTGGTGAAAACCGCCCAACGCATCACAGGGACTCCACTTCCAGTTATAGAGGACGTCTACAGGAAAAGATGTCTGCGCCGGGCACGCAGCATTCTTAGGGACTCCAACCATCCTGCTCATGGACTGTTCCAGCCTCTCCCCCCCAGAAGGTGTTTCAGAAGCCTTCGGACTAGAACCAGCAGGTTTAGGAACAGTTTCTTTCCAACAGCTGTCACGTTATTGAACTTAGTTCCCCGCTGACTCTCTTACCATCATCTCTTACCATCCTCACCTGTACATAACTGCCCATCTAACTTATTGTACATTATTTGCACATAACAGTACTCTTAACTTTCTGCACTGCTGCATATATTTGCTTAAATTGCACATACTGTTAATTACCGTATATACTGCACTGCTGTCCTTTGCACTTCTGATTGGATGCTAAACTGTGTTTCGTTACCTTGTATTCATACATGTGTAATGACAAAGTTGAATCTAATCTAATCTAACTGGTTGGGCCACCCTTAGCAGCAACAACTGCAATCAAGCATTTGCAGTAACTGGCAATGAGTCTTTTACAGCTCTGTGGAAGAATTTTGGCCCACTCATCTTTGCAGAATTGTTGTAATTCAGCCACATTGGAGGGTTTTCAAACATGAACCGCCTTTTAAAGGTCATGCCACAGCATCTCAATCGGATTCAGGTCAGGACTTTGACTAGGCCACTCCAAACTCTTCATTTTGTTTTTCTTAAGCCATTCAGAGGTGGACTTGCTGGTGTGTCCTGCTGCAGAACCCAAGTGTGCTTCAGCTTGAGGTCACGAACTGATGGCCAGACATTCTCCTTCAGGATTTTTTGGTAGACAGCAGAATTCATGGTTCCATTTACCACAGCAAGTCTTCCAGGTCCTGAAGCAGAAAAACAGCCCCAGACCATCACACTATTACCACCATATTTTACTCTTGGTATAATATTCCTTTTCTGAAATGCTGTTACTTTTACGCCAGATGTAATGTGACACACACCTTCCAAAAAGTTCAACTTTTGTCTCGTCAGTCCACAGAGTATTTTCCCAAAAGTCTTGGGGATCATCAAGATATTTTCTGGAAAAACTGAGACAAGCCTTTATGTACTTTTTGCTCAGCAGTGGTTTTTGTCTTGGAACTCTGCCATGCAGGCCATTTTTGCCCAGTCTCTTTCTTATGGTGGAGTCATAAACACTGACCTTCACTGAGGCAAGTGAGGTCTGCAGTTCTTTGGATGTTGTGGGGTCTTTTGTGACCTCTTGGATGAGTCATCGCTGTGGTCTTGGGGTAATTTTGGTCGGCTGGCCACTCCTGGGAAGGTTCACCACTGTTCCATGTTTTTGCCATTTGTGGATAATGGCTCTCACTGTGGTTTGCTGGAGTCCCAAAGCTTTAGAAATTGCTTTATAACCTTTTCCAGACTGATAGATCTCAATTACTTTGTTTCTCATTTGTTCTTGAATTTCTTTAGATCGCAGCATGATGTCTTGCTTTTGAGGATCTTTTGGTCTACTTCACTTTGTCAGGCAGGTCCTATTTAAGTGATTTCTTGATTGAGAAAAGGTGTGGCAGTAATCAGGCATGTGTGTGGCTAGAGAAATTGAACTCAGCTTTCCAAAGATGGCGATAAACCACAGTTCATTTATGTTTTAATGGGGGGGGGGAAATCACTTTTTAACACTGGGCAATGTAGGTTTGGATTTTTTTTTTTTACCCTTAATAATAAACACCTTCATTTAAAAACTGCTTTTTGTGTTTACTTGTGTTATCTTTGTCTAATATTTAAAGTAGTTTGATGATCTGAAATGGCGGCACGGTGGCGCAGTGGTTAGCAATGCGGCAGCACAGCAACTCACCCTTGGCCGGGGGATCCTGGGTTCGATCCCAGCCCCCGACCAACAGTGATCTGTGTGGAGTTTGCATGTTCTCCCCGTGTCTGCGTGGGTTTACTCCGGGATTTCTCCGGTTTCCTCCCACATGCCAAAAACATGCAAGCTAGGTCAACTGGCATCAAAAACTGGGGATTCTAAATTGTCCTTAGGTACGACTGTGAGAGTGAATGGTTGTCTGTCTCTCTGTGTTGGCCCTGGGATGGACTGGCGATCTGTCCAGGGTGTACCCTGCCTCTCGCCAAAAGATGCTGGGATAGGCTCCAGCCCCGCCGCGACCCGAAAAGGATTAAGTGGAAGAAGATGGATGGATGGATGGATGATGATCTGAAACATTTAAGTGTGACAAACATACAACAAAATGAGAAATCAGGAAGGGGGCAAACAACACTTTTTCACACCACTGTATAAAGCCTTAGCAGCACATTTCCATTTTTTTTTCCATCAAGCTTCCTCATACCCCAGATGTTGATGGCTCTGACAGAATTCTATGGATGTCAGCTCATCTGGTTTGAATACAAAAGATTAATCTCTTTCTTCCTCACATGTTTGTCCCACATCCTGAGAACAGATGGAATGTGAGTAGGGTTTTTATGTCTGTCTTTCTGTCTGTTTTTTTACGGACTCTAAAACAGCAATTGCTACAGGTATCACCACCAAAGTTGGTATAAGAAATATGAAATGCAAACTTTTACATGTACATTAATTGTGAGCTCAAAAGGTCAAGGGTGAAGGTCATAGGGTTTCCATAACAGTCCTGAGATCATTTACAAGTGTTCCACACAAATTCTTCAAAATACATCATCATTTGGCTGCTCTAAACCAGTGTAAAGAAGAGCACAGCACACGGTATATTATATGCCCGTCCATAGCCATTATAGATAATGCATTGATAGCACACCAACAATCAGAAAATCAATTACCAATGTACGATTCACTATAGTGTATATCTGTAATACAACTAATAACCATGGAAATGCAAGGACTTTTAGCAGACAATCTGCAATTCAAATTGGAACAAATTTAGAGAAAATATCAGAAAAATCATTTAACTCTTTACAATATGCACATCTTCAATGTACAAATATGTACAATGTGTGAAATGATAATATACGGGCTTGAAAACTGTAGGAGTTAGCCAAACAAACCATGTAACCTCTATTGAAATTGCATTCAAAAAAATGCCAAAGTTCTAAAACCTGTAATTTTGACAAAAATTATCCAAAATCAAAATCCTTGTAATATGCACATCTTCAATACATGTACAAACACTGTGCAAAACAAAAAAGTTGAAGCTTGAAAACTGTGGGAGGAGTTTGCCGGACAAGTCGTATGGACGGATGGACAGATGGGGGCACGGACACCATCATACCATAATATGTCTGCCCCAGGACAGCTGTGGCTACAGTAGTAGCTTACCACTACCATTGTCTGTGAGTGAATGAATAATGTAGCCATTGTAAAGCATCTTTGAGTATCTATGAAAAGCGCTATATAAATCTAATACATTATTATTATTATTATTATTATTATATGCCCTGTCTTTAGAGACAGGCATATAAAAAAGAGTTTATCTATTCAACTTTTTAATTATTTGCACTTCAAATTAGTTTTTCTTTTGTTTCCGTGCAAGGTGGGGCAATAGGTCTGCTCTAGCCCGTTAGTGATTAGCCATTGCTAGCAACACCCAATGAAAACAATAATGTTGTGATTTGTATAATTTGTGTATAAGAACGCCACAGCAACATTTTCAGAGATAAAAACTTCTCAGTACTGTGACAGACATACAGTATATAAGAGAATTGTTAATAAATAATACTTTTTACACATCTGTTCATGCTGACTATATGGGTGCAGCCATCTTGACCTCAAGCATGAATTTCAAGTCGGTCTTGTTCAACTGACTCCACAAAGGGGAAAAAAAATGACCCTAAGGCCCAGAAGGGCCTGCTGGGCATGTCCCAAATTTGAGTTGCTCAGAGAAAAGGAAGCGCCTCCTAGTTCTGGCTCTGTTTTGCAGCACTACCAATAAAAGGCAAGAAGTGAGAATCCGCAGGCAAGTTGGGGAGGATGAAAAGAAGAAAAGGATGCTTCTTCAGCCACTGAAAATCCTCCAAGGATTCAGTTTCACATCAATTGTTCACATTCTCCACACAAAATCATTCTGCAAGCGTACAGTACATGCGCCACACAGATTTACCACAATTATTGTTGCACGTGTCACCCAACACCCTCTCTCCTTCCCACAGAAAACGATGGAGACTGCTTCACAAGGAAAATGCACGTGGGTCATATCAAAACTGGCGCTCGGCCCACCTTTCATAAATTCCTTTTCATATGTGAGTCACACACACACATATGTGCAGTCTATGTGTGTTTCCAAGGTGCATGTGTGGGTGTGTTTACGATTCTTGGGTGGCAGGTGTAAAGAACTGAGGTCCACACGAATAGTGGTTTCAACAAAGTTCTCTTTTAAAACTAGGAGCGGGAACATTAACAGGCGGCAACATCAACACATCGCCATTTTCATATCATATTCACTCGGTGAAGGTCAACTCTGACCTGTGACGTCACCACAGTCTTAAAGACACAGCACACACAATTATCACATTATATGACATCTCCCCCTTTTTAGTTTTTTTTTTTCAGAACAAAACAATTTTTCAATTCAAACATTTTTTCATTTCCATTTCACCCTTCCCCACAGCCCATGGCTTAATCATTGAACCAAATATAACCACACTTATCACAGTGAACACGTGAATTTCTCTCTTTTCATTTTTCTTTTTTTTTTTTCTCTACAAATCTAGTCTTTGCACAGGTTTAATCATTCTACCAGACCGGGTAAACAACAGTCCTTGCTTTGGGTCTGGCGGTTTGACACTGGATTCTGGTAAAATAGTGTCAGCGGCAGCTGCAGTTTCAGGCTGCTGATCGACAATCTCTGGCTGCAGGTCATTTGGAGCTGAAGAGGGTATCTCTCTGGCTGATTCAGGATCATGTTGCAAGTGACGGCGGTTGCGTCGCAAAGTTGCTCCCTGGGGTGTTTCAATAAGAAAGGAGCGAGGTGTGCTGCTTTCTCCTGTGACAACAGCAGGTGTTTTCCAGGATTTCTGATGGTCCAGCTTTGTGAGGACTGAATCTCCTGGCTTCAACGAAGGTAGGGGTTTAGCTCCATGGCGCTGATTGAAGTAGAATGCTTGTTTCTGTTTCTCCATTGCATCCTTATTCCTGACGACTTCCAGATCAGGCCATCGGGGCTGAAGATTCACTTCGAGTGTAGGAAGAGTTGTTCTGATCTTTCGACCCATAAGTAGCTCTGCAGGACTCACGCCTGTGGTGGTGCAGGGCGTTGATCGAAAGCACATGAGGGCGAGCAAAGGATCTTGCTGCTTTAAGATTCTTTTTGCTGTTTGAACTCCCCTCTCTGCATGTCCGTTTCCTTGGGGGTTATGTGGACTTGAGGTGATGTGCAAAAAGTCAAACTCCCTTGCAAACTTTTTAAATTCTTGGCATGAGAATTGAGGCCCATTGTCAGATACAACCACATCTGGACAACCAAACCTCGCGAACACTGCCTTCAGCTTTAAGATCACCTGAGAAGCAGTGGTTACTGGCAGATGAAGTATCTCGAGGAACCGAGAGAAATAGTCTGACACAACAAGGTAAGTATGCTTGTTATGCTCACACAGGTCAACAGCAAGTCTCTTCCAGGGCCGATCAGGTAGAGGGGTTGACAAGAGAGGCTCTTTTCGCTGAGCTGGTCTCATCTCACGACACACCTGACAGGACTGGACTTTGCGTTTGATTTCAGATGAGATGCCAGGCCACCACACAGATGTGCAGGCCCGCTCTCTGCATTTTGTCAGACCTTGATGTCCATCATGTATTCGATCCAAGATGTCTGCTCTGAGCACATCCGGAATCAACATGCGGCTTCCTCTGGTGATAATTCCATCGCATTCAGACAGTTCATTTTTAATGGGAAAATAGTCTCTGATAGCTGCTGGGACATTGCCTATGTATTCTGGCCATCCTGACTTGATGTACCGCAACACCAACTGTAGGTTACAGTCAGCTGCTGTAGCAGTCTTTATGGTGTCTATTTTCCTTAGATAGTTAAACATGCCCAGGACACGCTTGAGGTCATGCACGTTCTGTGGTGGAGGGAGCTCGCGGATTGCCTTGACTTTATCAGGGTCGGGTCTCATGCCTGATTTGTCAATTTCTTGGCCCAAGAAGTGAAGCTTGTTTTGTCTAAACTTACATTTTTCTCTGTTCAGTTTAAGTCCGGCTGACTCAATCCTTTCCAGTACCTTGCTGAGACGCTGGTCGTGCTGTTCAGGAGTGTCGCCGTACACCAGTATGTCATCCATGTAGATAGCCACGCCTTCCAGGCCGTTGAGGGTTTCTGTCATTTTGCGCTGAAAAATTTCAGGAGCGCTTGTGATCCCAAATGGAAGACGTTTGAATGCATATCTCCCAAAGGGTGTGATAAAGGTTGTTAATTTACTGCTTTCTGGATGGAGAGGAATCTGCCAAAACCCGGAGGCAGCATCCAATGATGTGAATGTGGTTGCTCCACTAAGTTTTGCAGTGATTTCCTCTGCAGTAGGGAGAACATACCTCTCTCTTCGTACAGCTTCATTTAACCTCTTTAAATCGACACAGATCCGCACTTTTCCATTTTTCCTTGGGACTGGTACCATTGGCGCGCACCAATCTGTAGGATCAATCACAGCTTCAATCACATTATTCTCCTCCATACGCTGCAATTCCTCTTTAACCTTCTGCAAAAGTGGCAAAGGGACACGACGGGCAGTGTGCACTGTGTATGGCTGAGCATTCTCTTTTAACAGGATTTTAACTGGTTCTGTTTTAAGTGTTCCATGCTCACCAAATGCTTTGTGAACTTCTTCAACACGCTTCACAAGCCCCATCGACATTGCTGTATCTCTGCCCAGCAAATTGTTTGCATTATTGCCACTGATGACATACACAGGAAAAGTATATGGTTTTTCTTTGTATTCTGTGAAGGCTTGAAATTTTCCTATACAGTCCAACTGACCACCCGGGCTGCACAGTGTGACATTAGATGGCTCTAATTCCTTCTTAGGAACTAGTTTGTTAAATGTCTTTTGTCCCATAATGTTTGCATCTGCACCCGTATCAATTTTAAAATTGACTGGTGTTGTTCCAATTGTAAGCTGTATGGTCCATGGGTCATCATTTCTGTCTGTTTTTTATGACTGCGCCCCAAAAAAATGGTGTCTGGGAAACTGTCTCTTCAGTGACTTCTCTGACTGATTTACTGTGACATTTCTTTTCCCGGTGACCCACCTTTTTACACTTGTTGCATGTTGACTTCATGGCTGGGCACTTTTCAGGATCTCTGTGTTTTAATTTTCCACATCTTCCACACCATGAGTCTTTTTGCTCTCCACTTTTTCCTTTCCTTGGTTTAAATGGAGATCTTCCTCTGCCTGCTGCTTTTCCCTGGATCTCCTGCACCGTGGCGTGTGCCTCCCCCTGCTGGTGAACCTGGAGGACAACCTCCTCGTACTGGCGAACTGTTTGAATGGTTTGGGCAAGCGTTAGATCAGCCATCATCTGCAGTTTACGTGACAGCTCTTTATCAAGGATGCCCACAACAATTCGGTCACGGATATGTTCATCTCTCTTTACACCAAAGTCACAGTGTTCTGACATCTCAAAAAGGGCTCTGATAAACATTTCCACTTTCTCACCGGGCCGCTGCAGCCTCTGGTGAAAACAAGCGCGCTCATGGATCACGTTCCGTTTGGGACAGAAGTACTCGTCGTATTTTCCTAACACAACGTCAAACTTCTTTTGATCCGCTTCCTCAGTAAATGAGAATGATTTGAAGATGTTTTCAGCTTCGGGGCCCATGGCGTAAATCAGTGAACTGACCTGAACTTCGCCGTCCTCTTTATTCAGTTTTGTAGCCGTCCGGAAACGCAGAAACCGCTCTTTCCAGCCCGCCCATTCATTTGGACGATGAAAAGGAAAACTTTCCGGGGGATTAAACTTGGCCATCTTACTGAAGCAGAGCGTCCGTCAAGCACTTCTGACACCATGTAAAGAACTGAGGTCCACACTGTTGTGTTCGTGTTCGTTGAGGAGAGAAGAGACTTGCAGTTGAACCAACGTAACTTTATTTTTTTAGCGGCAGCTCACACAGACACTTTCACATCGGCTCCCATGTTGGCCGTTTCTTATTCTACTGAGTGCATCATTCCAACAAGCGGTAACAAGGTAGCAGCGACGCCTAGTGGTAAACACTGATCATTACATCCCCCTTTCTTTGAGGTGAATAAACATTAATAAACATTGATGCAAAACAGTGTATATGTATTCAGTATGAATGGACTAATACAAAACACAAATTTCAGTTCTCCCTGAATCAACATGCCCAAAGAAATTAACATCTGTTACATTTTTCTTATTCTTTGCTTTTTGCTTTTTTTTTTTTCTTATAAGTCCAACCTATCTGGTTTCTTTATTTCTCGTTTTGATCTTCTCGGTTCATCTTTGTCAGGTGGAACATTTGCTTCACAGTTCATAAGAGGTGTGGTTGTGGGAGATTCTGGGTGAGCATTATTGGGCCCACCAGGTGCTTGTGGAGTCTTGAGGAGACTGCGGCGCTTGCGCCTGAGCACCTGTCCATCCTCAGTTCTCACTGTGAATGATCTTGGAGCAACTTCCTGTAATACAACTCCTTTAGTGTTCCAGCCAGATGCATCCTCGATCCTAACTGGGTCGTTGTTGGCCAGTGGAGAGAGTGGTTTGGCTGAAATGTCATAGAATGTCTTTTGTTTCAGTTTCTGCTTCTCAAGCTTGTTTCTGAGTTTTGTATCTTTCCTTTGTGAAGTAGCATTTGGGTAGCTGGGAAGCGTTGTACGCAGCTTCCTGTTCATTAGTAGCTCAGCAGGTGACAGTCCGCACTGAAGTGGAGAGGCGCGGTAACTGAGTAGAGCCAAGTACGGATCTGAGTTGCTTTCTGCAGCTTTCTTAAGCAGTTGCTTCAGAATGTGGACGCCTTTTTCTGCTTGTCCGTTTGATTGTGCATAGTGTGGGCTTGACGTCACATGCCGAAATTCATACTGTTCTGCAAACTGCTGCCATTCCCTGCTACTGAAACATGGTCCATTATCTGTCACCACAAGGTGTGGGATGCCATGCCGAGCAAATGTGGATTTGGTATGAGTGATCACACAGGCTGATGTAGTGCTTGAGAGTAGTGCCATTTCTGGAAAGTTGGAAAAGTAGTCCATGACTACTAAGTAGTCTTTGCCTTTAAGGTGAAACAGGTCTATCCCTACTTTGTGCCAAGGGGATGCAGGACTTTCAGATATCACCATTGGCTCTTTGCTTTGTTTACTTCGGTGTTTCTGGCACGTTTCACAACTACTCACAAGCGTCTCGATGTCTTTGTTTAGTCCAGGCCAGTACACTGACTCCCTTGCTCTCCTTTTACATTTTTCAATCCCAAGGTGTCCTTCATGTATCCTGTTTAACAAATCTGGTCTTAGAGCCTCAGGGATGACTATTCTTCCTTTCTTCAGTAATAGTCCATCAACAAAACTGAGATCTCCTCTGACATGGTAATAGCGAGGGCAAGATCCTGCAGGCCATCCCTCGTCCATGTTCTGAATGACACGCTGTAGCTCGGTGTCCTGTGATGTCACCTCAGCTATTTGTTTCGACTTTGTGTCAGATACTGGCAGAGCACACAACACCATGTTGATGTGATTTTCAATATCCTCATCTGTGGAACTCAGACACTTTTCAGCAGGTGCTCTGGACAAGGCATCTGCGAGTATCAGGTGCTTTCCCGGTGTATAAACCAGTTCAAAATCGTACCTTTGCATTTTCATCATTAGGCGTTGGATCCGTGGGGACATTTCGTTAAGATTCTTCTTGATAATGGAGACGAGTGGGCGGTGGTCAGTTTCCACAGTAAAAGACGGCAGTCCATAGACATAACTGTGAAACCGCTCCAGCCCGTAGGAAACGCCTAAACACTCCTTTTCAATCTGGGCATATTTGCATTCAGACTTTGTCATAGCCCTTGACGCATAGGCTACTGGTTTCCAGTACTCTCCCTCTGCCTGTAGAAGCACTGCTCCGATGCCATCTTTGGACGCGTCAGTTGACACTTTGAGCTTTTTCCGGTGGTCATAGTAGGCTAATGCTGGTGCTCTGGTAAGAGTTTGCTTAAGTCTTTGCCACTCTTGCTCATGTTTTTCGGCCCATTTAAAGTCACAGTCATTGTGTAAGAGCTCTCGGATGCATGACGTCTTTGCTGTGAGGTTGGGAATAAATTTGCCTATGAAATTTACCATTCCCATGATGCGTAACACGCCCGTTTTGTCTGTTGGTCTTGGCATGTTCAGTATTGCTTTCACTTTATCGCCATCTGGTTGTATGCCTTGAGCTGTGAGTTTGTCTCCGAGGAAGAGAATCTCTTGTACTGCAAACTCACACTTGGCTCTATTGAGTTTCAGCCCGTACTTCTGAATGCGCTCCATCACTTTGTTAAGTCTCTGGTTGTGCTCTTGGAGAGTCGAGCCCCATACAATAATGTCATCTATGTAAACTCTGACTCCCTCTAGGCCTTCAATGATCTGTTCCATCGCTCTGTGGAATATTTCTGGTGCAGATTTTATTCCAAATGGCAGCCTAAGAAAACAGTATCTACCGAAAGGTGTGTTAAAAGTACAGTACTTAGTGCTGCTCTCATCCAGTTTTAACTGCCAGAAACCCTGAGAAGCGTCGAGCTTTGTGAAGTAGTTAGCTCCTGCCATCTCACTATTTCCTCACGTGTGGGGATTTGGTAGTACTCGTGCTTAATGTTCTCATTTAGATCTTTTGGGTCCATGCACATTCTCAACTCACCATTCTTTTTCTTTGTGACGACAATCGAGTTGACCCAGTCTGTGGGCTCCTGCACCTTTTTGATCACGCCCATGTTGGTCATCCTGTCCAGTTCTTGTTTGAGGGCTTCACGCAGTGGAGCTGGGACCCTACGTGGTGCGTGCACAACTGGTTGGGCGCCTTCTTTTAGCTGGATTTTATATGTAAAGGGCAGTGTGCCAAAACCTTTGAACACATCAGAAAAGTTTTGCACAATAGCGTTAGTGTCACACTTGGAATCTGATTCAATGCAGTACACTCTTTTCACAAACCCTAGCTCTTCACAGCTTTTATCACCCAACAGTGATTCACATTTCTCATTCACAACAGAAAAGTTTACATTGTGCACTTTACCTTTAACAACAACATTCAGTTTACAGGTACCAAAACACTGTATGGGTTGCCCATTGTAATCTTTCAACCCTGATTTCTTTCTGTATATGTGTGGCTTAACCTGCATTTCCTTTACATCAGACATGCTAATGAGGTTAGCTTTTGCACCAGTGTCCAGTCTCATAGTGACGATAGTCCCGTTAACCAGCAGAGGAGTGGTCCACTTGTCCTCATTGGTAATGCTGTTGACTTTTTCTCCTTCATTTTCACAGTTAACGATGCCCACAAAGAAAGTGTCACTTAAGTCTGTGTCTTCGACTACATTCACGTTTTTGCCTTTCTTTCCTCCCTTTCTTTTGGTGAAGCATTGCTTTGCAAAATGATTTTTTCCATGGCAGTTGGAGCATACTTTACCAAACGCCGGGCATTGCTTTGGCTTGTGCTGTAATCCGCAACGCTTGCAGAAGAACGCGGGATCCTCGGTCCGCTGTGCAGTCCCGGCCCGTGAGTGACGCCTCCCGCTCTGAGATGACACGGCGCCGACCGCTGCTCCTTCACTCGGAGGTGTGGCGCCTGGCATGCCGCAGAACGTTTTCATGTGCTTCTGGGACAGTTCGCTTGCCTGGCAGAGTTTAACAGCCATCTCCAGCGTCAACTCCGTCTCACGAAGCAGTCTCTCTCTTAACTTTTTGTCCTCAACACCAAAAACAATTTGATCTCTGATCATTGAGTCCTTCAATGTCCCAAAATTGCAGGATTGTGCTTTCAAACGGAGAGCTGTCAAAAAACTGTCAAAGGGCTCACTCTGTTGCTGCATACGAGATCTAAACATGTATCTTTCATATGTCTCGTTTTTCTTAGGAGTGCAGTGAGCATCAAACTTAGCAAGCACGACATCCAGCTTATTTGGGTCTTCACCCGTTCCAAACACGAACGTGTTGTACACTTCAATGGCCTGTGGCCCCGCTAAGTTCAGCAAAAGTGCTACCTTTCTCGAGTCCGGCTTCGTGTCCAGTCCCATGGCCGTGACATACAAGTTGAACTGCTGCTTGAATGCCCGCCATTTTTCATCCACGTTACCTGCCAATTTCAGGTTTTCCGGCGGCTTCAACTCCATGACGACTTCTCACGTGGTCGCTCAGTTCATGCAGTTTACTCCTGGTACCATGTTGTGTTCGTGTTCGTTGAGGAGAGAAGAGACTTGCAGTTGAACCAACGTAACTTTATTTTTTTAGCGGCAGCTCACACAGACACTTTCACATCGGCTCCCATGTTGGCCGTTTCTTATTCTACTGAGTGCATCATTCCAACAAGCGGTAACAAGGTAGCAGCGACGCCTAGTGGTAAACACTGATCATTACACACATGAATAGTGGTTTCAACAAAGTTCTCTTTTAAAACTAGGAGCGGGAACATTAACAGGTGGCAACATCAACACATCGCCATTTTCATATCATATTCACTCGGTGAAGGTCAACTCTGACCTGTGACGTCACCACAGTCTTAAAGACACAGCACACACAATTATCACATTATATGACAGCAGGTGTTAGGAAGAGGTGTAAGGAGACTATGACGGATGCCAGTGAAGCTGAGGTGAGTATTCTCCAGAGACGCTTTCATGTTTGTGAGCAAGTTGAAAAGAAAGCTGAGGAACAAAAGAGAAAAACTTCAGTGAGAAGCTCAGTCTCTAATGGGCACAGAGCAGCCAGAGGTTACAATAAGCCTGGACAAAACGGGGAAGACCCAGTTTTCCTTGAGAAGATCAGACTGATGTGAGTCATCCATGCAAACATGAATCTCTTCTCTAAGTCAAGTGGCACTTTACATAAGCGATTAGTCAGCATTGGTGGTACTGCATTGAATTATTGACGCATACACTTGTAACAAATTTAATAGCATTGCAACAACAGAAATGGATATTAAATTCTAGCTGGCACTTAAAGACCCTGTGAAATCCATTCACCTGTGGCACCTTCCCTTACCGGCAGACAATTTGGTCTTTTAAAGGTGTGTGCAGCCATAACCTCGGGCTACCGGTGGCTTTCATACTGATGTGCTTAGCTGTGTAGCGTGCACACGTGGCATTTCCCGTACTTCAGGAACAGAATGTCACGGGCTGTGTTGCCCGAGGATCCCAGCAGGGTGTAGTTTATGGCAGATTCTTGCATGCATTGCGTTACTGTGCGAGTCCCGGGGCAGATACACTCTTCTCATGTGGGCGTGTGTGTGTGTGTGTGCCTACAGTCTGTTTTCCTCACCACCCTCAGAGATGATTAGGAGGTGAGAGGGCTGTAGACGCAGGAGGAGAGGGAGGCACAGATGTGTCAGCTATACACTCTGCAAAGGTGTGATGTGGAGGAGAAGTCACCACACAGAGTCTCCTTCTGTCACTGTTGCCTACGCAAACGCATCCATCACCTGTTTTATTCCATCGATTTAGACCAGTGTCGCCATCGGAGCCATAGTGGGACCAGTTTTCAGCCCGAGAGTTTCATACCCAAGATCAGCCCACTTGTTTTTTTTTTTTTTTTTTGTCAGGTGGAGGAAATTGGAGCAAAAGTTCTATTTTTTTATCATATTATTGCAGTCATGTTTTGATAAGAATATAGAGCTTAAATAATAGTTCACCTCAGTAAACCATCAGTCAAATAAATGAAAAACTCAAAGGCAAATTACAAACTGGAAAATCAATTCAGTAGTATAAAAATTTTACAGAAACAAAACTATTTGCTATTCATTAAACAATTTTAACCTCATATTTACTTAATAATTTTAGATTTTTAAGGGTTGGGCTCTAGTATTTAGTACCTTAAGTTTATGAATGTGAAATATGCTGTACCCAAAACTGATTCAGCCCTGTTCATTAACTGAATTTTGGCAGGCCTTTGTTTTCATTTTAATTCACAATGTCAACACTAATTAACATCTGGGTTTCCTATAGGCCACTACATCCATCAGCTGTGGATTTCATTAATACACAGTGAACAAGGAACAACATTGTACCTTAACTTATAAATATTATCTTTGAGTACACATACTGTACGTACAGATTATATATGAACAGGACAAAAAAAATCTATATGGGAAAATTACACAAAATGCAGTCAAAAAGTCATCTTTTTTATTCTATGATCTCATTACTAACACTGAACTGGCATGACTGTATACGTATACTGTTACATATTATTGTAATATATTATTGCTGAGATTGACAGCAGCTAGGGCTGCAGCTAACAACTATTTTACGGCTCGGGTAATCACCCACTCTAATCAAAGATTACTCGAGTAATCTGATACTTTTTTTTTAAGAAACTTGCCAAGACCAACATTTGTGGAACTTTCTTTCCTAAAGAGCAGTAGTAATTGTACCAAACACTCAACACAGGTACACGCTTATTGCAATGTTTATTGCATAGAACGTAACTTTAAACAGTACGTTACACCATAAAGTTCCTTTTACTAGCAGTTAGCATCTGCTAGCATCTGCTAGCGCCCGCCGTTTGCATCCATCAGCATCCACATGCTAACGGAGGTGGCTGTATGTTCTTTGGCCATATAAGCATAATTAGCGTAGCTGACTACATTCTATTCATCTTAATTTTAAAATCTCAATCATGTACCTTGTCTCAGGTGCGCTGGCTGTGCATGATATGGGATGCTTTCTGCCGAGACACTGTAACATCCGACGTTGTAGCATGCTAGCTCGTCGCTCGGCTTTACCGTGTACACACTGCATAATGTTTTCCTTCAATTTGAGCTTGAAATGATTCCAGACTTGAGATACTTTTTTTGTCATTTTTTAAAAAATGTTCTTTATCTTTGCCGGCCCGTCACTATGCCGCGCTAACATGGCGCCATTTAACAAATCTGCATTTTGTTTAGGTAGCGTGACCGGAAGAAAGCCGCACCAGAAGAAGGTCATATAGACCAGAAGTGCTACATTAAACGACACATCGACGCATAAATTTTTTAATTGAGAATTTTTTGTAACCGAATTATTCGAGTAATCGTTGCAGCCCTAACAGCAGCATGTATGCATGCTGCAGCATTATAGATTTGTGGTTATAACCTTATCCTCCTGATTTTCTGACTGAATAACCTCCTACTGAGTAATTAGGAGATGGAGTACCTGAGCAGCTGATGGGGGATGAAGCAGGATGCCATCCCTCTTGTTAGCAAAAGACCCAAATCACCCTCTCGCTAAGCCACCATCCCTCTATGCCACTGAAGAGTGCAAGGATAACACAGTCACGAACTGCATCCATGTACTCAAGTAGCTTTTTCACAAAGTTGTACCTTCATGACTCCTTTTTTATGATTTTCCTCAGACTAACACTTCTAAGAGGAAAAAGTCCTAAATAGGTGAGAGGAATATATCACAAAAAGTGGTAAATTTATTTTTAAAAAAAGTACTAAACTTAATAGAAAAGTCACAAATTTACCAGAAAAATTTTATAAATGTCCAAAGATGTTTACAAGAAAAGCCTCACTAATTGCATAGAATATTGGGAGTTTATAGAGAAAAACTAAAACATTTCTATAAATCTGCAACTACATTCTTGTCAATTTATGGTATTTTTTTGTGGAAATGTGCCATTTCTCCCCTGCATTCATCATTTTTTTCTTACAAATTTGTATCTTTTTTCTTATAAATTTGCAATTTTACTTGTAAATTGGAATCTTTTATCATAGTTTTGCACCATTATTTGTGAAAATTTAAACTTAATTTACATTTATAGGCTTTACCTTACACTAAATTTGTGAGTCCACCACTACTATCCACCTTGTTAAAAAAATAATAAATCACTTGAGAACAAGCAGGATTTTTTTTCCGTTCAGCAATATGTAATAAAGAAGCATTTTTCACCAAATGTGTCAACAAAAATCTGCATGGAGCAGTATTTTAGCTTAAAATCAAGATAATAGGTAAAAAAGTAATATGCTCTTCTAAAATGCTCTTCTCCTCATCTCAGGCGATTTCAACCACGTTTCACTGTCTCCCATTCTGCCCACTTTCACCCAGTATGTCACATGCCACACTAGAGACAATAAAACACTGGATTTGTTCTACGCAAACACTAAGGAGGCGTACACCTCATCACAACTCCCCCCACTTGGGAGATCGGATCACAACTTGGTTCATCTCCGACCGGTGTACAAACCCCTAGTGCACAGACAACCTCCGGCCATGCACACTGTGGAGTTATGGTCTGAGGAGACAATGGACACTCTAAAGGACTGTTTTGAAGCCACTGCCTGGAAGCAGCTCTGCGATCCACATGGTGAGGACATCGATGGCCTCATTCACACCTTCACGGGCTACCTCAGCTTCTGTGTGGACAAATCCGTTCCCACCAAGACCATACGGCGTCACTCAAACAACAAACCCTGGATCAACCCTGAGATAAAAACACTTCTGAGAGAGAAGAAGAGGATCTTCAGGTCGGGGAACAGGGAGATGCTGAAGTCCGTACAGAGGGAGCTGAGGAGAAAGATCAGAGAAGGCAAGGACAGCTTCAGGAAGAAGATGGAGGACAAGCTGCAACAGAGCGACATCAGCGGGGTCTGGAGAAACCTCAAAACCATCTCGGGGCTCCAGAATACCTCCCCCCAGGCCACGGGGGGCAGGGAGTGGGCGAACAACCTGAATCTGTTTTTCAATAGATTTGACAACCGCCCTCCCCCCTGTCTGCACAACAACCACTGCTGCCTCTAAGAAATCAAGTCCTGCTACCCACTCCCCACTCCACCGACACCCCCCCCACTCCCAACACACAGCCCCCCATCCTGACCCTGACCAAGACCCAGGTGAGGACGGAGCTGAGGAAGATCAAGGCGAGGAAGGCGTCGGGACCGGACGGCATCAGCGCAAAGCTCCTCAAGTCCTGTGCAGACCAGCTGTGTGGGATTGTGACGTATATCTTCAACATGAGCCTGAAACTGGGGAGGGTACCACAGCTGTGGAAAACATCTTGTGTGGTACCTGTACCAAAAACTTCCCACCCCAAAGACCTGAACAGCTTCAGACCGGTGGCCTTGACGTCCCACTTGATGAAGACCCTGGAGAGACTGCTCCTTGCTCATCTCCGCCCCCTGGTGGAACCAGCGATGGATCCACTCCAGTTCGCCTACCAGCATGGCATTGGGGTGGAGGATGCGGTGATCTTCCTCCTTCACCGTTCTCTGTCCCACCTGGAGAAGCCCGGGAATATGGTGAAGATCATGTTCTTTGACTTCTCCAGTGCTTTCAACACCATCCAACCGATGATCCTGAAGGACAAGCTGCTGCGCGCAGGGGTGGACCAGCACCTGTCATCATGGATCCTGGACTACCTCACGAACCGGCCTCAGTTTGTGAGAACCCGGGACTGTGTTTCCGACACGATCATCAGTAGCACGGGGGCCCCCCAGGGAACGGTGCTGGCTCCCTTCCTGTTCACTCTTTATACTGCGGACTTCTCACACAACACAACACATTGCCATCTACAGAAGTTCTCTGATGACTCTGCGATCGTTGGTCTCATCTCCAGCGGAGATGAAGCTGAGGGCTTATCCAGGACTTTGTGGACTGGTGCCATCGGAACTGCCTCCAGATCAACGCGAGGAAAACTAAGGAGCTGGTGGTGGACTGCCGCAGGCATGGGCAGCCCCTCACAGCACCAGTAAATATACAGGGAACAGACATCGAGATGGTGACATCCTACAAGTACCTGGGTATTCATCTGAACAATAAACTAGACTGGTCACACAATACTGACGCACTCTACAAGAAGGGACAGCGCAGGCTGTTCCTGCTGAGGAGACTCAGGTCTTTTGGTGTACAAGGGGCGCTGCTGAAGTCATTCTATGACACGGTGGTGGCATCAGCCATCACTTTTGGAGTGGTCTGCTGGGGCAGTGGCATTACTGCAGCCGATAGGAAGAGACTGAACAAACTGATTAAGAAAGCTAGCTCTGTCCTGGGGCAACGCCTTGATCCGATGGAGGAGATAGGAGAGAGAAGGACGGTGGCTAAACTGTCATCTCTGCTGGAGTCCGAGTTCCACCCTATGCAGGACATACTGGATGCACTGAGGAGCTCATTTAGCAGCAGACTACATCATCCCAGGTGCACAACCGAGAGGTTTCGTAGGTCCTTCCTACCAACGGCTGTCAGACTGTACAACCTAAGCAGGGCTGCTCGCAGAGATAGCAAAAAGACGTAACAAACTAATAGTTTTTTTTTGAATGCAAAAGATGCAATAGACTTACACAATGGTCCTCTCCGGCATACAACTAGGAACATACCGGTCGCTATGGAGGGTGAGAATATGTATGGGCACATAATCATACCATGTAGGATAACTAAATAGACGGTTATGCTGTTTCATCCCACCTAGCAACAACGCTCTGCACTGTGTGTGTTTATATATTTACATATTTATTCCATCTAGCTACAATGCTCTGCACTGGGTGTGTTTATATTTATATATCTATATATTTATTCCATCTAGCTACAATGCTCAGCACTGGGTGTGTTTATATTTATATATCTATATATTTATTCCATCTAGCTACAATGCTCCGCACTGTGTTTTTATATATCTACATATTATTCCATCTAGCTACATTGCTCCGCACTATGTGTGTTTATATACTTGCATATTTATTCCACCTAGCTGCAATGCTCCGTACTGTGGGTGTTTATATATTTACATATTTATTCCATCTAGCTACAATGCTCTGCACTGTGTGTTCATATATTCATATATTTATTCCATCCAGCTACAATGCTCTGCACTGTGTGTCTGTGTGTGTGTGTGTGTGTGTATATATATATTTTATAGTAATATGTACATATGTATATTAGCTGCTCTTGCTTGCTTGTTTTTTTTTTGTTTGTTTTTTTTTTTTTTTTTTTTCTTGCCTTCTGATTGTTGCTCTGAGTGTTGCTATCCCTGTGCTGTTGCAATCCTGGAATTTCCCCGTTGTGGGACTAATAAAGGCTTATCTTATCTTAACTGCTAGGAATGTTTATGATAAATATGCAGCTTTTTCTATATAACGTGATTTTTTTCACATTTTTTTCTTTAACTTTAGACCTTTTTAAAGTAGAACTGAACTGAACGGCATTGAACGGCACTGGGTGATAGTACATACAATTATAAAGATAATTTATCATTGGCACCCTCTCCACAAATCCCGGAATCTTGGAGAAAATCGCGATTTTGAATTTCCCGCCCTGAAAAATCAGACAAATCCGCCGATTAACCAGAAGTGCAGCCGGAGTTCCGCGTGACGTCACGAGTGTGACACAGTCCTCCATGTTTACCATTGCGAGCACGTCGACACTGGTTGTTTTTGGTGCATTTTGTCGTGATAGTCGACTACAAAACACTTCCAACACCTGGGGAGATCTGTTCAGTGGCCAAGGAAAGCTGTCATGGCGACGAAAGAAAAGAAAGGGGGAGGAAAAGCGACCGGAAGCGATGCGTTTCTAGATATAGATATTACAGTGATCCCTCACTTATCGCGTTTAATGGGGACCAGAACTGACCGCGAAGTAGCGTCACCCCCCCCCCTCCCAAGGGCGTCACAAGCACTATTTTGCACAAAAAGGCACAAGAGAACAGCGAAAAGTGCCACTAAGCAACACGAGCGATAAAGAACAATGAATGCGGTCTTCCTTCGCTGGGTACGTGCGCTCTGCAGGGAGAGAAGCTGGGTAAAACGTCTCGGCCAATCAGCTTGCGAGGTAAAACGTCTCGGCCAATCAGCTTGCGAGATTCCCGAGCGGTGAAGAGGTGGGCGGAGAGGAGTGGAGCGGTGGTCAGAGAGGTGGATTCTGAGTTGTGCGGGCTCTCCGTGTTGATACCTGATGTTCTAATGTAGTCTCCCTGCCTTCTGCTAGCGCCCGGGCAACTTTCGTGCCATTTTTTCTCAATTTTGAATTTTTGATTAATATTTTTGAAAAATCCGGGATGCACTGAGGGCGCGAAAGGTGAAACGCGAAGTAGCGAGGGATCACTGTATTTATAAATAGCACAGTCAAATGCAGAGGCCAGTTCTGTTCATGTGTATTGCCACTATAGTCTGTAGAAGTATTGTAATACATAGCTCAATTTTTTGAATGAATGAATGAATTTATTTATTTCGGATAGTACAGTACAGGTTGAAAGAAACTGAATGATATAACAACAAGGTCAAATTGAACAATGACTCATCTGATTATACAATTCAACGTAAGTTATCCGAAATGGGTGATGGCTGAAGCCGCAGCTTATATTGCCCACCCATATTCCATCCAAGAATTCAAAAGAGAAAACAGGCAAGAGCGATTACAATTCAAAACAAAACTAAGACAAAATATGACAGAGAAAAAAAAAAAACTAAGCTACAACACAACACAGGCTGGATATGTTACAACTCGCCGCTCATTAGCGGCGCCAGCTGCGCGCACACTTGCGCCTCGTCAGCAGCGTGGGATATAAGCCACTCTGCCCTGGGCTTCGGCATGAAGCAGTCTGATTCCTTCAGCCCTCTTGCTGCAGAGGAACCCCCTCATCTCCCAGCAAGATCTACAGCGTAAGCATACCTACCTTTGCCTTTCCAGTCTCTCCCCTGTGCACAGGTGTATTCCCCGGCGGCGGACCTCGCCTCTGCATCGCCGTCTGCCAGCTGCTGTCACAGGTGCATTAGGTCGCTGTCTCCCGGGCTCGCGTGCACGCCTGCCACCTGCCACACTCCTGCATCCTCCTCTGTCTCGTCACCGATCCTGAATGCCTCTTCACTCTGAAAACTGGTGTTCTTGACTGCTGGAACTGCTATCATCTGCCATCGTTGTTTTGTTTAGGGATCACACTCGTGACGTCACGCAGCGTCGTCTGCACTACTTCCGGTTTGTTTGGCACTGCCAGCCAGAGGCAAAAGTTTATCGGCTTATAGCTTGGCCATCGCACGGCCTAAAAATTTCTTTTATGTGTTGAAAAATACAATAGGTAATAAGGAATTAATCTGCTATTCTACTTTTTGCGCCAAAAGGTGGGTTCAGTTCTACTTTAATGTAATTTTAAAAATCTTTTTCCATAAAAATTGTAACTTTTGCTTATAAATTTTCATATTAACATATAGGTTTATGTAGCCTGTTTTTTCTTGGAAATTTAGAACTTAAAAATCCTCATAGTGAGGAATTAATTAGTTTTTAAATTAGACCTACATGAGAAAAGAGATGTTGGAGTCAGAAGTGTGAACTGTTTGATGGCAGCTAAATATTTAGAAGTTGCTCTGAGAGTCACGTCACTAACCTGAGGTGCTGGAATCTCATGGTCTCTGCTGCAAAAGAACACACTCCTCTGCTGCCTCCTCTTCCCTCATCTGCATCTTCTGACTATTTTTCTTTCTGGGAAAAAAGCCTCATATCCATTTCTTCCTTAACTTAACTATTGAAATATGAACACAAATTCTGAAGTCTTGCACCCTGTTGAATCCGCCTGACACAGATGATCAGATTATAATGATATTCACGTTAATTAATTTTCCTTCCGACTAGAGCACCGGTCCATAAGTGAAACGACCCATTGGAAATTCTCCCAACTCTCCCTGTGGGCCACTCCGGGCCTGGTTCGCTATCTTGCACCTAGTAAGAGCCACAAGTCTAAATTTGACTCAGTTTCATACAGAGAAATAAATTCAAATTGCAGCAGCCTGGAAAATAGGTCTTAACAGCTATTTTTTTTTAATTCTTTCTAGATAGATAGATAGATGTACTTTATTGATCCCAAACTGGGAAATTACAGTATAACAGCAGCATGACAGTAGACAACCAAACGACAGAAACACACGCATGACAGACAAAGGGATTACCCATGGAAAGTAAAACTAACACGACTATAAAACCTACATGCATCATAGCTTAATATACAGGTATGATGACCCATATAAACACATGAATCATCCCACTGCACAATGAAGGACTATCAGGAGCAGAGTGAAAATGTGAGGTACCAGTTAGTCTGTAAGGTGCAGTGTGGCAGCATTGTTATGACCAGAATACAACATCACAGTGAGTTATTGTACAGTGAAATGATATGTGGCAGGAAAGATTTCCTGTATCTGGCCATTCGACAGTGAAGCTGGAATAGTCTACTGGAGAAATGCTCCGCTGTCTGTCCAGTGTGTGATCAGGATTGTCCATGATGGATCACAGTTTATTTAGTGTTCTCTTCTCCACCACTGTCTCAAAGGTCTCCGGTCTGAGACCAATTACAGAGCCAGCCCTCTTGATAATCTTATCAAGTCTGTTGGTGTCGCTGGCCCTGATACTGCTACCCCAACAGACAGCAGCAAAGAAGATGACGCTGGCAACAACGGTCTGGTAGAACAGCTCCAGCATCCTGCTACACACGTTGAAGGATTTCAGCTTCGTCAGGAAGAAGAGTCTGCTCATCCCCTTCTTGTGCGCAGCATCCATGTTGGATCTTCAGTCCAACCCGTTGCTGATCCTGACACCCAGATATATGTAGTCTTCAACACCCCCCCCACATCCTCTCCCCTAATCTGCAATGGCTGAGAAGGCGTCCTCCTCTTCCTGAAGTCAATCACCATCTCTCTGGTCTTGCTGACATTCAGCCTCAGGTGATTCTGCTCTGTCCACTCCATAAATCTGTCTACCAGTGCCCTGTACCCCTCCTCCTCTCATACACCCCACAACAGCTGAGTTGTCAGAGAATTTCTGTAGGTGGCATGACTCTGTGTTGTACTGAAAGTCAGTGGTGTATAAGGTAAAGAGAAAAGGAGAGAGCACAGTCCCCTGTGGAGCACCCATATCACTAGCCACCACGCCAGACAAGACACTGCCCAGCCGGACAAACTGTGGTCTGCCTGTCAGGTAGTCAGTAATCCAGGAGATCACAAAGCTGTCGACCCCCATCACCCGCAGCTTCTCACCTAGCAGCAGTGGCTGGATGGTGTTACAGGCACTGGAGAAATCAAAAAAAGTAATCCTCACAGTGTCTCCTCTGCCATCCAGGTGCAGATGGGCTCGTTGCAGCAGATAGACGACAGCATCTTCAACTCCTAAATGGGGCTGATATGCAAACTGCAGAGGGTCCAGCCACGTCCTCACCTGCGGCCTCAGGTGGGCTAAGACCAGTCTCTCCAGGACCTTCATCACATGACATGTGAGGGCAACTGGTCGGTAGTCATTCAGATCCGATGGAGATGACTTCTTGGGGACAGGAACCAGGCAGGATGTCTTCCACAGCACCAGTACTCTCTCCAGACTCAGGCTCAGGTTGTACAGGTGTTTCAGTACCAGAGCTAGCTAGTTGACACAGGTCCTCAGGGTCCTGGTGGAGATGCCATCAGGGCCCCTGCCTTCCGGGCAGGCCCTGACAATTAGTCTATTATTCTATTGTCAAAATGTGAAAGCCTAAGTGCTGTAGTTGTGATTTAAAAAGAAACATTTGCATTTCACAGTTTAATATGTTACATTTGTATAGTTACATTTGGATTGAACGCATATTTCAAGAAGAGAGAGGAACATGGGTGACTTACAGGAGTGGAGGAAGGTGCACATACTGTAGGTGGACTACATCTGATGCAGAAGGAGAATTCTGAAAGAGATAGGAGATTGCAAGGTGGTGGCAGGGGAGAATGTAGCTTGACAGCAGGATGGTAGCAGGGCCGTGCAGAGACCATTTCAGGGGTAGGGGCTCAGCTTTCAAAAAAGTGGCACATGGAACAAGATTTGTTAACAATATACAGGTGCATGTCAATAAATTAGAATGTCATCGAAAAATACATTTATTTCAGTAATTCAAAAAGTGAAACACATATATAGATTCTTTACACACAGTGATATATTTTGAACATTTCTTTTAATTTTGATGATTATAGCTTACAAGTAATAAAAATCCAAAATTAATTTTCTCAAAAAATTTGAATATCACATAAGAAAAAAAAAGATGAATTTTTTAATGCATTTTTAATAGAAATATTGGCTGACTGAAAAGTATGTCCATGTACACACTCAATACTTTGTCAGGGCTCCTTTTGTGTGAATTACTGCATCAGTGTGGCACGGACGTGGAGGCGATCAGCCTGTGGTACTGCTGAGGTGTTATGGAAGCGTAGGCTACCTCCCAAATCAGGTGCCAAGTCCTGTCATGTGGAAAACAAGGTCCCAGAGTCTGGAGGAAGAGTGGAGAGGCACAGAATCCAAGTTGCTTGAGGCCAAGTATGAAGTTTCCACAGTCAGTCAGACCCCCCAGGATTTTGCGAAGCTGCAATTCTACCAATTCCCGCGACTTCAGCAGGTCCTGCATAATTTGAATTTTGTCCAATCACCACAACTTTACCGCAATTTTGGCCAATTGTTGTCAACTTCTGCCAATTTCGCCAATCAAATTTGTCTCTCAGTAGCGTGCAGATGTGTACATCAGTCTGACCAATCAAATGCGGTGCAGCACCGCACTCACTTCTGTGTTTAAAGTGAGTATATACCGAACACATCAGCAAAAAAACAGTCTGTGATTTTAAAAAAAACACACTCACCTGCGAGTTTTCCCACATTGTTCCTTCATCCGTCTCCCCCGGCCCACCAATGAACGTCTCCTCGAGTTTCCGTAATGACCGCATGTATGAAGTGCCAGGTTTGTGTTGAAAAACATCCGCCTGCCTGAAAGCACCTCCGTCTCGGGAGAGCGTGCGCCCAGACACGCCATATAACCACACAAAAAACAAGTGAATCTAATATTACAGCAAGTGTTGTAACAGTTTATATGTCTTTAGAGGTAAAAGTCACTACCACATCTTGTCAGTGAGTTTTAAAGTTGGGACTCTCCGGGCTGGACATGAGCCATTGTGCGATTCAGGCAATCCCCAAGGAGAGCCCTGCAACTTACCGCAACAACAGAAAAAAAAAATTGGTGAAATCCTGGAGGGACTGGTCAGTGATGATTTGGGGAGCCATGTCATCTGCTGGTGTTGGTCCACTGTGTTTTATCAAATCCAAAGTCAGTGCAACTGTCTACCAGGAAATTTTAGAGCACTTCATGCTTCCTTCTGCTGACAAGCTTTATGGAGATGCCATTTTCATTTTCTAGCAGGACTTGGCACCTGCCCCAGTGCTAAAAGTATCAAAACCTGGTTTAATGACCATGGTATCACTGTGCTTGACTGGCCAGCAAACTCTCCTGATCTAAACCTGACCTGACCTAAACCTCATTGAGAATCTATGGAGTATTGTTGTGGGTGGAAGTGGCTCAGGAGCTAGAGCGGGTCATCCAATAACTAGATGGATGGCGGTTCAAATCCCGCTGTCCGCAGACATCCTACTGTTGTGTCCCTGGGCAAGACACTTTACCCACCTTACCTCCAGTGTCCATGACACTGAGCGTGAATGTGTATAAATGTTCGGTAGTGGTCGGAGAGGCTGTTGGCATGGATTGGCAGCCAGGTTCCCGTCAGTCTGCCCCAGGGCAGCTGTGGCTACAGTAGTAGCTTACCATTGTCTGTCTGTGGAGTGAATGAATAATGTATCTATTGTAAAGCATCTTTGAGTGTCTGTGAAAAGCGTTATATAAATTTGATGTATCATTATTATTATTATTATTAAGAGGATGATGAGAAACACCAGACCCAACAATGCAGACGAGCTGAAGGCCGCTATCAAAGCAACCTGGGCCTCCATAACACCTCAGCAGTAACACAGGCTGATTGCTTCCATGCCACGCTGCATTGATGCAGTAATTCATGTAGAAGGAGCCCTGTCCAAGTATTGAGAGTGTACATGGACATACTTTCCAGTTGGCCAACATCTCTATCAAAAATCATTTTTAAAAAAACTGGTATTATGTGATATTCAATTTTTTTTTGAGAAACTGAATTTTGGGTTTTCATTAACTGTAAACCATAACCATCAAAATTAAAAGAAATAAACACTTGAAATATATTACTCTGTGTAATGAATCTACACAATATATGAGTTTCTCATTTTGAATTGAATTACTGAAAAACTTTGTGATGATAGTCTAATTTATTGAGATGTATCTGTATACTTTATATCTTAATACTGGATTACTGCAACCCTTATACAAACAAAATGGAACATACTGTAATCTTACACACGGTATCCACACTACAAGACCACGGAGTCTTACATCAGACTATATTTCACAATACTATCGAAAAATGCAACATGGAATCTAGCATCATCATATTACAGTATATCCACAAAGTGAAAACTATGCACACACACATCACATACACCGAGGGTCAACCTTGAGCTGTTATAAAACTCTTCATAATAATAATTTTCTGTTGACCATGTCCCAAGAAATGTCTATAACAACACTAACAAAAATGTCTATGACAACGCTTAAATGTTAGTTGTTATGCATCTTCTCTCTTACAAAATAAATTTCAACAGACCCAGAGATATTCAACATTTTGTACAGTAGTCATAAGAGCCAAAGCTGGTGTTATGTATGTAAATAGGCTGGTATGACCAAGATGGCGGCCGGGTTGGTCATGGGATAGACCAGGGTGGCTACTACCGGTTTCCGGTGGTGACGCCGCCCAAGGTATAAAAGAGTGGGCGGAAGAGGCTCTGTCTCTTTCGTCGTGGAGCCACCTGGCCATTAGGAGAGTGCCGTAAGCCTCTGTATATAGTCCTTGTTTATATCCTGAATAAACCCTGTTAACCAAGGTGAGACTCACTCATCATTCCTACATTATGGACACAACATTTGGCGACGAGGTAAAAGCAGTAATGAAATGCTCTGTTGCTAGCTTTTGGCCATTCCTCGAGGACCCGGGTGAGCCCCTCATGCTGTGACCTAGGTGGTTCGCTGCCTTTACCAACTATCTTGCTGTCCTGGGTTTGGGAGATATGGAGAAGCTCCATGCGCGAGCTGTGTTGGTACATAATTTAGGAATGGAAGGGCAGAGGATTCTGGAAAATCTTGGAGGTGCGGACAGTTTTGATAAAGTGGTGCTGCTAACGGTGCGGTACTTTAAGGCGCCGAAGAACGTCATTGTTACACGCATTCAGTTTCGACAGCGCCGCCAGCGGTCAGGAGAGCCTGTGCGAAGATGTGTGGCGGACCTCCACGAGCTGGCGAGGGAATGCAGATTTGGAGCCCTGGAGGACGAGATGATTCGGGACCAGTTGGCGGAGTACGTCTGTTGCACGGCAGCCCAGTCCAGATTATTGACGCAACCAGGAGAGATGACGTTAGCTGAGGCTGTCGAGCTTGCCCAACAGTATGAGGCAGCAGAGACCATCGCAAGGGGCCTTACTGGAGGGGCCTCTCTGGAAAAAAATGAGTCTTGCGTTAAGGCACTGATCCTGGACCTTTGTGATGGCGAATGCAGAGAGGACCATTTTGCCTCCGTGGTCAGGATAAGGTCTGCCCCTGGTACGCCAAAATGTTATGGATGTGGGTCCACTGAGCACCGCTATAAGTCCAGAGTGTGCCCGGCGAAAGGAAAGCGTTGTGGCAAATGCGGACTTTTAAACCATTTTGCCAGGGTGTGCAAAAACTTCGTACACAGGAGCCGTGGGAGAGATCCAGGTGCTGTGCAGAAGACTCCGACGGTTGTGCATACCGTTTCCCCGGAGACGACAGGGAGAATCAGTTGCACCGTCACGTTGGATGGAGTCGAGGTCCTGCTCCTAGTGGACACAGAAGTGGTGATTTCTGTCCTGAATCTTGAAACCATGGACAGACTGTTTCCCCACCGGCAGATAAGAAGGCAACAAGTGGAGTTTTATGGTTATGGGCGGAACAGGTTGGCCCAGTTTTGGGCTTCGTTGAGATGGAGGCCCGGTATAAAGACAGTGTGGCACCCAGTGTTCGCATTAATGTTTCTGCATCCGGTGTTAACATTATGGGTTGCAACTTATTTTACAGCCTTGGGTTCTCCATTATGAATGTGTCGGGTGAAGAATGGTCTGGATGTGGACTGTGGGGTCGGCCTGTTCCTGCCGTGGAGGGTGCTGAGGTGTGGGATTTGGACTGGATGGACAATGTGACTTTGGGAGTGCACACGCCGCACCACGCGGACACCTCTCGGGATGGGCCCGATGCCGTCACGCAGGCTGCCCTGGACGAGGGTGCCGGACGGCACAGCAGGACCCTCGATGAGGCTTATCAGGACGAGGTGCCAACGCCGGGAGAAAACGGGACTAGACCGCAGAGCGTGGTTATCGTAAAGCGCTCCCAGCGACGACCTGCCAAGAGGAGACCCAGGAGAGCCCGTGAGACGGAGCAGCTGGAGTCGGGGGCCGGTCGCAGAATTGGTGATCTGATAAAGAGGAAGAGGGCTCCCTCGAAGACCAAGGTTGAGGTTCAAGTACGTGTAGATCACAGTCCACGTGAACAGCAGGACAACCAGAGGCGGTTCCAGGTGGAGCCCGGTCGGATGGAGGAAGATGGGCGCAGGTCTATTCGTGTCTGGAGACACCCGAGGGATCTGCGGCTGCCGGAGGTGGAAAGGAGATGGTGCAGCAGGAGCCCTGAAGTGAAGAGACGGAGACGCCTTGAGAGGGATCCATCCGGGGACTGAAGGTTTTATTTTGCATGTTTGTGTCGTTTTCTTCATTCCCGTTTTGGTGTTAATTTCTTTTTGGTGCCCCGGTAAATTGTGTTTAAAAAAAAAAAAACAAAAGAGAAGAAGAAGAAAAGAAAAGAGGAAGCAAAGGAAAAGAGTGAGTGCGGGAGGTGTCCTTTTGACGTTTAATTGCGAATTTGTTTTATTTTGCATGTCATTTGTGGATGCCTGTGTGTGCATTGTGTCTTAGTATATTTTGGAGAATTGGGTTTTGTGTCAAATTTTTATGGTCTGACCGGCGGCATCTCTGTGTGAGATTACGTTAGTGATTACTAGAGTTTGCCTGGTTTAAGTGACTTATTTTGATTGATTTTTCTAAGTGTTTGAAGGAATTTGATTTAATTGGATTTTTTTTTTTTTTTGAGTAACCCCTTTGTGCATTTTAATCTGTGTGCCCTTTGTGGGGCGGGAGTTGGGGTGGGGGGCCACCTGTAGAAAGTGTCTTGTGTTTATTGTATGTGTTATTTGATGTTGTTAAGGGATTATTTTCAGTTAGAAACACGGCTTATTGTTTTATTTGTATGTTCCCCTTTTCCAAGCGGCAGAATAATCCACTCAGCCGTGTGGGGGGTGTTGGTGGTCTACCCAGCCCCTCAGCCTTAGTTGTGTGATTGGATAGGCGTTTTGTTTATTTTCTGTACATATTTTGGATTAGTGCGTGTTTCGGGTGATAAATTTGGGTGGGTTATTTGTGTGCTTGGCATTTTTTTTTTTTTGAGGGGGAAAAATGTTATGTATGTAAATAGGCTGGTATGACCAAGGTGGCGGCTGGGTTGGTCATGGGATAGACCGGGGTGGCTACTACCAGTTTCCGGTGGTGACGCCGCCCAAGGTATAAAAGAGTGGGCGGAAGAGGCTCTGCCTCTTTCGTTGTGGAGTCACCTGGCCAGTAGGAGAGTGCCGTAAGCCTCTGTATATAGTCCTTGTTTATATCCTGAATAAACCCTGTTAACCAAGGTGAGACTCACTCATCATTCCTACATTATGGACACAACAGCTGGAATCATCAATCTGAACATGGATTACCTGGCTGCTGCAGGCTAGGGATGGGCGTATTGATACGCAAGTATCGATACTTCGATACCAGCTAGTCGATACTTTGGAGTCGATACTTTTTAAAATATCGCGATACCACCGTGTTAATACAAAATGTATTAACACGGTGGTACCAATGAGAGTTTTAGGCATTAAATTTATGTGTGAAAACTAGTGAAAAACCAGCCCAGGCATGTTTTTGAGATGGTCTGCCATGTCACATGATTATGGCAACCTATCAGATGTCAGAGCCAAAGACTCACTGCACACTGCACAGAATGAGCTCAGTAGCGTCGCGGGTGGCAGAAGAAGTATTACTTCTGAAATGTTACACCATCTATCTATAAATGCAAGAAATCTCTGTCTGTGCATGTGTCTGTGTTCCTAAGATATCTCTCAAACCGTTCGTCAGACTGGCCTAAAGATTTTAAACGTGCTTTCCTGACGTTACGAGGGTGTGCATCCCCGAATATGGAGTCGCTCAGTCAAAATATGTAATTTTTATTAATAAAAGTTTAGCCATGCTCTGTGACCGCTCTGTGTCTTCATGTCCTGGCTTCATCAAGTGTGGGCAGGGTTTTGGATTGACTCTGTGCTCATTGGATAATACGCCACATCACGGCCATGCTGATTGGACAGTACGTAGCATCACAACCACGCTGATTGGATAACACACAGCATCACAACCTGTCAGTCACCACAGCGCTTCGCAAAGAAAGATTTTATAAGTGCTATCCCTGAGCATGGAGCTGCTCAGTCAAAATATATTGCATAGGTCTAATGGATAATTCATCATGGAGAACACGAGGTGCTGGGGGGGGGGGGGGGGCTGGCGGAGACCTGTGGTGCCACAAAGGACATCACTGGCACACGGGTAAAGCAGCAGCTGAGACTCCCATTAACCACTGTCCGACCAGGTGCTCCACGATCGTTCTCGGGGAGGCAGCCTGCCTGGTCAGTGGTAGATGACAGTCCCGACTGCTGCTTCATTGTGGAGCGAAATGACCAGATCAACTGCATATTGCATGCGGACACACATGTATGCTTTGACTAAACGACAAGACGCAAAAATCCCCAAATAACAAAATAAATAATTTTTTAAAAAATATTTACAGACAAACGGGCAACACTGATGCATAAGTTGCAGCCAAGCGGCTCATTTAGCTACAGAATTCAAATACCTTGGCATTGTACTAGATCCTCAACTCAAATTTAATCTTCATATAAAGAAAATTTCAAAAACAGTAAAAAAAAATCTGAACTGCTTTAAATTAATTAGATATTACATACCTTACGAAGCAGCTGTACTGTATATGCATTCTATGGTTTTTTCTCATATATCATACTGTTTGACAGTCTGGGCTCACGCAGCCCCTTCCACAATAAGACATATAGGTTCATTATATAATCAAACCCTAAAAATCTTGGACAAAAAGCCCATTAGGTGGCATCACTGTAATGTTTTAAAAAAATACAACCTATTGAGTTTTGAGAGTTTCATTGACCTCTGTTTTCTGAAATTAACGTTCAAATGTCTCCATAAATCAGCACCCGAGCCACTTGCTGGTTTCATCCAAAGACAGGACAGCAGCAGAGCCACCAGGAGTTCTGTTAACAATAACTGTAAAATATTCCACCGCAGAACCACATTTGGACAAACAGCTTTCTCTATAAAGGGCAGTCACATCTGGAACACAATGCCAAATGAAATTAAAATAATAACGGACTTTAAAACATTCACTAAAAAAATTAAAAACTGGCTGAAAAATAAACAAGAATGTACTCATATATGAATTGATTGTCTACAAGGTGAGAGTGAATGAAGGGAAGGAATGAATGTGTTTGTTTATAGTGAGTGACGAAGGGAGGGAGGCCTGAAATAGGCAAATGTGAGTCAGGTTGTTATATTTGTGTATGTATAGTATTTATAATATTTATAAAATTTATAATTGTGTATTTATAATCCTTTTGCATTGATGTATGTGGTTATTGTGTATTGTGTATTTTCTTTATTTCTTTCCTTTCTTTACTTGATTCCCTTTTCTAAAGCCCATCCAGGGACAAGAGTTGCAAATTAGCTAATAGCTATACACTCCATGTGCAACACATCAGATTGATTGTCATTGATGAATTGTCTATGTTTATTGCACTGTCCCTGTCAAATAAACTAATCTATCTATCTATCTATTCTCCTCTGTGTGTGTGTGTGTGTGTGTGTGTGTGTGAGTGTGTGAGTGAGTGAGTGAGTGAGTGAGTGAGTGAGTGAGTGAGTGAGTGAGTGAGTGAGTGAGTGAGCGAGCGAGCGAGAGAGAGAAAGAGAGAATGGTGAAGGCACTGGGGATCAATAAAGTATACAAAATAAAAATACAAAATAATAATAATGTTGGGTGTTTTGTACTTATAATATTGCTAAAATATAAAAGGATGCACTACAGTGGGTCTCAAATATTTGTAAACATGTCCCGTTATAGTACTGCATGAGTTTATTCACAATTATCATTATTATTATTATTATATTATTATTGACGACTATAAAATAAATTATAATGGTGACTGAATAACTCCCATTCCCCAAAGTGCAAGATACAACATTTATGAATATAAGTCATAAAAGATCACACAAATAAGTGAGCTGACAAAAAAAAATAAACAAGCAGTTCTTAAACAGTGGCGAATATTGGATGTCCCATTCATTTTCAATTATTCGGTAATTAATATTCACACAATCAAATAAATCTCAGTTCAGTCCCTTTCATATTTGTCAAAGTTTAACATGTGATTGTCTGTATATAGGCTACACCTCTGTGTTCCACTTTCAAATAAAGCCTACATTTGGGCCTGGAAAGCCTGACTGGGATACCTGTTTCAGACAGGAATACTTGCTTTCTACGGGCAGTTCATCCAAATTCTGTGGTGATACCAAGTAGCATAATTTTGAAAAATGAACAAAATAAGCACTATTTTAGTTTGCAAAATAATAATGTAAAAATTAAATAAATAAATAAATAATAAAATAAACAAACATTGCATAGTGAAAAAAATTGCACATATATGGTGCTTGGTATTACCATAGAATTTGAATGAATGGTGAAACATTTCAGAAGTAAAAAAATACTTGAATCCAGTTGACTTGATTGAGCTTTCATACAGCATACTGACCCGCCTGGATGACTGAGAATCTTCACCAAATTAAGAAATTGAATTAATTTTGCATTCATTTTAAGTCTTAATTATTTTTATTATAATTGAAAGAAATCATTTTATTTTTATTTATTTTGCTCATTGTTCCATTTTATTATCATTTTATAAGCATTTCTTTTAAGTATTTATGTTCATGAGTTTTATTCATATTTCATATTGCCCTTGCAATAAAGTTGTTAATGAAACTGAAATCATGTGATTTTCCTTTAAGGGACAAAAAGTATTGGTATCAAAGATGGTATTGTATTGAAAGGAAAAATCCTGATATCGCCCATCCCAAGTACGGAGTCAATCCGAAACCCCGCCCACACTTCTAGAAACCTGGGCATGAGACAGAGCAGTGGATAAACTTTTATTGATAAAAATTACATATTTTGACTGAACAACTCCATACGCAAGGATGCCGCCCTCGTAACCTCAGCAAAGCACTTTTAAAATCTGAGGCCAGTCTGATGAGTGGTTTGGGAGGTATCTGAGGAACAGACACACATACAGAGATTCAGTGCATTTATAGATAGATATTGACCCTGTGCAATCCAGTCTGTCACTGTCTGCACCTACACTACCGCATTGAACTTGCAATTACGGGTATTTATGGCTTCACTTTTTCTGTATATATGATTGCTGGGTGTTATTGTTTATCTACAGGTAGTATTACTGCTGTTATTGTTTTTCATCCTTATTCCTTCTTTTCTTGTATATTGTGCACACCACTAAGAGAAAGAGAAACAGCATTTCAATTCTCCTGTATGTACAGAAGTACTGACAAAAAAAAATCTTTGAATCTTTGAGACGTGGTGGTGCAATGAGGCGGCACAGGAAAGTACTCTAAGAAAGAGGTTGACAAAGAAAAAGTGGGATAGTCAGGGAGATGAAGAAAGTAGACAGGAGTATTTGGAATCTAGGTGGATGGCAAAGAGAGAGGTGGCAAAGGAAAAGACATCTCTTGAGTTGTATGAGAGCCTGGACACTAAGGAAGGAGAAAAGGACTTGTATCAATTAGCTAGACAGAGAGATCGAGCTGGAAAGGATGTACAGCAGGTTGGGTTGATTAAGGACAGAAATGGTATTGTACTAACAAATGACGAGAGTGTGTTGAGAAGGTGGAAGGAGTACTTGGAGCAGCTGAAGAATGAAGAAAATGAGAGAGGAGGATGGATGAAGGAAACATGGTGAACCAGGAAGTTCTGAGGATTATTAAGGCGGAAGTGAGGGCAGCTTTGAAGAGGATGAAGAATGGAAAGGCGGTTGGTCCAGATGACCTGTGGAGGTATGGAGATGTTTAAGAGAGATGGCAGTGGACTTTTTAACAAGATCGTCTTGAAGAGTGAGATGATGCCTGAGGAGTGGAGAAGAAGTGTTGCAGTACCAATTTTCAGGAACAAAGGTGATGCTCAGAGCTGAAGTAACTACAGAGGCACAAAGTTGATCACTCATACTATGAAAATATGGAAAAGAGTTGTTGAAGCCAGGTTAAGAGGAGAGCTGACAATCAGTAAGCAGCAGTATGGGTTCATGCCAAGAAAGAGTGTCAAGATGCTAAGCTTTTCAATGGAGTGACTAGGAGGGACAGGATTAGAAATGAGTATATAAGGGGGACAGCTCAGATTGAGTGGTTTGGAGACAATGTAAGAGAGGCAAGGCTGAGATGGTTTTGGACATGTGCAGAGGAGGAATGATGGATATACAGTATTGGACAAAGGATGTTGAAGATGGAGCTGCAAGGCAGGAGGAAAACAGGAAGACCACAGAGAAGATTCATGGATTTAGTGGAGGAGGACATGGAGAGGGTTGGTGTTACAGAGGAAGATGAAGGGATAGGGTGAGATGGAAGCAGATGATCCACTGCGGTGACCCCTACAGCGAGCAGCCATATAGCATGGGTATAAAGAGAATCCTCTATTCTGTCAGCAGTAATTAGGTTACTGACACAAACAGTATTTTTTTTCAATATACAAAGGCACGACTAATTAGATTATAGCTATTTATTTTCCTCAAGGTTTGCTAATCTTATTATTGCGACCTTGTGTGTACTGTGAAGGGAAACTAAATAGAGAGGGGCTTAATTTAACCGTTTTCTCTTTTCTGGTTCAGCTCATACTTTATTTCTATATTGTCCTTAATAAACACTTTTTTTCTGGACTCATTTGTGGTATCTCTTATGCTGTTTGGCAAACAAAAAGCCAAAATAACCTTTCTACATGTAAAAAGCTGAAAGGGGAACTACGCTCTGCCCTTCTGCTTATGTGCTGCAGGAAATCAGGAGCACAACATGTCAGCGGGTAGCAATAATGTCTCAAATGTAGTTTGCCAACCGCTGATTAAGATGGAAGGGGAAAAGAACAGGGGCAATCACAGAGACTTCTCTGGGACAGACCTGTTCCTATTGGATGTTCTATCATTACCCAGACCCCATGCCATCTCTACAAATAGTAGATTAAAAACATGACTGAGCCACAAAAAACACCTGTCCAGTGTTTGTTGTGACTCACTCCTGGAGCAGCGTAGCTGTCATTGTGTCTTCATTGACACTGTTAAGCTGGATTTATGCACCCGCATCACATCGACGCCATTACCGACATCCATAGTAGACACAGTGATTGGTAATTTTTCCTTGTGTGTTGGGTGAAATGCTTTGTTCCGTTACCAAAACGGGTTTCAGCGAATGTGTAGAGTGATTTGTGTTCATCCTGTGTTTTTGTTTATGAAATAGCAACAGACAAGAGCAGATTGTGATGGAGCTGGAACTAAAAAATGTAAAGAAAAAGCAACTTTTAATACGATTTTTGCACAGAGAAAAAGAGAAGTTGGAGAAAATGGTGCCTGCAACCACCACCGCTGCCGTTTTGACAATCTGTGTAGTTACTGGGGTTATGGCAAGCCACAAAATGTTCTGTATGTGCTTACTAGCTCAATATTCTTTTGAATTTGGACCGCTGTTTAACCAACTCGCCTTGGAAGTTGTGCCTCCATGAACAGGCAGAGCAAAGCAGCGGTGAGAACCAGGAAATGTGAAGGAGGAGACAAAGACCAATCACAGCTCTTACAGCCTGCGTCGCCAACGTGCACCTCTCCTTCTCTGGAGACATTGGGCAATGCAATAGAAACGCATGTCACTGCTGCGTCGACGCAGGTGCATAACTTTATGCAAAATCCAAGATTCATTTTTTTGTTATTTTAATGCTCTACATAAAAAAATCTTCTTTCACACATCTACCAGTTTGTAGTTCAGTGCATGAGAAAGGACTATAAAGCAATAACCTAATAAATAAGTACACTAATAGATAAACTAAAATTACTCTTACATAGAATAAAATAAGCAATTTAAGTTTAAAAAAAAACATTTCAGAGGGACAGTCTTATAAGCAGATCACATCCTCTGGAAAAGCAGTCTGATTGCTGTGGGGGGACTATAAAAGAAAACAGCTTAACAGCTGAATAGTCCTTGATTTCATGCTTATGTATCTTTTTCTTGAGTGTACCCCTTTTATAGGGAAAGGAAATACTTGGAAGCCTTATTGTTCTGAATTATATTTTTGTATTTATTCTTTATTTGCTTTCATGTGCTGACACTATAGGGCTGCAGGTATAAAGGAATATCATTAATGGTAGTGAGAAAGAAGGAAAAATACAAAATCAGTAAGTATCTGGGATGTGTTTCCCAAACTACAATGGAGGTTAGCCTTGAACCTTATACGATGGATCATTCAACAAGCGATCATCTAACTTATGACCGTTTCTCAAAATGTTCAGAATAACATTGGACAATCTTAGTTTGAATTACGCTGGATTCAACTAACATGGTTCAAACTGCAGTGTTTCGGAGAATGTCAGAATATTTCGGTCATATCCGGCAGTTGTCATTGTGTGTAGCGTATCTAAAGAAATACTAAAGGCCTACTCTTACTGTAGTGGTGGTTCTTCGCTGACTGAGGTTTGAGCCCTCAAGTATGGAACCTCTGTCTGTGATTGCTCCCTGCCATTCTGCAGAACGGCACCTTCCCCCAGCTTTGGAACGGTTGGAAGAGGTGGTCTGTGGAACGGAACGAATGCAAATGTTTGCTCATGTACAAGCACGAGCACATGCATGTGCACATGCACATATAGGAATGTCACTAAAACCTCGCAATTGACAAGTCCACCAGAGGTTGCCAAGCAACCACAATTGCTGCAGCTGGCTTGTCCTATTTTTTTTTTTCGTGTGAATGTGCATTTTTCCCCTCACATAACTTTTTCTTCTGCAAATCCAGAACTCTTTGGCCAGCTGTTCCTGATGTGGTGGCCTCAGCCGGTGATGAGACAGGGTTAAGTTTCTGTGCCTGAATTTTATATAAAGTATCAACTAAAAAAAGTTGTCAGATTTATTTTTTTTTTCTTTCGACCACTCCCTGCCTCTCATGATGAGCTCCAAATGAAAGCAGCGAAGGCATCTACCCCAATTTCACGGAGCCCTGCCACTGTAGTGTGAGTAAGCAGTTTCAACTATTCAGTTGTACATTAATTTGAGGATATTCTGCAAACTATTAATTATTTTGTTGCCACTGTTCACCAATTAACTACAAACCTTTAATTAATTTTTAAAATGCATGCCTCCAATGGCAGGACACTGCGGCTGTTGGAAAGTTAGTGATAGAAAAATTCAATATTAGTAATAAAATGCTGCCAAAAATAGTCTCTGTGCTGTTTTTAAATTGTTGCTCTCTTCTACGTCATTTTTTTTTTCTTGTTAATGTGCCTCCCCCCACATAAATCTAATAAGTGTTCTGCAAATTTACAGCTTTCTTTCTAGTAAATTTCTCACTTGTAGCTATATTAGACTTTTTTCATGGAAATGTGAGACTTTTTCATGTAAATTTGAGACTTTTCTCTGGTAAATTTTAGGGTTATTTCCCCATAAATTTCATTTTTCTTTCTGTAGCTCTGAAGGGGGTGTCCCATGCTTCTCAATTTATTAATGTAGGCTACAAAATATCTATTTCTATAAATATTTTCAGGCTGTTTGTGAAATACAAACTCCAAATTTTTAATTTTTAAATTGAACGCTGTGTGCTCAGTCAGCTGAGCACACAGCGTTCAATTTAAAAATTAAAAAGATTCTCTCGAGACAATCCTCTCGAGACAATCCCGTCACCGGAGGATTGTCTCGAGGCACAAATCTGGGGAAGGGTACAGAAAAATTTCTGCTCCTTTAAAGGTCCTAATGGGCACAGTGACCTCTATCATCTGTAAATGGAAGAAGTTCAGAACCACCAGGACTCTTCCTAGAGCTGGCCGGCCGACTAAACTGAGCAATCAGGGGAGAAGAGCCTTAATTCAATTCAATTCAATTCAACTTTATTTATATAGCGCCATTTCACAACAACAGTCATCTCATAGCACTATCAACTGTAGGGGGGAACCCCCACAGTTGCAGAAAGTTGCAGAAAGACCCCAGCAATCAGGCGATCCCCTGTGAGCAAGCACTTGGCGACGGTGGAGAGGAAAAACTCCCTTTTAACAGGAAGAAACCTCCAGCAGAACCAGGCTCAGGGAGGGGCAGTCATCTGCTGCGACTGGCTGGGGGGTGAGGGGATAGAGAAGAAGAAAAGAACAGACATGTAGAGAGCAAACAGCACGATGGGGACTCAATCTATGGGAGAGAACAAACAAATGTTAATGACCAGCAAAAAAAATATTTCATAGAGAGTGAGGAAAGGAGTGAGGCCCAGTGCATTACTGGAGGTCCCCCGGCTGACTAAACCTATTAGCAGCATAACTAAGGGAGGGTTCAGAAACACATGATCCCTCCCTAATTGTAGGCTATATCAAAAAGGTAGGTTTTAGCCCTATTCTTAAAAACAGAGATCGAGTCTGACTCCCGAATCCAGATTGGCAGCTGATTCCACAGGAGAGGAGCTTGATAACTGAAGGCTCTGCCTCCCATTGTACTTTTGGAGATTCTAGGTATTACAAGTAATCCTGCATTTTGGGAGCGTAGTGCTCTGTTAGGATAATACGGTAGTATCAGATCTTTTAAATAAAAAGGAGCCTGATTGTTTAGAGCTTTGTAAGTAAGAAGAAGGATTTTAAACTTAATTCTAAACTCTATGGGAAGCCAATGAAGGGAGGCCAGAACCGGAGAGATATGATCTCTCTTTCTAGTACCTGTTAAAACTCTTGCTGCAGCATTTTGGATCAGCTGAAGACTTTTTAAAGATGTTTTAGGACAGCCTGATAATAAAGAATTACAATAATCTAATCTCGAGCTAACAAAAGCGTGGATCAGCTTCTCAGCATCACTCTGAGACAAGATGCTCCTAATCTTGGCAATATTACGCAAATGATAGAAGGCAGTCTTAGAAACAAATTTAATATGTGAATTGAAGGACAAATCCTGATCAAAAATAACTCCAAGGTTCCTCACAGAGCTATTAAGAGAAAGAGTAACTGCATCCAAACTGAAAGTTTGATTTGGAAAGGAATTTCTAAGGTTTTTTGGACCAACAAGAATGACTTCAGTCTTATCTGAATTTAATAGCAGGAAATTACAAGTCATCCAAGCTTTGATTTCCTTAAGACAGGCTTCTAACTTGGCTAATTGATTACTATCATCTGGCTTCATTGACAGGTATAATTGTGTGTCATCTGCATAACAATGAAAATGTATACAGTGCTTTCTAATAATGTTGCCTAACGGAAGCATATATAAACTAAAAAGAGTAGGGCCTAGCACAGATCCCTGTGGAACTCCATGACTAAGCTTTGAGTTGAAAGAAAACTCATTATTTACATGAACAAACTGGAACCTATCAGATAAATAAGATCTAAACCACTGCAACGAAGTTCCATTAAGTCCAACATAGTGTTCTAATCTATCAAGTAGAATATTATGATCGATAGTATCAAAAGCTGCACTAAGGTCTAAAAGGACAAGTACAGAAACCAGTCCATTATCAGATGCAATGAGGAGGTCGTTAGTGACCTTCGCTAAGGCTGTTTCAGTACTATGATGGATTCTAAACCCAGATTGAAACTCTTCAAGTAAACCATTTCCCTGCAGTTGGTCAAATAATTGCGTAGCAACAACTCTTTCTAAGATTTTTGAAATGAAAGGGAGATTAGAGATTGGTCTATAGTTAGCTAAAGCTCCTGGATCTAGCGTTGGCTTTTTGAGTAAGGGTTTAATTACAGCCGTTTTAAAAGCCTGCGGTACATGGCCTAAAGTTAATGAAGAATTGATTATATGAAGAATAAAGCTACCAATAAGTGGGAAGACTTCTTTAAATAACCTGGTAGGAATAGGGTCTAAAAGACAAGTTGAAGGTTTGGATGAGGAAACTATTTTGTCTAACTCACAAAGGTCGATTGGAGTAAACTCATCAAGACAGACATCAAAAGAAGGAGTTGTAGTAGTTACAGTATTTAAGTTAACTGTGGGAAGAATCTGATTGATTTTATCTCTGATGGATGAAATTTTATTATTGAAAAAGTTCATAAAGTCCTGACTAGTAAGCTCTAAGGGAATGCTAGGATTAACAGAGTCCTGACTCTTTGTCAGCCTGGCTACAGTACTGAAAAGAAACCTGGGATTATTCTTGTTCTCTTCTATTAATGCAGAGTAATAACTTGTTCTAGCTTTTCTAAGAGATTTTTTATAAATTAAAAGATGATTTCTCCAAGCTAAATAGATTTCATCTAAATTAGTAGAGCGCCATTTTCTTTCTAATTGACGAGTCTTCTGTTTTAAGCTACGAGTTTCTGTGTTGAACCAAGGAGTTAGAAATCTCTGATTAGACTTTTTCTTTTTTAAGGGGGCCACCAAGTCTAGAGCCTGATGCAGAGAAGCTGAAACACTATCCACCATGTTATCAATTACAGAAGGAGCAAGCTGTCTATAGCTTATTTCCGTTGTGTTGACACATGGCATAGAGGAAACAATCTGTATAAATTTGGAAACAGCATCATCTGAGAGGCATCTACTGTAATAATATTTTTCTTTAGGAGCCAAATAGTCAGAAATAGTAAAATCAAAGGTTAACAGACAATGGTCTGACAGTACAGGGTTATGAGGAGACACTACAAGATTTTCTATTTCTATGCCATATGTCAGAACAAGGTCCAATGTATGGTGGAGGTAATGAGTAGAATTTCCTACTTTCTGAGAAAACCCAATCGAGTCTAATATTGAATTAAAAGCCACATTAAGGCAGTCACTATCTACATCCACATGTATATTAAAGTCCCCTACTATAATTATTCTATCAGATTTCAGCACTAAATCAGCTAAGAAATCAGCAAATTCGGATAAAAATTCTGAGTAGGTTGATGGGGGACGATAAACTATGGCAAATAAAATTGGGTTTAACCTAAAATTGCTAAAGTGCCCAATACTGAGGACCAGGCCCTCAAAGGAATTATAACATGTTTTTTGCTTTACATTAACTAGTAATTTGGAATGGTAAATTGTTGCTACTCCTCCTCCACGACCAGAACTTTTGACAGTTTAAATAACCAGAGGGAGTTGATTCATTTAAACCAGCATAATCCTCTTGTCCTAACCAAGTCTCTGTAAGGGATATTAAATCAATCTGATGATCAATTAACAAATCATGGACTAACAGAGACTTGGGAGTTAGAGACCTAATATTTAATAAACCACATTTAATTTTTAGATTATGAGGAGGAACAGAGGCCAAATCATTCAATTTAGAGGCTTTATGTTTAATTTGAGTTTTACCAATATTTTGCTTTATCACTTTGGGATGCTTATGCATTATATTTTTATTCACTTTGGAGGGAGCAGACAACGATTCTCTGATGGGGAAGACAGGGGCTAAGCTGAGGGGTGACGGATGAAGAGGAGCTGCAGAGAGGCGTGTAAGACTGCGACTCTGCTTCCTGGTCCCAACTCTTAGTCTCTACAAGAAGGGACAGCGCAGGCTGTTCCTACTGAGGAGGCTCAGGTTTTTTGGTGTACAAGGGGAGCTGCTGAAGACATTCTATGACACGGTGGTGGCATCAGCCATCACTTTTGGAGTGGTCTGATGGGGCAGTGGCATTACAGCAGCCGACAGGAAGAGACTGAACAAACTGATCAAGAAAGCTAGATCTGTCCTGGGGCAGCGCCTTGACCCAGGGGAGGAGACAGGAGAGAGAAGGATGGTGGCTAAACTGTCATCTCTGCTGGAGTCCGAGTCCCACCCTATGCAGGACATACTGAACGCACTGAGAAGCTCATTTAGCAGTAGACTACATCATCCTAGGTGCGCAACTGAGAGGTTTCACAGGTCCTTCCTACCTACGGCTGTCAGACTGTATAACCTAAGCTGGGCTGCTCGCAGAGATAGCAAAAAAACGTGACGACCTAATAGTATTGAATGAAAAAGACGCAATAGACTTACACAAATGGTCCCCTCCAGTATACAACTGTTTATTCCATCTAGCTACAATGCTCCGCAGTATATTCACTGCTCTTATTTTTATTTTTCTTATCTTCTTAATTATTGCTCTGAGTGTTGCTATCCCTATGCTGTTGCAATCCTGGAATTTCCCCATTGTGGAACTAATAAAGGCTTATCTTATCTTAGTCAGGGAGGTGACCAAGAACCAGATGGTCACTCTGTCAGAGCTCCAGCATTCCTTTGTGGAGAGAGAAGAACCTTCCAGAAGGACAGCCATCTCTGCAGCAATCCACCAATCGAGCCTGTATGGTACAGTGGCCAGACAGAAGGCACTCCTTAGCAAAAGGCACATGGTATCACGCCTGGAGTCCTAAAGGACTCTCAGACCATGAGAAACAAAATTCTCTGGTCTGATGAGACAACGATTGAACTCTTTGGCATGAATGCCAGGTGTCATGTTTGGAGGAAACCAGGCACCGCTCACCACCAGGCCAATACCATCCCTACAGTGAAGCATGGTGGTGGCATTATCATGCTGTGGGACGTTTTTCAGCGGCAGGAACTGGGAGACTAGTCAGGATAGAGGGAAAGATGAATGCAGCAATGTACAGAGACATTCTGGATGAAAACCTGCTCCAGAGCGCTCTTGACCTCAGACTGGGGTGACGGTTCATCTTTCAGCAGAACAACGACCCAAAGCACACAGCCAAGATATCAAAGGAGTGGCTTCAGGACAACTCTGTGAATGTCCTTGAGTGGCCCAGCCAGAGCCCAGACTTGAATCCACTTGAACATCTCTGGAGAGATCTGAAAATGGATATGCACCAATGCTTCCCATCCAACCTGATGGAGCTTGAGAGGTGCTGCAAAGAGGAATGGACAAAACTGCCCAAAGATAGGTGTGCAAAGCTTGTGGCATCATATTCAAAAAGACTTGAGGCTGTAATTGCTGCCAAAGGTGCATCAACAAAGTACAGAGCAAAGGCTGTGAATACTTATGTACATGTGATTTCTTAGGGTTTTTTTATTTTTAATAAATTTGCAAAAATCTCAAAACAAAAACTTTTTTTCATGTTGTTATTATGGGGTACTGTGTGGAAAATTATGAGGAAAAAAATGAATTTAATCGATTTTGGAATAAGGCTGTAACATAAAATGTGGAAAAAGTGAAGCACTGTGAATACTTTCCAGATGCACTGCAGTCCACATCGTTTGCAGGATACCACAAAGACAGCCAGTGGTTGAAGGATGACATGAGGCTAAACATGTCATCACTGGTCAGGTGAGGGGCCCAGAGAATACTACAGAGGTCGACATCATTTTGACAAAGTTACACACCAGCTCCATACTAAGTTTTATGACTTCTGGCTGCCAGAGTCAGCTCCCGTTAATGCCGGCATGGATAACAATTGTGCAATATTTACAATTAGTTTTAGCCAGCATTTCCAAATTTGATTCGATGTCGCCTGCTCTGGCCCTGGGAATGCATTTGACTATGGCCGCTGGAGTGTCTAGGTTCCAGTTTCTGACTACAGAGTCCCCAGTGATCAGAGTTTTTTCCTTAGTGGGTGTGTCACTGAGCGGGGAAAATCAATTAGATAAGTGAACAGGTTGATGGTGAACCAGGGGCTTGCGACTATGCTTCCTTCTCACAGTCACCCACTCACTCTCTCCTGGTTGCTCAGGAAAGGGTGCCGAGGGACAGCTAGCAGGCCTTAAGCTACGACACTCACTGCAGCTAGGGACAGATTGTCATTAACTGGCGCTGACGGTGTTTCAATGCAGCGAAGCTGGGATTCCAAATCACACAACCTCTCCTCAAGTGCCTCAAAAAGAGATTTACATTTACCATTATCACTAAAAGAGGCTGGGGTGCAGCTAAACATCTGACACAAAGAGCACATCAGAGGAGGAGAGGAAGGAGAACTAGAAGCCATGGTTAGTGGCTAACCTGAAGCTAACACAAACACCGATGAAGGGTGAACAGAAAGCTAAAGAGAGTGATTAGGTGGCACCGAGTGTGCAGACAAGTGCAAGAGTCTTGTTAAACAGCAGTGAGAGGTGACAGTAGATGGAAAAAAAGAGCACTCTGAGACGAGTGCAATATACCCCGCCTCCGTTTTCTTTGAAGATCCAAATACTTGCTGACAGAGCAGTTTTCAGAGTAAACCTGTGTACCAAGTTTGGTGACCCTAGCTTTACTCGTTGTACAGTAATAAGGCATAGGGAATGTTAACCTTGACCTTTGACCCCAAACCCATAGTCTGAGGTCAAGATCCCAAGGTGAACCTATGGACCAGGGGCCTCATGTACAAAGGGTACTTAAGTGCAAAAACATGGTGTACGTTCTTTTCCATGGAAAATTTCAGATGTATCAAGAATGAAATGACCGTAGAAATATGTGCAGCCCCACGCCAACTTCATGGCTGCTGTATGGACATTTCCACTGTTATTGGTCCATTGGCGATACTTAGAGGTGATGTTGGTAAACTGAAAATGACATGAACATTATTGTACACACCAGAGACACATGATGAACAAACATCCAAGTGTGCGCAATTAGATGAGTGGATATAAAAGCAAGTGCAAAGAAGTACAGAAAATGCCTCTACCAACAATGGCGTTAGCATTGTCAGAGGATATTACAAATCGCGCAGGGAGAAGGAAAGGGTATTTTGAGACAGAAGATTTTCTGGTTCAGGAGCCCTTGTAGAACTGTGCTCTGAGCTATGGCCACTCCTGGAGCGCGACACGGAGAGAAGCTGTGCACTGCCCGTCCCAGTGAAGGTGCTGACAACACTGGGGTTCCTGGCAACAGGAGCATTCCAGAGGGAGCTGGCAAAGCATTCGGGAATTTCCCAGTTGAGCCTGCACCGAGCTATACCAGCTGTGTGGGATGGCATTATCCGGCTGTCACCAAGGTACATCATATTCCCATTCAGTGCAGTTGAACAGGCCAACATCAAAGCGCAGTTTGCAGCGACAGACGGTTTTCCTAATGATTCTTGTCATGTCTTTGGGTAAAAGACATTGATAAATTTATAAAGTTAATAAATTGGTTAAAAGGAATAAGTTAAAATGAGTGATAAAATTGTCAAAAACCTGTGTTTAAAAAGTTATCGAAGTGAGACATCTTTCCTTAAAGGATTGTTTTTTGTTACTGCAGAGTGTGTGCTCTTCCGTATTCCGTACTTTTGTCTTTGTGAGTACTTTTATGTACAAGCACTTGATAGAGATCGCTGATGTTCTAAAGTATTACGTGAATGAGTTTTTTTAAAGCGATGATGTTTCTGTTAGTTATTTACGTGCATTAGCTCTTTGTGTTAGCATACCGCATGTTAATATGTAGATAGTAATTGCATTGTTCTGTATGTTTCAGTTACCACGCCATGCTACACACGCATGCAAGAAAACTTTATAAAGACAAGAAAAGCAAGCCTTGTGTGCGAAGTTTTCTTTAATGGTTCGCTGGCTGTTTAGCAGCACAGAGAAACGTGCTGTGAGGACAGCACAGTAAAAAGACATTAAAGACGTCCGGGGCGGGACGTTTTCTCAGTGGATTCAAGCAACACAGAGCAACATTAAGCAGACATGAGCTTACGTTCAGGAAAAAACTATTTGAAAAACTATGAGCTGCAAAACAAAGCAGAGCAACGACCAGACGTGGACGTGGAGAAGCCAGACGCCGCAGACCAAACGTTGGACATGCAGCCACCATCACCGCCATTCGACACCAGGTCCAGGGTTACCAGCAGGCAGTCTCACACATCATCTACAGGGTCTTCAGCCATAAAGGCCTACGCCAGGGCGCAAGTGGCTAAAGCTCAACTTGCCTTTGCTGAAAAAGAGGCTAATATGATGAAACAAAAGGCTGACTTAGATGCTAGCCTCCACATTCTAAAATGTCATAAAATTATAGCAGCAGCCGAAGCAGAAGTTGCGGCCTACGAAGAAGCAGAGAATCAGAGCGGGGAGAGAAGCATAGGGCCCCCTACTGAAACTGAGCCTCTTGATACAGTATGGCGCACCAGCGAATATGTTGCACAACAATGTGAGTTACTCTCTTCAGAAGCTTCCAAGAGGCCACAGCAGCCCCTTGAAATGAGAGACAATGCAGTAGAAGTGCAAGCCACCAATCAGTCAGTTGATCAGCTAACAACTACAACCCAGTATGTACCTCCTCCAATGAATACAGGCATAAAACAAGAACAAAAGGTAACCAAGGGTCTGACAAACACCCACCTGTTAAACCCTCTAGCTCACACCTTTCAACCTCTTAACAATAACTCGGCTGAGTTTAATGGAGGACAAGATTTTGCAAAATATCTCATCCGCAAAGAACTAGTCAGTACTGGTTTACTGCATTTCGATGACAAGCCTGAAAACTATTGGGCATGGAAAGCCTCATTTGTTAGTGCAACTAAAGACTTAAATCTGTCAGCAAGAGAGGCACTAGACTTGCTCACAAAGTGGTTAGGGCCAAAATCCTCAGAGCAGGCCAAAAGGATCCGTGCAGTACATGTCCTTAATGCCCCTGCAGGTTTGATAATGGTCTGGCAGCGCCTTGAGGAGTGTTATGGCTCCTCAGAGGCCATTGAAGACGCACTCTTAAAAAAGGTAAAGGACTTTCCAAGGCTAACAAACAAAGACAATGCCAGGTTAAGAGAACTCGGTGACCTCCTTTTAGAGTTACAGTGTGCCAAAGTAAATGATGCACTACCAGGGCTAGCATACCTAGACACAGCTAGAGGGGTAAGACAAATAGTTGAAAAACTTCCCTTCAACCTATAGGAAAAGTGGACAACTGTGGGGACGAAATACAAAGAGACTCATAGTGTGTCATTTCCCCCTTTCTTCGTTTTTGTGCAGTTTGTTCAGCAACAAGCTAAAATGAGAAATGATCCAAGCTTTGCTACATCTAGCTGTAACAGTCAAGCTTCCACACGCTCAGAAAAGCCCACTCCATACAATCGCAAAGCCACTGTGTCAGTACACAAAACAGATGTCGCAGAGAAAAGTGGTTCTGAGACCAAGAAAGTAGAAGAACCAGATCGGCAGTGCCCGATTCACAAGAAGCCACATCCACTCAAAAAATGTAAGCTGTTCAGAGATAAACCTATAGAAGAACGTCAAGCTTTTCTCAAAGAGCATCGCATTTGTTATAGGTGTTGTGGTTCAGTTCAGCACATCACAAAAGATTGTAAAGTGGCAGTCATGTGTAGTGAGTGCAACAGTCCCAAGCACATATCAGCACTTCATCCAGGTCCTGCTCCTGTCTTGAAAAGTGCCACATCAGGAAGTGATGAACAAAACAAAGGTGAAGAGCAAACGGAGAGCTCTCCTTCAGTCACCTCCAAGTGCGCAGAGGTGTGTGGTCAAAGTAATAGCCCACGCTCTTGCTCTAAGATCTGCTTAGTGAAAGCCTATCCAGAAGGTCAGAAAGACAGGGCAATGAACATGTATGCAGTAATTGACGAACAAAGTAATAAGTCCCTGGCTAAGACAGAGTTCTTCAGCCTGTTTGACATTAAAGCTACACCTGCACCGTACACATTAAAAACCTGCTCTGGCAAAGCTGAAACTGCAGGCAGGAGAGCTGTGAACTTCTTCATACAATCCATGGATGGAAAAACAGATATCCGGCTGCCTCCCTTGATCGAATGTGATTCAGTGCCGGACGACAGAACTGAAATACCCTCACCTGAGATTGCTCAGCACCATCCCCATCTGCTCCCTATCGCAAACAAAATCCAACCTGTCGACCACCACGCTCCAATCCTCTTACTCCTGGGAAGGGACATCCTCAGGGTACATAAGGTACGCGAGCAGATTAATGGGCCAAATAATGCTCCTTATGCACAAAGACTGGACTTGGGTTGGGTTATTATAGGAGAAGTGTGTGTAGGAAAGACTCAAAGCGCATCAGAGGTGAATGTTTACAAGACACACACATTAGACAGTGGTCGCACATCTTATTTTGAGCCATGCCCAAACGTCATTACAGTTAAAGAAAACTATGGCATTCTGTCAGAGCAAAACACTCAGTCAGTCATAAGGTGTAAAGACACAATTGACTTTGCTCACAACACAGACAAGCTAGGTCACTCTGTGTTTGACAGATCTGAATCAGATGATAAAGTTGCACTGTCCATAGATGACAAAACTTTCCTAACTCTTATGGACAATACAGTTAGCCAGAACAAAGAGAACAGTTGGGTTGCTCCTCTGCCCTTCCGCTTCCCAAGAAGGAGACTCCCAAGCAATAGAGAACAAGCCCTGAAACGCCTGTACTCACTCAAAAAGACTCTGGAAAGGAAACCAGAAATGAAGAGTCACTACATCCAATTCATGCAGAAAATGTTAAATAATGATCAAGCTGAAATTGCACCACCCCTGCCAAAAGGTAAAGAACACTGGTACCTGCCTACATTTGGTGTATACCACCCGCAGAAACCAGATCAAATACGAGTTGTTTTTGATTCTAGTGCAGAGTATGACGGCATATCGCTAAATCAAGTGCTCCTTAGTGGACCTGATCTCAACAACTCTTTGATAGGGGTGCTATTGAGGTTTAGAAAAGAGCCCGTAGCCCTGACAGCAGACGTACAGCAAATATTTTATTGCTTTGAGGTGTGCGAAGAACACAGAGACTATCTTCGCTATCTGTGGTTTGAAGATAATGACATCACTAAGGGTGTAGTTGAATATAGAATGAAAGTTCATGTTTTTGGTAACAGCCCGTCACCCGCTGTAGCCATTTACTGTATGAGACGGGCAGCACAAGAGGGTGAGAAAGAACATGGCATTGACGCAAGACAGTTTGTTGAGAAACAGTTCTATGTCGATGATGGACTTACGTCAGTTGCCACACCAGAGAATGCTGTTGATCTGTTGACAAGAACCAAAAACATGTTAGCTGAATCTAATGTGAGACTTCACAAGGTTGCATCCAACTATAGCCTAGTTATGGAAGCGTTTCCTGTGGAGGACCGTGCAAAGGATTTAAAAGATTTGGACCTCGGAGTAGATCCTCTCCCAGTTCAGAGGAGTCTGGGACTTTGTTGGAATCTACAGACAGACAGCTTCACTTACCTCGTAACCAATGAGACCAAACCATTCACACGCAGGGGAGTGCTGTCAACAGTCAATAGCCTGTATGACCCTTTGGGCTTTGTTGCTCCCATAATCATGCAGAGCAAAGCGCTACTCAGAGAACTGTCATATGAAGAGAGAGACTGGGACGCTCCACTTCCTCCAGAAAAGGAGGAGATGTGGGTCACATGGAAAGACTCTTTAAAAGCCCTTGAAGATCTGCAAATCAAAAGATGCTACAGTCCAGGTTCATTAAGTACTATGAAAAGTAATGAACTGTATATCTTCTCTGATGCGTCTACTGTAGCAATAGGAGCTGTAGCTTACTTGCGCTCTTTAGACAGTGACGGTCAGTACCATGTGGGTTTTGTGATGGGAAAGTCTAAACTTGCTCCTCGTCCCGCACACACTGTACCACGGCTCGAACTTTGTGCTGCTGTACTTGCGGTTGAGATGTATGAGCTAATCACAGGTGAGTTAGACATAAAAACAGACAATGTGAAGTTTTTCACTGACAGTTGTGTTGTGTTGGGGTACATACACAATACCTCCAAAAGATTCTACATGTATGTAGCCAACCGTGTCGCACGCATTAGGCTATCCACACAACCTGACCAATGGCATTATGTTGCAACTGAGCTAAATCCAGCTGACCAGGCAACTAGACCTGTTGCAGCCGCCGAACTCAAAAACAGTAAATGGTTCACAGGCCCAAACTTTTTGTATACAGACTATCCTGATAAGTCACACAAAGACAATCTGTATGCACTAGTGGAACCTGAAGAGGACAAAGAAATACGTCCAGAAGTAAAAACACTGTTAACAGCAGTATCAGTGTCACAGTTGAGCTCTGAGCGGTTTAAAAGATTTTCAAGCTGGACGACGCTATGCAGGGCAGTAGCCAAATTTATTCATGTTACTGCATCTTTCAAACAAAAGTCCAGTGGATAGAAAGGATGGAAAAGTCTCAAAGAATGTACAAACATGAAAGAACTCACTCAAGCCGAGAACGTTATCATTCACTCAGTCCAGCAGGAAGCATACAAAGAGACATTCGAAAAGATAAAAGAAGGAAAACAGGTGAACTCCAAAAATGACACACTCAAGAAGCTCAATCCAATTGTAGACAAAGATGGACTACTACGAGTCGGTGGACGTCTTTCCTCTGGCAATCTCACAGACAATGAAAAGCACCCTCTGATCATCCCTTCTGCCAGCCATGTTGCCACACTTCTTGTAAGACACCTCCATGAATGCTCAGCTCATCAGGGACGACACATTACGGAAGGAGCTGTCCGTGGTGCTGGTTTCTGGATAGTTGGAGGTAAACGACTTGTGTCTTCTATCATATATAATTGTGTTACTTGCCGTAAACTCCGAGGCAAACTGCAAGCCCAGAAAATGGCAGACTTGCCTGCAGACTGCAAGAGTATTCCTGAGACCCATCTCAGAGGTCATAGTCTTACTTTCAAAGACTGAGTGATACTGTATTTTTGATGTCATGTAACACTGGAAATGTTTTATGGTGTTTGGTATTTGTGATGATATAATGTGATTATATCAAGCGGGGAGTGTCATGTCTTTGGGTAAAAGACATTGATAAATTTATAAAGTTAATAAATTGGTTAAAAGGAATAAATAAGTTAAAATGAGTGATAAAATTGTCAAAAACCTGTGTTTAAAAAGTTATCGAAGTGAGACATCTTTTCCTTGAAGGATTGTTTTTTGTTACTGCAGAGTGTGTGCTCTTCCGTATATAGATGATCTTTGATGTGTTTTTTCCCTCGGCTACAGTCAGCTAGCCACACAGAAACGAAGTTAAGAAGTTCATTGAGTACGCTGTGTTGTTCTTCTTCATTTGAGTCTTGGGAAACTTTTGTCTTTGTGAGTACTTTTATGTACAAGCACTTGATAGAGATCGCTGATGTTCTAAAGTATTACATGAATGAGTTTTGTTAAAGCGATGATGTTTCTGTTAGTTATTTACGTGTATTAGCTCTTTGTGTTAGCATACCGCATGTTAATATGTAGATAGTAATTGCATTGTTCTGTATGTTTCAGTTACCGCGCCATGCTACACACGCATGCAAGAAAACTTTATAAAGACAAGAAAAGCAAGCCTTGTGTGCGAAGTTTTCCTTAATGGTTCGTTGGCTGTCTAGCAGCACAGAGAAACGTGCTGTGAGGACAGCACAATTCTAATGAAGAGCATTGTTGGGAACTAACTACAACTTGGCACTGTGCGGATGGGTGGCTTCTTGGTGAGTAAATTCATGTAATTGTCCTAATAATATCCCTTCTCATGTACAACGCGCCTGTGCACCCCCAAATATCACCCCATTTTCAAGGCTTCATTACAACTCAGTGGTTTGAGTAAATGACTTTCTTTTTTTGCTGATTAAATTACAGTTTCACAGCATTCTACCAAGCCCCCAATTACCTCTGTGTGTACAGTAGTTATATCAATAAACACATGCATAAAGTTTGAAATGCAACAGTGTCACCCTTTCCCCAGCGCACTTCATTCATTTAGTAGTGTGTGTAATCCATGTAAGTTGGATATAACTATAAAGGATGAGATCTGCATTTTGGACATAAATATGTACTTGTCGAGTCTAATATGATCTGCTTTCAACTAACAGGTGACCGGGGATACCCACTAAATAGGTTCATATCGTCTTCTTTTTTGTGACGGTTTTCTTTTATCCAACCAGCTGATCCTCTCAGCTGGTCACAAATCACAGCAATCAGCTGACGCTTCTGAGGATGACTGCAGACATCAGTCGAAATATGTCAAGGTTAAATAAACATTTCCTTCTTATCCCTGTCTGAATAAACGAAAACAGTAAACTAATCTTATAGGGCTGTGAGCAGACTATTGAATTGCCTGTATCTGGCGCTAATGCCGGAGGACAATGTGCCAAACAAAATGTATTTACACACCTCTACCTCATTCAGGAGCTCCTCCAACTCACAGTCCATGAAATTCCATTAAATCCATTATTCTTGATCGTGGATACAGGAGAATCAAACATGCAGCTCTTGTATATATCTATTTGCATATATGTTTGCATCTAATTGCATAGTCAAATGGAGGCGTGTCAAGGGAGGAGTCTGGTATTTCCTCACGTGTGCTCAATTTCAAGTAGATTGGGATGTACGAAGGAAATGTTCTTGGATTCCTGCGTATGCACCGTTTCATAGATCTGGATTTTTTTTATTTTTTTTTGCTTACAGCATTTTCTTGACTTAAACGTACAGTCGTGAAAAAATTAGGATACCCCATTAAATATTCAGTTCTTTATTAAGAAATGTTCACATATCTATGTCTAACTTTGTTTTTGTTTTTAATTTGCATTTTTTTAACATTTATTTTAGCCATTTTTAGTGGGAATGAATGTAGGGGTGTCCTAAAAAGATGGGGGGTATCCTAACTTATTCCTCACTATTTGTTTAGATTTATATTTTACAGAAATTTTGAAAAAAGTCTTTAATTCGTTTTTAATTGTTTAGTTGTATTACATGAATCTCCTAGTATTTTAAACACTGATATTAAATATCCATATGTCCAAATATGTAAGAAAAAAAAAACACACTCAGGCTTATACAGGGTATCCTAATTTTTTCACCTGACTGTATGTCATCTTTCAGTAGAAAATCCACGTAAGCCTTTGTACATGGGGCCCCAGGTTTGGTGGCCCTAGCTTTGCTTGTTTTATAGTAATAGTGCAAAAGGAATGCTAACCGTGACCTTTGACCTTTTGACCCCAAATTCATATTTAGAGGTCATGATCCCAACATGAACCTGTGTAGCAAGTTTGGTGACCCTAGCTTTCTTTGTTGTTGAGATATAGTTTATAAGCCCTTTTGATGTTGACCTTTGACCTTGCGATCCCAAATCCATAGTCACACTTCAGGATCTCAGGGTGAACCTGTGTACTAAGTTTGGTGACCCTAGCTTTATTCATTGCACAGTAATAAGGCATAGGGAATGTTAACCTTGACCTTTGACCTTTTGACCACAGACCCATAGTCAGAGGTGAGGATCCTAAGGTGAATCTGTGTAGCAAGTTTGGTGCCCCTAGCTTGTTTTATAGTTATAGTAAATTTTAGCATTTACCATCGTGCAAATAGAATGTTAACTTTGACCTTTTGACCCCAAAGCCTTAGATAGATAGATTTACTGTCTGTCCCAGTCGGTGACAGGAATTCTTCTTTGACATGGCTACAACAATATAACACATTCAACACTCTCAAAGACAGATGTCAACAGTCAACAGTCATCCATGATGCAGCTTAGATACAACTACTGTATCGATTTGAAAACCCTACATCATTTCTTTCAGTAGTTACTGCGTTTAGAAGATTTAGGGAAAATCTGACCTCTGACCTTAAGGTCATCCGATCAGAGTCAAATTGCAATATGCACATCATCAATGTATATCAAACCATGGTACCAAGTTTCAAAACATTTGCAACTATACTGTAGGAGGAGTTGATTTCACAAGACGGTTGCTGTCTATGAACTGAGGTGAAACAGGAGGTCATACGTCAGGGGCTACAACTCCTGCAAAAATCATTCGATCAGAACCAAATTGCAATAAGAGCATCATCAGTGTGTGTCAAACCATGGTACCAAGTTTCAAAATGTTTGGAACAAAACTGTAGGAGGAGTTGATTTCATAAAAGTGGGACAGACGCGCGGACGCATGCATAAGTTAATCCCCCTTCGGTCTTTGCCCAAAGGGCTCTTCCACTCCTTTGGGCTTCGACCAGTGGGGAAAAGAAAGCAATTAAAAGGTAATTAAAAGCAATAGTCCTCGGGGCGGGGGAAGGGGACTAGCCATAGCTAACCACACCGACAGCCAGCAAAATAGAAAGTAACGATATGTGTGATATGCCGGTACTCTTCATATTTAATATGACTTTGTTCTTCATCAGTGACTGTAATGAGTGGGGAGACATCATACTGGTTCAACATTCCCTGGGTATGTTGAACAAGTTTCATAGTACAGGCCTCAGGTCTCACAAGGTTTTCATTAAGACATATGTATTTTGTTACTTTAAAAATATTCTTAAATAATGTGCATACTGTGCAGGGGTTTAATATGATGTAATCTGTAAATGGAACATGGACCTCTACATGGTGTTTGTCGATCTCACCAAGGCATTCGACACGGTAAATAGACCTGGCCTGTGGAAGATACTTCACAAAGTTGGTTGCCCTGACAAGTTCATTTCCATCATAAGGTCTTTCCATGAGGGAATGCAAACAAAGGTCCAAGGGAATGGAGATACCTCTGACCCATTTCCAGTGACAAATGGTACCAAGCAAGGCTGTGTCCTGGCCCCAACACTCTTCTCCATTGCCTTTTCTTTCATGCTCATGGAGGCTTTTCGCGACCTGGATAAAGGAGTGCACATTCAGTTTAGAACAGATGGTGGCCTATTCGATCTGTGACATTTACAAGCTCGGACGAAGACCATGTCAATGCTAGTCAGAGACCTTCTGTTCGCTGATGACTGTGCCTTAGTTGCACACACACTGGAAGATATTCAGCTCATCACTGACAAATTTGCCACGGCATCAGAGAAATATGGTTTTACCATCAGTATTAAGAAGACGGAGGTCATGTACCAGCCAGCCCCTGGAAAATGCCATGTTCACCCTGTGGTAACTATCAACAACAGCCCGCTCAAGTCCGTAGAGAAGTTCTGTTACCTTGGAAGCACCCTCTCTTACTCTGCAACCCTTGACGAAGAGATCAACCAGCAATTAGCCAAGGCAAGTGGTTCCTTTGGCATGCTTAGAAGGAGGTTGTGGGATTAACGTGGTATCAAGCTCCACACCAAGATTAAAGTGTTCAAGGCTGTCGTTCTTGCCTCCCTCCTGTATGGTTGTGAGACGTGGACACCATATCGCCGACATAGCAAGCTTCTTGAACAGTTCCAACAGCGATGCCTGAGATCCATATGCGGTATCAAGTGGCAGGATAGAGTGACCAATACAGAGGTTTTGGACAAATGCAAGTTACCCAGCATTGAAAGCCTGATCATCAAGGCCCAGCTGCGTTGGACTAGACATCTGGCCAGGATGGAGGACATTAGGGTCCCAAAGGCAATGTTGTTCAGCCAACTGCAGCAAGGAAAAAGGTCAGTCGGCAGACCCCGTCTCCGTTATAAAGACATCTTCAAAGCTACCCTTAAATCCTGTGACATGGATATCAACTCTTGGCAACATAATGCCCAAGATCGACTCGCATGGCACCATCTGTGTATGCAGGGTGTCAAGCACTTTGAACAGTCCAGGACTACACACTTAATCAAGAAGAGAGTTCGAAGGAAGGCTTCAGCTATGCCATCCTCCAGCAGTAACACAACTCTCATCTGCAGTGTCTGCAACAGAGTTTGTTTGTCCAAGATTGGACTCATCTCCCACCAGAAGACACACCGGTGAACTATACTTCGCAAGATACTCATGCATCGCCAGCGACGCGAGACTCCATCATCATCAATCTGTAAATGAAAGAGCTAGGCACCGCCCCATACACCACATGGTGTCCCACATGCTGTGGAAGGGATTAACTAACTTAACCTGTAAAAGGTAACCTCAAAGTAGAGGTGAACACATGAACATAAAAACTAACCAGTACAGACAGAACTCTGGATAATCAACAACAACAAATAAAAAGACGGCTTGTGCAGCAATGTAGCAGTAGATTTTAAAAATCCTGCTTTGTTCAGGGTTTGTGGTGTTTACTTAGACAAACACACCAGTTCAAGCAAGGCATGTGATGAGTCAGCCCTAAAGCATTGTACATTTAAAGCAACTAATGAATACAACTAAATTTTAACCCCTAGACAAAACATATGCAAGCCCAGGGGATAAAATATCACGTCTTTACACAACTTGAATTTATTATAATGGTAATATTTCTGTTGGCTTACAAATCACCATAGTAGTGGGTGGAAATCCCTTCAGGTACAGATACAGTAGATGCTTGTGAATATAATATCTGTGAATGTTGTGGTGTGTTCACACCAACAGTGAAGGGGTGGCCATTTACAAATGATTTTCTGGGATAACCAGTGAAAGGAAGCTTAAGTGACACTAAACACCAGTTTCTGTGTGACAGATTACAAATACAAGCTGTTTACCATCAACCAATGATATGCTGTCACACACTCGGGTCCAGGGATGAACTGTCAAAGCATCATGGGCTCTACAATACAACTGCTAGCCACTTGATTATTCTGTAACCCAACTAAACATCTCCATACCTCCGCATCTGGACCAACCACCCTTTTACTCTTCATCCTCTTCAAAGCTGCCCTCACTCCCACCTTGAAATCCTCTGCACTTCCTAAATCACTATATTTCCTTCGTCCATCCTCCCATCTCTCGCTCTCATTCTCCTCATTCATCAGCTCCTCAGAAACTCCTATCTTCTAAACACACTCTTCACTCATTAGATTATCATTCTATCCTTAATCATCCTAACTTGCTGCACACCCTTTCCAGCTCGATCTCTGTTTCACCAACCAAAACTTAGTGTCCAGCCTTGCATACAACTTACTAAATGCCTTTTCCTTTGCTAGCTTTCTTTTCACCATTAGATCTGCAATTCTAATTTCTTTATCTTCCTGACTATCTAATTTTTTCTTTGCCAACCTCTTCCTTCAAATACTTTCCTGAACCTCCCCATTTCACTGTCATATCTCCTTGTCTTTTTTCCTCTGTCCAGAGGAAATACCAACTACCTTCTTAGCGGTTTCCCTCACCACTTCAGCTGTACTCTCCCAGTCCTCTGGTAATTCTTCCCTTCCACCCAGAGCTTGTATCAAGTCCTTCTTGAACTCAGTGCAACAATTTTCCTTCTTTAACTTCCAACTTTTTTCTCCTCTGCTGTCACTCACTTCCTCTTCTTGGTTTCCAAAGTCATCCTGTACAGACTACCATCCGATGCTGCCTAGCCTCATTCTCTCCAACATAAAGTGGCAGTATCTTATCTCTTTCAGATTGCTCCTTATGCATAAGATATTGTCCACCTTTGAGCACCTTTCTCCACTCTTGTAAGTCACCCTATTCTTGAAATTCACTTCCTATTCTTGAAACATGTGTTCAAAGATCTTCATAGTACAATTGAGTTTATTTTCAAATCTTTCTACTCAGTCAAAGCCATTTCCATCCAACATAAACAATGTGGCCTTTTGCATCATTGCCTTGATGCATCAAGTTTATGGCAATAGTTAGACATGCTTTACTGCTACATAAAGGCTCTTTTTAGGGGGTGAGTGGCATCATCCTGAGTGAGTGCCTATTTTACAGTATGTGATTTTAATTTGATTTTGTGGTTGCAGACAAAACGCACCAAATTGGGGGGGGGGGGGGTGTCCCTAGCTGATTGCAATAATTATATGCGAATGCTACAAAGGTGCTGTGAAATTTGCTCACCGACACTGATCAGATATCTAGTATGTTACTTAACTTGGCCAGTCTCTTGCAAGGTACAGCCAGTGAGAGAGCAGGGCACAGAATGATGGCAAGAGACAGTAACCTCACACAAGACATGACCAAGACCACAGCTGTGTTGTAGTGGACTGACAAGTACTTCTGGGATATGAGGTCAGTTTTCTGCTCATAAAGTCAAACAAGCCTGGGCACCAATTTAAGAATACAACAAAATTGGGAATTCTTATCAGTTTTGACCCTTTACTGTCAAGGTAAACTAACCTATTGTCTTTTTCACCCTTAGGTAAGGTAGACTTCCACCTGTGAAGCCATGACCCTGTGATGCCAAGCCTCACTCTAACCACTGATCCAGAGGAATTCCCCATTAACTGTGAGCTAGTAGTGGAGGTGAATGTTAGCATCTCAGTAAACTGCACCACTGATTAATTTGTTATGGAATTTTATGGAAGGTTTTGAAACAATTAGGAGTTCTATCTCTTCTAGTTGGTTGTCCACATACTGCTGGACTTCTATCTCTGAACATGTTGCTACAGTGTTTTGTTTTTATTTTGTTTTAAAAGAAAATTGCATTGTGTTGTTGCAATTTGTGTTGTGCAATGGTTAATGACTGACTATACACCTCATACAATGAATCTAAACAAAAAAGAACTCAAATACTCAAGTACGTTAATTCTGTCTTCTTTTCCAATAATTAATTTACTGCTTCTTTTTTTAATCAGACAAAAAGGTGGAAGATGTTTGTTTTTTTGCCTTGACATGTTTTGACTGCACCTGCAGTCTTCTTCAGAAGCATCCACTGCTCGCTGTGATGTGTCGTTTTATCAGCCGTTTTCTTTGGGCGTGGCCAGCCACAACACAACTGAAAATCATTGGATCGGAGGGTAATATACACAAACGTGGATCAAGGAAGCCATTAGAAATCAGAAAACGTGCAAAGGACATCATGAACCTGGATGAGGGAGCATTCATGCTGTCCCACACCTGGGACTCTATCCTACAAAGACCACTTGACAACGGGAGGTGTGGCCAGTGTGGTGGATATGTCAGGTCCATCAGGCTGGCCACACCTAAAGAAAATGACTGATAAAACAACACGTCACAGCGAGTAGCTGACGCTTCTGAAGAAGACTGCAGGTGTCAGTCAAAACATGTCAAGCTAAAAAAACAAACATCTTCTACCATTTTTCTGATAAAAAAAAACAGTAAATTTAAAAAAAAAAAACCATTCGAAGAGCAAATTATGACTTAAAAGTCAGAGCTAAAATTCTTTTTGCACTGGGTTAGATCAACCAAAGGATTATGTATGTTATTGAAATTTGTCTAAAAATATACAGAATATTGGATTGGAACACAGTAGACTGGGACAAGATGTTGTTTTCATGGAAGAATTTTCAGCCTCAAACAGAAAAGGAATTCATCTTTTAAAGTTCCGAGCCCTAATGAGCATTTGAGAGGAAAAACGTTTTTAAAAAATGAAAGAAAAGTGAAGTGAAGTGAAAACATCACCCCGGAAAGAACAGAAAAATCCATTTACCATTGTGGAGAAGAGGAATATCATCATCTGAATACAAGGTTTACAGCTCACATTTTCAGAAAGTCTCTGCTACAAGACAGCCACAGTACTGCATTTTTATATTAAGACAAGAAAATGAATCTTAAATGTGAAGGGTGACTTATCTAACTGTTTTTATCAACACAGACCAGACCTCAATAATAATAATAATAATAATAATGGATTAGATTTATATGGCACTTTACATGTCAAGTGACATCTCAAAGTGCTTACAATGAGTCCATTATTCATTCACTCCAGACAGGCATTGATAGTGGTAAACTACTACTGTAGCCACAGCTGCCCTGGGACAGACTGACAGAAACATGACTGTCAATCTGCACCAACAGACTCTCCAACTACCAAACATTTATACACATTCATACCCAGTGATCATGGACACTGCAGGCAAGGTGGGTAAAGTGTCTTGCCCAGGGACACAACGGCAGAATGGCTGGGGAAAGCGGGGTCTAAACCACCAACCCTCTAGTTATTGGATGACCCGCTCTATCTCCTGAGCCACTGCTGCCCACATTTCCCTCCTCCGTTCCATTTTTGCTGAGAACCAAGCTGGACGGCAGAAAGTTCCATTTTTATATAGTCTTTGGCATGACCCAGCCGGGACTTGAACCCCAACCTCCCATTTGTGGAGCGGACGCTCTACCTCTAAGGCCACCACTCAATACTTTTTCCTGGACTTGTCCATGAGGAGCTGACTTAGTGGATACCAGGGTAGGAATACTGTCAGAATCAAAAATAGTGACCTTCTCTTCTTAAGTGTGAGATTGTCCTTTCTGTCATGAAGATAACTGATAAGCCTATTTTTTTGCTTTTTCTAGTCTTTTTTTTTTAAATTTTCTGCCCCTCAAGCATTTTCCCATGGCTTATAATAATAATAATAGTAGTAATAATCCATCCATCCATCCATCTTCTACCGCTTTTCCGGAGGTCCGGGTCGCGGAGGCAGCAGTTCAAGCAGAGAAGCCCAGACTTCCCTCTCCCCAGCCACCTGCTCCAGCTCTTCAGAGGGGATACCAAGGCGTTCCCAGACTAGCTGGGAGACATAGTCTCTCCACCGAGTCCTGGGTCTGCCCCGGGGTCTCCTCCCAGTGGGACGTGCCTGAAACACCTCAAGTGGGAGACGTCCAGGAGGCATCCTAATCAGATGCCCATACCACCTCAACTGACTCCTTTCAATGTGGAGGAGCAGCGGTTCAACTCTGAGCCTCTCCCGGATGACTGAGCTCCTCACCCTATCTCTGAGGGTGAGTCCAGCAATCTTACGGAGAAAGCTCATTTCAGCCGCTTGTATCCGCGATCTCGTTCTTTCGGTCATTACCCAAAGCTCGTGACCATAGGTGAGAGTAGGAACGTAGATTGACTGGTAAATCGACAGCTTTGCCTTAGAACTAAGCTCCCTCTTCACAACAACAGACCGGTACAACGTCCGCATCACTGCAGATGCTGCTCCAATCCGTCTGTCGATCTCTCGCTCCATTTTCCCCTCACTCGTGAACAAGACCCCAAGATACTTAAACTCCTCCACTTGGGGCAGGAGCCTGTCCCCAACCCGGAGAGGACAAAATAGCACGACGGCACAGTGGTTAGCACTGTGTCAGCACAGCAAGGAGGTCACGGGATCAATTCCACCCCTGACCATTGTGGGTTCGATTCCACCCCCTGACCACCAGTGATCCTTCTGTGTGGAGTTTGCATGTTCTCCCCGTGTCTGTGGGAGTTTACTCCGGGTACTCCGGTTTCCTCCCACAGGCCAAAGACAAGCAGGTTAGGTTAATTGGCATCAACCGGGGATTCTAAATTGTCCTTAGGTATGAATGTGAGAGTGAATGGTTGTCTGTCTCCATGTTGGCCTTGCAATGGACTGGCGATCTGTCCAGGGTGTACCCTGCCTCTCGCCCAAAGATGCTGGGATAGGCTCCAGCACCCCCGCAACCCGAAAAGGATTAAGCGGTAGAGGATGGATGGATAATACAGTAATGTTGTCAGTGTTATATAAAATGCCTCTAGAGACTTACAGACGTGGACAAAATTGTTGGTACCCCTCTGTTAATGAAAGAAAAACCCACAACAGTCACAGAAATAACTTGAATCTGACAAAAGTGGTAATAAATAAAAATTCCATGAAAATTAACCAATGGAAATCAGACAATGCTTTTGAATTGTGGTTCAACAGAATTATTTTAAAAAACAAACTCATGAAACAGGCCTGGACAAAAATGATGGTACTATGGCGCATATTTAGGGCGCATATATGGTATTCATATTCCCCACATATACCTAGTAGGCATGACGGTGCATATTCTGGAAGCTTCACGTCTTAATGGCCAAAGAGGACCTGACCCTGCAGAGACCTACGGGAGGTGTGAAGTTGCTCTTGCAGGAGAAGGGAAGTTGGAGAGAATGTCCCAGCAGGAACCCCGGGAGGCTAGAAGGATGAGAGACAATGGAGACGCCAAGGAGCCTCGGGGGCTGCATGTTTACTAAAGGACTGTGGGTTGGGGGGGTGTTATTTGATGTTGGGGGTTTGTGACTTTGGAGAGTATAAGAACTGTGAAGGACGATTGTTCTGCCTCTTTTCTGAGATTCTGTGCTTGTTAGAGGATGTGACCTCTCAATAAACCAACCCTGAGAAAAAAACTCAGTCTCGTCTGTGAAAGGCATCCTCTACACTGGTGACCTACGACAAACTATGGCCGGTGGTGACGATCTTCCCGCACCGGATTCTTCAGGAGCCAACCGGGTTAACGCAGCTACCACACAACAGCTGCCCGATTTCTGGCAACATAACCCGCGCTCCTGGTTTACCACTGTGGAGGCGCAGTTCCACCTTCGGGGAATCTCAGCAGACGCAACGAGGTTCTACCATGTCGTCACGAAGCTGGACAGCCTCACAGTGCAGCGGGTGGAGAGTCTGACCACCCACCCGCCCCAGGACGACAAGTATGGCGCACTGAAAGCCGCCCTCATTCGAGCTTTCACTCCCTCACAGGGAGAGCGAGCAGAGAGACTTCTGGCGCTAACAGAAGGGGAAGCAGACAGGCCGGCAGATCTGATGGCGAGGATGATGAACCTGAGAGGCGAAGATGACGACAGTTTTATCTTCGCCCACCTCTTTCTCAGAACACTACCGCCAGCAGTGAGAGTCACCCTGGCCAGCTCACAGCTGCTCTACGACCGTGACTACCACGGGCTGGGCCAGGAGGCGCAGCGGCTCGTCGACGCCCACAGACGACACGCAGCCACGACGGCGGCAACGGAGCTGAACGCACCCCCGTGAGACGAGGGGAGACCAGAGGCCGCAGCACCGGACCCACTGACGTCAGCGGCGGCAGAGACCAGGAGAAGCGGACCGGATGGCACCCTCTGCTTTTACCATCGACGTTTCGCCGAGAGGGCGCGCAGATGCATCCCACCGTGCCGATACAAGTGCCAGGGAAACACCAAGACCGAGAGTCGGTAGCAGCTGCTGCTCTCGGCGCGAAGAACAAGCTGCTTTTCGTGACGGACGCAAATTCAGGGAAGGATTTCCTGGTGGACACAGGCTCCCAGCTGAGTTTTGTCAAGCCTTCCTACACGGACCTGCTGGCGCCTTCCAGCGGACCCCTGGTGCTAGCGGCAAATGGCTCGACGATCAAAACCTATGGGGAGAAGACGCTCCTCCTATCCTTCCACGGTCGCACCTTCGAGTGGACTTTCGTCGTAGCTGCAGTTAGCAACAACATGCTAGGTGCTGATTTTTTATGCTCAAACAGTTTATTAGTTGATCTTACGTATGGTAAATGCACTGTCTTTCCACTCTATCTCCTGTACAGCTCGGGTGGCCCTGCCTTCTGCACATCCCAATGTCACAGCTGCGGGTGGTAAGTTTCATGCACTACTCAATCAGTTCCCAGCACTCACGGTCCCAACATTTTCAGCGTCAGTATCCAAACACGGGGTCGAGCACTTCATAACTACCTCTGGCCCCCCTGTTTTTGCAAAAGCTCGGCGCTTGGACCCAGCTAAACTGGCCATCGCGCGCGAGGAATTCGCCAACTTGGAAAAACTGGGCATTGTTAGAAGCTCTAACAGCCCTTGGTCGTCACCCCTGCATATGGTTCCCAAGGCTAACGGCTCATGGCGGCCTTGCGGTGATTTCCGCAGGTTAAATAATGCTTCAGCACACGACCGCTACCCGATTCCGCACATCCAGGACTTTTCGGCACATTTGGTGGGGGCGCGCATCTTTTCCAAAATAGATTTGGTGCGCGGTTATCACCAAGTCCCAGTCCGCGCTCAAGACATACCCAAAACAGCAGTAATAACCCCCTTTGGGCTTTTCGAGTTTTTTGCGCATGCCTTTCGGCCTCAAGGGCGCCGCACAGACGTTCCAACGCATGATGGATGCGGTGTTGCGCGGCCTTCCTTTCGTGTTCGTCTACTTCGATGATATTTTAGTAGCAAGTACATCCGAGGACGAATACGAACGCCACCTCACAGCAGTTTTTCAGAGGCTGACAGAGCATGGGTTAATAATTAACCCAGCGAAATGCCAGTTCGGGGTAGCGCAAATCGATTTTTTTGGGGCACCGCGTTTCTCCAGAAGGAGCGGTCCCGCTGCCCGATAAAGTACGCGCGATAACGGAGTTTCCCCAACCGCAGACAGTTAAAGCATTGCAAGAATTTTTGGGGATGGTCAATTTTTATAACCGCTTCCTCCCCAGCGCGGCACAGCTCATGCACCCACTGTACACGGCACTAAAGAAACAAAAACCTGCAAATAAGGTCGAGTGGTCCCCGGAACGGGAGCGCGCTTTCTCCCAGGTCAAGTCGGCCCTGGCGAACGCTGCGTTATTGGCACACCCGGTGCCAGCAGCTCGCATGGCACTAACCACGGACGCTTCCGACGTAGCAGTTGGGGCGGTTGTCGAGCAACTGGTAGCAGGGAGCTGGCACCCGCTTGCGTTTTTCAGCAAAACATTGCGCGATAACGAGCGGAAATACAGCGCGTTCGATAGGGAACTTTTAGCCCTGCATTTGGCCATCCGCCACTTCCAGTTCTGGCTGGAAGGGCGCCGTTTCACCGCGTTTGTAGACCACAAACCATTAACATTTGCAATGGCCAAGATTTCAGAGCCTTGGTCGGGCCGACAGCAGAGACAGCTGACCGCGATTTCGGAGTTTACCACCGACATTCAACACGTGGCGGGCAAACACAATGTAGTGGCAGATTGTCTCTCGCGCGCAGTTGCAACGCCAGGCCCCCTGGGGGCAGACACGGTGGCCGTGGACGCGGGCCAGGCTTGCGGTGCGGAAGCGCTCGCAGCCCCGGTCTGCGTGGGCTTAGATTATGCAGCCATGGCCGCCGAGCAGGTTAGCGATGCGGATGTGCGCGCGCTCCAGTCTGGGCCAACAGGGCTAAGGCTGGAGCACAGGGTGCAACAGATAGGTGTGCCTCCTCTAATCTGCGATGTCTCCACTGGGCGCCCCCGCCCCATGGTCCCAGCTGCGTGGCGCCACCGGCTTAGATTATGCAGCCATGGCCGCCGAGCAGGTTAGCGATGCAGATGTGCGCGCGCTCCAGTCTGGGCCAACAGGGCTAAGGCTGGAGCACAGGGTGCAACAGATAGGTGTGCCTCCTCTAATCTGTGATGTCTCCACGGGGTGCCCCCGCCCCGTGGTCCCAGCTGCGTGGCGCCGCCGGGTTTTTGATTTAATCCATTCGCTGGCACATCCGGGGGTTCGCGCATCGTTCAAAATGGTGGGAGAAAAATTCGTTTGGCCGGGGCTGTGTAAACAGGTCAAAGAGTGGGCCGCAGCCTGCGCAGCGTGTCAAAGAGCAAAGATACACAAGCACACGCGGGCCCCCTTAGAACCTTTTCACATCCCGGCCCAACGCTTCGACCATGTGCATATTGACTTGGTGGGACCCCTCCCGCTGTCGCAGGGGTTCACACACCTTCTAACCATGGTGGACCGCACCACGCGCTGGCCAGAAGCGGTCCCCCTGGCGTCAACTACAGCAGCAGACGTTGCGCGCGCGCGTTTTTAATGGTTTGGGTCGCGCGTTTTGGAGTCCCGTCAGACATAACGTCTGACAGGGGTCCCCAATTCGTTTCCAAGCTCTGGTCATCCATGGCACTCAGTCTGGGGGTGAAAATTCACCGCACTACCGCTTATAATCCCCAAGCCAACGGTTTGTGCGAACGCTTTCACCGGTCATTGAAAGCAGCCCTCAGAGCGGCTCTCACGGACACAAATTGGGTTGATAAACTTCCATGGGTTTTATTAGGGTTGTGTTCAGCACCTAAGGAAGATTTGCAAGCCTCTCCAGCTGAGCTAGTTTTTGCCCAACCCCTCCGGTTACCGGGCGAATTCCTTCCAGAGAACCCCGCACCAAACCGCCCACCCGCTCAGCTGCTGCAGAGCGACACGGGATCAAACACCCTCCCCGGCCCAGTTCATCACAGTTTCCCACGCGTTTTTGTGCCTAAGACCTTAAAGAACGCAGAATTTGTCTTTGTCAGACACGACACTCAGAGGCCAGGTTTAAGACCACCTTATGATGGACCGTTCAGAGTGTTGGAAACTGGGGAAAAACATTTTTTGCTCGATTTGGGTGACAGGAGGGAATTAGTCTGCATTAACAGACTCAAACCCGCTTTTGTGTTGGCTGATGAACAAGTGCAGTTAGCCAGGGCCCCCCGTCGCGGCAGGCCACCGGGGAGACACTGTTCTAAGCTTTCACAAGGATGTGCTAACGACTCTAATCCACAGATGCAAGAAACAGCTACAGGCAGATCGAAACCTGCTTACAGCAGATATGGCAGGAGGTTGAAGCCCAAGCAGTTGGGAGTGTGATATGTTGTGCCATTTTGCTGTTCTGTGTGATATGACATGATTCTATGCATATTGGGGTGTACTTTGTCCTTATTTAGACGTTTGGGGGGGGTTATATGGCGCATATTTAGGGCGCATATATGGTATTCATATTCTCCGCATATACCTAGTAGGCATGACGGTGCATATTCTGGAAGCTTCACGTCTTAATGGCCAAAGAGGACCTGACCCTGCAGAGACCTACGGGAGGTGTGAAGTTGCTCTTGCAGGAGAAGGGAAGTTGGAGAGAATGTCCCAGCAGGAGCCCCGGAGGCTAGAAGGATGAGAGACAATGGAGACGCCAAGGAGCCTCAGGGGCTGCATGTTTACTAAAGGACTGTGGGTTGGGGGGGTGTTATTTGATGTTGGGGGTTTGTGACTTTGGAGAGTATAAGAACTGTGAAGGACGATTGTTCTGCCTCTTTTCTGAGATTCTGTGCTTGTTAGAGGATGTGACCTCTCAATAAACCAACCCTGAGAAATAAACTCAGTCTCGTCTGTGAAAGGCATCCTCTACAGTACCCTTAACTTAATACTTTGTTGCACAACCTTTTGAGGCAATCACTGCAATCAAACCATTTCTGTAACTGTCACTGAGACTTCTGCACCTCTCAGCAGGTATTTTGGCCCACTCCTCATGAGCAAACTGCTCCAGTTGTCTCAGGTTTGAAGGGTGCCTTCTCCAGACGGCATGTTTCAGCTCCTTCCACAGATGTTCAATAGGATTTAGATCAGGGCTCATAGAAGGCCACTTTAGAATAGTCCAATGTTTCGCTCTTAGCCATTCTTGGGTGTTTTTAGCTGTGTGTTTTGGGTCATTATCCTGTTGCAAGACCCATGACCTGCGACTGAGACCAAGCTGTCTGACACTGGGCAGCACATTTCTCTCTAGAATACCTCGATAGTCTTGAGATTTCATTGTACCCTGTGTGGTTTATATTAATCATATATTCCATACCTACATATGTATAGACATATTAGAATGTTTAGTGATTACATATGTGCAATGACCTCACGCCTCAGAACAGGACAAGCGGTCTCAACCGCCAGCGAAGATCAAAGAGCATACGGAGTCGCAGCGGTGGAGACCAGATTGATCTCCCTGACTACCCAAGGTCAGGTGGAGGAGACAGAGGACAATGGAGGAGATCGATCTCCCTGACCACCCAAGGTCAGGTGGAGGAGACGGAAGACAAAGGAGGGGGGATTAAGTTAAGGCGGGATGTCAGCTTTGATATGCAATGTCTTTTGTTGTGTGTAGGTATAAGTATGAAGGTCTGAATGTGTTCGACCTCTTATTCTGCTTCTGCACTGAGATGAGACTTGTTAGAGGAGCGAAGCTGATATTAAACTTTGGTTTATAAATCACATCGCCTCGTTATTCCAAGCTCTTCTACACTGGTGACCCTGACGCGAGGATGGAACAGAGACGTTCTCCCGCGACTGACTCATCAGAGGCGACCCAGGCAAGCGCCGGCGCCCATGCAGACAGAGGAACAGATGGACGACGTTCCCCCACGGCAGAAGCCACAGAGAGGGCTCAACCGAGCACCAGCCCCGCCGTGAGAGCTGAAGAAAGGCACTCTCACCCGGCGGACACATCAGGGACGGCCCACACAAGCGCCGTCACCGTCAAGCTGCCAGACTTCTGGCAAGAAGACCCGAGCTCGTGGTTCCAGCAAGCTGAGGCTCAGTTTGCACTGGCGGGCATAACGGCAGACGACACAAAATTTTATCACATAGTCACCAAACTCGACGCTGCCACGTCGAGATGTGCGCGGAGCATAATCCAACGGCTGCCCGCCCATGACAAATATAGAGAACTTAAGGCGACCATCGTCGAGAATTTCGTCCCCTCAGCCGAAGAGAGAGCAGAGAAGATCCTGGCGATCTACGGCCACAGAGGATGCAGACCCAAGGCCCTCATGGAGGACATGCTGCAGCTCAAGGAAGAGGACAACGACAACTTCCTCTTCCAACACATCTTCCTCAGTACTCTGCCGCCACACATGAGAGGGACGCTGGTCAACATGCGGTGCAGCACCCAGCAAGACTTCCGCGCGCTGGCCCGCGAAGCGCAGCGACTCACCAACGCCTGCGGCGAACAGATGGCCACAGCAGCATCCGCAGATCTCAGCGTGGATACCCAGAGCAGCGGAGAACCACAGACAACCGAGCAGAGCCCGCCCACCATGGCGGCAACACGACCAAGACGCAGCAGGCGGAACGACATCTGTTATTACCACCACCGTTTCGCCGAGAGGGCGTACAAATGCGTTCCCCCCTGCAAGTTCAAAAAGTTTGGGAAACGCCAAAGCCGAGAACCGTTAACGGCTGCGGTTCTCGGCGAAAAAAATAAGCCTCTTTATGTGACTGACGGACACACCGGGAGACAGTTCCTGATTGACACCGGAGCTCAGCTGAGTTTTATCACCCCTTCCCACGCAGACCGGGCCATGGGGCAATGGCAGCCAACGGCTCCATCAGCGACACTTACGGTGAAAGGAGCCTGCCTCTTTGCATTCACGGCCGCAACTATAGATGGACATTTATTGTAGCGGCGGTGAGTTTTAACTTGTTGGGCGTTGATTTTTTGTGTGCACATGGGTTGTTAGTCAATCTAGCAAATAGGCGCTTGGTTAATGCATTGTCATTTTCTTCTATTCCCTGCTCAGCTCGAGTTTCTCCACCATCCGTGCAGGCCAACGTCACAACAGCAGGAGGTAAGTTTGACCAACTCCTCACCCAATTTCCAGCACTCACAGTTCCAAAATTTTCAGCAACAGTAGCGAAACACTGGGTTGAACACTTCATTCCCACAACGGGCCCACCCGTGTTCGCCAAAGCTCGGCGCTTAGACGCGACCAAGCTCGCCATAGCACGGGACGAGTTTACCACCCTGGAAAAATTAGGCATTATTAGATGCTCGAAAAGCCCCTGGGCATCGCCACTCCACATGGTCCCGAAAACCGACGGTTCTTGGAGACCTTGCGGCGATTACCGCAGATTAAACAATGCGACAGCGCATGACCGCTACCCAATTCCTCACATCCAAGATTTTTCACTACATCTGGCGGGTGCGCGCATTTTTTCTAAAATAGACCTGGTCCGCGGCTATCACCAAGTCCCCGTTCGAGCGGAAGACATTCCTAAAACGGCTGTAATAACCCCTTTCGGTCTTTTTGAATTTTTGCGGATGCCGTTTGGCCTCAAAGGCGCTGCTCAAACCTTTCAGCGTATGATGGACGCGGTATTACGCGACCTCCCCTTCGTGTTCGTCTACCTCGACGATATGCTGGTAGCCAGCCCATCAGAGGAAGAACACGAACAACACCTCACTACAGTTTTTCAGAGACTAGAAGAGCACGGGTTAATAATCAATCCAGCCAAATGCAAATTCGGCGTGTCACAAATTGATTTTTTGGGACACAGAGTTTCACCGAAGGGGGCAGTCCCATTGCCAGACAAAGTCCGCGTGGTAAAAAATTTTCCACGACCACAAACGGTCAAATCGCTGCAAGAATTTTGGGGAATGGTTAATTTTTACAACCGTTTCCTCCCCCGCGCAGCTCAACTCATGCAGCCCCTATATGCCGCGCTCAGAAAACAAAAGCCTTCCAACGCGGTCGAATGGACCCCGGAGCGCGAACGCGCCTTCGCGGAAGTAAAAAGTGCTCTAGCGAACGCCGCATTGTTGGTTCACCCCGATCCCTCGGCCTGCATAGCGCTAACCACAGACGCTTCAGACCTGGCCATAGGGGCAGTTGTGGAACAACACGTTGGCGGAACCTGGCAACCTTTAGCATTTTTTAGCAAATCGTTAAACCAAACTGAGCGTAAATACAGCATTTCTGACAGGGAGCTGCTAGCGCTTCATTTATCCATCCGCCACTTCCAGTTCTGGTTAGAAGGGCGGCGTTTCACGGCTTTTGTAGACCACAAACCGCTCACTTTTGCGATGGCTAAAATTTCAGAACCATGGTCAGGCAGGCAACAAAGACAGCTAGCTGCAATTTCAGAGTTCACCACAGACATTCGACATGTGGCAGGCAAACTTAATGTGGTAGCAGACTGCCTCTCTCGCGCTGTGACATCGCCAGAGCACGAGGAGACAGATTATACTACCTCAGCCGCTGAACTCTTCGCCAACGCCGACGCGTACACGGCCCCAATTCATAGATTACGCAGCCATGGCAGAGGAGCAAAGCGGTGACGCGAACGTGTGCGCGCTCCTGTCTGGACCAACAGGGTTAAGACTGGAGGAAGGGGGTTTACGTGACTGTGTACCCCCCCTAATCTGCGACATCTCAACCGGCCGACCTCGCCCGGTAGTCCCAGCTGCATGGCGCCGCCGTATTTTCGACTCAATTCACTCCCTCGCGCACCCAGGTGTGCGCGCCTCGGTTAAAATGGTCGCCGAAAAGTTTGTGTGGCCGGGCCTGCGCAAAAATGTAAAGGAATGGGCAAAAACTTGCATGTCTTGTCAGCGTGCCAAAGTACACAAACACACAAAAGCCCCTCTAGAGCCTTTTCGAATCCCAGCTAGAAGGTTTGACCACGTTCATGTCGACCTCGTGGGACCACTACCTTTGTCTCAGGGTTTCACACACCTGTTACCAATGATAGACCGTACTACGCGCTGGCCTGAGGCGGTCCCTCTGGCGTCAACCACAGCGGCGGAAGTCGCTCGCGTTTTTTTGACAAACTGGGTGGCACGTTTCGGCGTCCCATCGGACATCACGTCCGATAGGGGGCCTCAATTTGTCTCAGAGCTTTGGTCAGCCATGGCCAGCAGCTTAAGGGCGACAATTCACCGCACCACCGCTTATCACCCTCAGGCTAATGGGTTATGCAAGCGTTTTCACAGATCTTTAAAGGCCGCCCTCAGGGCCTCGTTAACGGATACAAATTGGGTAAATAAACTTCCCTGGGTTTTATTGGGGTTGCGTGCTGCACCTAAAGGGGATCTAGACGCCTCCCCAGCAGAGTTAGTTTTTGCACAACCTCTCAGACTCCCAGGTGAGTTTTTACCGGAGAACCCAGAGCCCGGGCATCTTCCAACCCTGAGGCCTTTAGGCAGTAACGGACCAGACACTCTCCCCGGACCGGCACATCACTCTTTTCCACTGGTTTTTGTCCCCCAAGCTTTAAAAAACGCCGAGTTTGTTTTTGTTAGGCATGAAGCTTTAAAATCAACCCTCCGTCCACCATACGACGGACCATTCAGAGTGCTGGAACCTGGTGATAAGCATTTTGTGCTTGATTTAGGGGACAGAAAAGAAACAGTCAGCATTGACAGACTTAAACCTGCTTTCTTGTTGAGAGACGAACCTGCACGGGTGGCGAGGGCACCTCGGCGGGGTAGACCCCCCAAGAAAAAAGACTCAACCCCCCTGCAGGGAATAAATAACCACTCTCCTCCCCAAGCTGCAGATTCCTTACAGGAGGGTCCCACCAGGACGCCAAAGCGGACCTACAGCAGATTCGGGAGAAGATTAAAACCCAGACGGCGCAGGGACTGATGCAAATTAACCAAGAGTTGTTAACTATGTTATCAGATTGTGCCGTGACAGTTTTAAGGCTGATTTGTGATATTACTATACTGTTGTGGTTACCACTGAATTCTCTACAGGAGCATGACTGCTGGAAAGATCCTTCCTTGTTTTCCCTGTCAAGAGGTTTAACAGCATAGTATGTCATAGAAATTATCTTAAACTGTAGAATTACTTTGATTGTCCTTTTCTTAGTCGTTTGGGGGGGGGGGGGCTGTGGTTTATATTAATCATATATTCCATACCTACATATGTAATCACTAAACATTCTAATATGTCTATACATATGTGCAATGACCTCACGCCTCAGAACAGGACAAGAGGTCTCAACCGCCAGCGAAGATCAAAGAGCATACGGAGTCGCAGCGGTGGAGACCAGATCGATCTCCCTGACTACCCAAGGTCAGGTGGAGGAGACAGAGGACAATGGAGGAGATCGATCTCCCTGACCACCCAAGGTCAGGTGGAAGAGACGGAAGACAAAGGAGGGGGGATTAAGTTAAGGCGGGGTGTCAGCTTTGATATGCAATGTCGTTTGTTGTGTGTAGATATAAGTATGAAGGTCTGAATGTGTTCGACCTCTTATTCTGCTTCTGCACTGAGATGAGACTTGTTAGAGGAGCGAAGCTGATATTAAACTTTGGTTTATAAATCACATCGCCTCGTTATTCCAAGCTCTTCTACACCCTGCACAGATTCAAGACACCCTGTGCCAGATGCAGCAAAGCAGCCCCAGAACATAACAGAGCCTCCTCCATGTCTCACAGTAGGGACAGTGTTCTTTTCTTGGTATGCTTCATTTTTGCGTCTGTGAACATAGAGCTGATGTGCCTTGCCAAAAAGTTCCAGTTTTGTCTCGTCTGTCCATAGGACATTCTCCCAGAAGCTTTGTGGCTTGTCAACATGCAGTTTGGCAAATTCCAGTCTGGCTTTTTTATGGTTTGTTTTCAACAGTGGTGTCCTCCTTGGTCGTCTCCCATGAAATCCACTTTGGCTCAGACAACGACGGATGGTGTGATCTGACACTGATGTACCTTGACCTTGGAGTTCACCATGAATGTGTTTAGAGGTTGTTCTGGGCTCTTTTGTCACCATTCATATTATCCGTCTCCTCCTGCGGCCACGTCCAGGGAGGTTGGCTACAGTCCTGTGGATCTTAAATTTCTGAATAATATGTGCAACTGTAGTCATGGGCAGCACGGTGGTGCAGTGGTTAGCACTGTTGCCTTACAGCTAGAAAGTTCCAGGTTCGAATCCCCAGGCTGGCAGGGGTTGGAACCTTTCTGTGTGGAGTTTGCATGTTCTCCCTGTGCTGCGTGGATTTACTCAAGGGGCTCCGGTTTCCTCCCACAATCCAAAGACATGCATATTAGGTTAATTGGTTGTTCTAAATTTTCCCTAGATATCTGTCTCCTATAGGCCCTTAGAATAGAGGGTTAGTACTAGTGAAAGCGCTTTGAGTGGTCTTTGTGATTAGGAAAGCGCTATATAAGTGCAGGTTAGTTAGTTAGTTAGTCACAGGAACATCAAGCTGCTTGGAGATGGTCTTACAGCCTTTACCTTTAACATGCTCATCTACAATTTTCTTTCTAATCTCCTGAGACAACTCTCTCCTTTGCTTCCTCTGGTCCATGTTTAGTGTGGTACACACCATGTCAACAAACAGCACAGTGACTACTTGTCACCCTTTAAATAGGCTGACTGACTGATTACAAGTTTGTAGACACCTGTAATGTTAATTAGAGGACACATCTCGGTTGAACATGTCCCTACGGTCACATTATTTTCAATCTTTTCTAGGGGTACCATCATTTTTGTCCAGGCCTGTTTCATGAGTTTGTTTTTTAAAATAATTCTGTTGAACCACAATTCAAAAGCATTGTCTGATTTTCATTGGTTGTTTTCATTGTTTCATGAGTTTATTTTTTAAAATAATTCTGTTGAACCACAATTCAAAAGCATTGTCTGATTTTCATTGGTTCATAGAATTTTTATTTATTACCACTTTTGTCAGATTCAAGTTATTTCTATGACCATTGTGGGTTTTTCTTTCATTAACAGAGGGGTGCCAACAATTTTGTCCACGTCTGTATATCCAGTGTTGACAATTTAATTTATATGAATTAATTACAGCAGGCTAACTGAAATTCACAATAGGCAAGCTAAAGTCCCTCCCCATCTGTCTGAGTTTTTAATCACAGCAGTAATTATCCAATAATGCAAACAAAGAAATGAGATTTTTGCTGTGACAGCAAAAGATTCAGACACTGATGGATGAGAGCCTACAAATCCTAAGCAAAAATGAAAGAACAAAAGTAAAAGGCAAAGCACAGCTTCTGACCATTATTTTATTGCCTGTGCATTTTTTCATTTTCTCTTTCCGTTCCTCATCTCTCAGGAGTTTTCATGGTCGCTTACCACGTAAACATTCAGTTGATTGTCTGATGTTTCCTCCGTCTGCCTCCTGAATGGTGCCAATCTTCCTGCATGCACCATCACCATTAACCTGCAGATCACCATGGGAGTCTGCTCTTAGCAACTGCCCATCAAATTATACAAGAGAGAAATTCACTGCACTTCAACTGATTGTGTTGTTGTAATTGGAATTAGACTGATCTCAAGGATGGAGATGGGCAAAGAAGAAATAGGACTGTCAAATCCATCAGGGTTTTTGGGTGATTGGGGCAGCATAGCATCAATAAAGTACAATAAATTAGTTTAAAGAACTGCAACAAATTGGCCGTATGTTCAGACAGCCTGAATGAGTGGTTAAGAAAATGATGGGTGTTTCAAAGCTGCACTGAATAAAAACTACCCTTGAAAAATCTGCTCACCCACCTCTGCCTAATTATATTTTCAATCATTTTATCACTGAGACTTTCTACACAACAGAAAACTTTACATTTTGTATGTAACCCCCGCATCAAATGCAGAGGGTTTAGCAACACAGGACAGAGAACAATATCAAACATATCATTTACATAATCAGAATTAAGTGACAGTGCTTCTCCGTAGGGGAAACAAAACAGAACCACAATCAGGACTTGACAGAGCGAGACACTGAACCCAATTACTGAAAACTGGGAAAGCCTTCCTGGCTGCAAGCAGTGGAACACACACTTCGATGCTCACAGAGACATGAAGGCATAGAAACAGTCGAAAACACAATACCTGGGGCCAAGTACAAACAGTGTCTCCTTCCTTTCACTTGTTAGGCACTTAATGAAAGAATGTGTGCCAACAATAGAAAAATTGTGAAATAATTTGATTTCATGGATACATTTCTACCAATTACTGGAACTGCCATGGTGATGGACAGGCTGACAGATGAGGTCAGGCAAGATTCTCTGTGGACACTGATGTTCGCAGATGGCATTGGGATCTGTAGTGAGAGCAGGGAGCAGGTGGAAGAGAATCTCGAGAAGTAGAGATATGCACTGGAGAGAAGAGGAATGAAAGTCACTAGAAGCAAGACAGAATGAATGTGTGTGAATGAGAGGGAGGTAGCTTTAATAGTAAAGATGCAAGTTGCAGAGATAGTGAAGTTTGATGAGTTTAAAAAGAGCAAAAGCAGTGTTATTTCCTAGATAACAATCACCTTTGATGACACTACAGTTAACATTAAAAAGTTTACCTATAATGATGAACAATGGCTGGAGGCAAACAGGACTAATAATAATAATAATAATAATAATAATGGATTAGATTTATATGGCGCTTTACATATCAAGTGACACCTCAAGGCACTGACAGTAGGGCTGTTGCAATAACTGCAACTATGTAGTACCGCGCTACGGACAAGCCTACCACGGATGATAACGAGCAACCGCAACAACCGCGGTCTAAATAACCCCTGAAAGGTTTATTATTTTAGGTTAATTACCTGATCAATAATTCTGAGATATGTATTTTTTGATCTTTGCATGAATGTTTTCCTATTAGTAGTTAATTTTACAAAGTACAGAGAGAGGCCTTATGCCATCCGATGCACTGAAGTAAAAAAGTAGGCTTTTATTTTGATAACGGTGGTTTTGTTTTCGCTTCCTGTGCCTGCCAGTGTTGCCAACTTGGCAACTTTCTCGCTAGATGTGACTTTTCAAATTCTCTTGGTGACTTTTTTTGTCAAAAGCGACTAGCAACAAATCTAGCGACTTTTTCTGGTGTTATTGGAGACTTTTCTTTTGTTTTGGAGACTCTGATGTAAAAGCATTATTGCTCTTAGTCTGAAAAAAAAAAAAAAAGTTACTGTCCTCAACAAACAGTGGGTGCTCCTGTGAGCCTCTCCCCATCCCAAAGCACTCACAGGTGGTCAGTCTCAGTAGCCTCATGCAGCAGGTAGCTGCAGTCAGAGAGGAGACCCACGCCACTCGAGTCCAGATCCCAGATCCCAGATCCCAGATCCAATCCCCCCGTTTTACAGGAAGACAGAGATGATACACGGGCATACTGCCTGTACTGTCCCAAGTCCAGATAAGGGAGGAGAGTTGGACATAGAGTTAGCAATTCCACCCCGCATAAGTCTTTTGATTAAACTTGATGGTCTAACATTTAACAATGCAGGACAAAATTTATGTAATGTGGGTCTAGACAAAGCATGAAGTTATTTTGAGAAGTGATGACCTATTTAAATGGCAAAATTAAACAAGCCAAGAATCAACAGAAGAAAGTTAATTTGTAGTTCTAAACATATTTGTGTATGTATGTATATCCAACTGCTCTTATTTATATTTTCCGTATCTTCTTAATTATTGCTCTGAGTGTTGCTATCCCTGTGCTGTTGCAATCCTGGAATTTCCCCATTGTGGGACTAATAAAGGCTTATCTCATCTTATTTTATCTTATTTAGGGTGGGTTTTTTTGTTTGTTTGTTTTTTTTACTTTCTTTTTGTCTCTCCCACATTGTCCATTACAATTACATGCCAATGACCAATTATGCAAATTAGGCAATGACATCATTTAGCAACTTCTAATTCAATTCAACTTTATCTATATATCGCCATTTCACAACAACAGTCATCTCATTGCACTTTCAACTGTAGGGGACAACCCCACAACAGCAGACAGACCCCAGCAATCAGGTGATCCCCTGTGAACAAGCACTTGGCGATGGTGGAGAGGAAAAACTCCCTTTTAGCAGGAAGAAACCTCCAGCAGAACCAGGCTCAGGGAGGGGCAGTCATCTGCTGCGACTGGCTGGGGGGTGAGGGGATAGAGAAGAAGAAGAAAAGAACAGACATGTAGAGAGCAAACAGCACGACGGGGACTCGGTCTATGGGAGAGAACAAACAGATGTTAATGACCAGCAAAAATATTTCATTGAGAGTGAAGAAAGGAGTGAAGCCCAGTGCATTGTTGGAGGTCCCCCAGCTGTCTAAACCTATTAGCAGCATAACTAAGGGAGGGTTCAGGGGCACCTGATCCCACCCTAATTATAGGCTATATCACAAAGGAAGGTTTTAACCCTGTTCTTAAAAATAGAGATCGAGTCTGACTCCCAAATCCAGATTGGCAGCTGGTTCCACAGGAGAGGAGCTTGATAACTGAAGGTTCTGCCTCCCATTGTACTTTGGGAGATTCTAGGTATTACAAGTAATCCTGCATTTTGGGAGCGTTAGGATAATACGGTAGTATCAGATTTTTTAATTAAAAAGGGGCCTGATTATTTAGAGCTTTGTAAGTAACAAGAAGGATTTTAAACTTAATTCTAAACTCTATGGGAAGCCAGTGAAGGGAGGCCAGAACCGGAGAGATATGATCTCTCTTTCTAGTTCCTGTTAAAACTCTTGCTGTAGCATTTTGGATCAGCTGAAGACTTTTTAAAGATGTTTTAGGACAGCCTGATAATAAAGAGTTACAATAATCTAATCTGGAGCTAACAAAAGCATGGATTAGTTTCTCAGCATCACTCTGAGACAAGATGCTCCTAATCTTGGCAATAGGGGTTAGCTTATGACTTTTAGGACAGCCAATAGCTACTTTCCTTACTGAGGAACTGGCATCACTGCCTGTGGAATTGTCAGGCTTAGCAGAGACAGTCAAACTATGAACACTTACGTTAATCAGTTTAAGGACCCGTTATGAGACAAGCTCTTATGGTGGTCACAGTTTATGTATTTTACTTAACGTGTACTGTGCCAAAATAAAAAAATAAAACTATAAACTTCACCACCAGTCAAGACCATTGTCATCACATATTACTAGGATCCATACACACCGTGTTCACTTTTTTTGTGTGTGGCTAAATCTTGTTCACTAATGTGCCCCTATTGATTATTAAATAAATTGTTAAATGTTAAGTGTATTTTAATTGCCAGCAGCATGTTTGCACCCAGTACTGTGAAAGCTTCCACAGCACCATGTGCTGCCACCGCCAGCGCCATGTGAGGCACTCTCTCCAGACAGACACCAGCAGGCAGTTTAGTGGCGGAAGCGTATGGACGAATTGTTAAATACAGCAGTGACAGTGAGCACTGAAAGGACACAAAGCATGTTATTTCCTTCTGAGCGGAGTGTTTATGATCCTGACAATTGAGCTCTGAGAGTGAAACAACTACTGCATAGTGCATTGCTTGTTTGAATGTGATTTTTCAGACTGCGGCAAAAATCACGGAGACAAGAGCCAACCAAGGGTTCTGTACAGAGGCTGTCCTGTTTAAATAAGTTGAATGTCACTGCAGTCTCCAACCAGTCCACACGTCCTGTAGATGAAATACTGGATGTTGTGTATGGCCATACTGACACCAGGCACGTTGCGGACGGGAGGATGCATGCACGTCATGGCACAACTATAAGAGGAGACTGATGGTGGGAGACTGGGTCTTTGGTGCTCAGCCTTCAAACAGCACAGAGCCTGCATCAGTGTGACTAGCTTAGGGGTTATATTCTGTAACGTGCAGTTTCATATACTGTAATAAAGATCCAGCTCAACACAGCTCCTGTCTCTGCAGTCCTTTTATTCAGACATATTAATGGCGACAAAAGATGACCCATGCAAAATCAAGGATGAAGAACCCAGTCAAAAAGGCGCCACCATTCCTCAGTGAGCCTGGTGAGCCCCTTATCCCTTGGTTCCACTGGTATTATGGACCATTCATATAGTTCATAACCACCGCCGGCCTGAAACATGCTTGCGATGCTAAGCTGAAAGGTGTGCTACTCCACTGCCTTGGCATTGCGAGACGGCATATCTTCCAAATGTTTGGACCCGCGGATGTCTACGATGACTACGACGAGTGTGTTGGTTTACTAACCAAACACTTCAGTGTTCCAGAGAGCATGATGGCCCAAAGAAGTGTGTTTTACCAGCACTGACAGCGTACGGGTGAGTCGGTACAGCAGTATGCCGCCAACCTCTGCTGTTTGGCTAGCACGTGCAAGTTTGGATGCTTGGAGGACAAGTTGATGCGAGACTAATTAGCAAGGCACACCACAAACCCGAAGCTGCTGGAGACGCCAGACGACCTGCCATTGGCAGACGTGGAGGAGTTGGCGTCCCGGAGAGAGGCAGAAGCGGCTGCCCAGTTAACATCACAGTTAGCAGGCCCTGACCCACGCACCCCACAGTTAGCTCCGCTGCTGCAGACTGTTGCCTTGGTTGCTGAGCCCACCGACCCCACACCTTCTCGGGAGTGCCCCGAGGTAGACACCGCGGGACAGCAGGATACCACAACACAACAACCCAGCGGCAAACTCAGCCTGGACGACAACTCAAGTCCACTGCACGCAAACGTGGATGCAGCCACTCCCTGCCTCGCACTGCATGTCGAACAGAACCCAGCAGAACCGGAGCAGCCACTAGAACCCCAGTCCACAGCCATGCGGGACCCGGAGCTGGTCCCCGCGCAGCACGAGCGTTCTTGAGCTGCAGCCTCATCACAGGAGGGAGAGTATGATTTTGCGGCTGTGGATACAGCCAAAGACCACAGACCGGACTCGCCTCCGATCCTCGCCCAGTACGAGCTTCAAGCAGCCACCATGGAGTCACAGGAGAGGGAGGTCATGGAGAAAAGGGACCCCAGTGAATGACGACAACCCAGCACACGTCCCATCGCCGACAACAGTGACACATCACCGTGACCTCAACCAGCACCAGGTGAGGGAGAGAAGAAGCCAAACTCATCCTGCACCCTCATTGCAGACTCATTACCAGTTATCTCAAACACTTGATTGCAGTTCTTGCCGCCAAGGGTGGCAAAACCAGTTATTAAGTTTAGGGGGCAATTACTTGATCACATAGAGCCAGGTAGGTTTGGATAGCTTTTTTCTCTTAATAAATGAAATCACCATTTAAAAACTGCATTTCGTATTTACTCAGGTTATCTTTGTCTAATATTAAAATTTGTGCGATGATCTGAAATATTTAAGTGTGACAAATGTGCAAAAATATAAGAAATCAGGAAGGGGGCAAATACTTTTTCACAGGATTGAATTTCAAAAGTCTGGTTTTAGTCAGGTAAACACAGTGAGAAAACTGAGCTTTTGACTAACTTTTACATATAAAAAGACCCACCTATTTTAAAATGTAGCCACTGGAGTGTAACTGGTTTTGTTTCTATGGCGGCAGCTAGCACAATACATGAGAAACAAATTTTTAATCACTGACTGAAAAGTTATTGTTGAAAGACCTACCAAATATAGATCTTGCTTTCACCAATTTTTCCCCTCTTTCATTTACATTCTAAATTCCCCTCATCATCCCCTTCTCTTCTCAGCAAATACTCCTGCCTGCGCGCACCGATTTTCCCGCAGAGATGACATAAGGCTGGTTGCTAGTGGCTATCACTTTCATTCTGTCACAATGAGAACACTCCTCTTTGTAGTTACATTCCAGAAGAGCTATGACCCCTGTCAGCTTGTCTCCCGCAGGCTTCAAAAGAAAAATGCTTAAGGGCTCGAAATTAAAAGTGGGGCACTTTGTTGTGAAAGAAGATGGATTCTGAGTTTGTAAGTAGCCTCTTACTATTAAAGACCACTTAGTGTCTTCCAGTGGAGATGGTAGATGGTTATTATCTCCAGGTCATGTTAAAATAACACTGAGAAAAACTGATGCAATCCAACAGAGTCCATCTTCTCAAAGCTTTTTATGGAAAGCATGACTAACCAGGAGGAGAATCCCTGGCAGAACCTATACTAATTGAAAAGATTGGGTATTCGATGGCATCTTGCTGTGTGTGACTAGTTATTACTGTGTATTGAAGCTGCTCATATGTAAATTTTTGAGTATAAAGGCATGTAGTTCTGTCATGTTTCAGGAAAAAGCGAGAAGCCAATTCCAATAATCCTTTCCTCCTACCGTCACATCAAAAAATTACATATCTCTGCCAAGGCTCGGTCCGTCCCTCCCTCCATCTGTTCCTCAGTCCATACCTCCGTCCGTACGTCCATACATTTCAAGATAGGGCCTTGGTGGAGGTATGTGCTCATGGACCACCTCCAAAATGTAATGGGTTCCTCTATAGCCCAAGGACCACCGCTGGTGACAATTTCATCAAACTCTATCCAGTAGTTTTTGCATAATCCGGCTAAAACCTTGCGAAAAGACAGGGACTTGACAGAGGTATGCAAACTTAGATCACCTCCAAAAGCTTGTGGGTTTCTCCGTAGCCCAAGGGCCACCTCTGGTAAAAAATCTGATCCAAATCCATCCAGTAGCTTTGTGCGTAATCCTGTTAACAGATTATGCATAAAAACATTACTTCTTTGGCAAAGGTAATCATGATAAACCAAACCAGAGATCAAGTTGCATATGATGGGGTGCCAAGAGAGGAAGTGTGGTATGAGAAAGTCAGGAGTAGCAGAGAAGTATGTAAGAATGGTGCAGGACATGGATAAGGACAGTGAGACGATAATGGGGTGTGCTGTTGGAGTGACAGATGGATTCAAAGTGGGGGTGGGGTTACATCAGGGATCGGCTCTGAGCCCCTTCTTATTTGCCATGGTGATGGACAAGCTGACAGACAAGGTCAGGCAGGAGTCTCCGTGGACCATGAAGTTTGCAGACAACATTGTGATCTGTAGTGAGAGTAGGAAGTAGGTGGAAGAGAACCTTGAGAGGTGGAAGTATGCACTAGAAAGAAGAAGAATGAAAGTCAGTAGAAGCAAGACAGAATACACGTGTGTGAACAAGAGAGTTGCAGGCTCAACGGTGAAGATGCAAGGAGTCAAGGTAGTGAAGGTAGAAGAGTGTAAATACCTGGGGTCAACCATCCACAGCAATGGAAAATGCACAAGAGAGGTGAAGAAGAGAGTGCAGGCAGGGTGGAGTGGGTGGAGATGAGTGCCAGGGGTGATTTCTGACAGAAGGATAGCAGCTAGCGTAAAAAGAAAGATTTACAACTTCTTCCCTCTGGAGGGAAGAAGGAGGATTGCTACCTCCATTTTAAATGATGACTCCCACCCTTTGCACTGCCACTTTCAGCTTCTTCCCTCCAGATGGAGGTTTGTTGTCCCAAAATGTAAAGCCCAGCGCTACAAAAACAGCTTTGTTCCTGCCGCTGTCAAAGAGTTGAACAAGATGTAACAATATATTGCACATAACTTAGTGATCCATTTATCAATTTTTATTTCATATTTATTTATTTTTGTAGGTTTTTTATTTGGGTTTCAAATCTTTTATTGGGTTTTAGACTTTTATTGAGTTTTTAATCTCTTTAACTTAGTTTTTAACTTTTTTATTATGACCCTTCTCTCTTATCTCTTTGTTTTTTCTCTTATCTCTTTGTCTTATGTCCTGATTGGTGGAGCCTTGAGTACTTTTACCGTATTTATAGTCAGTTTCATGTGTGCCTGTGTTTGTGTTCATGTTGAATGTAATTGTGGTTTGTAAATATGTGTCTAAAAGGATGTCACCTGACTGCAAAACAAATCTACCTACGGGTACAAATAAAGTAACCTGAAACTGAACCTGAACCACACTGTAGTGAGATCTGCTATGATGTATGGTTTGAAGACAGTGGCACTGACAAAAAGACCGGAGGCGGAGCTGGAGGTAGCAGAGCTGACAATGCTCAGATTCTCATTTGGAGGGACTAAGAGAGACAGGATTAGAAATGAGTAAATAAGAGTGACAGTCCAGGTTAAGCATTTTGGAAACAAAGTAACAGAGGCAAGGCTGAGATGGTTTGGATATGTGCAGAGAAGGGACAGTGGATATACTGGACAAAGGATATTGAAGATAGAGCTGCCAGGCACGTAGAAAAGATGAAGACTATAGAGAAGATTCATGGATGTAGTGAAGGAGGACATGGATAGGGTTGTTGTTACAGAGGAAGATGCAAGGGACAGGGTGAGATGGAGGCAGATGATCCACTGTGGTGACCCCTAAAAGGAGAAGCTGGAAGAAGAAAAAGAAGAAACCAAAGATCAACTTGCGTAAATAACAACAAAAGAATGACATCAAAGACTATTCTTGAGACAATGATTTAAACCCCTTCCTCTGATCACAATTTGTTTTTCACTTTCATTTTAAGCATGACCTGATGATAGAGGCTTTGACAAGGTCTGAATTCCCAGAAAGTTCTTTAAAACAGGGGAGCCAGCTTAAGTGTTCTTGCTGTAATTTCATCCTTATCAAAACAGAAAAGTGAGGCACCAAGCAGCATTCACAATCACTTAAAAAACAACCTCTTTTACCTACCATGACCCTTGTCTAACTACACACACACTCACAAGCACACACTACCCATAATACTTACTAATTTGTCTCTCTTACACCTGCCAGCTTTTTAACCGTAGCTCCAAAATCAGCCATCAGCTATCTTTTTTTAGTAATCCTGAAAAATGTTGTCATAAGTAAATCGACAATTAAACTGATTATAACAGTTCACAATGATGATGGAGTCTTCCATAAAGTGATTAGTACAAATGTCATTTAAAATGAATGGAAGCTGTCTCGGAGGCTCTTTATTTACATGCCCCAGACGTCCGCTGCCCATCATAACGTTTTCCTCTCTAATTGCATTGGTGAATTGTTGAGAACAGGCTTCAGCAGGGTACAGGAAACAGAAGCAGAACGACAATCACACAGGCCGATAACAGTCATACTGTGGTGGACATAACACACATGGCACTCCACCCAGGACAAAGGGGTTGGTGGGGGAGAAGAAAGATAGGGAGCTAATGGAGAAAGGTGAGAGGAGCTAAACAAACAAAGAGGTGCCTTTCGTCCCCCCGCCGTGGGGGTGCGAATGTATGCTAGCAAGACCTGCTCTGTGACATGTGTGTCAAGGTCATGTTAATGTGTGTACATGTCTTTCATGTCTGGATGTTAATGTGTTTACCCCGTGTGCCAGAGGAAGGAATAGAAGTGTATAAAAGAGTTCGCGCAGGCACTCAGAGGGAAGAGTTTTCTGTGTTTTATGTTGGAAGGTGAATAAAGTTCGTGTGTCGTCCAGCTCCCTGTCTCGTCTGCTTTCATTTTCCACATTGGTGACCCTAAGACGTGCAACGGAGAACGAGCCGAGCACCGCCCCGGAGACGACCCAGAGGGAGAACACCAGCACGGCATGCGCTGGCACAGTCTAGCTCCCAGACTTCTGGCTTCATAGTCCGACTGCTTGGTTTCTACATGTGGAAGCCCAATTCGCAATCCGCAGGATCACAGAGGACAACACCAAATATTATCATGTGGTCGCTGTGCTGGATGTGCGCGCCACGCAGCAAGTGACGAGCGTGCTCCAGGAACCGCCAGCCCAGGGGAAATACGGCACGCTCAAGCAGATGCTAATTCAGTGGTATACCCTGTTGGACAGTGAGAGAGCAGAGAGACTCCCAACGCGCTCAGAGGTAGGTGGCAGATCAGCTGTGGAGCTGATGGAGAGCATGTTAGCATTGACGGGGAAAAACGACAAATCCTTCCTGTTTGCCCACCTCTTCCTCAGGAACCTACCCACTACAGCGAGGGCGATCCTGGCAAACTCGCCGCTGCTGGTGACCAAGAACTACCGCACTCTGGCGCAGGAAGCAGACTGCATCATCCTAGCAACCAGAACTCTCCGGGTGCATGCAACAATACCAGCATCTGGGAAGGGCTCCAGCGAGGTCGAGGAGCCGTTGGCAGGGGCTGGGACAAACGGCAAGAGACACAGGAACGGGACGCTCTGTTTCTATCACTGCTGCTTCGGCTCAAATGCCCAATGCTGTCTGCCACCGTGCCAATTCAAGAAGCCAGGGAAACGGCATGGCCAGCAGTCAGTAGCAGCTGTGACTGCTGGTGACAGGAACAAGCTGCTTTTTATCACAGGCACATGTTCGGGGAGACGTTTCTTAGTTGACTCCGGCTCCCAGAAGAGCCTCATTCTGCCTGTCGGTGCAGACAGATCGGCAGGAGGCAGCAGTCCCGAGCTCATGGCCGCCAACGGATCCAACATCAAGACGTTTGGCGAACGGACGTTGACGGTGTGCTTACATGGATGCAATTACCAATGGGACTTTGTGGTAGCGGCATGTTCTGTCCCCATTTTAGGTGCAGATTTTTTATGTGCTTATGGGTTAGTCGATGTTGCCAACAGACGTTTAGTGGATCCTGTCTCTTTTTCCTCCTTGCCCTGCACAGCTCAGGGAGTAGGGCCAACAACACAGGCTAACGTTATAGCTCCAGGGGGTAAGTACCAGCATTTACTTTCACAGTTCCCAGCGCTCACAGTTCCAATGTTTTCTGCTACAGTAACCAAACACAGGGTCGAACATTTCATAACAACAAAAGGCTCGCCACCTGGACCACGGACCTCAGCGCCTGGACGTGCCTAAACTAGCCAGCGCACATGAGGAGTTCACAGACTTAGAGCAGCTGGGCACTGTTAGGTGTTCCAACAGCCCGTGGGTATCCCCACTACACATGGTGCCTAAGGTTGATGGGTCGTGGCGACCATGCGGCAATTTCTGGCGCTTGAACAACACCACGGAACACAATCGGTATCCCATGCCGCACATCCAGTATTTTTCCGTGCACCTGGCTGGGACGAGTGTTTTTTCGAAAGTGGATCTGGTCCGCGGTTACCACCAGGTCCCGGTGAGCACAGAGGACACTCCCAAAACAGCAGTAATAACTCCATTTGGCCTTTTCGAGTTTTTACGCATGTCATTCGGGTTAAAGGGCGCGATGCAAACCTCCCAAAGAATAATTGATGTGGTGCTCCGTGACCTGCCTTTCATTTTTGTCTACTCAGATGACATTTTGGTGGCTAGCGCATTCGAGGAGGAGCACCTCGCCCATCTCAAACTAGTTTTCCAGAGGTTGGAAGCGTATGGGCTTATCAGTGTGTATCAGCTTATCAGTGTGTGAATGTGTGTGTGAATGGGTGGATAGCAGGATCTGTAAAGCGCTTTGGTCATCAAGAGATGAGAATAAAAGCGCTATATAAGTGAATGCCATTTACCATTTTACCATTTATCGTTAATCCAGGGAAGTGCCAGTTTGGTGTGCCAGTGATTGATTTTTTGGGTCACCACATTTCGCCGGAGGGCGCAATTCCACTGCCTGACAAGGTGTGCACTGTGCCAGATTTTTCGTGTCCGCAGACCGTGAGGGCCCTACAGGAATTTTTGAGCATGGTTAACTTTTACAATTGTTTCCTCCCCTGGGCAGCCCAGCTGCTGCAGCCGTTGTACGCCGCACTCAAAAAAAAAAAAAGAAGCCCGCGGAAAACATCGACTGGACCCCCAAGCAAGTCCAGGCTGTTGCAGACACCAAAACAGTGCTCGCTAACGCTGCCTTGCTAGCCCACCCTGCCCCGTCAGTGTGGACAGCACTCACCACAGACACATCTGACGTCACCATAGGGGCAGTGGTGGAGCAGTGCATCTCTGGTTTGTGGCAGCCGCTCGCATTTTTCAGCCATACTTTGCGCAACAACGAACGCAAATACAGTACGTTTGACAGAAAGTTGTTGGCCCTCCACCTGGCAACGCGCCACTTCCAGTTTTGGCTGGAAGGGTGCAAGTTCACCGCTTTTGTTGATCATAAGCCGCTAACATACGCAATGTCCAAAGTCTCGGAACTGTGGGTGGCCTGGCAGCAATGACATTTGGCCGCGATCTCGGAATTTACAACCAACATTCAACACGTAGCCGGTAAGCTTAATGTCGTGGCCTACTGCCTGTCATGCGCGTTAGTCTCCCCGGTCTACATGGGAATAGATTTCCCCACCATGGCCGCAGAGCAAACAGGGGACACGGACATTTGCACGCTCCAATCCACACCTACTGGGTTAAAACTGGAGAGCAGGGCGGTGCAAGAAGGGTGCCCCCTTGCTCTGCGACGTCTCCACCCATGCCCGGTGGCTCCGAGCTCTTGGCGCCACCGCTTTTTTTTTTTTCCCTCTTTTATTCAGTCCACTCCCTTTCACACCCCGGCATGCGCGCCTCAGTTAAACTGGTGGGGGTGAAATTTATCTGGCCACACTTATGCAGGGACGTGAAAGAGTGGGCTGCAGCATGCGTCGCGTGCCAGCGGGCCAAAGTGCACAAGCACACCAAAGCCCCCCTCGAGCCGTTCCAAATTCCGGTCAGGAGGTTCGACTACGTCCACGTGGATTTGGTGGGTCCTCTCCCACCGTCACAAGGTTCCACGTACCTTTTGACATTCGTGGACCGCACCACATGTTGACCTGAAGTGGTCCCGCTGGCTTCCACCTCGTCCGCGGAAGTGGCTCGTGCTTTTTTGTCAGCTTGAGTTGCACGTTCCGATCCCCATCGGACATCACTTTCAACAGGGGTCCACAATTCGTTTTGGAACTCTGGTTCGCGATGGCCCAGAGCCTTGGGGTCAAAATCCACCGCACCACTGCGTACAACCCCCAGGCTAATGGGTTAAGCGAACGTTTTCATAGGTCGCTTAAAGCAGCGCTCAGAGCTTCACTGACGGATGCAAATTGGGTCAACCGCCTGCCCTGGGTCCAGTTAGGGTTGTGCTCTGCGCCTAAGGAGGATCTTTTTTTTTTTTTTTTGGGACTTATTATGTACCCGTAGGTAGATTTGTTCTGCAGTCCGGTGACAAGCCACCAGCTGCACCATCTGGCAGCCTCCCCGGCAGAACTCTTTTTTCTCAGCCACTGCGGATCCCCGGGGAATTTTTACCAGAAAACCCCGCACCTGGGACCGACCTGCTTGCGCAATTTTTTCACGGTACAGAGCCGGCCAATGTGCCAGGCCCAGCGCTCCATTGTTTTCCCCATACCTTCATCCCAAAGAGCTTACAGAGCGCCAAGTTCATTTTTGTTAGGCACGACGCACACAAACCCCATCGTATGGTGGACCCCTGCGCCCATCATATGGTGGACCATTCAGAGTGCTGGAAACTGGGGCAGAGCATTTTGTGTTAAACTTTGGGGAGAAGGACACTGTATTGACAGACTTAAGGCCACTTATTTGTTGGCAGATGAACAGGTGGTGTTGGCTCAAGCTCCCCAGTGCGGACGTCCACCTACAGCGGCTCCGCAAGTTGGTGTTCCCCCTGCAGAGAACTGTTGGCAGCAGACTAGGCCTTTCCCCTCCCCACCCTTTCCCCCTCCTCAGGACTTCATGCCAGAAGCCGAGTTTGTCTCCTGCCCACCTCAACAGCAAGATGCTTCAGCCGATTCAGCGACTCCACGTTACAGCCGTTAGGGGCGCCGGCGGGTTAGAGCCTCTTTTGGGTGTTCGGTGGGGGGTTGTGTAGTGGACACAATACACATGGCACTCCACCCAGGACAAAGGGGTTGGTGGGGGAGAAGATAGTTAGGGATGCTAATGGAGAAAGGTGGGAGGAGCTCAACAAACAAAAAGGTGCCTTTCGCCCCCCCCCCCCGCTGTGCCAGGTTCACACCTGAGGATGCAGGGGTGCTAACGTATGCTAGCAAGACCTGCTCTGTGAAGTGTGTGTCAGGGTCATGTTAATGTGTGTACATGTCTTTCATGTCTGCATGTTAATGTGTTTACCCTGTGTGCCAGAGGCGGGAATAGAAGTATATAAAAAAGTTTGCTCAGGCACTCAGAAGGAAGAGTTTTCTGTGTTTTATGTTGGAAGGTGAATAAAGTTCGTGTGTCGTTCAGCTCACTGTCTCGTCTGCTTTCATCTTCCACAATACCATCAAAATGCTAATTAGGACATTTTGTTGGGCAGTTTGAACAAACAAAGTAAAGTGACAAAAAAACAAGTGGAGCATGCAGCAGACTGAACACATGGGTTGTTTGCCAAATACATCAAAAAGACCACATTTCAAAACACGATAGTTTAATTAAGAGCAGGTAATTAAGGTACAGTGTGGAGCTGCCAAAAATAATTATAGTCATCCTCTAATAATTAACCTGTGCTCTGTCTAATGAGTTAAATTAACGTTTCCCTTATTAGTAAAGTTGGGAGTATTATACCTTTTCAAAATCAGAGAAATCTGGAAGCAGACACAAAAATATCAAGATCATGGAGTGTCCACTTGCTACATAACTTCAAGGCAACACAGACACATTTTCCCGGTCTGACTTCTATAATTAATCAGAAGTTGACTCTAATTTAAAAGTACATTTCAAAGGTGCGTCACAACAAAATCAGCATTCAAACTGGATGTTTGTTCCATGTTCTTTTTATGATGCTCTCCCAGAAAAACTGGAACATCAGGATGTGCATAGACCAAGCAGGAAGAAGATTCCTGCTGGGAGTTGAGTGGCATCGGGCCTCATGCAAGAACATGTTAGTGTTAAGATGTGTAAATCCTTCGTGCTTTCCTGGTAAGCTGCACTAGTAAAATCACGCCACTCCAGATTCAACAAATGCTCGTATGTCCTACAAGACCGTGGAAACAACTCGCATAAAAATGAGGAATTCCACTTGTGTATAAGTGAGCGCATGTTCATAGAAATTGAAGATTTCATAATTGATTGTCTAATACTGCCATATTTGTTACAGAATGGCTTCACTTTCTGATTAAACTCATTAGAATACCATATAAATGCACTTACTGTATTTGAATCAAAGTATAAAAATATGTCAGCTATTTATTAAGTTTAAAGGGTTTACACTCCTAAAATTGTCTCAGCTGAATGAAATATAGAACCAGATAGTGAAAACTAAGGTTAGAATAACACCAAACTATTTGCACATACAGTAACTCTTACAACTGGCCTTGATCACTGGTAAAGTTTGTTAGTCCTTGTATGAATTTTCAAGATACTGACATATTGGTCAGTGGCACTAGTTTACTTAAAGGGATTATTGACTGCATTTTTCCCACGTTAACAGCTCATACACCTCTTAATGACATGTTTTGACATATTTTTGTCAAATTTTCTTCAATTATTTAATTTTTGCAGCGTAATTATGAATCATCTTTTGCAGCACTCCTCAGAACGGCTCATTTCAGTGCATGCCACTTTAAATGCCCGAACCCTGCATTTAACTCATCTCCTTCTTACGTCACTATTTAGCAACTAGCACAAATTTGTCTTAAAGATTGAATGAAATAATGCATCACTGGTGGACAGGGGTGTGTGGTTTCAGTAGTCAATAGGATATAACCGGCCCCTGGAGTACAATAAGCACAGAAACATTTGCTAATGAATGACTGATGGCCCAAAGCTCCGCCTAATATCAAAAATAACTTCAAAGAGCGACGTATGTGGTCAAGTGTTGGTTGATGAACAAAGGATTTGGTTTGATGTAGCATCATGGTGAAAATATAGCAAAATAAGCCAGAATGACACAAGATATATTATCAACTGTGGATTAGTGAATGAGGTGGAAACAGGGATGTCTATTAGGGTGACTGAAATCTAAAGAAAATAACAATATAAGCTAACTTTCTAGTAAAACTGTTAGTTTTGAAGCAAATACCTTTAGCTCCCGGCCCATCTACATGACAGATAGTTCTGCTGGCCAATAATACAGCAGCAGGTGGGTATCAAGGCTGGGTTTACCATGTTTATGACATTCTGTGCAGCATCCCCCCCCCCCCCCAAGGACATCAGCACCAGCCACCACACACACACACACACACACACACACACACATCAGTGCAATTACAGACCAGGTTAGGAAACAGCTGGAGAGACTCCATCAGCGGAAGGCTGCAGACCCTGATGGCAGTTGCCCTCACATCTCATGTGATAAGGTCCTGAAGAGACTCGTCTTAGCTCACCTGAGGCCGCAGGTGAAGACATGGCTGGACCCTCTACAGTTTGCATATCAGCCCCATTTAGGAGATGAAGATTCTGTTATCTACCTGCTGCAATGAGCCTATTTGCACCTGGGTGGAGGATGAGACACTGTGAGAATCACGTTCTTTGATTTCTCCAGTGCATTTAACACCATCCAGCCACTGCTGCTAGGTGGGAAGCTGCGGGGGATGGGGACGACAGCTCTGTGATCTCCTGGATTACTGACTACCTGACAGGCAGGCCACAGTTTGTCCGGCTCGGCAGTGTCTTGTCTGATATGGTGGTTAGTGATACGGGAGCTCCACAGGGGACTGTGCTTTCTCCTTTTCTCTTCACCTTATACACCACCGACTTTCAGTACAACACCGAGTCATGTAACCTGCAGAAATTCTCTGATGACTCAACTGTTGTTAGGTGTACAGGAGGGGGAAAGGAGGGAGAGTACATGTCACTGGTGGACAGATTTGTGGAGTGGACTGAGCAGAATCACCAGAGGCTGAACGTCAGCAAAACCAGAGAGATGGTGACTGACTTCAGGGAGAAGAGGACACCTTCACAGCCTTTGCAGATTAGGCAGAGGATGAGGAGGTAGTGGAGAACTACAAATACCTGGGTGTCATAAACAACAATGGACTGGACTAAAAATCTAACACCGATGCTGTGTACAAGAAGGGGATGAACAGACTATTTTCTGAGGAAGCTGAGATCCTTCAATGTGTGCAACAAGATGTTGAAGCTTTTCTACCAGGCCATTGTCGCTAGTGCCATCTTCTTTGCTGCTGTCTGTTGGGGTAGCAGTATCAGAGCCGGCAACACCAACAGACTTGACAAGATTATCAAGAAGGCTGGCTCTGTAATTGGTCTCAGGCTGGAGACCTTTGAGAATGTGGTGGAGAGGAGGACACTGACCAACTGTGATCCATCATGGACAATCCTGATCACCCCCTCCACCACACACTGGACTGACAGAGGAGCACTTTCTCCAGCAGACTGCTACAGCCTCACTGCCAAATGGTTTGTACAGGAAATCTTTCATGCCACATGCTATTTCACTGTACAATAACTCACTCTAATATTGAATTCTGGTCATAACTATGCCGCCATACTGTACCTTACAGTCTAATTGGTACCTCACATTGCACCCTGCGCCTGATAGTCCTGTATTGTACAGCAAGTACGATTCATGCATCTATACGGGTCATCATCTATACCTGTGGTGGACCTTTGCCAGTAGGTACATCGTGACATGCACTACACAAAGAGCAGAGATAAACAAACCTATCATCTGGTCAGTCACTGCAACAGATACTGGAATCAGTTTGTCTTGGCCTGTCCTTGCCACTGATATTACCTCTATCTGCCAAGAATGTGCCGCTAGTCCAGCAAAAGTTAGCAGTACTCAAATACTTTGCAAGCAGTTTCATGAAATGGTCAGTCAGAAAGCAACTCATGCCGGCTTGGACGTCGCCCGGGTTAACAAGGTCAGGAGTTCCTGGCAGTGGAAGGCAAAGGACAGAGCTGCATGCAAGAATCTGATCAGACCTAAATGAAATAGTCATTGCTGCCCCTGACAGACTGCTACGATGATGATGATGATGATGATGATGATGGTTGTCTACTGTCATGCTACTGTTACACTGTAATTTCCCAGTTTGGAATCAATCAAGTACATCTATCTATCTAAACCTAGAAGAGTTAAAATAGCTCCTTGGAGAGAAAAAACAATATAAAGGTGATGTGTTTTTAAGATAAGTGAGTGTTTTGATATTTTTTTTTTTGATAATCACATGACCAATAGGCTACCGGACTAGGCCACTGGAGTGGTGGCCTAGTTGATAGAGCATTCATCCCACAACCGGGAGGTGGTGGGTTCTAACCCTGGCCGTGTCATACCAAAGACCATATAAAAATGGTACTTCCTGCCTTCTAGCTTGGTGCTCAGCATAATAGAATGGGGGAAGGAAAACTTGTTTGTGGCGGTGCCTTGCATGGCAGCAGCCCCTCTGATTCTAGATACGATTAACATTGTAGATAGGAGAAGCATAATTTCCTTCTACTGTACATGATTGACTGTATGGATTGAATGACAAAAGTTGGCTTCTTCTTCAACAGATTGATTTCAGAAGGTTAAAACCTACAAAAACACCCTTTTTTAGTCCATGACCCCTTTAAATTGATGATATATCACTTTTCAAATCTGTTAGTATGCATGAAATAGAGGGAAAATGAGTTACAGTTATGACCCTGTCACATACAAGAGTTTTCCACAAATCTGACTTTAATGGCATCTTTGTTCAAGGGCGCCTAGTGTTGCAAAATGTGAGGGAGAGTGCAATTCACATCTTGACTGCAGAAATGTCTACCAGATGAGGTGTTTTGTCAAGCTGAAACTCCACATTCTATAATCTCTATTGTGATCAACCCAAAGCCCCTGATAACTGGATCATTTTGGCAGTGGAAAACTGTATAGATTTAAAAATTTGAGCTAAAATGTAATAAATGTCTTTCGTGTGCACTGACTTTAACTTGTAAAAACATGAGTGAAAAGTGCTGCAATTAATAATAAGTAAGCAATTAACTAATCAGAAACCACAGACCTCTGTAAACACTTAAGTGCTAGAGCCAAATTTTGATTTGGATCACCATCATATTCTACATAACCACCTCTCATTGCCAGAATGTTTTCATCAAATTTTCTGAATAATACTCCAAGAAATTTATTAAAATGTTGATATTGTCAGAGTATGTAATGCTCATTAGACATGGAATACATTTGTTACCTGCTCATCTCGAAATCAAACCAATGTTGCATCACTAAAGAACCAAACTACAGCTTCAGATAACTGTTATATAATAATTTTGTTTTAATGTTTGGTTTTCTTTGCCTTTGTTTCTCTAGGTGACTATTTGATAAGAATTTAGCTGTGAGGGGCCCGGAGGCATTTATAGATAAAAGCTTTATAACAGGTTATTCTTGATTCAATCCCACAGAAGAGACATTTGTTTCTGCTGAAATCAATCATGCTCACATTAAAGGAAATTTATGCCTCCTAAATGCAAGCAGTCAATTTTACTTTATACATACAATTCTCAATTATAATGTGTGGATAGATGTAGTAAACAAAGAATTAGTCATTAATTTCTGTTAGATGGCTCTCCTCATAGGATCCACATATAAGCCATTTTTGTGTGTATGCTGGTGTTTCAGAGTGAGCAACGCAGACAGCAAAAGATCACAAGAAGGGTTGGGGATCATCAAAAGTTCTAATTCACATGGTCCTGATTTTCTATTTCACTTAATTGATTTAATTAAGCAATATTACACAAGAGTGAGTTCGGCATCGTGGATATCGGAACTCTGGGTGTGATGCAGCTTGTGCCCTCCGCTACACACCTGGAGTTAGTATATTCATGATACCGTAATGAACTTGAGTGTAATATTGCTTTTATACAACAGTTTTGCAAGCACAAATTATTGAATGACAGCAATACTGGACAAAATATGATTTGTTTGTTTAGCCAGCTATTTTGCACAGCTGAGGGAAAAAAAATAGTCCCTTCTGAATGTAACCAGTAACTGCTGCTCAGTGTTGCCAGACGTATGATAATTATTTTATTTGTACAACAGTTTTGCCCTCTGTACGATGTATGATCAATAATTTCAAAAATCTCATAATGTACTATAATTTGGCCCCTTCATTACATGGCTAAGTTAATACATTAGCAAACATAATCAGGATACGGATCCTGCACATACATACACGCTTGTTTTTAAGCATCATCTCGCATGCGCAGACTGCGTAGAAAAGAAGATGGAAGATTCATGTCACAGCAAACCACATGCCTCGAATGGAGGTTAGTGATGGGATTCACAGGTCACTGAAACGTACTGAGTCAAGCTAAAAAAGAGCCGTTAGAAATATTGTAGTTGTACCCTGAATCACTCAGTGCTGAACTGGAGCTCCAACTGTCTACCATTCACTGAACTGAGAGTGCCTGAACCGAGCAGGCGGAGCTCGTTTGCTGCTCAGACGGGTGATTCAGCTGGTGATTCCTGGCTTCCAGTACAGGTCCAATGAATGATTCAGTACAGTACGTTCACCCATAAAAACTAGTACACTCGATCAAATTGTTCATGCATGTTACAGCACTAATGCAGGCACAGCAGACTCAACAAGTAAGCAACATCGCCAGCAGGTTGAGAAACGAATGGGGGGAAAACAGACCCCAGTTTTACTGGGTGGTTCAAACCCGTTGTTGGCATTAGCACTGAAGCTTTCTGTCGCTGCTGCAGTGCGCAAATGTCTGCAAAAATTTCACTGGATTGTAGTTGTAAAAAAAAACTGAAATAGGTTTCTACTTCAACTATCAAGACATTTTAGTAGTAGTTGATGATGCAAGACCTTGATATATGATGATTCAACTGAAGCCATATAGAAGATGGTTAATAACAACTGATATTCTGGGCTGTTCAGTGCAGGCCAGGGGCTCGTCCTGTACTCTACACAGGTAGAGGTGGTTTTTTATCAACAGATCTGTTAGATTATTTAAAGGTAAAACTGCATTATTGCTGCACAATCTGTGATAATGCACTACTCACAAAAAGTTAGGGATATTGGGTTTTCGGGTGGAATTTCAGGATGCATCTAAATGCACTATTATAGAGAGGTGTAGAGACTGGGTTAATCATCTCAGACTGGATGCAGAGGGTAAACAGAGGAGAACAACAGCTAGGGAGATCATGGTGAGATAGCAGGAAGGAGGAGTTGGGGTGAGAAAGGATGAATGTATTGTGATGTTAAATGTCATGCAAATGTGAGATGAGCGGTTTGTATAAAAGGAGAGCCCATGGTGTATTGAGACATGCTTTTCCTGTGTATGACTGATGAGAGAGTGAATAAAGTCGTCTGCTTCATGAATCAGTCTCGTTATTTACACTCTCCACACTATAACCTTTCCAGGTGAACTTAATTTGACCTTCTCTCACCTTTTGAATGCACATGTCCAACTGTTCAATGTTCCAGTACTTTTTGCATAACTTGCTGTTCTCTAACAAGGTGCTTAATGGCAAAATTCACAACAGGTGTTTGATCCATGAATCGACCAGTACATTTTCTGGTTCAGTTAGAACTGGTATTTAAACAGTCCTCTTCATCATGCTATTCACATTTTGACATCATGAGACCAAGATGACACCTAACAATTGCGAGGCTTCAAACAGGATGCTTTCAGAGGGAAGTGGCCACTGAGCTTAGAGTGTCACAGAGTGTCATCAGCAGGTTGCAACAAAGATACAGAGAGACTGGAAGAGTCACAGAAAGGTATAGAAGTGATGTCCAATGACCGCGTCATTGTTAACAGTGCCCTGCGGAACCGGATGATGAATGCTTCTCAACTCCAGGCACATTTAAGGGAGGTGAGAGGCACCCAAGTGCCATGTCAGACCATTCAAAACATTTACATCAACATGGTCTGCATGCTAGATGACCTACAAGGGTACCTGACCACACCATTAAGCACAGACGTCATCATTTGCATGGACCTGGGAGCATTTACACTGAACAAGGGACCAGTGAGGTTCAGTGCTGTTCTCTGATGAAAATCAATTAATGATGAGCAGAAATGATGTCCGCCAATGATACTGGAGACGTCAAGGAGAGCGCTATGCATCATCCACTGTTGTCACCATGTTACACTCTGGACAGGTGTGTCTAGTATAGCATCAGCTTTCCTCAGGCCAATTCAGGAGATCACTCTTCATCTTCTAGAAACTCTCACTCAAGGTCTGATCAAGAATTGCTGTTTCTTCATCATCAAGACCCCAGTGTAAACAATTTCCCTTTTGTAGAGAAACCTGATAAGGACTTGCTTTTAAAGGATTAAAAAGTATGTCATAAAATTCTCTCATGCTTCCTCCCGAAGCAGATAAGAAGCCTTCGTACCAGGAACTGATACTCTTTAAAAATCAAACTCCTTAAGTTGACAGGTATATGGTTGCCTCCCTTTTTGGACATATCCCAGAAGCTCCATAACACTCAAACTGTCCCCTTCTTTGCATGCCAGATCCTGGGGGACATGTTCAGGTCACCTAAAAATTATCTACAGCTCAACAGTACCTCCTAGTGGACATCTACAGAATATGTTCATTACAAGCTGGAACTGTTAATTCTGATTGAATATTAAAAACTCTAAGTTGTCATTCCGCTGGATAACTCTGGACACTGTGAAGATGATCTCCTTGTGATGGACAATAATGTTTGCAATAATTCATTAATTCTTGATTTCATTGTGATTGCATGTTGGAATGCCGATTAATCTTATTCTGATGTGAGTCAATTATATAAGGACATGTTTATAAAAAGCATCTAATCACTGAATATTAGTTTGAATCACTGAAGCTAGTTAGATTTTATATTGAGTATATAAAGAATTTCATATGAACTGAATGAACATTTTCTGAAAACTAGCTATTTCTAACCAATCCCCAGGCTGCCTCTCAGTTGGATAATGCCCTTGCATTTGATTGGCTGTTTCCAGACAAAGAACTGCTTGCTGATTGGCTCTTAGCCCATTCCAATCTATTGTGGTAGCAAATAATTGGTCCGTCTTGCTGCCAGTCATATTTTTATAATATCAGAAGCGCGACCCTTTAAAAATAGAGAGGGAGCCGCCCTAGGCAGTAGTCTACGTGTTCTGAGAGTCCTGTGTGTTCTGTAAGTTTAGTCAGTTCTGTAAGTTCTGTGCATGTCTGAACCTTGTCAAGTCCGGTGCTAGTTTCTTAAACTGCCTTTTCATAAGCTTTTGCCTGTTTTTCTGGCAACTGAGGGGAAACCATCCTTTTTCTGTGAGCTCACTTTTAAAAGAGAGTCAAACTCTCAAACTATTTTCTTCTTCGCCTCAGAAGCCGTGCTTATTCTACGTACCAAATGTTTTTTTTCTTGGACTTTTTGACTTTTCCTGCCGTTAAAGTGGACTTTAAATGTTCCTGCCTTTAAAGTGGACTAAGAGATTTTGGACTTTTCTGTTTTCCCACGGAGAAAAACTCAGACCTTGTGGGTGAAACTGACTAAATACATTTTCCTTCAGCCTTTGGGGTTGTCCTGTGCATCATCAACATCCTAAATTTCGGACTGGTTGCCAAAAGACTTCCCGCCTGGCCTGGGGCTTAGCCGCCAATTTCACCAGCTACACACTCACGAGCCCCCCTCCCTGTTGAGTACTGTGTTCCAAACGCTGTCTGGGAGAGCCCGAGCCTTCCCCAAACAATACCACCGGCTGGCACCGACCACCGCTTAATACCTGGAGCTACAGCTGTTCATACATGAGATTCCCATTTCCAATCTACTGGGTTTAAACAAGATGTCCCAAATATCAATTATAATTGAACATAACCAATATTTCATGGTACAGTTAGTCCCTCAGCCGTAGGACAAAGCTATAAACTGAAGGAAAATTCTTATTCTTTTTTTTAAGTAACCTCCGTTCATTTTTGTAGATTAATTCAGAAGTTTCCTTTTCCAGATAATCAGCTTATGTAAAAATTTTACCCATAAAATTGCGTTCTGATTTTGTTAGTTACCTCAGCCTTCCATTGCATTACAATTGAAATATAAGATCTGGTTTCCTCTTGGTTCCACAAAGGTTTAACTATAGATTTTATACGTCTTGGGTCACCAGTGTGGAGTGTGTGAAATCACAGGCAGATTCATTTCAAATGATTTATTGCACACTCACATCTCACAAGCACAGAACAGAATGAACTTTTTATCAGAGACTCTCCTCTTAAGTTTCATGGCATTACATCACACACAACAGGACATTTGCATCACACTGCATTCAACCCCCTACATCCTTGAATCCTTCCTGCTATCTCACCAGGAGCCTCCTGCTCTTTGATCTCCCATGCTTATCCACTGTTTCCTGTCTTAGATGCTAGAAATCTGGCTCTCCCAAGGTGCTACATACTTAACATTTTTAACAAATTATCTTAACATGAAATGAATTATTGTTTTTATATCTCCTTCCCATGTATATAGCTTTTAACTTGTTCAAATATTTATATTTTAAACAATAACCCATGAATTTACATTTAAATTAATCATTTTAAGCACTGTCATAAATGTACAGTATGTGGTGTTGTTCTTAACAATGCATTAACCTGGCCACTGTGTATCTAATACACTTCTACAATAGTATTCCTGGTATTCGGTAATAAACCCGAAATATGCACACTTGGTGACAAATAAAACCAGTAAATGTCATACTGTATGAAAACCGTTTCATAAATGTCTTTAAATAAAGTAATCAAATGGTTCCTAACATGTGGGCGGACTTCACCCTTGCTGCACATACCATACACTCGATCGTTAGCATTAGCAGGTTAGCTTATACAACACCACATCAACTTTAACAGAAATACCCTTACAAACCCGTTTTTCATCTCACACTTATCACAATATAATCTCGGACATCTTAGGACTCTTACAGTTTATATTGCACTCTTGAATTATTAGTGTTTACCAACCTGTGATAGAAGAATAGACAGAGCACACGTTTTGTGCTGTTAACTTCACACAGAGGAGTTTATTCTTCGTCCTCCGGTGCGCGAGTCTACTCTCTATCATTGTGCTACATGCACCACCTATTGGTCGGCGTACGGAACTGCACTCAACTCACATGAGTTATAATGGAACCAGATGAATTACAAATGCATTGTAGAAAAATAAACAATTAAAGAATAAAATAAAAATTATAGGGGTGCCTGTTTTGTTTTTTTTTATCCAAATGTCTTTTTAGAACCTTTTACATAACTATTAACTTTTTCCAAGCCTCTACAACAACAATTTAGTTAAATCACTACAGAGAGAAGAAATGAAGCTCAAACCTTATTCTGACCTTGCAAGTTCATATAAAAGAAGAGTGATTCCTTGATGGCAAAAAATAAGTTATATGCTCAAAAACTGAGTTTCTAGTCTTGTAAAATTATAAACTTTTTCTCACAAATTTTCCACTTCTTTCTTGTAAATTTGCCACTTGTATTCTTATAAATTCAGCATTCTTCTCCATGCTTTGGTCCTTATTTTTCATAGATTTTCCTTGTTCTCCCTCTAAGTAAACCACCCTGAGCCTTATTTACACTATTTTTAAACTTCTCTTCTCTCTCTCTCGCTCGCTCTCTAAATATACCACCTCCAACCTTTTTTAAAAATGAATACACTCATATCTGTAAGTACCTTTCACAGTTTCTCTCACTTGCCGTACATCCACACACTCCATGTGCATCCACTTCTGCTTGTGGGATAACTTATCACATTTGACTTGTCAAAGAAAACCCTGAGTAAAGATAAGCCAAGCTCATCCTACCATTTCACGTCTGCAGCACGTGTTTGGGCTTTTCACTCAACTGTTATCTCTGCTTCAAAGCAACTGCTACCCTGCCAGCACAAGCCGTAATTTAGACATTGCATTTTGGGCCAAATCGGGTCCATCAGTCCAAGCCTTAATTTAGCCCACAAATAGGCCATTGACAATTGGACTCTGTTTAATCCGTCTAATATAGATCATATTTAACCAGAAAACAGTTGTTGATCGTGTCTGACCATATTAACCAAAAATAATCCAATAAATGGGCTGTTTAGTCCATAGTATTTGGCCCCAATTTATTCTCAAAATAGTTTTTGGCATTTGGTAATGGTGGTGTGGGTCTGTCTCTCAAAAGTCAAATAAATTTTTACAACCACTGGGACTCTGTAAAAAGTGCTTTATAAAACTGTATATTTTTAGCAGCTTTTTTTTTAGTTCGACATTTGACATAATGCTTGTTACTTAATATCTGGAATAATCTGAAACCAATGCTTGTGCTATTGTTCTATACTCTTAAAAAGTAAATGCATTTTACAAATTTCTCTCTGTATTGTGTCTTTTCATTGATGTTCACACCATGGGCTCTGGGTGTACAATAAACACAGGAGCGTTTGCTAATGAACACCCCTAGGCCTTGTCTGATCTTGGAAGCTATGTAGAGTCTACCTTGGTTAGTACTTGGATGGAAGACTGCCTGGGAATGGTTTATGACCACTGCAGGTATATATCCTGGTGTCTGATCCACCCTGGAGGTGTCTCCACAGTGGGCAGAGGCTACGGACTTGGACGGGGATTTGCCTGGGAATACTAGGTGCTGGACTGGTGATCTACTCTGTCTCTTGCCCAAAGATGTTGGTGTAGGTGTGCTACCCAAAAAGGGTTGGAAGATGAATGATGTTGGCCACTACATAATGTTTTGTTTTTTTTAAACAACCTTAAAAAGGTGTTTTATCTTTCACTGTTCAACCAAATTTAGACCATGCAGAGATGTCGATATGAAGACGTCTTTTCAACAACCTGAAAAAGACAGCTTTTCATCTTTCACTTTTCAACCAAATCTGTACATTTTTTAGACAGTTGGCAAAGCTGCCTTTTCAACATTTTTTCAAACAATTTGTGCTGGGAGGGAAAATCAGTTTTTTAGATGCACTACTTATCTGTCACTGTGTTTGTTTTTACAGACAAACTGGGGCACTTTGGGGGAGTAAATTTCTTTCTCTCCAGTGTCCTCTAATATTCCCTAAAACACCATAATTCACAGTGATGGCCTAATGAGGACGATAGTCATGGCACAGCCTTCCCCAAATGGCTCTCTTGTGTTCCACATTAACAAAGGCTGCTGCCTGGGGACCAATTTAAACCTGAATCTAGGCTGTTTAGGGCAGAGAATGAACATGAAATGCCATTTCTTGTGTGAAAAGCGGTTCAGCCTAAATGGAGAAGTGGTGTACTGTAATTAATTCCCATAATAACTTCACATTCACCCCTCTATGGATTGCATCCTTATCAAGGTAGAGGGGGTTGTGTATCATAATGATCCCAGGAGCTATGATGTCGAGGGCAACTTGCTCAGGGTCTCCAAAAGCAAATTGCTTCTTAGCAAAGGATCAGACCAAGGGTGCTCCAGTGGGTCCCTATGAAAAACGTTAAAGCAAGGACCCAGTGTACCCAAAAGAGCCACATGGGTCTCCCGTCCAGGGGGCTCAGCACCTGTAGGAGGGATCATGGGGATTATGGTGCAATTTGAACTGGGTGGTAGTCTGGCCTTTTTGAACTGCTTCCCCCATGACCAGGACCCCTGGAGTAGTGGTAGAGGATTAAGATGGATAGATCATTTACATTATTATTCCTCCTTTACCTGTAAATGTTCATGCATTCTTGAATTTTCTACATTACAAATGTCACAAGGACACGTGTACAAATTGGATTCACAGCGGCCAGTAACATTAACTAACTCTAAACCATTTGCTTTAACTTAACGAGCTTTTCAGGTATGAAATGTTTACATCAAATCATCACAGAAAGTCTATGTAAGTGTATACCCATTAGCCACTTCAATGTGTACACCTATTCAATTGAGTGTTAATACAATTATCTCATCAGCCAATCGCACGGTAGCATCTCAATGCACTTAGGCGTATAGACATGTTCAAGCTGAGCTGCTGAAGTCCAAATCAAGCATTAGCTTGATGAAGAATGGTAATTTAAATTACTTTGAACATGGCATGGTTGTTGGTGCCAGGCGGGCTGGTCTCAGTATTGTAGAAAATGCTGATCTAATGAGATTTTCACTCACAGCCATCCCTATGGATTACAGAGAATGGCCTGAAAAAGAGAAACTATCAAGTAAGCTATAATTCTCTGAGTCCAAATGCCTTGTTGATGCTAGCAGTCAGAGAAGAATGGCCAGACTGGCTTAGGCTGACAGAAAGGCAACAGTTACTCAAATAACCACTCTTTACAGCTAAGGTGTATGGAGGAGCATCTCTGAAAGCACAATACACTCATGAAGCAGATGGGCTACAGCAGCAGAAGACCTCAACTGTGCCATTCCTGTCAGCTTAGAGCACGAAACTGAGGCTATAATTCACACAGGCTCACCAAGAGTATTTGGAAAGCTTTGCCTGGTCTGAGTTTCAATTTTGGTGGCAACATTCAGATGGCAGGGTCAGAATTTGTCATAAACAACATGAAAGAATGGATGCATGCATGGAGCATCAAGGATGTGCAGCCAACAAATCTGCAGCAACTGTGTGATACTAGCTTATCAATATGGACAAATAACTCGGAGGAATGTTTCCAACATCTTTTTGAATGTCTAAAAGAAGTAAGGCAGTTCTGAACTCAATAGAAATCCAAAGCAGTAACAACAAGGTGTGACTTTCAAAGTGACTGATGAGTATAGGTACTGTATATTACTAATATCAACAACTTCTCACTCAGAGCTACTATAATGCTTCTCCTGATGTGTAATACAGAGACTGTACTTAACAAAAATGCCTATATGATCATTTTTACCAGCAGTTAAAAACGACTAGTGGACATGGAAAGAATGACATGAAGAATGAAAGCACCAAGGTGCTGATGCCTCAGTGCCAGCGCCTCAGCGGAGGTATGCATTCTTGGATCATCACCAAAACGTTATGGGTTCCTCTCTAGCCCAAGGATGACCTGTGGTAAAAATTTCATCCAAATCTATCTAGCAGTTTTGAAGTATTCTTGCTAACACACTGTGAAAAGATAAGAGCCTTGGTGGAGGTATGCGTTCTAGGATCATCACCAAAATGTTATGGGTTCCTCTCTAGCCCAAGGACCACCTCTGGTAAAAAATTTCATCCAAATCCATCCAGTAGTTTTGGAGTACACGCATGCGCAGTGAAAATAATTTGCAGTTCCATGCCCGTACTGTGGGCAGCAGCCAAGAGCCACCAAACTGATTTGAACAGCTGCAATCCAAACAAAAGAAGAGCACGGTGGCAGACATTTTAAAAGGCGGAAGCGATGGAGGTACGTGAATACAATGATAATCAAGATGAACAGGAGCTTTTGCTGTTTAGTGGCATAGAAAGAAAACAGATGGGCAAAGAGGCGGACATTTGTTCACCCAGTATTGGCAGATTGCTCAGTACTTTTATTTTTTATTTAACCTTTATTTAACCAGGCAAGACAGATTAAGAACACATTCTTATTTACAACTGTGACCTGGGGACTTCCCTGCGGCGGGAGTTTCCAGGCGCATGCGCAGTTCACTGTGACCCTTTGTGGGCAAGGAATGTTGGGACTTGGAGCTTTTAGCGAATTTTTAACAAGCTTTACCTCATCCTTCCTCTGCAAAACTAAACAGTGTGAAAACAATCAATGTGATGAATAAATGGTGTTGTTTGTGGGCGACCCCCACAGCCTACGGACAAGCAGAGCGCACAGCTGGAGCAATTAGCAGAACAATGACTGATATCAATAGGCAGCCTCTCTTTGTGTAGCTCCTTCCTGCCAGTAATCTGCTTTTGATATGTGTGACTCAAATGCAGGTGTTCGTGACTTCCTGCTCTGTTCTGTGATGCAAATGTGCCTTTCATGTATTGTCTGTAACTGGGTATATAAGCTGACTGAAATTCACATGTTCTCCCTCTCTGACTACTGCTTCTGACTACACGCCTTGGCTGAGAGCCTGAGAGCTCGCTCCGGCGCGCCTGCACGGCGCTGGAGTGAGTTCTGTGATGGCGGAATAAAATAAAACCCACTTTTAAACCTCAGTTTGCTGCTTATTATTTCATGCCGCCACATTGTTGCTCAATATGTGGATTTTTCAGTAACTGCTATTTTATAACAGTTCAGCTAGAGATCGACTGTGACAGGAAGTCATCCATGTGCTGTAAAAAAGTTGCACTGCTGCCTCTAGTGGCCTGGCATAGTTATTACAATACCTATTCCCCCAGCTTCATTGACATTAAAGGTGAGTTAAATATGTGTTTATTTTGAAAACAAAGCCTTATCTTAAAATTCTGGCAAATTAAAAGTCGAGAAAATATAGCGATACAATGATACAAGCCTTTAGTTCCACTTGACTTTGACCGGGCGAGCTGAAACATAGGGGTGGACAGAAGGGCAGATACATACACACATCCACACACAGACGTATTCACTGTTTACTGTATGCCTCTCTGTTTCACCAAGGCATAATGATGGCAGAGGTTTACTGTAGCACACACACACTTCTGGCTGCTCCCTATTCAGGGTCACCACAGTGGATCATGGGTCTGCATGTTTGATTTGGCAAGAATTCTATGCCGGTTACCCTCCCTGATGCAACCTTCCCTGTTTACCCAGGCTTGGAACCGGCACAAGGAGTATACTGGTTTTGTGCTCCCCCTGTGGCTGGGTACCCAACTTTCCTCATTCTATTTATGCTGAGCACCAAGCTAGAAGGCAGAAAGTACCTTTTTTTTTTTGGTCTTTGGTATGACCCAGCTGGGGCTTGAACCCACAACCTCCCAGCTGTGGGGCAGATACTCTACCTCAAAGTGACCACTCCATTCCAGAGGTTTACTGTAGGAATGTGTGTAAATTAGACCCTCATCTTTTCCTTACTCTGACCCTAACTATTACCCTAATGTTAATGGCTAATGACAGTTAAACCAGAAATAAACCTCAAAAATTATTCAAACATTAAACAATCACTAAAATAGAGGAGTGGACCAACTTTAGTCACCAAAAGACAAGTATTGATAGCTTCTTTATGTACAATTGTAACTGCTTTGAAATCGTTGCAAAGTTATACTGGAAAGTTATGATATTTATGACCAAAAGAGATTATATTCATAAACATTAGTTAACATCTCAACCAGAGGTTGTACTGTGGAGATGTGTGGAAGGACGAGGCTGAGTTTATTCCTCAAAACCAGCTTTATTCACAATCACATTCTCCAACATCCAAAAACAGAAAAAGAGAAGGGACTCCCCCACATTCTGTCCCTTAAATACCCCAGGACATCAAAGCACACATTCACATTGTCTTTCATTCCCAAATCACCGTGCATCCCCCACCAGGTCTCCTCGTCTCCGTCTAAAGTCCTGGTGGTCAGGAAATCCCGCACGGCCATCTCTTCGCCTACAAAAGGCCAGACTTCACATCCTCCTGTTACCCCTAGGAGGTTCAGTCCCTTTTGTTCTTCTGAGACGTGAAGCATACAACCAGCATACAGTAATTCACATGTGAAGCATATGGAACCCACATATGTGCACCACATGACCCCCTCCGAACGTCTAAGATGGAACAACATAACCACAGATTGCATGTCATAATAAAATCACTACACATCAGTCCACATGCCGCTTGGGTCGCAGTCTTCTCCCGTATTTGCTGTAAGCAGGCTGTACCACTTCCGCGGCGTCCTCCTGCTGTGGAGCTGCTGCCTGGGGATTAGAACTGTTAGTCAACCTCTGTGGGTGTTCTGGGGAATGCTCTCTGGGGGGCCTGCCGCGCCGAGGAGCCTTAGCTAACTGCACAATTTCGTCAGCTACCACAAAAGCGGGTTTGAGTCTATTAATGCCAATCATTTCTTTTCTTCCCCCCAAATCTCACAAAAAATGCTTATCCCCTGTTTCCAGCACTCTATATGGTCCGTCATAAGGTGGGCGTAAAGGCGGACAATGGGCATCATGTCTGACAAAAACAAACTCGGCATTTTTTAAAGCCTTAGGCACAAAAACATGCGGAAAACTGTGGTGAACGGGGCCAGGTAGCGTGCTCGGGCCTGTGCTATTCTGTAACCGCTGAGCCGGGGAGCACTCTGGCGCTGGATTATCCGGGAGAAATTCTCCGGGCAGCCAAAGTGGCTGTGCGAAAACTAGTTCAGCTGGGGAGGCTTCTAAATCCTCTTTAGGTGCAGAACGCAACCCCAATAAAACCCATGGTAGTTTGTCCACCCAATTTGCATCCGTAAGTGACGCTCAGAGCCGCCTTCAGTGACCTGTGAAAACGTTCGCATAACCCGTTAGCCTGCGGGTTGTACGCAGTCATGCGGTGGATCGTTGCCCCCAGGCTGTGGGCCATCACTGACCAAAGTTCGGAAACAAATTGAGGGCCTCTGTCGGACGTAATGTCCGACGGGACTCCAAAACGCGCTACCCATGCTGTTAAAAACGCGCGCGCAACCTCCTCGGCTGTGGTTGACGACAGTGGAACCACTTCCGGCCAGCGCGTGGTGCGGTCAACCATTGTCAGAAGATGTGTGCACCCTTGTGAGGGCGGGAGGGGGCCTACGAGGTCCACGTGGACATGATCAAACCTTTTAGCTGGGATGTGAAACGGCTCCAAGGGAGCTCTCGTGTGTCTATGAACCTTGGCCCGCTGACAAGCCACGCAGGCTGCCGTCCACTCTCTAACTTGTTTGCGCAGGCTCGGCCATACAAATTTCTCTCCTACCATTTTGACCGACACATGCACTCCCGGGTGCGCCAGAGAATCAATCGAGTCAAAAACGCGGCGGCGCCACACGGCTGGAACCACCGGACGCGGCCGCCCAGTGGAGACATCGCAGATTAGGGGGGGCATGCCGTCTTGCAGCACCCTGTTCTCCAGCCTTAACCCTATTGGTCCAGACTGGAGCGCGCGCACATCCGCGTCGCTAACCTGCTCCGCGGCCATGGCTGCATAATCTATCCCCACGCGGACGGGGGCCGCGCGCACTTCCGCGTCGCTAACCTGCTCCACGGCCATGGCTGCAGAATCTACCTCCACGCGGGCTGGCGCCTCTACAGCGCGCGAGAGGCAGTCCGCCACTACATTAAGTTTACCCGCCACGACCCCCAGTCTTGGCGTTTCCCGAGCGCTTGAAATGGCATGGTGGAATGCACTTGCGTGCCCTCTCTGCGACGCGGCGATGATAGAAGCAAAGGACGTCGTGAGCTCCGTGTTTCCTGGCCCCTGCCGCCGCCGTCGTCGGTGAGTCTGGTGCTGCAGCCTCTGGCCCCCTGCCATCTCTGGACGTTGCGCCTAGCTCCGCTGCTGCAGCCGCAGCCACGCGCCGTTTATTGGCGTCGACGAGTCGTTGCGCCTCCTGGCCCAGCTCGTGGTAGTCTCGTCAGGCAAACAGTGGTGAACTGGCCAGGGTCACTCTCACCGCTGACAGTAGGGTCCTGAGGAAAAGGTGGGTGAAGATGAAGTTATCATCTTCGGAGTCTCTCAAACTCAACATCTTCCCCATCAGGTCTGCAGGTCTGTCGCTCTCGAACTCAGTCAGCGCCAGGAGCCTCTCTGCTCGCTCCTCCACTGAGGGGGTGAAGTAACGGATGAGTGCAGCCTTCAACGTGCTGTACTTGTTGCTGTCCGGTGGGTGGTTGATCAGGTTCGCCACCCGCTGGGCTGTGTGGTTGTCCAGCTTTGCAACCACATGGTAGAACTTTGTGGTGTCCACCGAAATCCTCCGGAGGTGGAACTGTGCCTCGACTGCACTAAACCAGGAGCGCGGATTGCTCGGCCAGAAGTCCGGTAGTTGAACTGTGGCTGCATTCATTTGGCTGGCTCCTGACGAGTCTGGCTCGGGAGATTCGTCTCCGCTCATGATACGTTGTAGGGTCACCAGTGTGGAGATGTGTGGAAGGACGAGGCTGAGTTTATTCCTCAAAACCAGCTTTATTCACAATCACATTCTCCAACATCCAAAAACAGAAAAAGAGAAGGGACTCTCCCACATTCTGTCCCTTAAATACCCCAGGACATCAAAGCACACATTCACATTGTCTTTCATTCCCAAATCACAATGCATCCCCCACCAGGTCTCCTCGTCTCCATCTAAAGTCCTGGTGGTCAGGAAATCCCTCACGGCCGTCTCTTCGCCTACAAAAGGCCAGACTTCACATCCTCCTGTTACCCCTAGGAGGTTCAGTCCCTTTTGTTCTTCTGAGACGTGAAGCATACAACCAGCATACAGTAATTCACATGTGAAGCATATGGAACCCACATATGTGCACCACAGTACAAGGATTTAGTGTTGTCCGTCAAGATGACAGAGAAGGTTGTAAAAATTCTGTCATGACCCATTATAATCTGTCATACAAAGAATAAATAAATCTCTCCATCTATATTTGTAAGTCTTTATTATACTCAAAGTTGCCAACTAGTAAAATAAACAAAATGTATTTAAATAATTTTTTGGTGTATTTTTAAAAGAAAATGTGCTGTAAATCACCACAGGACCTCAGCTATATAATTAATAAAGTGATAATATCTGATACAAACGAAATTATTCAATAAATTATTTAATAATAATTTTTAAAATATATTTTTTCTTAATGAAAATCATACTTATAAATACCGAAAACACTGTTCAAAAAACACACAGGACTCACTTGGATTAGGGATTAATTTCAGTCACAGAGAAAAACAATTCCCAGAGGTGTCAGGGGCCGAGCCGACTTGGTTTCCCCAGCTCGGTCCTGACCTCCCTGTGGGTCTAGGTGCCACTGTATATTTGTATATTATGTACTGTATTTCAGTGTGCTTCCCTAACCTTAGTCACTGCTCTCTGGCCAGCAGCTGTGAGGCAGCCCTCTTTGGCTCACTCTTGGGTGAGCGCTGGCTGACAGTCTGCCGGTCCTCCTCTCTCATTATCACCAGCTGTTCCCATTCCCGTTTGCCATCTCCCCGCTCCTCGCCCAGGTGCTCCCTATCACACCATTACCAGCAATACATGTACTTAAGCAGCCTTTTGCCAGTCACGCATTGCTGGGTCATTGAATTGTCAGTGTATTGGATTGCATTGCATTGTCAGTGAGTAGTTTGCTGTCTGCTCTTCAACGACGTGTATCCACTCTGCGCATTTCGTGGTTATCTGGTGCCCACACAACGATACCGGCTGTGGGACGTCAGCGTGGGCACACGTTTCTCCTTATGCGTTCGTGGGGCGATGCTGGCCCCCGAACACCAACCGTAAGTGTTTCTTTGCATTTTTGTAAGTCTTCACCTTTTTGGGAACGGTTTGTCATCAGTCTTTGTGTTCAATAAATGTGTTGTGGTGAACCCTTGCATGTAAATCTTCATCATTTTACCCCTCACCGTGTGCTGCATAAAAGCACACGGGGAGGTTCATGACAAGAGGTAAGAAGAAATTTCCCTTGGATAAAGGTTTTATCTGTTTATTCTGTGTAATTTTGACCAGATTCATCCCAGTTTGTGCTGGGCCAGAGCAGTTGTAGGAAGCTGAGTGCACACAGCAGCAGCAGCAGGTTCCATAATTTTTGGCTGCAATGGATGAGGCGCTGGGGTCGGATCCCTTGATCCAAGTCAACAACACAGGTACCCGCCAGGAATCAGCAGGATCCACTGAGCACCACGAAGCAAGAGGATAGGAACTGATCTGTGTTGTGAAGGGCAAACAGGCCCTCCCTGCTTACATATCCCTGGGTTTGGAAGGTAAACCAGTATTATTTAAGATACTAGGCAGGGGCAAAAGATTCTTCTTTTTTTGTGGTCAAGACAGATGAAGCTCCAAAATTACATAGGATTAAAGTTAGGCGTTAAATCACAATCCATCAAAATGATAGATGGTCTTAAAAAGTCACTGCTAAAAGTAATCAGCCAATGAAGGAGAATTCAGTTAACATGATCATTGACCTCAACATCATTCCAGCTCCAGACTTTCACTGCTATCAATACGTATAGGTATGTTGTTTTCTGAATAATAGCATGCTGGCATTACTCGTGCAATATTTTGCCTCAAGGATCGGGTAAAATTATTTGTCATGTTGAAATAAAGCACAAAGGGGTTCCACAAGGTTAAGTTCTGAGCCCTTTATTATTTACTATGTATTTAACAGCACTGGACAAAACTGACATAACGTTCGGCTCAGGAGACGCACACACACAGGCTCAGAGTAGTTCAAATAGTTTATTTGCAACAGGAGTGACTGGATGTGTGTCTGCTGGATGTTAATGTATTGGTGGTGGCGTCTGCTTCTGGCACAGGGGCAGGAGACCGTACAGCCGGCAACCCTATGGGAGAAAGCACAGAGACACAGGGTGACGAGCACACACCAACACAGGAGGAGAAATAGGCGAGGGAGAAGCTTACTTGCTGGGAACAGATGACTGGCACTACAAGGCTGGAACCCGGGAGACAGCCACCTGCAGGGCTCGGTGCAGCAGCGAGGAGTGACGAGGGGACGGAGTGTCCGCCGCCGAGGAATCCACCTGTGCACAGGGGAGCAGATTGAGAGAGATGAGGTAAGGCGTTCTTACCGCACTGAGTCGTGCTGAAGGATTGCTTGCTTCTCATGGAAGGGAGATGAAGTCTAACGGCTTCAGGCCGAGGCTCTGGGCGAGGCGGCTTTTATCCCTCGCCGCTGATGACGAACAGGTGCGCGAGCAGGTGGCGCCGCTGATGAATGGCGCGGCGTGACAGTACTCCCCCCTCTAGCAGCGCCTCCTGGCGATGGCTTATCTGGGTGCGCTCGGTGGAAGTCCGCGATGAGCGATGGGTCCAACACAAATGACGAGGATACCCACTGTCGATGCTCGGGCCCATAGCCCTCCCAGTCCACCAAGTACTGCAACCCACGACCCCGGCGCCGAGAGTCCAGGATGGAGGCGACGGCCCAGGCCGGATGGCCATCAATCATCCGGGGCGCGGGTTGCGCAGCAGGAGGGGGGCAAAGGGGGTCGGTGACTGCCAGCTTCACCTTTGACACGTGGAAGGTGGGATGGATGCGGAGGGAGGGGGGAATAGCCACGCGCACAGCCACCGGGTTGATGATCCAGGTGATGGGATAGGGACCCATGAAGCGCTGTGCCAGCTTTCTCCTCTCGCCTTTTAGGGTGACGTCCTGGGTGGAAACGTAGACACGTTGCCCAACTCTGTACGCCGGGGCAGGTCTTCTATGCCGGTCCGCCACAGTTCTATTGCGCTCCGCTGTGCGTAAAAGCGCATTACGTGCGGCAGTCCAGATGGAGCGGAACTGCCTGAGATGTGCTTTAACTGAGGGGACAGTTACCTCACTCTCCTGCTCTGGAAACAGCGGGGGGTCGTAACCCAGGGACGCCTTGAAGGGAGACATCCCTGTAGCAGAAGAGCGAGCGGTATTATGAGCATACTCAACCCAGGCGAGATGGTTGCTCCAGGACGTTGGTTTGGATGAGGTCACACAGCGGAGCGCAGCCTCCAGCTCCTGGTAGGTCCGCTCACACTGCCCGTTGGACTGGGGGTGATGGCCGGAGGAGAGGCTCACCTTGGCTCCGATGGCGTTACAGAACGACCTCCAAACCTCGGATGAAAATTGGGGGCCCCGGTCCGAGACCACGTCCACCGAAATCCCGTGCAGCCTGACCACGTGTTGGACGAGGAGATCCGCCGTCTCCAGGGCAGTAGGGAGACCTCGCAGGGGGACGAAGTGCGCCGCCTTGGAGAAACGGTCCACGATGGTCAGGACGGTGTCAAAGGAGTTGGAAACGGGGAGTCCGGTGACGAAATCCAACGCGACGTGCGACCAGGGCCTGCCAGGAATGGGCAGGGGCTGGAGCAGACCCGCTGGAGGGGCATTTCCCGACTTGCAGGTGGCACAGATTGGACAAGCCCGGGCGTAGCGGGCTGCATCCCTCCGCAGGCCTGGCCACCAAAAGGACCGTTGGAGGAGGTTGATCATCCGGGAGGTGCCGGGATGACAGGTGAGCCGGGAGGTGTGGAGCCAGTGGATGACCTCTCCTCGGACCGCAGATGGCATGAACAGTCTTCCTTCCGGTCCGCCGCCGGGGTCAGGTTCCACCTCCTGCGCCTTCCGGATCTTGCTCCTGATGTCCCAGGAGATGGCACCCACGACGCACGACCTGGGCAGGATGGTGTGGGGCGTCTCCTCAGCCTCCACGGGGGTAAACTGCCTAGAGAGGGCGTCAGGCAGGCCGTTCTTGGAGCCTGGCCTGAAGGTGATGGTAAAATGGAACCTGGCGAAGAACAAAGACCAGCGCGCCTGGCGGGCGTTCAGGCGCTTGGCAGATCGTAAATATTCTAAGTTCTTGTGGTCCGTCAGGACCACGAACGGCAGGTCCGCCCCCTCTAGCCAGTGGCGCCACTCCTGTAAGGCGAGTTTGATGGCCAGGAGCTCTCTGTCCCCCACATCGTAGTTCCTCTCCGCCGGGGACAAGCGCCGGGAGAAGAAGGCACAAGGTCGTTTGGCGCCATCGTCCGGCGACCGCTGGGATAGCACTGCTCCCACTCCCGTGTCCGAGGCGTCTACCTCCACAATGCACTGCAGCGCGGGGTCGACCTGGCGAAGGACTCGGGAGGAGGAGAACTCCGCTTTCAGCGCCTGAAAGGCGGCAGCGACCTCTTCGGTCCACCGGAACGGGACCTTTGGGGACGTGAGGCGGGTCAGTGGTCCGACGATGGAGCTGAAGTTGGGGACAAAGCGGCGGTAGAAATTGGCGAAGCCCACGAATTGTTGCACCTGCTTCCGTGATGCAGGTGTAGGCCACTCCACCACCGCCTTCACCTTCTCTGGGTCAGGAATCACCTTGTCGTGGGCGATGATGAACCCCAGGAAGGAAGCAGTTCTGGCGTAAAATTCGCATTTTTCAGCCTTCACGTATAGTCGATTCTCCAGCAGTCTTTGGAGGACCCACCTCACATGGACCTGGTGCTCGTCTCTGGACTTGGAGAAGATGAGAATATCGTCCAGGTAGACGAACACGAAAAGGCCAATGAAGTCCCGGAGAACGTCATTAATGAGGCGCTGAAAGACGGCAGGAGCGTTGGTCAACCCGAATGGCATTACCAGGTATTCAAAGTGGCCGTTCGGGGTACGGAAGGCTGTCTTCCATTCATCTCCCTCCCGGATCCGGACGAGGTGGTAAGCGCTGCGTAGATCCAGCTTGGTGAACCAGGTCGCCCCCTGGAGGGAGTGAAAGGCAGTGTCCATGAGGGGCAGGGTGTAACGGTCCTTCTCAGTGATGTCGTTGAGGGCCCGGTAGTCAATGCAAGGGCGGAGAGACCCATCCTTTTTTCCCACGAAGAAGAACCCTGCCCCCACGGGTGACGATGATGGGCGAATTATCCCAGCACTCAGTGATTCCTTCAGGTAGGCGTTCATTGTCTCCTTCTCCGGCGCTGACAGGCTATAGAGTCGACCAGAAGGTAAGGGAGCCCCCTGGCGGAGGTTGATGGCACAGTCATAGGGCCGATGAGGGGGAAGAGACAAAGCTTTCGCCTTACTGAACACCATACCCAGGTCGTGAAATTCCGGGGGCACCAGAGACAGGTCCGGGGGTGCAGCGTCCGTCGCAGGGGGAGAAGCGGATGGAGAGCAGGCAGCGGACTGAAGGCAGGTGCCCATACAGAATGTGCTCCATGCCGATACCCCAGCTGACTTCCAATCCAGGACAGGGTTGTGAAGGCGTAGCCAGGGATACCCCAGGATGACGGGCGACACAGAGCTGGGAAGGACATAAAAGGTCATCTCCTCCCGGTGGTTTCCCGAGATGATGACCGGAACGGGGATGGTCTGGTGTGATACTCTCCCAAGGGAAGCACGGGAGAGGTTGACAAGGGAGATGGGATTTTTCAGTGCCTGACAGCGGATGCCCAAACGGGTTGCCAGGCTCTGTGAAATGAAGCTGCCTTCTGCGCCCGAATCCACCAGTGCGTGGGTGAGATGTCCAGTGGGGTTGTGGCAGAAACGGATGGGCAGCTTCAATTGGGTAAGTGGATTTAACCGGTTGACATCCGCGAGGCCCCCTACAGTGACTCGCGGACCCCGCCGACTGGCTTTCCGTGGACAAAGCTTCACCGTGTGTTGGTCATCTCCGCAATACATGCAGAGATTCCACTCACGGCGGCGTTGTCTCTCCGCAGGGGAAAGCTTTGTCCAGCCCGTCACCATCGGCTCCGACTCCTCGGGGCACGATGGTGGCAGCGCCGCCAGGGGGCGAGCTTGGAACAGGTGCGGCGAGGCTTCGCGAGGGCGAGAAGAAGACAACTTCCGCCCCGAGGAGCGCTCGCGCAGCCTGTTATCCAAACTGATCGCTAGAGATGTTAGCTCCGCTAGCGTCTCAGGGATATCCCGCCCAGCTAGTTCATCCCTCAGATCATCATTGAGACTGCGGAGGAAAAGGCCGCAGAGGGAGCGTTCCTCCCAGCCTAACTCCTCCGCCGCTACCCAGAAGTTGACCGCATAGGCTGCACGGTGGCGCAGTGGTTAGCACTGCGGCAGCACAGTTTACCCTTGGCCGGGGGATTGTGGGGATCGTGGGTTCGATCCCAGCCCCCGACCAACAGTGATCTGTGTGGAGTTTGCATGTTCTCCCCGTGTTGCGTGGGTTTACTCCGGGATTTCTCCGGTTTCCTCCCACATGCCAAAGACATGCATGTTAGGTTAATTGGCTGTTCTAAATTGTCCCTAGATATCTGTTTCCTATGGGCCCTTAGAATAGAGGGTTAGTATTAATGAAAGCGCTTTGAGTGGTCTTTGTGACTAGAAAAGCGCTATATAAGTGCAGGTTAGTTAGTTAGTTAGTAGTTAGATAGTCCGCTGCCGACCGGCTTCCCTGCTGGAGAGCGAGAAGCCGATCGACCTGGACCGTCTCGGTAAGAGCATGGTCAAAGACCTCCAGGAAGCGTCTCACGAACTGGTCATACGTGAGGGTGGCATAACTGGGCTTCGCCATTACGGCGTAGGTCCAAGTTAATGCTCGCCCCTCCAGGAGATTCCCGATATAACCAATTCGGCTATGATCTGAGGGAAAGTCCCCGGGTACCCGGTGGAAAACGGACTCACACTGCATAATAAACCCCCGCGCTCCGCCGAGCTTACCGCTAAAGCGGGCGGGGGTTGGAATGGGCGTGAGCCGAACCGGTGCACCCGGAACCTGCTGGACGGCCACTGGAGCAGCAGGAGCTGCGCCACCCTGACGAGCCGGGGGGAACGGCTGCTGAGGGTCCAAACGGTCCAACCGGTTAGTTATAGAACTCAACTGATTAAAAATCACCTGTTGCTGATAGACTAATTGATCCACTCGAGCCTCGAGAGTGGAAAACCGGTGTGCGAGCCCGCCGTCTGCCGAGCCGCTCTGCTGAAGCCGTACTGACATAACGTTCGGCTCAGGAGACGCACACACACAGGCTCAGAGTAGTTCAAATAGTTTATTTGCAACAGGAGTGACTGGATGTGTGTCTGCTGGATGTTAATGTATTGGTGGTGGCGTCTGCTTCTGGCACAGGGGCAGGAGACCGTACAGCCGGCAACCCTATGGGAGAAAGCACAGAGACACAGGGTGACGAGCACACACCAACACAGGAGGAGAAATAGGCGAGGGAGAAGCTTACTTGCTGGGAACAGATGACTGGCACTACAAGGCTGGAACCCGGGAGACAGCCACCTGCAGGGCTCGGTGCAGCAGCGAGGAGTGACGAGGGGATGGAGTGTCCGCCGCCGAGGAATCCACCTGTGCACAGGGGAGCAGACTGAGAGAGATGAGGTAAGGCGTTCTTACCGCACTGAGTCGTGCTGAAGGATTGCTTGCTTCTCATGGAAGGGAGATGAAGTCTAACGGCTTCAGGCCGAGGCTCAGGGCGAGGCGGCTTTTATCCCTCGCCGCTGATGACGAACAGGTGCGCGAGCAGGTGGCGCCGCTGATGAATGGCGCGGCGCGACAAAAACATTCCAAATGTAACATTTAATTTCTATGCTGAAGACACCATCATCTACTGCTCTGCTTCCACTCTTGCAAAGGCTTTTGAACATTTTAACAGAGTACAGGAACAGCTTGGTCGTTTGTTTTAAATGCAGAGAAAACTTGTGTTCTTCACCACTTCAAATACAGTGAGATTAGCACTACCTGAAAAATTTTTTAACAAGAAATGATCAACAAATAGAGTTGGTATCTGATATATCTAAGGCTCTTGATTTGGGCAGTGCGGTGGTGAAGTGGTTAGCACTGTGGCAGCACAGCATCTCACCCTTGGCCGGGGGATCCCGGGTTCCATCCCAGCCCCTGACCAACAGTGATCTGTGTGGAGTTTGCATGTTCTCCCCGTGTCTGTGTGGGTTTACTCTGGGATTTCTCCGGTTTCCTCCCACATGACAAAAGATGCAAGTTAGGTTAACTGGAGACTCTAAAGTGGCCCCAGGTGTGAATGTGTGTGTGAATGGTGAAAGGGCTGGGCGCTGCACCAGTGACTGCCTCATCCACTCATGTGGATGCCCTGTAATTTCCCTGTTGTGGGATTAATAAAGGATTCTAAATCTAAATCTAATTGATGAGCACTTGTCTTTTAAGGAGCCCATTCAGTATGTTGTAAATAAGATAAAGCCATTATTAGGATTTTATCACAGAAACAAAATTGGAGAAAGTTTCTATGAATGCACCTGCTCATGGTCTTAATTCTGTCCACAGCAATACAGCAAAAATAAACTCCAGGTCCATTTATTCAGTTAAAACCTTGACATCAGTTCATAAGCCTTGCTTTCTTTCTCCTCAGGCTCCCACGTTTCTTTTCAAACATCAGCTGTGGAGCTGTACACCAAATTTGGCTTTAATAGGGGAGGAAAATGATGGCCAAACACTGTGCTGCCGGCAAATCATCTCCCCACTCGTTTCTCCCTCTCTGCATCTTCACCTCTGTGCCCCAATCATTGCATTTGGCCTATAAATAAATGCCTGAGTTGTCACACAAGCAAATGGAGCTGCCAACACAGGAACTGGTGAAAGGGAGCTGAAACTGGGGACAGAATGACAATGAGCTTGATATTCATCTTTGCCAAAGCATCAGGGATGCGAAGGCAAAGCAGGTAAATTCGGATTGCTTCTCATTCTGGTGGCAGCTCCAAGAGACGTGGAAACTAACAATATTAATGAGACAAAAACATTGTCATTCTAACAGTTCTCTGTGAGACTGGCGGAGGGCCTCTGCTATGATTGTGGGGGAGAGGCAAAGTGCCAAAAAAAATCCTTGTCAAAGCAGAGAAAATAGGAAAAATGCTGAAATATCAATAAAGGACCAAGTGTCAACAGAGCATTGTGCGGACAATCTGAACACATTTTCATAGTGCACAATGGGACACTATTTGTTGAGTCATCCCCCACACAGCAAAAAGAATAGCTGTTAAATTCAGCCTGGTAAACATATTGGCTTTTTGTGTATAGGGTATTCTCACCCCCGTCTCTTCTCTCTCTGCTTCAAGGACAATATCTGGTCAAATATTCAGCTCAAACACAAAATTTGCCATCTGCACTTTACTAATATGAACTTTGAGAGTGTACAGACAACAACAAGCAAATGTGGCAAAACAAAGGCCACGTCATCCACAGCTCTGAACCACTACCACCTTATCCTCAGCCATTAGATCAGCTACAGCGCAGGAGCATCACGCTAAAATCTGACTTATTATTATTACTATTATTGAAGCTATTACCAATTCATACCTTCCATTTTATTGTGCGTTTAGTTATCCTGGCCAATATAATAAATGCTATTGTGTACCAAACTATTACAACAGCACAATGGCAGCAAATTGAGAAATTTATTGATAACTTAATAGGTTTTTGCTCACCACTGGTAAGCACGTTTCTTACAGTCTCTGCATAATTACATCAGATCGTTGAACAGCTCCATCGGAGGGTTTACCCGTGAGCTTGCAGCAACAGAATGCAATTTTCTTACCATTATTCGCTCACAGAATCCTGACCTTGTTTGAACTTCAGCTGGTAAGCTATTAACTTGATTGGCAGCAGTCTCAAAAATCCTTGGGGAAGGAACTACACCCCGCATGTCCACTAAAAAGACAAGCAACTGCACATGTAATAAGTCTGCACACATGCACATACCAGAGGTTACTTGAGTCACACCTCATAATATGATGGTGATGGCGGCTGTATAATCCGTTGCAACAGTGTATGGCTGCTTTAATTGACCGCCAGCCAGTCCCAGTCAAGCTACAGAGATCTGAGAGGTTGACAAGTGGGAAAAAGCCTCTCGAGTGATGGTTGATCTGCCAGCCTCAACTGTTTGAATGTCAACACACTGGGAAGAAGGATGCAACAGTGCAATTATAAGTGTGGAGTGGAGCCAAAAAAAAAAAAAAAGCTCCAGCAACTGAACTAAAAATAAAAGGAACACACTTATTTTCTTAGACACAAATAGATGTTTAATTGATGGTCATAACAGCATGGGGGAGATGTTTCCTTCCCTGTTGGGGAGGCGATAATAAACAGAACATTTTCTCAAGAGTAAATACTGAGGGGACACTATAAATATTATTGGAGACAGGTCAATTTCTAGCGTTTGGGGGGCCCCCATTTTTTGGGATAGAGCACAGTTAAAATCCTTTTAAAAAACATTACATCTATCTATGACTGCACCAAATCTCTGTGTGTGTCTGTGTGTGTTCCTTAGATGCCTCTCAAACCATTCGTCAGGCTGACCTCAGATTTTATAAGTGCTTTGCTGAGGTTATGAGGGTGTGCATCGCCGACTATGAAGTTGCTCGGTCAAAATATGTAATTTTTATCAATAAAAGTTTAATCACCACTCCATTTCCTCATGCTCTGGCTTCTAGAAGTGTGGGTGGGGTTTCGGATTGACTCTGTACTGACTGGATAATAGGCGGCATCACGACAGGTTACCAGAATGCTCTAAACAAAACAAGGAAGTGAAAAGCAATAAATTTGACCAGAAAAAGAGACTACTGAAGATTAATGCTTAAAAAATTGTACTATAATGTTGCTGTGACTGCGTAGCACAAAAGGATAATTCGGCATATGTGGAGAAGACTAGGTGCACAAGTGTGCTGGGGGGGGGGGGGGCAGCAGCCGGACCGGCTTACCGCAGTCCTTTGCAAGGAGCCAAGCCCAGCCTGCCCGGTTAATGGGAGTCTCGGATGCTGCCTTACCTGTATTTCATCCATGTGCCACCGCTGTCCTTTACGGCACCGCGGGTTCAACATGGCACCCCTCCTGGTGCTGGTGTGGTCGCACGGCTATCTAAAAATTAAAAGTTAATAATAATACCACCATGATTGTGGAGCGGAATGGCATTTGAAGCGGAATTGCATATCATATGCAGACATATATGCATGCTTTGACTAAACAACGACCGTGACCAAACACACAAAAACACCCAAATAACGAAATAAATCATTTTTATTTACCGACAAATGGGCAACACTGATGCAATAGTTGCAGCCAAAAAGGTCCTTCTGCTGTGTATAATAATGTTCGGTGTTTTGTACTTATAATATTGCTAAAATATAAAAGGATGCACTATAATGGATCTCAAATATTTGTAAACGTGTCCTGTTATAGTACTGCATGAGTTTGACAATAGACTATAAACTACACATATAAACTAAAATAATTATAATGGTGACTGAACAACTCCCATTCCCCAAAGTGCAAGACACACTATTATGAATATAACTCAAAAAAGATCACTCAAATAAGTCTGACAAACAAATAAACAAGGGTTCTTAAAACCCTTTAACTGCCCTAGGTGCCATGTGGCGCCTGGGGAAATGCAAGGCAACTCAAGCCACCACCCCCCAGTGGTCAAGAGTGGTAAAAAAAAATTGTCAATAAAATAGTTTATATTTCCAAGGCTATAACTTGAAAGTTACAAGAGATAATGGCTTACTGTCAATTAGAAAGATGTAGAATATGATCCAAAGTTTCAGACAGGAATAAATGTACACATCTAATTTGCATAATGTCACGGCAGCTATCTAAATTACATAACTCAGTCAATAAGTTGACACGTGCAGTTGCTGCGCTGTGCCACTGGGGGCGCGCGGCCCGTCCATTTAATCTGGCCAGTTAAAGGGTTAAACAGTTGCTAATACTGGATGTCCCATTCATTTTCAATAATTCTGTAATTAATATTCACACAATCAAATAAATCTTAGTGTTCAGTCCATTTCATGTTTGTCAAAGTCTAACATGTGATTGCCTACATATAGGCTACACCTCTTTGCATTCCACTTTCAAACAGCCTAGATTTGGGCCTATAAACCCTAACTGGGTTACCTGTTTTCAGACAAGAATACTTGCTTTCTACAGGCATGCACTAGTAGAATACAAATTTAGCAAATATCCATATGAATGTTGCAAATTTACAAGGAAATTAAAATTTCAAGAAAATAGTTACAAATTTAACAGAAAAAAGTCACGCATTTATGAAAAAAATTGCAAATCTATGAAAAAAGAGCAAATCTGTGAGAAGAAAAGTCTAAATTTTAGGGCAAAAAGTTTCTAATTATCAACAAATATGTCACAAATTTATGAAGAAAAACCTTGTAAATTTATCAGTAAAAGAATTTTGTGAGGAAAAAATTTGCAAATTTATGAGTAAAAAGTTGTTCATTTCTTTGAAAGGTCACAGATATGCAAGAAAAGGTAGCAAATTTACAAGAATAAAGTTACAAATTTATTAGTAAAAGGTTGCAAATTTAAAAGGAAAATGTTGCACATTTACATGAAAAGTCACAAATTCTTGAAAAAATGTTGCAAATTCCCCTCTGTGAACCACCACCTTATTGTGGTGGAGGGGTTTGAGTGCCTAAATGATCCCAGGAGCTATGTTGCTGGGGACAACTTGCCCCAGGTAGGGTCTCAAAAGGCAAACTGGACCTTGGTGAAGAGCCAGACTAAGAGCGGTCCTGTGGATATCCATGAAAATCTTTACATCAAGGACCCAGAGTACCCACAGGAGGCACGTGAATCCCCCCTCCAGTGAGCTCACCACCTGAAGGTGGGATCATGGTGCTATGTGAACCACGCAGAAGTCTGGGCTACTCTGCCTGGACTGATGCCCCTACGACCTGGGCCCCGGATAAGTGGTGATGGATGGATGTTGCGAATTTACAAAAAAGTTGCAAATTGATGAATAGAAATCTGCTAATTTACAAGAAATTTTACATTTACAAGAAAAAAGGCACAAATTTATGAGGAAAAAAGTCACAAATTTGTGACAAAATTGCAAGTCTATATGAAAACATTTGTCAATTCATTTAAAAAAAAAAAATAAAAAATTTCCAACAAAAAAAGTTTCTAATTATCAAGGAAAAAAGTCACAAATTTATGAGGAAAACCCTGAGAAAAAAAAAGAATTTTGGGAGGAAAAAGGGTGCAAATTTATCAGTAAAAAGTTACAAATTCACAAGAAAAATTCTGCATTTATACTTAGCAATAGCGCTTCAAACACATTTTTTTCAGTTATGTCACATGATATGGAAAGATTTATGACAATATTTATAATAATGTGCAACCATCTGATTTATTTTTTCTGGTGTTCGTTTAATTTCTAATTTTGGTAGCATTTTATGTGTGTCACAAGCTTGATAAGAATATGTAATAAAGGTTGTTTACTCAGAGGGCATCCAAAGATGACCACAGATTGACGTTTTGAATTTAAAGTGGATCCAAACAGAGTAATCAGTATGCAACTATACGCACTGTGTGCGTGCCACGCTTCACGTTCAGCAGATAATTCAGACATTTGGAGGATACACAGATCCACAACTATGCAGATGTTTGCACCCGAATGTTTTGATTAAAAGACATTATTATTACAGTGCTTGAAACATGAAACAGTCAGTTAAAAATAGAAAAGTATTTTGCTTTTGCATTTAAAATTGTCCAGTGAATCAGCAAGTCAACTATTTAAAGGCTCGTAGTTCTATGTGTTAGAGGCAACACATAAGAAATCATCAGGTTATGAGAAGATCTTGGAAAAGCTAAGACTTCTTGAAGGATCATAGAAAAATAAAGTAACAGCAAGGAGATTTACCACTTCAAAAAATTAGAGCAGAATTCAGCCATCAACGGTGGAGTAGCTCCTTCCAGTCTTACGAAATCACCCCAAGAGTGCTCAGATCTCCTGACCATTGACCTTGACCTTAACCTTAAGCACAGCTGAGAGGGAGACAAACCTGAGGATCACTGCGTGTGAGCTTGGTGAGAATTAGAGCAATTGCCTAGTAGGGATAACAAGTTTCATAAAATCATATAAGCCCTAACATCTCCTGACCTTTGACCCTGAACTTGACCTTGAGCGCAACCTTGACGCAGACCCACCTAGGGATCATTGTGTATGAATCTGTTGAGAATTAGGGCATTTGTCTGGGAGGAGTATTGATTCTTCTGAAATCACACAAGTACACAGATCTCCTGATCTTTGACCTTAACCTTGGCCACAACCTGGATGCAGACTCACCTGAGGATCACTGTGTGCAAATCTGATGACTATCTGGCCTAGGAGGAGTAGGGATTCCCATGAAATGTGGACTGACAAATGGACATTAGCTCCTTTCAGCTTTCAGCTTTGCCCAAATGAGCTAAAAATGACCTCTAAAGCAGTCAATATATATGTTATAATAGGGTTTGTGATGTCTTTTGTATAATGTGCTAAGACTCATTTTAACTAAAACCAGCGTGCACTGTACAGTGGAAATCTACATTAATAAAAATCACACTACTAGAAAGAGAAGCCTGGACCAGCTTCATACCATCTTATGAATTCTACAGAAATCTTATCTTTGCTATATTGTGTGAATGATGATAGCACTTGAATCTAATCTTTTGAACTTCGGGCTTTTTCTTTTTCTTGTCTCAGACAAGATCCCTCATCTAGAAGTATAATCATGTCCTTGTTAATCCACTCAATAACGGCTGTTAGACTCAAAGGTCAAGGAAAATTAACTCGTATATGAATTGTAATTTTCTTTGAATTATTATAAGGCAAATGTTACCTCTAATACGGCTCACACCGAAACCAAATTAACATCTTTCAAAAACACTAGGAGGTACATTTAAGGTAAGGTGCCGATGAACAAGCTTGTAAAAAGAGGAAATGTTTGCACGCATCTATTCTAGGAAAGGAATAATACTACTTTTTGATTTGATTGGCGATTGGCGACCAGCTTACAGGTGCATTACCGCCACGTACTTCACTCTATGACGTCTGGCTTGAACTAAAAAGTAACGTCACTCGGTCAACCAAGGAACAATACCAGTAAAGACAATGTGAAGGTAAAAGCTGATCAGATAAAAGATGACCTGGAAGACGTTTCATGTGTGTGTGTGTGTGTGTGTGTGTGTGAACTCCATTCAAAAGCTGAGCACCTACTAAAAGCTTCTGTGTGGTGCTGCAGAGCCAGCCTGAAGAACATTTCCACAGTAAAGTTGCATGTCAATGTGATTACCATCTCACCCTCAAGGACACTGGATCGTGAGGTGCTTGGCTCGGTTGTTAAATGTGTGTAGCCCAGTCGTTCTCAATTAAGCACGGGTCTCCTAATTCAATAAGAGCTCCTGTTTGTAATTTAATCTTAAACTTCAGTGAGTGAAGAAAAGCCAAACAAACTTCTCCAGGCAGTAGACGGGGGGGAGGGGGGGGGAGTTTGGGTGACTTAAAAAGATTAATCATCCCCATTATTTTCTCTGTACAGTTTTCAAAGCTGGTTCTGCAAGCATCTGAACATGGCTGTAATGTACAAGTTTGTTTGATGCACAGACTTCTGTGGGATCCCTGCGAGACTACAGGAACGGTTCTCTGGCGTCTCATCGCTATTTCTGTATGTGACTGTCTGGCTTCCTCGCACTATGCTTTTCATTTTGGATCAGTCATGTGAATGTGAGTGAAAAGGAGAAAAGAGGGGAGGGTGAGGAATAGAACAGAACAGAATAGAATCGGACACAACAGAGGCAGGTGCCTACCTGAGGTAACGCAGTGGTTCTATGGTTTCAGCCTCTGCCGAGCTGTGGTTCATCTTGTCCATCTGTTCTCACCCAGCAGGTTTCAGGCAAATATGGGAAGGGGTGTGCTGTGTGTCGCGCCAAAGAAAACACTCCCTTTCCCTCTTTCTCTGATTCACTAAACACACTGTCTACCTAGTCTATGCCAGGGGGGAGACTGGGAATCTAAATGGGGTTCCTTCCCTCAGCAGCTCTCCCTCTCCCTCGCTCTCTGCGGCTCTTGATTGGTTCAGACGCTCGGAGGTAATTACTGGCTACTCCGCACACACACACACACACAGATACTCTGAATCTTGCTTCTATAGCTCTTGCCTCCTCTCTCCGTCTCTTCCCCACTGTGGCCCAGACCCATTCTCCGATTTTAAAAAAAAAAAAAACAAAGAAAAAAAAACAGCTGGCTTGGTGCATCAGCTGCGCTCGCAGGGAAACCCAGCCAATTAAGAATCAGGAGGCATGGTGCTCATCGTGTGATTGGCTCAGGCTGCCACGATCACAGCTACTTGGTCATCACCGCCTATGGGTGCAACACCCCCCCCCCTCCCCAAATTCACACAAGCACGCACAAAGACACCCGTGCATGCTCCTAAAGGTTCCCTTGATGTAGAATCTAGAGCACTCAGAGTGAGGACACACTTGACTGCTCAGTGGCTCACAAACACCAACAGCAGCTCTCACGTGATGGGAGAGAATCCAAACCCACCGCAAACATGAAGATCTGATTAGTGACGAAAAGAAATTTGCAGATCAGATGCAAATGAGCAACGCTTGCATTAAGCAAGTTTATTGGTCATAGACGGCACATGCAGGTAGCATCTCATGAGTGGTGGTACTCTCATGAGTATTACAGGTGCCAAGGAATAATCTCTCACTTTTCTCCCTCCTGTACTGTCTTTATGAGCTATCCGCTGCAGATTAATGCGAGCTATGGGGTGGTGTGTGTGGTGTGTGTGTGTGTTACAGAAATGTGCCTAATGGAGACTACATTTCCTGTAAGGACAACTAAATGAGAGCAAAGGTATAAGGAAACTTGGTATATCCTGCCACCTATGGGTTGCATGTCAAAATAAGTGTTTGGGTTTTTTTAATTGCAGGTGTGGGTATGTGTCAAATAATCAAATCAGTAATAATACGTTACCAAACTTACTTCTTGAGCAAAAATAAATTCATTTACAAAGCTGGCCCAAATAAGAGAATGTTTTAAATTATTGTAGCATAAATGTGAATCATCTTTTGCAGCCTTTTTCAGAATGCCTGGTTTCAGTGCATGTGTCTCTTTAAACCTGTAAGACTGCATTTAACTCCATCCTCCCTTTTACATCACGATTGCTAATCTTAACTGGCTTACTCCTGTGTCAGATCAAGCCTGAGCCAACTAAATGGTAAATGGCATTCTCTTATATAGCGCTTTTATTCTCATCTCTTGATGACCAAAGCACTTTACAGATCCTGCTATCCACCCATTCACACACTGATGGCGGCATGCTACCTAACATGGTGCTTCCAGACCCACCAGGAGCAATTGGGGGTGAAGTGTCTTGCCCAGGGACACAACGGCAGGATATCCAGGGAGAGCGGGATAAGAACCGCCAACCATACGGTTATTGGATGGCCTGCTCTACTTCCTGAGCTACTGCCGCCCCCAACTAATGTAAATTTGTCTTAAAGAATGAATGAATGAATGAAATAATGCATCATTGGTGGACAGGGGTGTGTGGTTTCAGTGGTTGATAGGATAGGACTGGTCCCTGGAGTACAATAAGCACAGAAACGTTTGTGAATAAGTGGCTAAACTGCTAGCTTCAGACAGGCACCTTGGATCTCAGAGAAAATAACACATTAAGCTAAAACTACATCTAAGAATGAAGTATATGGTCAAGTGTTGTTAGATGAATCAGAATGCCAGTGGTGGGTGAATAAAATTCACAGAAAATAGCGATTAAAACCAGACAGATTGGCAATTAAGCTAATGTCAGGTGGGGTGTCAAATAGTGTCTCCCCACTTAAGCGAGCCGAGAGAGAAAGGGTGTTAGTAAGGATCAACTTCTTTTTGACAGGTGACCCTTGACCCGACACGCCCCTAACCCACCCCTGACCTGACCTATGTAATTCTCTGGGGATTATCTCTAATGACACGGGGATTAGTGTGGGTATTGAATGTCGATTATAATGGGCCTGTGGGATTAGTGCAAGGTATAGAATGTCAATTATAAGTGCTTTTAAAAACTATCTTTGACCTGTGCGATTAATGTGGGGTATAGAATGTCAATTTTTAGATTAGAGTCAACTTTATTGTCATTACACATGTATGAATACAAGGTAACGAAACACAGTTTAGCATCCAATCAGAAGTGCAAAGGACAGCAGTGCAGTATATACGGTAATTAACAGTATGTGCAATTTAAGCAAATATATGCAAATATATGCAGCAGTGCAGAAAGTTAAGAGTACTGTTATGTGCAAATAATGTACAATAAGTTAGATGGGCAGTTATGTACAGGTGAGGATGGTAAGAGATGATGGTAAAAGAGTCAGCAGGGAACTAAGTTCAGTAACGTGACAGCTGTTGGAAAGAAACTGTTCCTAAACCTGCTGGTTCTAGTCCGAAGGCTTCTGAAACGTCTTCTGGAGGGGAGAAGCTGGAACAGTCCATGAGCAGGATGGTTGGAGTCCCTGAGAATGCTGCGTGCCCGGCGCAGACATCTTTTCCTGTAGACGTCCTCTATAGCTGGAAGTGGAGTCCCTGTGATGCTTTGGGCGGTTTTCACCACCCGCTGCAGCGCCTTACGGTCAGCAACAGAGCAGCTCCCATACCAGACTGTGATACAGTTGGTCAGGGTGCTCTCTATCACGCAGCGGTAGAAGTTGCCCAGGATGTCAGTTGACAGATGGTTCTTCTTCAGTGTCCTCAAGAAGAAGAGGCGTTGATGGGCCTTCTTGATCAGGCTGGTGGTGTTAACTGACCAGGACAGGTCCTCCGAGATGTGGGTCCCCAGGAATTTGAAGCTGGAGACACGTTCAACAGCTATGCCATTGATATGGATGGGGTCATGTGTCTCTCCCCTCTCCTTCCTGTAGTCCACTATGAGCTCCTTGGTTTTGCTGGTGTTAAGGGGCAGGTTATTGTCAGCGCACCAAGTAGCCAAGTGCTCAACCTCTGCCCTGTAATCTGACTCGTCGTTGTCCCTGATGAGTCCAATCACCGTGGTGTCATCTGCGAACTTTATGATGGAATTGGATCCATACATAGGCCTGCAGTCATGGGTGAAGAGGGAGTAGAGGAATGGGCTGAGTGCACAGCCCTGTGGTACACCAGTGTTGAGTGTGATGACAGAAGAACGGTTGGGACCTGACCTAACATGCTGGGGTCTGTTGGTCAGAAAATCCATGATCCAGTTGCAGGTGGAGGTACTGATTCCCAGGTCCCCAAGTTTAGTGAGCAACTTGGAGGGGATAACTGTGTTGAATGCTGAGCTGAAGTCAACAAACAGCATTCTTGCGTAGGTGTTCTTGTCATCCAGGTGTGAGAGTACATAGTGCAGCGCTGTAGAAACCGCATCCTCTGTACTCCTGTTGCTCCGGTAGGCAAACTGGTGAGGGTCCAGTGTAGGGGGAAGGCATTTTTTGAGCTGTGCCAAGACCAGTTGCTCAAAGCACTTCATGACTATGGGGGTCAGTGCCACAGGGCGATAGTCATTTAGGCACGATGGTGTTGAATGTTTCGGCACTGGTACTATTGAAGTGGTCTTGAAGCACACTGGTACCACGGCCTGGGCCAGGGACAGATTGAAGATGTCTGTGAAGACCCCTGCCAGCTGCTCAGCGCATGCCCTCAGCACACGCCCAGGAATGCCGTCAGGGCCAGCAGCCTTACGTACGTTGACATGACTCAGTGCGTTACGGACGTCGGTGTGAGTGAGTGTGAGGTGGTGGAGGTCGTCAGAGGGTGGGAAATTGATGTTCTTTTCATTATTGTCCTTGTCAAAACGAGCATAGAAGTCATTTAGCTCATTGAGAAAGGGCACAGTCATGGCTATAGGTATGGAGTTGCTGGGCTTATGATCAGAGATAGCTTGAATGCCCTGCCACATGCGTCGGGGGTCAGAGTCCCCAAAATGTTCCTCCACCTTCAGTTTGTAGCTGTGCTTGGCCCTCTTGATGCCCCTCTTCAGATCTGCCCTGGATGAACTGTAGGCCTGTGCATCACCAGATCTAAAGGCATTGTTACGTGCTTTTAGCAGAAGCCGCACTTCTCTGTTCATCCACGGCTTCTGATTTGGGTACGTGGTGATCTGTCTTTCCGTGGTGACACTGTCAATAGTGGTGTTGATATGGTCCAGGACTGAGTGGGTGTAAGAGTCGATGTTTATGTGGGAGCCACAGGTAGCCTGAGAGGTGAACATACTCCAGTCTGTGTTCCTAAACTTCTCCTGGAGTACAGAGTCAACCCCCTCTGGCCACACTTTGATGGTCCTCACTGATGGCTTCACCCGGTTGATGAGCGGTACATACTTGGGGGTAAGGAACAAAGATAAGTGATCAGACTGACCTAGGTGGGGGAGGGGAGTTGCTGTGTAGGCTCCCACAATATTGGTGTAAACATGGTCCAATGTTTTGTCCCCTCTTGTGTGACAGGAGACATGCTGGTAGAATTTAGGAAGCATTGTCTTGAGGTTAGAGTGGTTAAAATCACCCGCCACAATAAATGCTGCCTCTGGGTGTGCAGTTTATTGTTTGCTAATAGCTGCATGCAGTTCTTTCATAGCAAGCTTAGCATTAGCATCCGGAGAAATGTAAGCGGCTGTTATGATGGTACAAGTGAACTCGCGTGGCAGATAGAAAGGTCTACACTTAACCATGAGAAACTCCAGGTTAGCTGAGCAGTGTCTCTCAACAGTGACAGAGTTCGTGCACCAAGCCTTGTTAATATAAATGCACAACCCCCCCCCCCCTCTTGTCTTACCAGAGTCATCTGCTGCTCTGTCTGCCCGGAGCGTGCGTAGGCCGGCTAGCTCAATAGCATTGTCGGGTATTCCACTGTGAAGCCATGTTTCCGTGAAAATCATGATATTGCAGTTCATAAGTCTCTTATTGTTGGTGATCCGAAGCCGTAGTTCACTCATTTTGTTCGCCAGTGACCGTACATTAGCAAGGAAAATACTGGGTAGAGAGAGCCGGTACGGTGTTAGCTTTAGCTTAGCTCTTAGCCCACCGCGCTTACCCCGCCTTTGTTTACGGCCCCTACGCCGCCTGCGAGCACTTCCGGTCGGCCGGAAAGCCTGCCGAGCGTCGGGTGTTCTCCGGAGCTCAGGGATGAGACGTAGGTTGAGACGAAGGTTGCTGATAAAAAGATCGTTATCGTTACTTTGTAATCCAATGTCCAAAAGCTCATCTCGGGTGTAAGATGTAAAAGCAAAGCTGTTCTGAACGAACATACCCGAAATGAGCAGAAATAACACTGCTAATCCACAAAATCTGAGAGGACGCTGAGCCTCGCGTTGTGCACGCGCCGCCATCTTGGTCAGAGAATTATAAGTGCTTTTAAAAATGACTTTTGACCATTGGGTTAGTGTGAGAATGGAATGTTAATTATGGGGGAAACCGCTTTCAAGGATAATCAATGACATGTTTTTAGTGTGTTCATTTGGTCAGAGTGACCAAAATAAGCACCAGAATTCTCTCTCTCTCTCTCTCTCTCTCTCTCTCTCCCTCTCCCTCTCTCTCTCTCTCTCACACACACACACACACACCAAGGAGTATATTTACCTCCTCCTGAAATGCTTTAAAAGCACAGCCTCCATGGCAGACATCAACCACCATTTGCAAAACTCTGGAGTATCACCATGAGCAATCCAAAGAGAATCAAAGATATCGTATTTCTCTGCCTAAACCTCTGAGTTCCCTAAGGCTTAACCAACACACACACACACACACAGAGGGATACACTGCAGAAGTTCAGGCAGACGTCTGCACCGTTCCTTTAGAAAGAAATTTGAGGAGCTACACCTCTCGTTGTGATTGTGATGACAGATTTGGGGGAAACAGCTTGCAACCCCCTACCCTCTTCACCCCCCCCCCCCACACACACACACATACACACAAACTGCCTTCCCCCTTTCCATCATAACTCATCTAGCTCCCCTCTCCTCTTCTACTCCACTTAACCATGCTGATGGCATGTGCAATGTCCTCAGCGGAGCGGCTCAGCTGACTGTGGCTCAGCTGACTGCACCTCGCCTCCGAACTGTCAGCGGGAAACTGATATCCCGAACCCGCGGCACCTGCTTTCAGAGACGGGACCGAGCAGATCGGAGGCAACACAGATGGGGAAGGAATTTGAGATTCGAGTGGGAATGTCTCATTGTCTAGGTGTTATGGACTTTCTCTGGTGTCTTTTCTCTGCTGGCCTGCTGGCTTGTACTTGCAGGGGGCCCGGGGATACGGTGGAAGGGATAATAAAAGTTTGGTGCAGCAAGGTTTCATTTATTTGTTTATTCCCTCTCAAGCTTCATATTTAATAAACTTCCCTCGGAGATTTGTGTAGTCAGCTACATGGTTGCACAGTGTTGACACAAACTCTGACTTTGAAACTGTTAGTTATATGCACACAAACCTGCTTCAGCATGATTGCTTCAACCATTTATTACTTTTTTGAAAAGGGTCAGTTTAATTTGTGTTGACATTCCCCCCTCATATATAACCATTTTTCTGTGTTATACCTACACAGTTGTACTAACCAATAAATAAACAATTTTTTTTATTTTTTTTATTTTTTTCTGTATTATGAGGAGCATGAACAAATAAAATAGAATGATATTAAATTCTCAAGTGTGAAACAAAGCAAAACTTGCAGCTTAACACAAATATCTATCACAGCATGCAGTTTAATTAAGCTGTCTGCACAGACAACGTGAATTTTTGGTCAGCCACCAAGCTCCAGAGTAGTTTCTGGTTAATATTTTGAAACAACCTTCATTCTCACAAAAAAAAAACCCCCCCCCAAAAAAAACACCCAAACATTTTTTGATACAAAACAACAATCTCACAGTATTTTACTAACAAGCATATGCAGTCAAAACCTCAAGTATACAGAAAAAAAAAAAAAAAAACGCTTCTGCATGAACCTTAAGTAGTTTGTTTTTAAAAAGAAAACAACAAGATGCGGTAAATTTAGCTTTTAGACCAGGCATTGTGTTTATAGTTTGTTGGGGGGGGGGGTTTCCTACAGAAATAAATATTGCATGACCAACTTTGTCTCTACCTTGGGCTCAGCAATTTCTCAAACTGGTGACCTAAGGCCTGAGGTTGTCTATAAAGCGGTTAAAGATCCTTCTGCTTGAATTACTGCGTTACCGACACATTTCGGCTCAAAGAAAACAAACTGAATTCTGAAAATATTGTTTTAACTAGAATAAGCTTTAAACGACTAAAAATGAACACTTTAATGAATCAACATCGTGGCTCTTCCAAAAAGTACTTCTGTCTATGTGTTTATCAACTTAAAATACACCGATTCTATGTGCGCTGTTTAATAATTTTCAAATCTCACACCACTAACGACCCCTTCCCTTCTCTCAGCAGTATCATACCTGTGTTTTCCGGGGTCAGAAGGCCGCTTGCATTTTTCAGCATTGGTCGGTTATTCAAACAGTTTTGCGTTATTCAAAAGGTTTTTTTTCCTGATAACAGACATTTTTTAACATTCCATTCAGTTTTTCCCAATGATCCAAACAATATTTTTCACTCTACAGTCGGTAAATGTAAAAGTGATTGATCAATAAATCAGACTAAACTAAGCTGAGGACAAATATTCACGATTCCCAGTTTGGTTTCATAATACATAAAAAATATAAGAAAGGGCATCCGGATGGTAAAACATTGTACATGATATTTACCAGTGGGTAAATTATTTTATTCAATTTATTTCAAAACTTTATCATTTGCAAATGTATTTACCGTGGCAAATTCCAATTAAAAAAAAAAACCAACTTTATCTTTAAAAAATAAGGCGATGGCTTTTACCTTCTTTTCCGAGTTTCTAAGTCTGCATTACTCGTGGGTAGGTAGAGAGCTAAAGAGTATTTATTGACTTTTAAAAAAGCATTTGACGCAGTAGATCATACCATTTTACCATCTACATTAGAAAAATGTGGTATAAGAATTCACCCATCTACACAACGAATGCAGGGTCATTCTATCCAATGAATGGAGAAGGAGAACCCTCCCCTATAATGATCTACAGGCGGGCCCCAACCATCAACCAATGAAACTACAGGGTGGAGCATGTGAAAACTGGATAAATAAGTAGCCCAAAATCGAAAAATTAAACAATCTTCGGGAAGAAGACAGGGATTCGCACCAAAAAACAGAATGTTGTATCTGTGGCGCATCCAGACCCCCACAACCGGGAGTCTTCAGGAGAAATGGCAGTTAGAATCCGGAGGTAGATGGGGTTATGTGTTCAACTACGCAAGTAGCGAACTGTGTTTTTACCAGTAGGATGAAGGAGAAACTTTTGACCAGCTCTCCAGAAAAGCCACACTTTCGGCCGTGGATTGGAGTGTACTGCAAAACATGATTTACCCCGATCTGAAAACAAGCGATGTACATCGCCAACAGATGGGGGTGGAAGACGAGCCTGTTAGAAAAGACCAACAGACCCAGACGCCTGTGTGTGTGAAAGAAGAGCAACTACTGGTACTCATTACCAGAAGAGTATTGGCTAGTAGTGTTTGGGAGACGAAGGCATCCCCTTCTGGGAGGTGGTACTTCCAAGCCACTCGTCAACTATCAACGGGTGATGCCCCATCTGAGGACGAATTTATCTTGCAGTATTTCAATTCCGAATGAGGTGTGTTCCAGACAGTGTTACGCTTACCTACAACGGTGTAAGTCAAAATGGTTGATAAGAAAGAGGAAAATCTCAAGGCCTTCTTCATTTCCAGCCATACTGCGAGAGATGTGATCATGGTGAAAAAAACCCTAGCTTTTCCAGAAGATGCCACTCCCACGACCTCCCGCACCTAATCCCACCCCTCCTAACGATTTTAAAGAAGACCGACGAACACCCATCTAACCCCAAATCAAAATGGAGGCAAACCCATGTGTGACTCTTCAAGGGTGTTTTGAACAAGACCCTTGGGAAAAATTATTGTCTCTGAAAATACTGAGCAAGGATGACTGCCCACCTTCACAAACACGCTCCCTGGATACCGAGAGTCCTCCTCAACCGTCTTCACCCACCCTCCCTTCTGCAACAGAGCGGATCCGTTCTATGGATGCTGAAGAGTACACCGCTGACCCTTCACACGGTTCTCCTTCTACAGGCCTCGACGTGATTTTTGAGGAAGATGACCAAATATACATGGTGGATCATCTACCTCCCATGTTTCTGGATATAGTAAAATTTAGGTTGATAAGATTTCTGGATGTGACCATTGGCAAATACAGAGAAGAAATATGCAACGGTTGTCGGATCAACCACTTGGATCAAATCCACCATGATTGCCCGGTGGAGTCCAAGTATTTCTTTCTAACCCACTTTGGAGAGATCACAAAAAGACAGCGGAACAGGTGTGCCATTCCAGCGCTCCAGAGACTGACCGAATTAAACGACATGTATACTTGTATACAGGTGTATGTTGGAATTACAGAGGCTTTCCTTCACAAACTTAGACAAACACCATGCATCACCCCCCAAGATTTCTGAGATTTCAGAAACGCTGTTTGCGGGCGATGAGAAGATGGCTCATCATTTGCAAAGAGCTGAGGACTATTGGCAGGGTCGTCTGGATGGTGGGAACTTTTGGGAGGAGGATTTTGTGGGTGATTTTGACAAAAAGAGTTGTGATATGGACGGTGATACAGACTCACCACAAAATTGATTCTGACGCAGAGTCAGAAAAAACTGACGCTGAAATGTAATAAAATGCTTTTTAATTAAATCTGCATGCTTTTACTTAAACTATCTTTGTTCCACAACAAATTGGCTGCTGGGATGAAATAAAAAAAGGTCAGTACATCGCAACGTGTATCGTTGTATAATTTGCTTTTAGATGTTTTTTTTTTCCACTCGAATGCATGGAGAATGTAGATGTGTGTAAAAAATGTGTTACAATATTGAATTTTTTTGTTTTTGTCTAACCTTTACCATGATTGTAACAACAAAATAAATCTGTTCCATTTACTGAAGTGTGGATTACTTCTTTTGTTTTGGTCCAAATGATTCAAAAATGAATAAATAGTTGAGAGTTTTGTCATTCCTTAGGCCTAGTCTTTTATTACGCTGCAAAATGGTACTTACACCCTATAGGGAGGATCTTGTTGGTGTTGAACTGAGCTGTTGAATTTCTGTAAATGCCTTCTGATTCAGTTTTCATTTTCAACGATAATATTGATTCAAATAAATTGAGGATTTTCCATAGCCGCCCTAAAGGGCTAGGAAGCCGGTTACAAGATGCTCAAAAGTAAACCAAAGCCGAGTCCGCCCAGTGGAAAGAAAAACCAGTTGTCTACAACGAACCCAATATCCGCTATTCAATACAATGCTATTCATGAAATAATATTGTGTTTATGGTTTGGATCACATTAGAGTTGTCAAAAGGTTAAGTTGAATGTTTATTTGAAAGGGTCCCTTTCAAATAACCATAATTTGATCCAGAAACATGGGAGGTAGATGATCCGCCATGTATATTGGGTCATCTTCCTCAAAAACCACGTCGAGGCCTGTAGAGGGAGAACCGTGTGGAGGGTCAGCGGTGTATTCTTCAGCATCCGTAGAACGGATCCGCTCCGTTGCAGAAGGGAGGGTGGGTGAAGACGGTTGAGGAGGACTCTCAGTATCCAGGGAGCGTGTTTGTGAAGGTGGGCAGTCATCCTTGCTCAATATTTTCAGACAATAGTTTTTCCCAAGGGTCTTGTTCAAAACACCCTGGGAGAATCACACATGGGTTTGCCTCCATTTTGGTTTGGGGTTAGATGGGTGGTCATTGGTCTTCTTTAAAATAGTTAGGAGGGGTGGGATTAGGTGCGGGAGGTCGTGGGAGTGGCGTCATCTGGAAAAGCTAGGGGTTTTTTTCACCATGATCACATCTCTCGCGGTATGGCTGGAAATGAAGAGGGCCTTGAGCTTCTCCCCTTTCTCAACCATTTTGACACACACTGTTGTAGGTAAGCGTAACACTGTCTGGAACACACCTCATTCGGAATTGAAATACAGCAAGATAAATTCATCCTCGGATGGGGTGTCACCCATTGATAGCTGACGAGTGACTCGAAAGTACCACCTCCCAGAAGGGGATGCCTTTGTTTCCCAAACACTACTAGCCAACACTCTTCTGGTAATGAATACCGGTAGTTGCTCTTCTTTCACACACACAGGCGTCTGGGTCTGTTGGTCTTTTCTAGCAGGCTCGTCTTCCACCCCCATCCAAGTTTTGAAATAAATTGAATAAAATAATTTACCCATTGGTACAAATCATGTATAATGTTTTACCGTCCGGATGCCCTTTCTTATATTTTTTATGTATTATGAAACCAAACTGCGAATCGTGAATATTTGTCCTCAGCTTAGTTTAGTCTGATTTATTGATCAATCACTTTTACATTTACCGACAGTAGAGTGAAAATCTTTCTTTGGATCATTGGGAAAAACTGAATGGAATGTTAAAAAATGTCTGTGTTATCAGAAAAAAAAACCTTTTGAATAACACAAAACTGTTTGAATGACCGACCAATGCTGAAAAATGCAAGCGGCCTTCTGACCCCGGAAGACACAGTTACAGTATGATACTGCTGAGGGAAGGGAGGGAGGGAAGGGGTTGTTAGTGGTGTGAGATTTGAAAATTTTTTAACAGCGCACAGAGAATCGGTGTATTTGAAGTTGATAAATACATAGAAGTACTTTTTGGAAGTTCCAAGATGTTGATCTGTTAAAGTGTTCATTTTTAGTTGTTTAAAGCTTATACTAGTTAAAACTATATTTTCAGAATTCAGTTTGTGTTTTCTCGGAGCCAAAATGTGTCAGTAGCACAATTCTTCAAGCAAAAGGATCCTTAACCGCTTTAGAGACAACCTCAGGCCTTAGGTCGCCAGTCTGAGAAATTGTTGAGCCCAAGGTAGAGACAAAGTTGGTCATGCAATACTTATTTCTGCAGGAAAAAAAAAAAAAACACTTTAAACACAATGCCTGGTCAAAAAGCTAAATTTACCACATCTTGTTGTTCTCTTTTTAAAAACAAACTACTTAAGGTCCATGCAGAAGCTTTTTTTTCTGTACACTTGAGGTTTTGACTGCATATGCCTGCCAGTAAAATACTGTGAGATTGTTGTTTTGTATCAAAAATTGTTTGGGTGTTGTTGTTTTGTTTTTTGTTTTTTTGTGAGAATGAAGGTTGTTTCAAGATATTAACCAGAAACTACTCTGGAGCTTGGTGGCTGACCAAAAATTCACATTGTCTGTGCAGACAACTTAATTGAACTGCGCGCTGTGATAGAGATTTGTGTTAAGTTGCAAGTTTTGCTTTGTTTCACACTTGAGAATTTAATATCATTCTATTTTATTTGTTCATGCTCCTCATAATACAGACAAAATCAAAAAGAAATCTAAATTGTTAAGCTTAGTCCTTTGTGAAATGTGGTGGTGGTGGTGGTGTTGTCAGAGAGCCCAGCGCACGTGGTCGGTCAACCTTGGGCCTTAGCCGTGATAGACATTTGTGTTAAGTTGCATGTTTTGCTTTGTTTCACACTTGAGAATTTAATATCATTCCATTTTATTTGTTCATGTTCCTCATAATACAGACAAAATCAAAAAAAAAAAATAAGAACATACAAAAAAATCATTTATCTATTGGTTAGTACAGCTGTGTAGGTATAACACAGAATATTCTGTGGAAGATATAAAATGGTTATATATGAGGGGGGAATGTCACCACAAATTTAACCAACATTTTTCAAAAAAGTAAACAGTTTCATCCGGATTTAGGCAAGATTTTGAGGTAGATTTTGATATTGGTGAGGTTTTATGGTAATTCCGGTATACAGATATTGAATAGACTTTTCAAACTAATGAAGCAGGTTTGTGTGCATATAACTACCAGTTTCAAAGTCAGCGTTTGTATCAGCACCGTGCAAACATGTAATTTGGTAATACAGAGATAAAAAATACCGTTGTCCAGAGAAGTTTTCGTGACTTTTTTCCTCACATATATATTAATGTTGAATTGTCATAGTGACCCTGACTGTGGCAAGCTTACTCTCGTGTCCCGGCTAACTACACAAATCTCCGAGGGAAGTTTATTAAATACGAGGATTGAGAGGGAATAAGCAAATAAATGAAACCTTGCTGCACCAAACTTTTATTTTCACTTCCACCATATCCCCCCCCCCCCCGCAAGTACAAGCCAGCAGGCTGGCAGAGAAAAGGCACCAGAGAAAATTCATAACAACTAGACAATGAGACATTGGCACTCGAATCTCAAATTCCTTCCCTATCTGTGTTGCTTCCGATCTGCTCGGTCCCATCTCTGAAAGCAGATGCCGCGGGTTTGGGATATCAGTTTCCCCCTGACAGTTCGGAGGTGAGGCGCAGTCAGCTTAGTCGCTCCGCTGAGGACGTTGCACGTGTCATCAGCATGGTTAAGTCAGAATCAGAATCAGATTTATTGCCATTGTTCATGTAGTACACAAACTAGGAATTTGTCTCGGTGCCATGCTGCAACATTAAAAACATGATGAGATAAAGAGATAAACTAAAAAACTAAAGGATTAAAAACATGCAATAAGTGTAGAAAAATAAGTAATAATAATAATAATAATAATAATAGTAATAATGAGTAGTACTAGTCAAGGCAGTTTTTAAAAAATTAGCAAGTAGCAGATAATATGGGGTACCACAGTGCAGTTGATAATGCAACAGAAAAAACAGTGATGAATGACTTGAGTCTGGTTGAGCTGCTGTACATAGTGCACGAGAGTCAATAAGTCACTTAATGTTCAGCAGTCTGATGGCAGAGGGGAAAAAGCTGTTCATGTGCCGGGAGGTTTTAGTCCGAATGGACCAAAGTCTTCTACCTGAGGGGAGGGGGGCAAACAGTACGTGACCAGGGTGTGAAGGATCGGCTATGATCCGGCCAGCACGCCTCCAGGTCCTGGAGATGTACAGGTCCTGGAGAGATGGGAGTTTGCAGCCGATCACCTTCTCAGCAGTGCGCACGACGCGCTGCAGCCTTAGTCTGTCCTTAGTCTGTCTTTAGCCTTAGCCTTAGTCTGTCCTTAGTCTGTTAAGTGGAGGAGAAGAGGAGAGGGGAGCCAGATGAGTCATGATGGAAAGGGGGAGGGGAGGGCAGTGTGTGTGTGTGTGTGTGTGTGTGTGTGTGTGTGTGTGTGTGTGTGTTGGTTCAGCCCAAGGGAACTCAGAGGTTTAGGCAGAGTAAAATGATATCTTTGTTTCACGGTGCCGCTGGCTGGGGAGATACTCCAGAGTTTTGCCAATGGTGGTTGATGTCTGCCACGGAGGCTGTGCTTTTAAAGCATTTAAGAATGAGGGAAATGTACTCCTCCGAATGCATATGTGTGTGTGTGTGTGTGTGTGTGTGTGTGTGTGTGTGTGTGTGTGTGTGTGTGTGTGTGTGTGAGTGAGTGAGTGAGTGAGTGAGAGAGAGACAGAAAATATTCTGGTGCTTATTTGGTCACTCTGATAAAATGAACACACTAAAAACATGTCATCCTTGAAAGCTGTTTCCCCCTATAATTAACATTCCATTCTCAAACTAACCCCATACGGCCAAAGATCATTTCTTAAGCACATATAATTGACATTCTATACCACACTAAACCCCGCACTAATCTCACAGGTCAAAGATCATTTTTAAAAGCACTTGTAATTGACATTGTATACCCTGCACTAATCCCACAGGTCCATTATAATTGACATTCGATACCCACACTAATCCCCATGTTATTAGAGATAATCCCCAGAGAATTACATAGGTCAGGTCAGGGGGCGGGTCAGGGGCGGGTCGCGTCAAGGGTCACCTGTCAAAAAGAAGCTGATCCTTAGTAACCCCATTCCTCTCTGAGCCGCAATGCTGCTAGACTGATCAAGTCAGACTGCCAAGACAAGCTAATGATAACAGTTCAATGCAGCATCATTGCAGAAATATAACAAAATAAGCCTGAATGAAGCAAGATATTATGGACTGGATTAGTAAGCCAGGTGGAAACACTGATGTCTAAAATTTAAAGAAAAAAATGATATAAACCACATTTGTTTAGCGAGCTCACTAGAGCTGTTAGCGCTGACAATGCTTTTGGGCCCCTGTTCATCTACATGACAGACCACTAGGCTGGCCAATAATAGTGCAATAGTGCACCTGGTGGGTATCAAGGACTGTGCTGGGCTGGGTTTACTAACTAACTAACTAACTAACCTGCACTTATATAGCGCTTTTCTAGTCACAAAGACCACTCAAAGCGCTTTCACTAGTACTAACCCTCTATTCTAAGGGCCTATAGGAAACAGATATCTAGGGACAATTTAGAACAACCAATTAACCTAACATAAATGGTTTACCATTTATGAAGCAAATCTGAACGCGTCAAAACAGCTTCTTGAAGAGAAAAATGATATAAAGTGTGCGTGTGTGCGGGCATACATGCACGTGTGCTTAAGAGAAGTGAGTGTTTTGATATTTTTTCAATTATCATGTGACCAATAGGTGCATTTCAGAAGATTAAAACCTACAAAAACACAATTTTTCAGTCAGTGGCCCCTTTAACACATTTGTTACATGAAAGTTAATTTACTGCTTACCTTAAATAAGCACTGAAACCCAAAACCAAACCCAAAATAACTGTAAACCCAGCTCAACCATAAAAAGTAACATTTAATAACATCAAAGTACTGTATATAATCCTGCTTCATCCATCTCTGGTAGACCATCTACTTGTAATATAAATAGATCTGCTGCTTTTCAAGAGCAATCTTTGGTGTACTCATACAATACATGGATCAACTCTCAGCACCAACACAGACACTCCAGCACTGACAACACAAGAAAACGAATAAAGCATGAAGCACAATGAGTATTAAACAGGCAAACTAACTAAATGTGCCCACTGAATAGAACTATTGTATTTTTGACAAACACTAAATTAACATTTTATATGAAACCAGACTTTGTATTGCATTTGTTTGTTAAAAAGGGGCCTGATAGTTATGGGGCTGCAAATGCTGCTATTGTTTTAGTTAATACAAGGGCTGTTCATTAAAGATTTCCCCTGGCTCATTTCCCATGGATAAAGAGGAATGATATCTGACACAGTCATTAGTATTTCTCTACATTGGTACCACCAAGGGTCACACACTTCTTTCATTACTTTATGTAGCTGTGGAGACCTCATCTGTAGAAGTCTGCAGGTTGCATCAGAAGCCACAATGTGACCTTGGAAATCAGTGTTTCGTCGTCTTGGAAGTGCTTACCCTTCAAAAATAACTTCATGGTTGGAAAGAGGTGGAAGTTAGATGGTGCGAAGTCAGGAGAGTAAATGGGGTGAGGAAGGATTTCATAGCTGCAGGACTTTGCTTCCATCTGAGCATCATGCGAGTTGTGAACCGGGGCGTTGTCTTGCAGGAGGTGGACGCCTTTTGTCATCATGCTTCTGTGTTTTGGTGGCCTTCTGCAATTTCTGCAGCAGTGAAGCACAGCAAGTCCTGGTAATTATGGTACCCTTTTGACAGGCAATCTATCATCAGTGCCAAAAGACCGTGAGCATGACCTTGGCCACCAGGGGTTGGACATGTGCCTTCTTCAGAGGTGGTGAGTCACAATGCTTCCATTGCATCGACTGGGCTTTAGTCTCTGGATCATAGTGATGGGCTCATGTTTCATCCTGTGTGATTAGTCTGTTGAAGAAGGCCTCCTGGTTTTCTTGGCACATGGCCAAAATAGCCTGGAAACACATGACTGGTTCCTGCTTCTGAAAAGGTGTGAGCAACCGAGGAATCCATCATGTAGACAACTTCTACATGTGCAAATGGGTCATGGATGACTTTTTTCCCCACAGACCCCACACTGATCTTGACATCTTGGCTAGTGCCGGATGGTGTCTTCATCAATGACGTACTATGGGTCCTGTTTCCACCGATGTCCAACCACATTTGAACTCTTAATGTCAGTGCTTGACTATGTCACACGATGAGGCATCCTTCCCATGTCTCTCATCTCATCAAACCTGATGACCACTCTGGCTTCAACTGTCTCCAGTATCACACCTTAAATTTAAACCAAATTTTGATGTTTTGGTGATGTCAAAGTGCAAAGTGGGGAAATGTCAGACAGGTCAAAAATACACAATTGGCCATACAGCCAATTATGGCCCAGTAATGGCTTAATACATATTTACAAGCACATGAATTGTAGTCACACAGTGAAGGGCATTTTTCCATTTCTGTGTGTGACACATTTCAGGTATATGCAAGTGTTCATAACCACAGATCTATGTGACTGAGCCTTAATCCTGGAACTAATAAGGCTTGAGACATTAAACTTGTACAATTTTAAATCTTGCGGAAATTTTTTATTTTGCCTACAGTCATTTTCTCTAATATTCACAATATCTTCATCTTCATGGAGGAAAATGAGGTCAAAGGACAGAAGTATAGCAAGAAGACCAACCTTTCATCAAAGATACAGATTTTGTATAATGAAATGATCTCTCATTTGGAAATGAGTTTAAATGACAACCTCACTTGTTAATTTGGTCTTAACTAGTCAAAGGTTTAGGCACAAATTTTAGCTTAAATTTTAAACACTACATCTTAGAACAGCAGACCAGATATCTTCTTCATATTTCTTTTGTGTGAACCTTGGGAATCTCACAAGTGGCTATGAGAAAAGTCAACACAGAAATTTCTTGCTTTGGGCCACAGTGTCTACACACTATGGCCTGGTGCACATGACGTTTCCATTTAGACCCAGAGAGAAACATCTGCATGCACACAACACATCACAGAAACAACCACGGGTGCACATGGATCCACCAAAGATGTGAAAATTGCTGTTGTTACTAACGAATGACAAGTAGCGGTTTTAGGGATTTTGGATTATAAATGCCAGATTCCATCTACAAGAAATATTTATATTCATTTTTTTAAGCTGAAAGAATGGGGAAGTCATAAATAAATAAATAAATTGTATAATTGTAGCCAATAAAAAAATCTGACTTACTGACAGCTGGCTTGAATATATGATAAGGAATCTTCAGTCACAACTTTTACAAAAGCATTGCAAGTAAGAAAAAAATGTGATGTCAGCTGATGTGATGTCAGCTACAGTAGACATCGCATCATTTGTGCAGCAGTGCAAAAGTGGATTTGAATTGCTGCTCCACAGTGATTTTTTTTTTCCATCATTCAGCAAAGGTAGACATTAATCTAGAGATGTATTTTCATCTGTAAATCCTCCTTGGTTATAATTTTGATGATTATTTTTCTATATAAGGCTGCATCTATTGTGTAAAAAAAAAACAGTGTTTTACATATAGAGCCCTTAGAGCCCTTTTTTAATCTAATCCTAGCCATAAACACATCAGGCTTAAAGTTTAATCACAGAGCTTGTATTGCTCTGTGAGAAATAAATGCTCCTTGATGTGTGGATTGCCTGAAATCTATTGTAAATTGGGGCTGTAACATACTATTGCTCCTTATTTGTGTGCACACAGGCGCAGACAAACAGCGTCAAAAAAAAAACTCCCCACTCTGGAGACTGTTTCAAATCTCTACACTTTCATACCTCCAAATACCCAGAGTCATATGCACGGACAGCAAAACTGTAGAGGAACTTTTACAGTTTGGGGTAAAAATGTTGTGTGCACGGCCCCTAAATCTGGCAGCAATGAAGTACTGCAATCTGTAGTTCACAAGGGTCCAGCATGGAGTCATAGCTACCTTTTCTGACTACCTTGTATAACTCTTCACTAGTTTCATGCTGAAGTGAACAAAGGAACTTTATTTAATTGCTTCACTAACTGGTGTTATCATCTGGAAAGGATTCAGAATTCCAGAGGGTACACATGCAAGCAAGACAAACTCTCAGCAACTCTAGTGCAGTATTTATACTGAATATTTCTGGTGTTATGTTCTGTAATATTACAGTAGGTATAAAATATTGCCAGTGGTACCCCCTCAGCTGACTGTCATTAAAAGAACTGACTAGCTGAATTTTTGAGGAAAATCACCTGAAATCAAAATCGTCCCAGATTTTTCATAGATGCATCTATAGCATCAACATGAAAAGCCTACATCATTTTCTTCACAAGTTATCACATTTACAAGTTATTTTGAGAGCTGACTTCTGACCTTGATCTGAGGTCAAGGTCGCCAAAATTCAAACTCATCCCAGATGTCAAAGCTATAACTATGGTATCACTGAGAAAACATGTACATTACTTCCTTTCTGAGTTATCAGGCTTACAAGATTTTGGGACAAACTGACCTGTGACCTTAACTTTGAGTTCAAAGTTACCCAAATTCAAACTCGTCTAAGATTTCTCATAGACGCAACTATGGTATCAATATCAAACGCCTCGCTCATTTCCTTCTCGAGTTATCATGTTTACAAGAGTTACATAAAATCTGACCTCTGACCTTGAGGTCAAGGTCACACAAATTCAAACTTACCTGAGATTTTTTTTTCCCCTATGGGATGAATAAGAAAAGTTTACAACATCATCTACTTCTCAAGTTATCACATTTACGAAATTTAGGGAAAAGCTGACCTCTGACCTTGACTGTACTTTGTGTGGGTTTTGTGATGGCTGAGTAAATTAACATTTATGTGAGTTCTTGTAAGAAAAATGCTGAGTGCGACGGCAAGTTGAAAAAAATGAGAGAACAGAACCAAGTGCGAGCAAAATGATTATTTAATCTTTTTCGCCAAAGAGAAACACACAGTCATCATTCACCACCTGAGTGATGACCATATGTGTAATGATCACAGGTCTGACTCCCTTTTTAAGCTATACACAAGGACTTTTCTGCGTGAGATAAGTATCACATGACCTGTTTGTTATGTCTGGAAATAGAACAGTGGAGGCTGGAGTTGTACTGAACCCGAACTTTACTACAAGACACAAAGATGATACACGTGTCAGGGGTTAGTAGCTAATAAGCCAACACTAAGCTGTAGCGGGTTGTGATCGGCTTGAAGGCGAGGCACCAAAGAAGACAACTCCCGCCAACAGTCCCCTTAAGTAAGCACGGCGTGATGACGTCACCCTGCCTGCGTCCTCACGTCCGTATTGCCTTTTGTTATTATCCAATACCGTTTATCTCTCCTGTATGACTTGGACACAAGGCCTTCACGTATCTAAAACATTCTAACCACAGACAGGGGCGTAGTATGAAATTCTGGGCCGTATGTACAAAACATCTTGGTGGGCCCCCACGTTCACTTGATCAATATCTCTCATGTATATTTTTCCCCACGGTACAAAACAATATAAGACAAAGATTATAAATATGATCTTAATTTAACCTCTATACTGAGAAAATGCCTAATTGCCAGTATAATAAAATTTAAATGGTCAGACCACTCATTGTTATGATTATTTGAGAGAGTAGACAAACTGACTGAAAATTCCACAAAAACAACTTTATACAGGGGATGCATTGGAATAGAATTCTTGGCAGTTACTGGGCAATTACCTTAGTTACCTAGCTCTAAGTGACACACACATATGGCAACTTTAGCTTGTATGCAGCAAAACATAAAAATCACAAAATGTTTAGTCACATCATTACTTGACTGTAATGATGTGTGGGTAAGAGCAGACATAAGTCAAGAACTGATTTAGAATCTAATATTTTTTTTCCAATTAATACAAGATGGAGTGATAAGATTAGTTCTCCACAATGTAAGCAGGTACTCTGCTGTGATTGAATACTGTGTGCATTTTTTTGTGTTTTAATGCATAATGCTGCCACTTATTTTTGCCACTCATTGTTTTGTAACTGCCATTAGTTCTGTTCTATGACATCATGTGCATACCCTCTATTCCACAGACCAAGAAAAATTTTCTCAAGACAGCAAAAACTATCAGCGTCCCCTGGTTTCTGTTTCCATAGAAAAAAATAATCGTATTCTATGCTGACAAAAGGCATATTCTTTTTTTCCTGTGCAACAGCTCAGCCTAGTGGTAGAAAATAACAACACTGTAATGAAAATCACATTTCATAATCCCCTGCTTAATTCCCTCAAAACACAAAACAGAACCTCGAATCACTAGATCACACCCATCACCTGGAGTTAACAAACAGGTAAACAAATACATAAACAACTCAAAACTAATAAAATGTTTAAATATCACTTAAACAAATGAGAAAGCCAATTAAAAAAACATGCCACGCACACACACGCATACACCTCCTCATATCTAAATAGACACTTTGTACTATATGTTGTCCCCTTTATACCTATAAAGGCATAAGAGTCATGTTTTGTGTTGTGAACCTATTCTACTCTGTATTTTATAATCCCATGCAGGCTGGGCACCTTCTGATGCATGGCACTCCCTGAGAATTTTTTCTCTAGTTAATGCATTGAATTAAAAAAATAAGTAATAATTATAAGACAGCCCTTTTTCAAGATCAAATAGTTTTTATAAAGTATTAAATCAGACTCAAATGCACCAACAGTAGGTCAAATAATAATTAGACTCTACCTTATTCATCATTCATTATGGCCTTAAAGTTGTACTATTTGCCTCCTCTGTTTCATTTGACCAATTCTGACTAAATTTTCCAGGATCAATCACAGAGGAAGTGCTAAAATATCAATACAAAGTTGAACTGTTTTTAATCACAAGGTCTGCCACATCTCAGTGTCAAATGATGGTGTACTGGTAATAACTTTGATGCTGATGAATTTTTGATAGTAATTATTAATGTCTGTTGTCAAAATAAAGCACTAACTTTTTTGCACTAACATGTTGATTCACTCAGACAGCTGCTGCTATTAGCTTAAACCATGGGTTAATTCAGTTGTGCTGCTCACCTCTCTTCTCAAAGAAACTGGTGAAAAGCTGGCTCCCTTCCAATAATTTTCTCTCCTTCACCTTTCTTCTTTGATATCCTGATTTAAATTTCTTAAGGAAAGACATGACTGTTTTCTCTCTCCTCCTGCTCCTCTAGCTAACAGGAACCAGTCTAAAGTAATTAAACTGAACCAGCCAGTGCAGCCGTGCAGGAGTGGACTAAACCATTTTGCACCTTTTTTAAAGGGGTGACGGGGCCTCAGAGAATATCCATAATTATTGTTAATGCAAAATTCAGTCTCTCAACCACTTCTTTGTCGGTCTAGCGCTAGGGTCTCCCAGATGTCAGGACTGATGTCAAAGGTCTTCAGGGAGGCCTTAAGAGTGTCTTTGTAGCACTTCTTCTGACCACCTTGTGAACGCTTGCCGTCTGCTAGTTCGCCAAAGGTTGGCATGCGGTGAAGATCATGTCAGCAGTTCCACGACCCTCTCTGAAGCCACACTGGCTCTCCGGGAGGTGACCACCTTCCATGTGCTGAATGAGGCGGTTGAGAAAGACTCTTGCTAGGATCTTGCCAGCAATGGCAAGGAGACAGATCCAACGGTGGTTGTTGCAGGACTGCATGTTTCCTTTTCCTTTGTAGAGATGGACAATGAAGGCGTCCTTGAGCTCCTGGGGGATAACTTCCTACTGCCACATGGTCTGAAAGAGCTCGGTGAGTGTCTGTATTAGAACTGGTCCTCCTGACTTGTAGATTTCAACTGGGATGGAGTCAGAGCCTAGTGCTTTGTCGTTCGAAAGGAGTTTGATCACTTTTTGGACTTCTGATTCTGTTAGAGGTTCTGCCAGAGACGTGTTCACCTCTACTTGGGGCATGCGAGTGATGGCTTCTGCATTGATGGACGAAGGTCTGTTTAGGACACTGCTGAAATGTTCTGCCCATCTTTCCAGGATTGCGTTCTTGTCAGTAAGGAGAGTGGACCCGTCAGCACTGAGCAGTGGTGGTTTTCCAGAAGACTGAGGCCCGTAGGTGGTCTTAAGGGCACCATAGCAGTGTTTGGAGTTGTTGCTGTCAGCGTACTGCTGTATTTCATCTGATTTTTTGCTGAGCCAGAAGTCCTGCATCTCTCTGAGCTTTGCCTGCACCTTTCCTTTGATGAGTTGAAGGTTGCCTTCATAGAGGCAGATCTGCTGTATTCCTGGTACGCTTTGTGGGCTTCACCCTTCTCATCAGGCAGCTTTTGGATGTCCTCATTGTTTTCATCAAACCAGTCTTGGTGTTTGTGCGTGTTCTGGCCCAGATGAGTGTGTGACGTGTCCTACACCATGTCTCTGAAAACTGCCTAGTCTTCTTCTACTCCGTACGCCCCGAGGTCAAGCTGACTAAGCTTGCTGTCTAGGTCCTCACTGAGGTTCTGACGCACAGAGTGCTGTTCCAGCTTGCTGACATTGAGTCGCTTGTTTGCCTTTTTCCCCTGTGGATGCCACTTGAGCTGGATGTGCATGTTGAACTTTGAGAGAATGAGTCTGTGATCCGTCCAGCAGTCTGTGCCACACATCACCTTCGTCACTCTAACGTCTTGCCTGTCTCTCCTTCTCACAATGATGTAATCAATCAGATGCCAATGCTTGCTGTGTGGATGCATCCAGGAGGTCTTGTTACAATTTGGCAAGTGGTAAACGATATTAGTGATCAGAAGGTTATGAGAGGTGCATGTCTTCAACAGGAGAAGACTGTTGCTGTTGCACTTTCCAGCTCCATTTCTCCCAAGGACTCCCTCCCATGTCTGGTAGTCTGTACCAACTCTGGTGTTAAAGTCTCCAAGAACAATGAGTTTGTCCTCCTTCAGTACGCCTTCAATGAGAGTCTCTAAGTCCTCGTAAAACTTGTCTTTGATCTCATCTGGGTTTGTCATGGTGGGGACATATGCACTAATGAATGTGGCATGGCGTTTTCCTCGGACGGGGAGCAGCAGGGTCATGAGGCGGTCGTTGGATCCTTTGGGGAGGCTGAAAAGCTTGTTGATCAGATGGATCTGATTGCAAAACCCACTCCTGCATTATGGGGTTCTTCACTGCCTCGACCGCTCCAGAAAAAGATGTAGCCGGCTTTGACTTCTGTCAGCTGACCTTTGTCTGCAAACCTGGTCTTGCTCAGAGCTGCGATGTGGATGTTGTACCTGCTGAGTTCTCTTGCGACAAGTGCTGTCCGTCTCTCAGGTCTGTCCACTTTGGAGCTGTCCATGAGTGTTCATACATTCCAAGTGCCAATGGTGAGTGATTTCACCTTAGTTGATTTCTTATGAGAATTTTGACTACTAGGGTGGGATCCCCGCCAGCCGCGGCTTGCTGGCCAGGGTGTAGTGAAACAGGCTATGTTTAGGGCACCTTTTCTAGCCCCTTCCTCAGGCCATGGAGGTGAGCAGAGTTAATCCTAAAGAGGGCTGCTCAGACACCCATGGGGCTGCTGAACTCTACTGCTGCTTCGGTCCAGTAGAGAGCGACCCTATGCCCTGGGCCGCCTGTATGTGGGATTGTGGCTACAGCTTCCAGTGTATCCGCACCTGCTGCTTCGTCACTTGCCCATCACCACAGGACTTGGAGGGGGAAGGGGGGGGATGAGAAGGAAATTGGGGGGGGGATGTCTTGACTTGCGCATGGATTTGATTTACGTGAGGGAGAGTTGCGCAGGGTCGTCAGCCTCACTCTCTCATTCCAGCCTATCTGGATCCAGTGGCAAGATGTAGCCAAGATGGCTGGAGATAGGTTAAGATGCAGTGGATGGCCAGCAGTGTCCTACATATCCTACTGTGCCCTAGTTGCCCTCCACAACACTTTGCTGGGTCTGCCTTCTGACCGTTGAACCAATCTGATGGTTTCCTCCGCGCAGTCTGCCGGGTCCAGTCTACACATGCATAGGTAGACAAGCCCTACCTCACCAAGGGTTTTAAAGCCGTCGGATACCTTCACCTGGTTTCGCATGCCAGTCGAAGAGGTTTACTGGGGTGTGGCCGCTGTTGCATGCAAACAGCTACTTGGAGCCACAGGTGAGAGTTGAGTGCTAAGTGGGAACCAAAGCGGACCGACCACCCGAAGGTGCGACTGTTGCCCCGTCAGAGGTACTATCCCTCCCTGACGCTCCATACACCCCAGTTGTGATGTATTAAGGCTGGAATGATGCTACCATCTGGTGCAGAATTATTTAGCATGAATGGCAGTGTCACAGGGCTGAGCACGGGTTGTACCAGGCTCAGTCTCTCGATTTATTTATGAATATTTTCTGTATGTTTTCCATGCCTTGTGGTGTCTATTTGTGTGGTTTAGACTGTTTTGTCTTTTCCTGTGACAGGGCCATTATTCCTCCTCTTCCAGACATCCCCATCTGGTTATTTGCTCTCTGACTGGTCTCCTAGTCACCTCAGCTGTGAATAATCTGTAATTAGGCCACCAGTCCGCTCCTGTTGCCCGCACCTGAGGCTCATTGTGGCATCCCATTCCCCACTACTTAAGCTCTGTTCAGTTAGTCTTCGCGGCTATATTGGATCATTCTCTCATCACTCCTGGTTTCCCAACCTCTGAAGTTCTTGCTCTGAGGCTTATCTCTGTGAGTTATTATTTGTTACATTTTTGTATTGTCAGCACAGTTTTTTGGACTGTTATGTTCTTTTCAATAATAAATGTCACAAACACCATTCAGCGTGTGGGTTTGTCTCTCTGCCCTGAAGGGGCACACATGACAGAATATAGCCACCAGTGAAAAAAATCAGCTGTGGTGTTTGTGCATTTTTTCACCTTTTTGTGGTTTCTCTCACTCACCTGTCGTCTGGAGCTTATTATGGACACAGCAGGCAGACGGCGTTATTCTATGCATCTGGGGTGGGAATGCAGCAGAGCTCTGATGGAAATTAATGGACTAATCTCTACGGCATGTACATATTCCACCCCGGAGGACGTATTATGGTATTTGGATCTGGTGGAGGCAGCAGCTAGTCGTTGCCCTCAGTTCTCGGAGCACGCTGAGGGAGTCGAGAGGATTTCCTTTGTAGTAGCGCTGCAACGCGAGAATGGCAGAAGGGTGAGGAAGTCCCCGAAGAAGCCTGGGCTTGCACCAAAGGGAAGGCGCTCCTGGGACTCCGCTGTTTCCGCTTCTCGCCAGTCCTTCACGCCCGTTCCCACATCAACTCAGCCAGCTTCAGCTTCACAAAGACAATGTCGTCCAGCTCCAGACCACCGGAGGAATGCCATCCCCTCCTTGCCAGCAGCCTCTCCCTCACCGGAGCGGAAGACTCCCACAGCAGTGTACTCCAAGCGTCTTTTTTCTCCAGCTGACTCCCTAGCTTCTCCCCGCTGCACAGCTGCTGCCTCCTACTTCCTCCCGGCAACTTCTCCTGCTGCTGGGAGGCTCAGTGCGTCCTCCCCGGCTCTGTCCACTTCCGTGATTAAAGGGGCGGTTCCTCCACCATCCTCAGAGGGGCCCAGGCTCACCATTGACATAGAGAGGGATGACTGTTTGTCTCCTGCAGCAGACAACATCAGGATCCTGGATGACAGTCAAGTGTTATTTCATTCTATTCCAACTTATGATGATATGCCTTGTCTCATTCCCGGGAGAGAGACTCAGGTTATGCAGTCCCCTGAGCTCTCTCCACCTGCTGCAATTATTAAACCCTCACCTACGCTTTGTGTGTCTCCTCCTGATATTCCTGAGTGTCCGCCGGCCCCGGAACTGAGCCACCAGATGATGGAGGAGCCTGTGGCCCTGGAGGACCCGACTCCAGTGCCAGCAGGGAGCAGTACCCCAGTTGCCATGCCAGAGAAGCTACCAGCATGGGTCATGTCACCTGGGGAGATGAGGACTGCTACCACCATCATGCCTGCTGCGAAGGCCACCACAGCAGAGTTCAAGCCCAAGCTGGACCTCCAGAGGACCAAGATCGAGTTACTATCATCACCTGGATCGACAGAGTCTTGGACGGCGGTGGAGCTCGAGCTTAGGCAAGTGTTCTCTTTTGTCTTTCTCCTTTCTGTTCTAGAGCAATCTTGCCTGGGTCTTGGTGAGGACAGCCAGGTGCAGCCACCCGCTGCACCTGAGCTCGCCCCGCCGGACTCCGCCGCTGCCAGTGACCCTAACCCACCTTCTCTATGTGCGTCTGAGTGCTCTTCCAGGGTCATCAGGAATGGCCCAGTACAGCCAGAAGTCTCTGTGGATCCAAGCTCGCTGGCTGAGATCACTGAGGGTCCAGCTTCCCCCACTGTGGAGGTCGCCGTAGGTGCCGCTTCAACCCAGGCCGGGTCCACCGTGGGTGTAGCTCCTCCTCTTCCCGAGGCTGTCGTCTGGGTCCCGCCTCCTCTATTGGGGTCTTTGTGGGTGCTGTGCCCCAGCCTGAAACCAACGTGGGTGCTGCGCTCCAGTTTGGGTACACCATGGGCGTTGAGCCCCAGCCCGGGGCCCACCATGGGTGCAGCATTGGTCCAGTCGGGGCCCACTGAGGATGCAGCATCGCTCCTGCCTGGAGCCACAGTGGGTGCAGCAATGCTCCAGCCTGGAGTCATTGCAGGTGCTACTGAGCTCCAGGCCGGAGCCACCATGGGTGCTACTGAGCTCCAGCCCGGAGCCATAGGTGCAGCAATGCTCCAGCCAGGAGCCACCAAGGGTGCTGCGGTGCTCCAGCCTGGAGATGCCGCAGGTGCTGCAGAGCTCCAGCCCAGAGCCACCGAGGGTGCTGCAACACTCCAGCCTGGAGCCACCGCGTGTGCTATGTTGTCTCAATTCGAGATCACTGAGGGTGCTGCACTGCTCCAGCCCGGAGCAACCGAGGGTGCTGCTAAGCTCCAGCCTGGAGCTACCACGGGTGCTACGTTGTCTCAATCTGAGACCACCAAGGGTGCTGCCGGCCAGCCCGAGGATGCCGAGGCCCCTCCTCTTTTGTTGGACGCCATCGGAATTCTCCATTCTCCTCTGCCTCCCCTCGGCCCTGCTTCCCTGTGTTATGCCTTCCGGAAGGGGAGCCGCCTCCTGGATCACCCCTTCAGTCCTGGTGGCTTAAGGACTCAGGCCAGCCGCCTGAAAGACTGAGCCGCCAAGCTGGGTGGTCCTTATTCCCCGGCAGGCCACCCGACTTCTTCCGCCTGGCTGTCTGGCTGGCCTGGGACTTCGGCCGGTCACCCAAACTGTCTGGGGGTCCCAGGTCCTTGATGTAGCTTGGGTGTGGGTCCTGACCGGGTCTTGTAGTTTTGCTCCCTCCTTACCTGTTTCCCCCACCTCCCACCCTGGTTTGTTTTTTGCTGTACCTTTTTTTTTTTGAGGGGGGGGCTCCTTTTGGTGTTAACTTGGGGTGTCTGGGCTCTACCCCTTAAAGGGTGGGGGGGCTCTGTTACAGGATTGAGTTGTGCCTGGCTCAGTCTCTCGATTTATTTATGAATATTTTCTGTATGTTTTCCATGCCTTGTGGTGTCTTTCTGTGTTCTGATTTCTGATGATTTATCATTTTATTTATTATTTATACTTCAGTGTTGTTATGATGATTGTCTATTTGTGTGGTTTAGACTGTTTTGTCTTTTCCTGTGACAGGGCCATTATTCCTCCTCTTCCAGACATCCCCATCTGGTTATTTGCTCTCTGACTGGTCTCCTAGTCACCTCAGCTGTGAATAATCTGTAATTAGGTCACCAGTCCGCTCCTGTTCCCCGCACCTGTGGCTCATTGTGGTATTCCATTCCCCACTACTTATGCTCTGTTTGTTCAGTTAGTCTTCAGGGCTATACTGGATCATTCTCTCATCACTCCTGGTTTCCCAGCCTCTGAAGTTTTGCTACTTCTCCAGAGCACATCTTGCTCTGAGGCTTATCTCTGTAAGTTATTGTTACATTTTTGTATTGTCAGCACAGTTTTTTGGACTGTTATGTTCTTTTCATTAATAAATGTCACAAACACCATTCAGCGTGTGGGTTTGTCTCTCTGCCCCGAAGGGGCACACATGACAGGCAATTTTCATTAAGAGACATAGAAAATAATCAAAAAACCAAACATTATTGATCTTCAAAATGTTCAAACTTGCAAAATGAAGCAAATGACAGATTTTTTTTTTTAAGGGTGTTGTCACTGTCAGCATTGTTAAGCAAAAAATACTAAAAGGAAATGTGAACGAATTGTATTTTCATGAGTGGAACCTATTTTCTGTCAAAAAAATGTCAGATCTTCTAAACCAAAATTATTAAAAATCTAAAAATCTAAAAAAAAAAAACTAAAAAGGAAAAAATACTATTTTAAGCAGTCCTTGGAATAATAAAAGGTCGAAACCAGGCTTACTGAGAGATAAAACCCTAAATTCAAACTGTCAAGAATCTCTGAAAACACTCAGAATGTGATCGTATATTAGTTTGTTACCTCAATAAAGATTCGAGACACAAGAATGTTCTTTTAAGAGCTTTACTTGTATAAATTATATACAAGGAGTACGAACCTCAGGTTGCAGGAGGTCAGTACTGAAGACTGGCTTCAGCGAGCAGGCTTATATGTGAGAGGCAGTTGCAATACACAAACGGTTTCAGCTGAATACATCACAGACAAAAAGGAGTGAAACAAGTCTGGCACATTATTAACAGAGTTTGACAGAGTTCATTAATCCGGAACCAGGTGTACTGACTTTCTTAAAAGAACAAAGGGGGCCCTGCTCCCCTTCTCGCTCCGCAGGGGGCTCTTTGTGTCCTCTTGCTCTACAGGGGGCTTCCTGTACCTTTCCGGCAGAACTGGCTCCCTGCATTCAGTCTTAGTGTTTTTCCAGAGGAACACACTTCTGCATGCAGTCTCGGTACTTTTCCACACTTCTACACTTGTATAAGGCTTAGACATGAAAAATGATAACGTGTGTACATTTTTCTGACAATTCCCTCCTGTTTATCATTTTATCATTGTTGTGCTCACATGCAAACATCAGTGCAATGTATCTTCTCATGATTTTCTACATTGTCATCATTGAGCATCACTTCCAATCTAAACAGTGGTTCTGTCATCACAATCACCATCACTTCATTTTCTCAAGGCAGTATATTGTACAGGAACTTCCCTTTGGAGCATAACAGATTGTAACATGAAAGTGTGTTGAGCAAGAGCTCTACTTATCATGGACCTAATGCAGGGAATGACACACATGAATAGTACACAAGATAGAATCAATGCAACTGTTACTGGAGTTAGCCACTTCAACAGAACTTGCCACCATTGACCGGAAAGGAACCAAGAGGACAGGTCACAATTTTGTGGCACATCCTTCAAGCCATTCAAGTGTTGTTGCAGTCCTCTCAGCCAATCGATTACGCCTCCTTTCTCTCAGTGAGGTCCTCCAAAGCCCAAAATACATCATTCATTCTGTGACTCAAATAGGCCACTCCAAATGAGGGGAATGCTGTCATAGGTTGTCGTCTCCCTCTTGGTTATCAAGTTGGCGTTGGGGGAAGTGATCCATATTATTCCTGCAAACACACCTGTCACACCAGCGGCAAGTAGCAGTGCCTTCATTTTTACTTCCACCTGAGAGAGTACCCCTCCGGGCCTCTGTCTTCACCAGGTTTGAGACGGTCGTGTCCTTAAAAGGACACACCCCCTTTGTAAATGGACTTACTCAGGGAAGCAGGTTAGTTCACTTACAGGCACTTTTAGTCTCTTCACGTGTGAAAGGTGGATCCAGGATGGTCGTTCAGCGACCCTTACTGAGTCCCAATGCTGCTGGTGATGATTTTTCATGAAGATAAAGTCACCAGGCTGCACTGGGTTGATCACTTCCTCCTGTGGAATGGAGAGAGCTCTAATAGAATCAATGTATTTGTGTGGTATTAGTAATGACAGACCTGGCAGTCCATAAGGGCAGTGAAAAGCACAGTCCCGTTTTCTTATCTGGGATGGTATTAATTGTTTAGTTTCACTATCTTAAGAGCTTCAGGCCACGTAATGGCCTTACCATGCGTGGTTTTTGCCAGCATTTGTTTGATTGTCTGCATAAATGATCTCTGGTATTCCAAAAGTTGGGAATATACTATTTTGCAAAAACCTTACAGAAAAACCTTTGCATCTGCCTTAGCAGTAGGATGTATTTCTGTCCATTTTGTGAATGTGTCAATGAGAACAAGGCAGTGTTGGAGTTGACCCACTATAAAATCCATGCACCATTGAGAAAAGGGTGCTTTTGGTAGTGGAAAACTCCTCTGTCTAGTTCTCATTGCACCTTGGGCATTATTTTGTCATTTCTTTTAGAATTCCTGGACAGAAGAAGTGTTTTTCAGCTATGTTTTCCAGCTATCTTAATCATCCCTCCTGTTGGCACATGGCGGAGCCAGTGCCATCCAGTGGTACAGTGAGGGAGGGAGAACAATTTTGTCATTTTCAGTGCAGTAAAGTTTGTTGGCATTTATTAAGTATGTGTGGGGTGGCATAGTCATGTTTTTCAGCTCATACTAGCATGCAAATTTCCTTGTGGGCCCTGAAGTAGTGCGTACAGTGGAGCCGTGTTGTGAGAGGTTTGGCAACCACTGGCGGCAGTAGTTCAGGGTACCTAATAGTGCCTTTTTTGTTGTAAAGTTGCCACTTTTTCACATGAATTTGCTACTTATTTTCATAAATCTGCAACTTTTTTCTCATAAATTTTATTTTGTCTTGTAAACATGTAACTTTTCTCCTCATAAATTCACACATTTTTTCATCATAAATCTACAACTTTTTTGTTGTAAATTTATGACTTTTTTCTTTTAAATTTGCTGATTAAGTTTGCTTTTTTGTCTGTGGCAAAGGTAAGTTTTGAATGGTCTTTATTCTATCTGGTTCCAATGTTTTCCCGTCAACAATAAGCATATGGCCAAGGAATTTAACCTCAGGTTGACAAAACTGCAGTTTTTTACTTGCCACATTTTAGTCCATGTTCACACAGGAAGTGCAGCAGGGCCAAAGAGTCCTGTCGACATTGTTCCTCAGTGGGGGAGGCAACCAAAATGTCATCCACATATAACATAATTTTTGAACCGGCTGGTGGGCTAAATTTAGCCATTAGAGCAGTCATTTCCTGTGAGAAAATGGTCGGACTCTCGCAATAACCTTGAGGTAATCTGGTGTATGCGGATCTTTTTCCCTTAAATGTAAATGCAAACTAAAACCGGCTTTCTTCATGCACAGGGATAGTAAAAAATGTATTACTCAAATCTACCACAGAGAAAATGGATGAATCATGACCCAAAGGGTCATGACCACTTGTAAGGGCGTCATAAATAGTCCTGTGGATTGTGAGTATTGCACATTTTTCTTAGGAGTTTTCACCCAATTGGTTACATGATTTGCCTTCTCAACCATTTGTCCACAAGTGGCCCAAAAGTAATTGTCTGGTCCCCATAGGGACATGTGAGGCGGAGTGTTAACATCATGCAGGGAGGTAACCTCTTCGGGTAATTTCACCGACAGTGCAGCTGCTCCTTGCTCATTGAAAATCAAATTGTCCCTCTGCACTGTCATACAATTTGTCAGCCAAGGCACAATCAAAAAGTTCAAAACATCTGATATATTTCATAGTAACGTGCAGTGGCTGTGGACTTCCTAGTCCTTCAAGGATATGACCTGGCAATAGAGCAGCCATGAGGGCGGTGCTTTTTGTACACGATGTCGTGACTGCTGCACTGTCTTCTTTTAAGTCATGGCCAAACAATGTGCTTCACCCTTGATCATTGGGTTTGTCATTGTCTGCCAGAAATGTCTGCTCTGTTCTTAAAACGGTATAATCATCTTTTAATTTATATAGAAAATCTTTTAGAAAGGATAAAACAAGTCATTATCAGTTATTGATCATTTTTATGTATTACCTATTTTTCTGAGTATTGCTAATTATTTGCTAATTAATTCCCCTGATACCCCCGTTTTGATACATGGTGACACACATGCAGCAAAGTTACAGGGTATTTGCTTGATTCTTCTGCTGAAAGGAAGTGTGCTACCATTTTTAATTTTAGATCAAATTTGCGGGTAGCCCAGTTCCCTCAAAAATAAGATTTCAATAGTCATAACTTCTTTAGTGACATCTCTTTACAAATTTCATTTAAGAAAAACAAAATAATCATCTGTGCATTTTTGATATGCTTCAGCATTGATAAATAAGATCAGTTTGTCCAGTTGAACACAGATGGGTTGAATTTGAATAAATGAATAAAAGTTGCGTCACACTCTTTCAGTCAACAGAAAGGTGGACGTTTTGCCTAATTAGAATTTGATTCAAATTTTTCCTTGAATGCCTCATTTTATATATTCCTTGGTAACTTGTGGAGTGAATGGAGTTTACCCTTACCCAGCTTGGCCACAGCCGAATCAGGAAAAACACATTCCTCATTACTGTCATATTCCTGAAATATGACGTTGTCACACCATTATGTGGTGTGTAACATCAAATGCATACCCTCTGTTGGGGAGGAACATAACTGGGGTGTTAGATTGACTTTAAATAACCGAGTATATAGTAAGGCTATAATCTTCGCTGTGAGTGTTTGCTCATTACTAAATAAATGTTAATATTCACAATTAAGGAAATGCACTGAAAGAATGGACACCTAATGCCTCATTGCTGCTTTAAGTACTTGGAAACATTTAAGACGGCTGCCTGCATTTGTGCCTTCTTCCTGGCACTCTTAGCCAAAAATTTAATTCATTTATTGTTGGTTTTCTGTTTGGTTTTTAAAGCTACAGCTTCAAATCTTACGTGGATCTTTATTTTTCTTTGGTTACACATGCTCTGCTTTCATTTCTTTTTCCATTTCCATCTCAACATCAGAAATATTTTCTACACTTGCTAAACCCACCGTTCTTCTTCTCTTCCCCTACGTACTTTTTCCATCAGAAACACTCACTCAATTCGTTTCCATCCACTATCCATCTGTGTACAAGACTTCACCTTTCCCTGGACTAGCTGATGAAACATCTCACATCTATAATCTCTTTCAGTATTAAAACTTCCTTCATCCATCTGGTCTCCGTTCTCTTCAGCCTTCATCAACATTCTGTTACCACCTGCTTGTCTTATTCATGATTCACTGTCCCGTCGTTCATACTACTGACTACTGTCCACAGCTAATGCTCCATGCAAGATCCTGAACATAAAAGTGATCGGTTTCATTCTGGAAAGTCAGCTTTACACCAAACCAACATGGCTCAATTCAAAATTCTGTTTTGTGACAAAACTCATCTCTTGATTTCTACTCTGGCATTGGGTGCCTTTCCTTTTGAATTTGTTTTGGAATTAAATAATGCCTCTGGGTCTGAGCATCTGCCTTTCAAGGAATGTATTAAAAATAAGACATCTGCTGGTTGCTCTGAAAATTAAAGTTAACAGAGTCATCTGTATCTTGGTGTGGTGGAGTCTTGTCTTTTTCTCCTGAACAGATAACTCCATATGAGCTAACACCATGCCTACAAGACTATAACCTGGTGAGAAAAGTACAATCTGACCCTGGCCCTGTATTTATCGGGGGTGTTTGTAGCACTTTCTAGAAATTCCTTAATTTTCTCACTACCTTCAGGCTCCCCCTTAGCTGTTTGTGACGGCCTGTTTTTAATCACCATCAGGGGGGCCATTATTGTGGGTGTTGATTGCATAGCCAGGTCCCCCTGGTTGGGGGGGGGGGCTGTTTTCACGTCCTGCAAACATTCCTCTGTCCTGCATTTGTTTGACCCATCTGGCAAATTTCTCCCTTCCTTTCTTTTGATCTATGACTGGGACCTTTGTCTGATAATCCATAGCCTCTGGCAGATCATATGCACAGACACATTAATTATCGGTCTCTTTTGAACCTCTGTGCTCTAAATCTCACGTTGTCACACGTCAGTCCTTCCTATAAAGTGCACTGTCATGTTTCAGTCAAAGAAAAAGGTCAGTTACAGCACTTCAAAACCTGCTCCTTCCACCTCTGAGGCAAAAGGGGACACACAGAGAGAGAGAGAGAAAGAGAGAGAGAGAGAGAGAGAGAGAGAGAGAGAGAGAGAGAGAGAGAGAGAGAGAGAAAGAGCTATCCCTCGCCCGCCCCCTTTGGGAGAGCGAGAAATAGAGAGAGAGAGAGAGATGCTCCTTCAGCAGCCCCTCCTTTCACATTTACTGTTCATGCTTCTATTTTTTACAGAGCAAGCCTGTTGCTCGCCTCTCTGATCATTCTGAAATCTTCTTCTACCTCTACTTGGTACCCTGCCTCCAAATCCACCTCTTTGGCCAAACCTGCAATCACGGGCCCAGTGACCAGGTTTGCCACAGTTAAAACAAACATCCCGATTTCCATCATTCACTTGCATTGACCTGCCTGTCTTGGGTCTAACCCCACAGAGTTAAATTGAAAAAATAAAAACCCAAAACCTTGTAAAAGTACCCATATTTAGACCACTTTTTTCACACAGATCAACCATACACACACAAACAGAGCAGAGGAGTTTTGTTCTGTCTGCACTGTCGCTGCCTCTATCTAAGGCTCACACACAAAGAATAGATAAAATAACTGTCTCTCATTGTCCATTTTAACGTTATCCAGTTCTGTTGCCATTTAATCCATCCGTCTTTAAATATTATGGTCTAATTATTATGATTTTATTTACTTCCTCCTTTTCCCAACCTCTTGGGCTTCTTTTAATAATTTGCTGTATGGACCCTCCTTAGGATCGCGGCATTGATAAGCTGGGGGAGGATTATCTTTTTCATTTAATAATGGTTCAATGCTCGGTTGGTTTTGATATTTATCTTTTTTTGTTGTAAGTTTTTCCGTCGACGTCAAGACTGCGCATTCATCCACATCCAGTGTGGGTTTAAAGGAATAATCTTTTTCCCCCATTCGTTTAAATACTTTTCAGGATCCTTTATCTGATCTTTTTCTTTTAACCGGTTATTGTAATTTTTTACCGTTCGTCGCGCAGTTTCCTCTTTTTTCTTTTGCTTATTTTTTGCTTTATTTGTTTTTCCTGTACAGTTACCCTTTTTTTTTTCTCTCTCTCTTAGTCAGGGACGTTGTCGGTCCGCCCACCTCTTTTGAAGTGCGCTCACTTGTTGTTGGGACTAGATCTCACGCCTTCAGGATACGCTCACTTGTTGATGGGACTAGATCTGTCACAACTCGCCGCTCATCAGCTGCCTCAGCTGTGTGCACACCTGTGCCTCGTCAGCCGCGGGCTATTTAGCCCACTCAGCCCAGTGCAGCGGTCTGGAGCCGTCTGTTCGCATCGACACTTCTTCGCTTGTGCATCAACCCCTGATTACCAGCGAGACTTCAATCCTACGTAAGCATACCTTACCTTTCTCCAAGTCTTCTCCCCTGTGCACAGGTGGATTCCCTGGCGGCGGATTCCCCCGTCATAGCCACCCAATCCTCACCATCGTCACAGGCTCTGCAGGACGCTGTCTTCCAGGCTTCTCCCTTGGCCAACGCCAGCCACCTGCACCCACAAGTAAGCAACACACTACTCATTATTCCTGTCCAGGTGTGGTGCCCTTTACCCTTGTCCTTTGCTCTCTCCATAGGGTTGTCCGGCTGTACGGCGCACTGCTCTGCTTCCTGTGCATCGGCGTTCACCCCCATCACACACACATACCTCACACATCCATTCAGACACACCTGCTTGTTGAATAAAGCTGTTAAATCTATGCTGAGCCTGCGTGCATGTTTCCTGGGCCAGACATTATGTCAGTATCTCACGCAACCTATATTAGGGCTCCTGTAATTTCTTACAGGATCATTACCTGGTATGATCAGATAGGAAAAATATAGGGCGCCGCCTTTTATTACCATTACTAGCTAAAGCTTGACCTATCAGTCAATACGCAGCACCTTTTACTTTTCTTTCACTTTTTGAAACCTGACTCTTCGGCCGGAAAACAACACAATCAGGACTTTAACCCGAACAAAACCTTTTTTTTTCCTCGTTGCAACTACTCGTCTGCGCACCTCACTCTCTTATCGCGTTAGTCACTCGTGGTTGGATTTAGGAGGATCTTATAACATATTTAGGAGCGCATCCTATTTTACATTAGTAACATATTTAGGAGCACATCCTATGTTACATATTGGAGCGGCCTATTTTACATTAGTAACATATTTAGGAGCGCATCCTCTTTTACATTAGTAACATATTGGAGCGGCCTATTTTACATTACTCACTCAAGGCTGGATTTGGGAGGATCTTCTAACGCATATAGTATATACTATATCCTTTTTCTTTAATAATAAAAAGATGTCACTTACTTTATGACCCTACTAGTGAGGATGACCGTCACTAGACAAGAGTCAGGATGCCAGTTTCCACCCCGGCTTTCCCTGAAGGCGGGTTTCCAAAACTGACTGTTGGTCAGACCATGCATGGGTTTGCAGACTGGGGAAGAAGGCTTGGTTGTCCTGGCCCGTCTAGGTATCGGTCATTCGGGTCACGGCACCACGTATGTCAGGAATCTCTGAAAACACTCAGAATGTGATTGTATATTAGTTCGTTACCTCAATAAAGATTCGAGACACAAGAATATTCTTTTAAGAGCTTTACTTGTATAAATTATATACAAGGAGTATGAACCTCAGGTTGCAGGAGGTCAGTACTGAAGACTGGCTTCAGCGAGCAGGCTTATATGTGAGAGGCAGTTGCAATACACAAACGGTTTCAGCTGAATACATCACAGACAAAAAGGAGTGAAACAAGTCTGGCACATTATTAACAGAGTTCGACAGAGTTCGTTAATCCGGAACCAGGTGTACTGACTTTCTTAAAAGAACAAAGGGGGCCCTGCTCCCCTTCTCGCTCCGCAGGGGGCTCTTTGTGTCCTCTTGCTCTACAGGGGGCTTCCTGTACCTTTCCGGCAGAACTGGCTCCCTGCATTCAGTCTTAGTGTTTTTCCAGAGGAACACGCTTCTGCATGCAGTCTCGGTACTTTTCCACACTTCTACACTTGTATAAGGCTTAGACATGAAAAATGATAAGTGTGTACATTTTTCTGACACAAACCCTCTCAGTGTGGTGATCCGCACTGTGTGTGCCTTGCCCTAATTATCTTTCACAGCTGAGGGCACACCTGCTTTCCTCAACAAGCACCCTTTATAAGGAGCGCTGCCCAGAAGGCAGCACGGAGACGTCTACGCTTTCTCCCAGGAAGACTACCTTTCTAGAGTCTTCCTCCACATCGCTACAGAGAATTCATCTCTAAGAATCTGTTTCTTGTCACTTGGAAGTTCCATCTCCCCAACGCCATGTAAGCCTGCTCAGTGCTATTACCTGCACCTGCCTTTCTTCCCCTCGTTCCCTGTGCACAGGTGGACCACCTTCCAGGCGGACCTCTCCTTCCTCCTGGCAGCGGACCGGACTTCGGCTGTGTACAGCGACATTCACCCCTCGCAAATTGGTGAATTGGAGCACACGTCACACATCCTTCTCCCGAGCTGCACTGTAAATGTTCTGCACCTGCACTACAGCAAAACAACGGGAGGCTGGACCGGTATTGGAGAATCATCTCTTCGGAGCCGGATTAACTCTTCACTGCAGTAAGACTGTAAAATCTCTACTAATATCATTACCTGCCAGCCTGAGTCTAATTCCCCTGTCTCTGCTGCCATTCCAGGGTTGCCAGACCTGTCCCGTCATTCACGCTCCTGCTCCCACTACACAACACGCACACAACACCATTCACACGCACATACCTCTTTGTCTTGGAGGTAAGCGCAATCGCGATCACGCCGGGAAGAACACAGTATTCCAGAGAAATGTTACTGCATTTAAACATAAAAAAATCGTCTACTTCCTGTTGTGAATAATCTTATACCTCATGTATTTTTGATGGCAAATTATTTCAATAATTCTTAAATCTCAAAGGACAAATTTCCAAACCTGGGTTTTAAAAGAAAATATGGAGGGAATAAATAAATAATAATAAAAAAAAAAAAGGTAGGGAATTCACAAGGGATTCCCCAGAGGTCAAAGGTCATTTCCGGGTTGGGGGTTCCCCCAGACACAAAGTAAACAACTTTTGCCTGGCACACAGAGCCAGGCTGTGAATATATATACCTGCCAAAACAAATCTTTGGGAGGCATTGCTGTACAACCAGAGGTCAAATACTAGAAAGGATGTCACTGTTGACATATATAGCGGGGAAATTGCAACAGTCACAAGAATTGCCATGTTTCTCACATGGATCAAACAAACACAGCTGCTGCCGTTACACTCCCACCAAAATCTTTATGATGGAAGACTATAAAGTCATGCCAACATAAAGATTTTCACAATGTCACCTAATCTTTAACCGGCAGCAAGAGCACAACCTTTTGCACTGGTCTTTCCAGTTCTCCCACCGTTCAATTATGACAGGTTCGACGGGTTCGTCCCAGGATTTCTTTTGCTTGCACAGTTCTTGCAGGATCTTTTTCCCTTGCAACACCACAGGGCTAACAAATCCATTTGGGTCATAGACTGACATGACTGTAGAGAGGATGCCTCTTCTTGTGTTGGGTTTATCCTGTAGTGTTATCTTGAACCTGAAGCAGTCATTTTGAACATCCCATCTTGTTCCAAGTGTGCGCTCAACCGGGAGAGGTTCCAGTTCCAAGTTTGTTTCGGAGACGGTAGTGGCTCTTTCTGAAGGTGGTATAGATTCCAGGACGTCTATGCTGTTCGACAGGAACTTATGGAGTCTAACTTTGCCCTTTTTGCATATTTCAGTGGCCTGGCAGATTAGCTCCTTTGCTTCATCTTTGGTGTCGCTGAAATCTTGGTCGAGAACCTTCAGGATCTCACAGGGTGGTGGCACTATCAATTCTTTGGCGACAATCCTATGGCATACGCCATTGTTGCCTTGTTCATAACAAGGGCCTCCAATGATGCTCCATCCCAAGTCTGTTTTCACAGCAAAGGCTTCTTCAGGATTTCCGGAGACTATCTCCACCGGTCTGAGTGCTTGTGGGCAGGAGTATCCAATGAGCAGTCCCACTTCACAGTCTTGAATAGGAGGAATGAAGGGGGCTATTCGAGCCAAATGAGGCATCATACTTGCCGCTACCTTTGAAGGAATGTGCTCCCTGTTGTGAGGGATGTGGTCTCTTGTGTAGCACGACTTGACTCGGACTTCGACAGTCGAGTCGTATCCTCTCAGTTTGATGTCTGACAACTTCTTACAATAGACCACCGATGAAGATGTCATAGTTGTTATCTTCATTCTTGTTATTTCATGTGGCATGCACAGCTTGGCTGCCAGATCCTCTGTGATATAGGAGCTGTTGCTTTGGGTATCAATCAGTGCATAAACCAATACTTCTTGCGAGCCAGCTTGGCCTGTCTTGACCCAAACAGGTACGATCATTGAAGTATAACTCTTCATGTAATCTTGGTTGGTTTTGTTTGAAATAGATTCAAATGTGTTTTCATCTTTGTCGGCTTCTGACTCTGTAAGCTTTGTGTCTGCTTTCTTCTTGTCTAAGTGCAGCAGAGATTGGTGTTTGCCTTTGCACGTGTTGCAGGACACTTTAACTAGACACTTCTTTGATGTGTGGCCACGTCTGAGACATTTGAAGCAAAGGGCCTTGCTTTGAATGCTTTGTATTTTGTCATCATAAGGCAACTCTTTGAAAGCATTGCACTTGCAGATGAGGTGATCTTTGTCGCAGTAGGTGCAAACTGGAGAATTTTTGGCTCCACTTTTAGGGGTTTCTTTTTCAGCACTGGTGTTGGTGTTGGTGGCATGAGTAATGCCAGGTGCTTGTTTTGTCTTTGCCCTAGACTCGTTTCCTCTATTCGTGGTTGGCAACTTGTCTTGGTTTTGAGCGACCATGCATATAGGGTTGTTAGCCACTCTGGCTTCTCTGGCTACGAAGTCGACAAATTCTTGAAACGAAGGGTAGCCCTTTCCAACATCTACGTCTTCTGTAACACGCCGTGTCCACCTAGTGTTACAATACTCGGGTAACTTGGCTGCTGTTTCCTGGATTTGGACGCAATCGTTCAAAACTTCAAGACCTTTCACGTAGGGGATAGCTTCTTTGAGGGTGCTCAGGAAATCGCTGAAATCCTGAAGACCTTTCTTATCTTTGCCTGTTACTTTGGGCCAGTCTCTCAACTTGTTTCTCAAGGAGAGTTGAATGGTGAAGGGGTGTCCGAACCGCTCTTCCAACGTGGTCCATGCACGGTTGTAGGCAGCTTCATCACTTCCGAAAAAACAACCTTCTACTGCCGCTCTGGCTTCTCCTGCAAGGTACTGCTGCAGATAATACAGCTTGTCTGATGGTGGAATTCCCTTGTTCTCAACAAGTGTCACAAAACTTTTGCGAAAGTTGATGAACTTGAGTGGGTCACCATCAAACACAGGAGGTGTGGGGACAGGCAGCCTTGATCTGCTGACGCTATCTGAGAATGTTTGGGCGATGAAGGCCAACTGTGACTCTACTTGGCTCGCGCAATCTTCAGCTTTTGGTGATCTGGCCTCAGGAGAAAAAGCAGGTGCCTCTGGATTCAGATAACCTTTACTAGGCTTGTCACTGCAACAAGAGATGTCATCTGACTTTTGGACTCTTTCCTCTTCTTCTGCTATTTCTAATTGTTCATGACAACTTTCCAAGGCCACCTTGTATTTCCTTATCTTTGCGTGAAGTTCTGCACACCTTCGCTTAGCGCTCAATTCAGCCAGCTTCCTGGCCTTTTCTGAGGCATTACTTGATCTTGTTGAAGAGCCTGTTGAAGATTCTGAAATCTGTGCACTTACAGATACCTTTGACTGAATGGAGACTTTAGACTTGGCAGAAATATCAGACTCATAGTCTAACTTGCTTCCAAAGAGAGACCTGGAATAATTCATTCCCCAAGTAGTCTTGAGAAGGCTTTTTCTCTCCTTGTCTGCCATCATTGGATTCTCTCCAATTTGTTTCAGGGCTTTCGCCATGTCTGAGCACATTTGCTTAGCGCTGTCGACTCTGCGCCGCATCTCGTTGTCTGGCGGGCACAAATCTCGACAGGCTTCATACGTAGCTGTCATTTCTTTGTCCAGGCGAATCAGGTCTTTCAAGTCATCTTCAGTTGTGTCCAAGACCTCATCTTTGTATGCATAAAAAAGAGCGAACACAGCCTTCTTTACTTTACTGTATGTTCGCATAAACCTTTTGTTTGCTCTGTCTACCTGTGCTTCTTGTTCTTCCTTTTTACTGATGACAGCATCTAAAGTCGCAACTTTGTCATTGAGGCTGTCGTATTCAGCAGAAATCTCTGGTGAGACAGACTTATCCTCTCCCTTTGTTTCCACTAACTGCCTGACTTCTTTCAGTCTCTTCATGCATGTCTCTCGTCTTTGCTTCAGCTCATGAAGTGGGACATGCCTGAGTTTTGTTTGTGCAGTGTTCTGGTTAGTCTTGCCAGTGGCGCCATCTTCTGGATCACTTGCATCTTCTTTTTCTTGGATTCCAGCCACCGCATTCTCTCCTTCTGGTTGCTTCTTGTCACCATTATTCTTTTCTTGTTCACTGACTGTAGCCAACTCCATTTCAAGAGTTTCTATTGCATCATGTACTGTTTCTGCATCATTGTTGAGTTGAGCTCGCTCTTCCTCAGACAAGGTTTCAACTGCCAAGTCAGCATTTATGGCTTGTAATTGCTCTTTGGCAGCTGTGATCTGCTCTCGCAATTCTTGCTCAGTTACATTTTTGGCAGCTGCAGCCATTTTGTTGCAGTACAGTGTTTATGGAAAATAGTGAGGAAATGGGACAAAAAATGAAATGGTAATTTATATTACCTCTTTGAATAATTCACCAACCAGATTTCTTGAGTGAAAACCTGGAGATAAAAAATATTATGCAAACCTGAAACACAATGTGTTTTTTATGTTTACCTCGAAATTTCCACTCAAAATAACTGAATGGAAACTATACTTGAATTAGGGAATTCTTATCTTTGGGGTATACGATTCCCTAAATACTTTGAACTTGTACTTGATTTGATTAATTCAAAATTGAATTAAATTTGAGGAATCTTGAAATATACTTATATCATTGAATTGAAGCTCAACCAGCCCTTACCTCAGCCCTTGATCTTACTTAATCTTACTAGCCTGATTTAAATTGATGTTCAAAAATACTGATTGAAATACACTAGCAACAGGATGTGCACAAGCAGTACATGTACAATGAAAACAGAATAATGCAAACACTTCTCTCAACATCAGCACAAAATAAACACAGTATTCAGTGACTAATAAACTTGACTTTGCACTTGAGAAACACGAACTTAACTTGACTTGACTTGACTTAAAATGTGTCCTCAAGGTTCAATCACTGGATACATGTCCTTCACTTACAGGCTGTAGCAGAAAAGTGAATGTCTCTTACTTAATTGTCATATACTAGCACTTAGCACACTGGTGAGTGGTACCGACAGGATGTCACCATCACGATCTCGATGACACGGCACGACCCAACCTCTTGAATCTGCAGCGTTCTTTGCTTGCACCCCACGCTCGTCCACGATGACTTGGTACAGATGAGTATGAGGTAGTGTCTTTACTGGTGTCTTCACTAGTGTCTTTACTAGTGTCTTTACTGTTCCGGCCCCGGGTTATGAGCTGCATTTTGGTGTGCAATAACTGATGTTTGACACATCTTTAATGTCCTTGCTTTTGACTTTAATTGCATCAAACACCGTAAAGACTGAAACATATCAAACACAAGAAACATTATTTTAGCTGTGGACACAAAATTCTAGTATTACAGAAATTAAATCATACTGCATACACACAAATGTAAACATTTATGATCTCAAATTGATAGATTTCTTAGGTTTACTGAGTTGTTGCAAGAAAGCTACCAGCAAAAATTATGCAGCATTTACTGTAAACAAATACAACAGATTATCAAATCCACATTTAAAATTGTATGGCTTGTGCACATCAGATTTTCATATTAGAAACACACACAAAAAGTTTCTATTCTTTGAACATGTGCATATTCAAACAACCATCATTAAACTTCAACAGAGTTAAACATTTCACTGACCACTTTGCTGTGTCGCAGCCTTCCGAGGGCAGAAATTCCTTGCAGGCTCTCACATTTGTCTGCAATTAATAGCCCGGAAAAAATACCTTGTAAATTGGTATTTCAGCTAATTTAAAGTCAAGATGTCAATTCAAAAACATAATAAAATTGACTAGAACTAGGCATCCAGTAAATAAGGACTGCCAGATTTGCACTTCTATGAACTACCAAAGCCATGCAGGCCGGAAGTTGCAGCAGTGATCGACCAGAACAATACTGCATTTACTTCAAGTCAAAATACATCCCTATTCACAAAATGAGGCTTCAAAAATTACTTTTTCACAACTATTACAGTTTTTCGCACATGCATGGAGACTAGGTGAAATGTTACATAGGCAATGGATTACCACTGTCAGTCACATGGTCCAGTCACACTTCAACAAACTTCAAAAATATCATCATCTCTCAAACAATCCACAAAATATCGGGTAGATAATTGGATATGAGGGATTATTTCATCATTATGACAGTTTCACCCTACCTGGGCTGAGGTAAGCAACTGGATGGCTTTGGATTTCTGTCTTAGCCAGCCATGCTGAAATCCGTCCGTTGTCCTATTCTGCTGGGCAGGAAGTCTCAAAATCGTCTACTTCCTGTTGTGAATAATCTTATACCTCATGTATTTTTGATGGCAAATTATTTCAATAATTCTTAAATCTCAAAGGACAAATTTCCAAACCTGGGTTTTAAAAGAAAATATGGAGGGAATAAATAAATAATAATAAAAAAAAAGGTAGGGAATTCACAAGGGATTCCCCAGAGGTCAAAGGTCATTTCCGGGTTGGGGGTTCCCCCAGACACAAAGTAAACAACTTTTGCCTGGCACACAGAGCCAGGCTGTGAATATATATACCTGCCAAAACAAATCTTTGGGAGGCATTGCTGTACAACCAGAGGTCAAATACTAGAAAGGATGTCACTGTTGACATACGTATATAGCGGGGAAATTGCAACAGTCACAAGAATTGCCATGTTTCTCACATGGATCAAACAAACACAGCTGCTGCCGTTACAATATGTGGGCGCTTGGTAAAGTCCTGTACACATGAGCTGAGTCCTGTATTTCACTACATTTTCAATAAGTCCTTACAGACACAACATGTGCCTAAGATCTGGAAAGATGCTGTGGTTGTCCCCGTTCCAAAATCCAGCTGTCCTAAAATGGTAAATGATTTTAGACCAGTAGCTTTTACTTCAATTTTAATGAAAATTTTTGAAAAACTGGTCAGATTTGAGGTCCTAAAGCAGACTGAGCATGCATTGGATCCTTTGCAGTTTGCCTATAGGCCTCACAGAGGAGTGGAGGATGCCACTGTCACTCTACTTAACATGCTTTTTGAACATCTGGATTTTAATGGGACACACGCCAGACTTTTATTTGTGGACTTTTCTTCCGCCTTTAATACAATCCAACTTCATATTTTAGTTGAAAGGCTCCTGCAACAATTTGATTTGAGTAATAATCTGGTGGGTTGGATTCTGGATTTTTTAACCAACAGGACACAGAGAGTAAGGGTCAATGGTACATTGTCTGACCAAAAGTGTTTCTTCTACTGGCTCTCCGCAGGGATGTATGTTGTCACCACTACTCTTCATCCTGTACACAAACATGTGTCGGAGCAGACATGACAACAGACACATTATAAAGTATGCTGATGACTCAGTTGTTGTCAGTCTCCTCCAGGATGGTGAGAGTGGCCACGGCCCAGTAGTTGATGATTTTGTTCACTGATGTGAGGATCCCTGCCTGCAGCTGAATACGACAAAAACTAAAGATATGATTATTGACTTTAGGAGGAAAACTCCCAGGCACGAAGTCACTGTACTAAAAGGCCAGACCATTGAATGTGTGCAATCCTACAAATATCTTGGGACGATTATTGATAGTAATTTAAACTTTGAAGAGAACTGTGTAAGGGTGTGCAAAAAGGGTCAGCAACATTTGCATTGTTTAAGGAAACTTGCACGCTTCCAGATTGACCGAACCATAATGACAATGTTTTATTGGGCTTTTATTGAATCTGTTTTATCCTTTTCTTTAGTGTCATGGTTTGGTCAGATAAAACTGAAACAGAGGAAATCCTTGGATCATTTAGTTAGATGGTCCAGTCGTCTGCTTGGTGAGTCACAGCTGAGCCTGACATCCCTGTACTCCAGACAAGTACAGAGGATTGCTATCGCCATTTTAAATGATGACTCCCACCCTTTGCACTGACACTTTCAGCTTTTTCCCTCCAGACGGAGGTTTGCTGTCCCAAAAAGTAAAACCCAGCACTACAGAAGCAGCTTTGTTCCTGCTGCTGTTAAAGAGTTGAACAAGATGTAACAATGTATTGCACATAATTTAGTTACCTATTTATTAATTTTATTTTATATTTACTTATTTTTGTAGGTTTTTTATTTGGGTTCTAAATCTTTTATTGGGTTTTAGACTTTTGAGTTTTTAACCTCTTTGACTAGTCTTTAACTTTTTTAATATGACCCTTCTCTCTTATCTCTTTGTTTTTTCTCTTATCTCTTTGTCCTTTGCCCTGATTGGTGGAGCCTTGAGTACTTTTATCATGTTTATAGTCAGCTTCATGTGTGCCTGTGTTTGTGTTCATGTTAAATGCAATTGTGGTTTGTAAATATGGATGTCACCTGACTGCAAAACAAATCTACCTACGGGTACAAATAAAGTAACCTGAACCTGAACCTGAACCTCACTTTCATTCAATAAAAGATCATTATTGTTGTGGAGCCTGCGTCTGTTCTGGGTGTTTCTGGAAATCATGTCAAGCAGTATATATAAATAAGTAAACCATAACATTTTCATCAATCATGTCTTTGCAGTTTACAACATCTATTTCACGTAGAATTCTTCTTTTTGAGGACTCACTGTAACCTCATTAATAAATATATTCGTTAAGAGCAGCAGTTGTTCCTGATACCTGTTCTCCCAGTTATTAACTTGACACATGACAACAGGCGCGCAGCACAACATTTTGGGCCCTGGGTACAGCACTGTGTGTGGGCCCCTCAAACACAAACCGAATTTTGAATTTTACATTCCAAGGTTTGAGATGGGACCATTTCCATTCAAAGCCTTGGTTAGTATGCTCCACTGCTATGGACAATTTGATGCTAGTATATGATTTGTTTATCTGTCTTTCAGAATATATTTACTCATCAGTCATCAGTATTTCCAGACCTCTTTGTGTGGTGATCCCGAGTTCGGTTCTGCACCAGGCTTGGGTCTCTTGTTTATTTTTCCTTTCTTCCATGTGTGTATTTAATTCCATTTTTGTTATTATGTCTGTGCTTTTATTTTGACAGCACCATGGCAGGACTTCCTGCTGTCAGATCTGCTCATGACCTGTAACGGCTGTCTGCACTTTGTAATTAAGTTTGCTCCACACCTGTTTGTAGTTCTGGTTTCTGTTCCCTATTTAAGATCGCCAGCTAGACTTAGTCTTGGCTCCGATCTCGTCAACGATGACTGGAGTCCCTACTCCTGGCTCCAGTCTCCTTTTTGCGTTTGGTTCCGTCTTGGCCTCATCACTTGTAAGTGTGCATTCTGTAGCGTCAGGTTCCGCCCTCACTACTCTCGTGTTTAGGTCTTTGTGTTCATTATTTGTGTGCAATGTTTAGTGTATGTGTTTTGCCCCACGTGGCTCTTTATTTTGTGTTTCTGTTAGTAAACAAGCAAACTCTCTGTTGGCATCTGGCGCCTCATTTATGCCCTGAAAGGGGCAAACACAACAGTAGATCGCAGCCAGCGAGGTGCCAGCCACAGTAGTTTGTTTTTGGGCTAGATTTTTTCCTTTTTCCGGGTGCCGGTTTTGTTGGGGGCTATGGCGTCATCTAGGACAGGAGCCTGGGTTTCGAGCTTGTCCAGGCTCTGATGGAGATAGGTGGTCTCCTGGCCAATGCCCGTATGTTCGCCACCTCCATAAATGCACGCTGGTACCTGGACCTCGCAGAGGCGGCAGTAAAGTGCCATCTTCACCTGGCTGAGCACGCTGAGGGCAGGGAGAGGATGGCTGATCTTGCGGCGCTTAAACAGGAATATCGTGAGCTGGTGAAGGGTTCCAGCAGGAGGCCAAAGACGGAGCAGACGGCAAGGCATTCCCACTCCTTGCCCCGGGATCAGGATCCTGCTACACTTCCAGCTCCCGTTTCCGCTCCGCTGAAGAGCCGTCTTCCAGCACAACGGAGGAGGAGGGCAGCCAGAGGTCCCAGTGAAGAGATATAGTGGGCAGCTGAACTCATCAGGGGCCGTGTGGCTGAAGCGCGCTCTGCCTTCCATCCCAGTAAGATCCTTAAGAGCGTGATGGCTGCTGTCAGACTGGTGGACGCTAATGCTGAGCTTCACAGCTTTCCTGAGTTTGCCGATCTGCTGGCTTCTGTTTCGGCGTAGCAGCAGCACTTCCCTAATTTAAATTTAGCCTCGCCTCCAGCTAAAAGACGTGTCCCCCCCCCCCCCCCCCGGAATCCATCTCCTCCCTGGGACACGATCATTCCGAAGGGGAGGGAATGTCCTGACCGGGTTAATCCTCTGCGGGGCTCCCGTCTGGATCCTGCTACGGGCCACCAGAGTAACTCTCCTGTTTTCCAGCCAGCTGTGTTTCCCTTGCCTCGGCAAAGAGTGAAGACAGCAGCCTCAGCCTCCAGGTCTTCTTTTCCCACTGTTCTGTCAGCTCCTCGTCCCCGGACTGCCTTGGCTGCTCCTTCCTCCTCCTCGGCACTCCCTTCAGTTGCTGTGAGACCTAGGGTTCCTTGCCTGGCTCGCCCCTCATCGATCCTATTGGGGCGACTCTTCGATGTCTTCCGGAGGGGTCCTCCGTCACCATCCCCACGGGAAAAGGAAGAATCAAGCCCGCTGCAGCAGTCACCATCGTTCCCCAGGAAAGCAGGCAAGTGTGTTTTCATTCTAAATCTCAGTGTAATGAATTACCTTGTCTGATTCCTGGGGGTGGAGCTCGGGGTTCACAGTCCTCTGAGCTCCCACCACCTGCTGCAGCCATTAAAATTGAATTTGCTACCTCTGTTTCGTCCCCTTCTCTCCGAGCATCCCCCGGTGCCAGGAGCAGACCGCCGGACGGAGGAGGAGCCTGCGGCTCTGGAGAGCCTGGTTCCAGACCCGCAGCCGTGTCACGGGCAGAGGAGGAGGGCTGACTGTCAGATGGAGCCTGCACCGATGATTAAGCATCCCTGGGTCTCCGTGGAGCAGCAGTCAGCTCCAGCAGGCTATGGACCCCCTGCCACCACGTCGAGTGGGCCATCGGTGTGGGTTTCAGTGTCAGGGGGCTCTCGGACTGTGGAGACCATCATGCCGGCTGCGGAGGCCACTGCAGTCGAGTGGGAACTGAAGATGGACCTCCTGACTGTCGAGCCTGGATCCTCAGAGTACTGGACAGCGGTAGAGCTTGAGATCAGGCAAGTACTCTATTTTGTCTTCTTATTCTCTGTTCTGGAGCATTCTTGTCTGTCTCTTGGGGAGGAGAGCCAGGTGTAGCTGGCCGCTGCATCCGAGCTTGTCGCGCCGGGCTCTGCCGCTGCCGGTGATCCTGACCCCTGTTCTCCCCCTCTTTCCGAGCCTTCTTCCAGGGTCACCGGAGATGAGTTGCTGCGGTCGATATCATCGAGGCTCCGGGTTCACTTTGGGAGGTCATCCCAGGTGCTGCGCCGGCCTAATCGGGGTCCACCATGGGTGCTGCGCTGGCCCAATTGGGGTCCACCGAGGGTGCTGTGCTGGCCCGGTTCGAGGTCGGTGAGGGAGCTGCAGACCCCCTTCTGCCTGACACCGGACCGGTTCCCTGCCCCCCCCCCATTCTCCACCACAGGACGCCACTGGGGTCCCTTTCTTTCGGTTCGGCTTCCCCTCATTGTGTCTCTCAGTATGGAAGCCGCCTCTGAGCTCCCCCCTCTAGTCCTGGTGGTCTAAGGATGTGGGTCAGCTGCTTGAAGGACTGTTCCGCCGGTTCTGCGTCCTGGGTCGGTCGCCTGACGGACTGCTTCGCTGGTTGGGCGACCTGGGTCAGCCGCCTGAGGTACTATTTCCCTGGTTCTGGGACTTGGGCAGGCCACCCGAACTGTTTGGGTTTTTTTTTTTTTTCTCCTTTTCTCCGGATGTGGAGTTGGGATGCCAGCAGGCCACCTGAACTGCCTTTTCTTTTTTCTCCCTTTTCTTTCCCCCCCCCCCCCGTGGGGGTCTTCCACGCCGAGGGGCCCTCGTCAACAGCACTTGCTCGTCAGCCACAACGAAAGCAGGTTTGAGTCTGTCTATGCCAATTTTCTCCCTCCTACCCCCCAAATCTAGCAAAAAATGCTTATCCCCTGTTTCCAGCGCTCTAAACGGTCCATCATAAGGTGGGCGCAGTGGGGGGCAGTGGGCGTCGTGTCTGACAAACACGAACTCTGCGTTTATCAAAGCTTTAGGCACAAAAACGCGCGGAAAACTGTGGTGGGCAGGACCTGGCAGCGTGCTTGAGTCTATGCAACGCTGCAGCAGCTGAGACGGGGAGCTGCCCGGCGCAGGATTATCTGGCAGAAACTCCCCAGGCAGCCGGAGCGGTTGTGCAAAAAGGAGTTCTGCCGGGGAAGCTTCCAGATCCTCTTTAGGCGCAGAACGTAACCCCAATAAAACCCATGGTAGCCTGTCTACCCAATTTGCATCCGTCAGTGAAGCCCTCAGAGCCGCTTTTAACGACCTATGAAAACGTTCACATAACCCATTAGCCTGCGGGTTGTACGCGGTTGTGCGGTGAATTGAGACACCTAGGCTGCGGGCCATGGTTGACCAGAGTTCAGAAACAAATTGAGAGCCTCTGTCGGACGTAGTGTCCGACGGAACTCCAAAACGCGCCACCCATGCTGTTAAAAACGCGCGCGCCACCTCCTCGGCTGTGGTTGCCGCCAGCGGAACCGCTTCTGGCCAGTGCGTGGTGCGGTCCACCATTGTCAGGAGATGCGTGTACCGCTGTGATGGCGGAAGGGGGCCTACGAGGTCCATGTGGACATGGTCGAACCTCTTAGCCGGGATGCGAAACGGCTCCAAAGGAGCCTTCGTGTGTCTGTGAACCTTGGCTTGTTGGCACGCCACGCAGGCTGCCGCCCACTCTTTCACTTGTTTGCGAAGGCCCGGCCACACATATTTCTCTCCTACCATTTTGACCGACGCGTGCACCCCTGGGTGTGCCAAAGAGTGAACCTACTCAAACACGCGGCGGCGCCACACAGCTGGAACCACAGGCCGTGGGCGACCCGTGGAGACGTCGCAGATTAAGGGGGGAATGCCGTTAAGCAGCGTCCTCTTCTCCAGCCTTAACCCTGTTGGTCCAGACTGGAGCGGGCGCACATCCGCGTCACTAGCCTGCTCCACGGCCATGGCTGCGTAATCCAACCCTACACAGACTGGGGCCACAACAGCGCGCGAGAGGCAGTCTGCCACTACATTCAGTTTGCCCGACACATGCTGAATATCGGTAGTAAACTCTGAGATCGCGGCCAGCTGCCTCTGCTGCCGGCCCGACCAAGGTTCTGAAACTTTGGCCATCGCAAATGTTAGTGGCTTATGGTCAACGAACGCAGTAAAATTGCGCCCTTCCAGCCAGAACTGGAAATGGCGAATGGCCAGGTGGAGAGCCAGCAACTCTCTGTCGAACGCGCTGTATTTACGCTCATTGTCACGCAAGGTTCTGCTGAAAAAGGCAAGCGGCTGCCAAGCCCCGGCGACGCGCTGCTCCACGGCAGCCCCTATGGCCACATCTGAGGCGTCAGTGGTGAGGGCTATGCGGGCCGTTGGGTCTGGATGTGCCAATAATGCGGCGTTTGCCAGGGCTGCTTTAACTTCCGAGAACGCCTGCTCTCGTTCCGGGGTCCATTCGACCCTATTCGCGGGTTTCTGTTTTTTGAGCGCAGCGTACAATGGCTGCATGAGCTGCGCTGCGCGGGGAAGGAAACGGTTATAAAAGTTCACCATTCCCAAAAATTCTTGTAGTGCCCTGACCGTTTGTGGTCGGGGAAAATCTGTCACTGCGCGCACTTTGTCAGGCAGCGGAACCGCTCCTTCGGGAGAGACGCAGTGCCCTAAAAAATCAATCCCCGTCACCCCGAACTGACATTTCGCTGGGTTGATTATTAAACTGTGCTCTTCCAACCTACGGAAAACCATCGTGAGGTGGGTTTCGTGTTCGTCTTCGGACGCGCTGGCTACCAAGATATCGTCCAGGTAGACGAACACGAAAGGAAGATTGCGCAGCACTGCATCCATCATGCGTTGGAACATCTGTGCTGCCCCTTTAAGCCCAAACGGCATGCGCAAGAACTCAAATAAACCAAACGGAGTTATTACGGCTGTTTTGGGTATGTCCTCAGCGCGCACTGGGACTTGGTGGTAACCACAGACCAAATCTATCTTAGAAAAAATGCGCGCTCCTGCGAGGTGAGCAGAAAAATCCTGAATGTGGGGAATTGGGTAGCGGTCATGCGCTGTAGCGTTGTTTAACCTGCGGAAATCGCCGCAAGGTCGCCACGAACCTTCAGCTTTAGGGACCATGTGTAGCGGGGAAGCCCATGGGCTTTTTGAGCGCCTGATGATGCCTAACCTCTCTAGGTTAGCAAACTCCTCGCGCGCTATCGCCAGTTTAGCTGCGTCCAAACGCCGAGGTCTTGCAAAAACGGGCGCCCCGGTGGTGGTGATAAAATGCTCCACCCCATGTTTAGCGATAGCTGCTGAAAACGTCGGGACTGTGAGTGCTGGGAACTGAGCGAGCAGTGTGTGGAACTTACCGCACGCTGCTGTGACATTGGCTTGTGCTGTTGGCCGGGTCACTCGAGCTATACAGGGGAGAGAGTCAAAAGACGATAAAGCGATATCTACCAACAATCCATGTGCACATAGAAAATCAGCCCCCAGTATATGGTAATCCAATGCTGCTACAACAAAAGTCCATTCATATGTACGACCGTGTAGAGACAAGAGCAGAGTCCTCTCACCAAAGGTCTTAATGTCTGAGCCGTTTGCTGCTGCCATCTCGGGGCCGCTGGTTCCTGCCAGCCGGTCAGCGTAGGTCGGCCGGATGAAACTCCTCTGTGCGCCAGTGTCCATGAGGAAATGCCTCCCCGAGCGTGCGTTCGTCAAATAGAGCAGCTTGTTCTCCTCCCCGAGGGTCGCGGCTGCTACCGACCCCCGGGCTTGGCGTTTCCCGAGCGCTTGAACTGGCACGGTGGTATACATTTGCGTGCCCTCTCTGCAAAGCGGCGGTGGTAGAAGCAAAGCGTGTCACCTCCACGTTCCTTGGCCCCGCTGCTGCTGCCGTCGGTGGTTCTGCTGCTGCCGTCGGCGGCTCCTCGCCTCCTCGTGTCGACGTGCCGGGCTCCGTCGCTGCCGCAATGGTCACGAAAGCTTTGGTGGCGACGATGATCCGGTCTGCCTCTCGGGCTAGCTCACGATAGTCCCGTTTGGCCAGCAACGACGAATTGGCCAGGGCCGCTCTCTCCGCTGTCGGAAGGTTCCTGAGGAAAATGTGGGTGAAGATGAAGTAGTCGTTGTCCGTGCCCTTTAACCTCAGCATCTTCTCCATCATGTCCACGGCCGAACCGTTTCCCAACTCGGTCCGCGTCAGAAGCCTCTCTGCTCTCTCACCATCCAAGAGCGTGTAGTGCTGGGTGAGGGCAGCCTTCAGCGCGTCATATTTGCCGTCGGCTGGTGGCTGATCGAGCAGGCTCTCGATGTGCTGAGCCGTGCTGGCATCGAGCGCTGCGACCACATAGTAGAATTTCGTATCATCCACCGATATCCCTCGGAGGGCGAACTGCGCCTCGGTTAGGTGGAACCAGGAGCGCGGGTTGTGCTGCCAAAAATCAGGTAGTTTGATCGCTACAGCGCACGCGAAGCTGGGGGTTCCAGTCGAGGTTGGCTCCGGGGATCTTCCGTCGTATTCCATGATTCGTCTTGGGTCACCAGTGTGGAGTGTGTAAATAATGACGCTGATTTGGTTCAGGCAGTTTATTACACGACTCACACAAGGAGCATAGACAGAATGGCATACAAGTAGGAACTCTTCCCTTAAATAACATGACATCCTTCTAGACTCTTCTCACACACAAAAGATAATCCCCGTCTAGACTCTTCACACACACAAAAGATAATCCCCCGTCCGACTGCAGTCAGTCCATTCATCCTTGACACCTCCCTGTTACCCTACTAGGGCATGTAGAAACTTTTCACACACAAAAGGTTAACTTTGCATCCTTTGTTCCTGTCTAAGGTGGTAAACCATTATGCACTCCCCAGGTTGCCACAACACAGCTTTTTTCTCAGGTTGTTCCCAGGTGTTTTTGAACTCTGCCAAACAGCACAGTTTGGAAAAAGTCTATAACTTTTGAATGCTTCAGCATAGAAGCTTCATCTTGGGCTCTAATGAAAGGTGACACTCAGGGCTATCTTGTTAGATATCCAGAAACACTGTCAGTAGTAATGACGCAGAGAAAATGAAATTTAAAATATAAACACGCTTTAATGAACAAAAAATGTCAATATACAAAACATACTATTTACAAACAACAAATGTGAATATGAAGTCCTTTATATGTTATTGGCAATATGCCAGTTATTGTAAAATATAAACATGCTTTACTGAACAAAAAAGTCAATATACAAAACATACTAATTACAAACAACAAATGTGAATATTAAGTCCTTTATGTTATTGGCAATATGCCAGTTATTGTAACCGTCTCGGTTTGGGATCAAACAGAGAGGCACATCACAGGTGGAGCACTTGAGTGGTGTCTTTTTACGGCACTGCCTGCATAGTGCCCGTCCATTTGTGCGGTGCCCTGAGATAGACAATCCTGTGATGTGTAGGATGAGGTGGTGTGGGTGTGGCTGATCGAGAGCGCACCTGTGCCAGCTGCTTAGCAAGGGTCTCCCGAAATGCCTTCTGTCTCAACGGCTTCTCTCCTCTTCCAGAGGCGAGTGCCTTCTGGAGGGTGTAGGCATTGACGATGGCAATGTCCATGAAGTGGTAAAAAAGCTCTTATACCACTTCATGGTCTTATGGAGAACACTGTAGTAGCCTATCAGGGCATCTGATAGGTCCACTCCACCCATGCACCTGAATGGACAAAAAACATAATTTTTAGAATAAAAGGAAAAAAAACACTTCAATTTATTACTCAAGCCAATTGTTACATTTTCAAATCATTACATACCTGTTGTAGTCCTTTATGTAAGGCAGCACGGAGATGTCCTTTCTTGACCACTGCCCCTGTGCATCTTTCACCCTCCGGGACACAGTCTCTCCTGAGTGGGTAGTGTGCACTGTGGAACACACGAACACATCCCTTGTCTTGCCACTGGAGGAAAAGAAGGAAGTCCTTCCTTATCCAGCGGATGCTTCCCCATGGAGATCTGGAAACCAGGCTGTTCTCCTTGATCTTGGGAAAGCCGACCCTGTTGGTGCGGATGGTTCCACAGGCATAGATCCTCTTTTTCAGGAGATCCTGAAAAAGAGCAGGGCTTGTGTAGAAGTTGTCCACAAAGAGTTTGTACCCAGTGCCCAGCAACCGTGTGTCAAGTAGCTGCATCACTGACTCATAACTGAGTCCCATGCCACTACTTGACTTTGCTTTGCCCTCAGACACAAAAAAGTCCCAGGTGTAGCCAGTACTGGAGTTGGCCAACACAAACAGCTTGTAGCCCCACTTCACTGACTTGTTTTTCATATACTGTTTCAAGCCAATGTGGGCTTTTGATGCAACCATCCCCTCATCGATGGAGATGTCCTGACCAGGGTGAAAGTTTCTCTTGCATGCTTCTCTCATCTCTTCATAGAGAGGCTTGATTTTGCTGAGGCGGTCAGGCATATCCGTGCCTCTCTTCTGCTCATTGGCCTCTTCTGCTGCTGAGGTGAAGGGCCCAGCTGATCAGGAGGAACTTTGTCCTGGTCATTACACTCTTGGGGAAAGGAAGGTTGTACAGGTGTCCCCCTCGCCAGTAATCACTGAAGGATTTGTACTTGACTATACTCATGTAAATAGTCAGGCCAAAAAATGAGAGCAGGTCGGAGCATATGAGGTCAATCCAGGGGCTGGTGGGTGTGCTGTAGTGTGCAGAGCCATGTAGGTTGGTGTTCTCAACAATGTGGTCTAGCACAGATGAAGTGAAAAATAACTAAAACAACTGAACGGGGGTGTATGAAGCTGTTGTAATTAGCTGAGGTCCATGTGGATTTTTGGGACGAAAAATGGGCTGTGGTGGAGTCATGTCAGGGGTGTCGGAATCATGCCACCTCTCTTCAGCTGATGAAGGGCTGGCCGATGTCCCAGGCTGAGGGCTGCCATCACCACTCTCACCTCCTTACTCTCCTGCTACCTCCTCTTCCTCCTCTTCCTATCCCCAGTGGTCTCCCTCTTTTTGGGGTCAGGGTTTCTTCTGACGAGCTCTCCTGCAGCTTCCTTCTTCTGCGCTTGCTGGCAGAGTACTCGTCTGGCACCCACTCCTCACCAGAGTCTTCATCTGAAGTTTGTCTATTATGTGAAAATAAAGTCATTTACAAAGTTCAATTTTTATTTTTCACTATTCTCCTATTTTCCCAGAGTTCACATACACAGCACAGTTCCTGTTTTGTTTTGTTTTTGTTTTGTTTTGTTTTTTTTGTTTTTACAAGAAAAAATAGCCTAAAGTGCAATAAAAATTATACTAAAATATTATCACATTTCTAGAGGGCAACACATTTTTAGGTGGCATGTTCTTTTGTGTGTGGGGGGGGTGGGGTGGTGAATGAACAAACAAGCCCCCCACACACAAAGAAACATGCCACATTAAAAAATGTGTGGCCTTTTTCACAAGAAAAAATAGCTTAAAGTGCAATAAAAATTATACTAAAATATCTGCAATGTAGAGGATAACACACACCCCCGCCCCCCCACTACAGAGGAACTCGGCACAAAAACTTGTGGCCATGAGGGACCGTTGTAATTACCGATCGGTCAAAAGTTATTTTTATTACTATTTTCATCGATAAAGAATAATTTGGCTTATAACATTTACCTATCCACAACAGCAGTGTTGTTGTCAAAGTTCCTCATTGTCAGACGAACATGAAGCTGGTCCGGTTGTTACTGACTGTCACGCCGCGCCATTCATCAGCGGCGCCACCTGCTCACGCACCTGACAATCATCAGCGGCGAGGGATAAAGGCCGTCTCGCCCGGAGGCTCGGCCTGAAGCCGTCAGACTTCGTCCCTCACCGTTGTGAGCATACTTCCCTTCAGCGTAACCATTGTTGTAAGAAGATCGCTTACCTCTTCTCTTCAGTCTTCTCCCCTGTGCACAGGTGGATTTCCCAGCGGCGGACATCTCCTCTCCATCGCCCAATCCTCGCTGCTGCACGGAGCTCCCCAGGTGGCTGTCTTCCGGGCCTCACCCCCTTGTTGTGCCAGCTGTCCTGACCCACCAAGTAAGTCCTTCTCTCGCCATAAATTCCTCCTGTGTTGGTGTATGCCCGTCACTCTCTCCCTGTGCTCTCTCCATAGGGTTGCTCGGCTGTACGGTCACCTGCCTCTGTGCCTGGAGCTGACACCATCACCAACACATTTTCATCCCGCAGACACGCACTCATTCTCCCCTGCTGTTAATAAACTCTTTGAACTACTCTAAGCCTGTGTGTGTGCGTCTCCTGAGCCGTGCGTTATGTCAGTACGGCTTCAGCAGAGCGGCTCGGCGGACGGCGGGCTCGCACACCGGCTTACCACTCTCGAGGCTAGAGTGGATCAAATTGCTTATCAACAGCAGGTCATCCTAAATCAATTAGTAATTATCACTGGCCGATTGGACCGCCTGGACCCCCAGCAGCCGTTCCCCCCGGCTCCTCAGGGTGGCGCAGCTCCTGCTGTTCCGGTGGCCGTCCAGCCAGCTCCAGTGGCACCGGCCCGACTCACACCTATTCCGACCCCCGCTCGCTTTAGCGGAAAGCTCGGCGGAGCGCGGGGGTTTGTGATGCAGTGTGAGTCCGTGTTTGACCGTGTGCCCGGAGACTTTCCCTCAGATCACAGTCGAATCGGCTACATAGGGAACCTCCTGGAGGGGCGCGCTCTAACTTGGGCCTACGCTATCATGGCGAGACCCAGTTATGCCACCCTCACCTATGCCGAGTTCGTGAGGCGCTTCCTGGAGGTGTTCGATCATTCTCGTTCCGAGGTGGTCCAGGTCGATCGGCTTCTCGCTCTCCAGCAGGGAAACCGGTCGGCCGCGGATTATGCCATCGAGTACCGGGTAGCGGCGGAGGAATTGGGCTGGGAGGAGCGCTCCCTCTGCGGCCTGTTTCTCCGCAGCCTCAATAGTGATCTAAGGGATGAACTGGCTGGACGGGATATCCCCGGAACGTTAGCGGAGCTAACCTCACTGGCTATCAGCTTGGACAACAGGCTGCGCGAGCGCTCCTCAGGATGGAAGCCGTCTGCTTCTCGCCCTCGGGGAGTCCCGCTACGCCTGCCCCAAGCTCGCCCCCTGGCGACGCCGCCACCATCGTGCCCCGAGGAGTCGGAGCCGATGGTGACGGGCTGGGCAAAGCTCTCCTCGGCAGAGAGACAGCGCCGCCGTGAGTTGGGTCTCTGCATGTATTGCGGAGACAGTCAACACACGATAGAGCTTTGCCCACAAAGGCCAAACGGCGGGGTCCGCGAGTCACTGTAGGGGGCCTCGCGGACGTCAATCGGCAAAGTCCCCTCACTCAATTAAAGCTGCCCATCCGTTTTTGCCACAACCCCACTGGGCACCTCACCCACGCACTGGTGGATTCGGGCGCAGAGGGCAGCTTCATTTCACAAGGCCTGGCAACCCGATTGGGCATCCGCTGTCGGGCATTAAAACACCCCATCTCCCTGGTCCATCTCTCCCGTGCCTCCCTTGGGAGAGTTTCTCACCAAACCATGCCCGTCCCAGTCATCATCTCAGGGAACCACCGGGAGGAGATGGTATTTTACGTCCTGCCCAACTCTGTGTCGCCCGTCATCCTGGGGTATCCCTGGCTACGCCTCCACAACCCTGTCCTGGACTGGAGGTCCGCTGGGGTATCGGCATGGAGTACCTTCTGTATGGGCACCTGCCTTCAGTCCGCTGCCTGCTCCCCATCCGCGGCTCCCCCTGTGGCGGATACAGCACCTCCGGACCTGTCACTGGTGCCTCCAGAATTTCACGACCTGGGTATGGTATTTAGCAAATCGAAAGCTATGTCTCTTCCCCCGCATCGACCATATGACTGTGCCATCAACCTCCGCCAGGGGGCTCCCCTGCCATCTGGTCGGCTCTACAGCCTGTCGGCGCCGGAGAAGGAGACCATGAATACATACCTGAAGGAATCTCTGAGCGCTGGGATTATTCGCCCATCGTCGTCACCCGTGGGGGCAGGGTTTTTCTTTGTCGGGAAAAAGGACGGATCCCTCCGCCCCTGCATAGACTACCGAGCGCTGAATGACATCACTGAGAGGGACCGTTACACCCTGCCCCTCATGGACACTGCCTTTCACTCCCTCCAGGGGGCGACCTGGTTTACCAAGCTGGATTTACGCAGCGCTTACCACCTCGTCCGGATCCGGGAGGGAGATGAATGGAAGACAGCCTTCCGTACCCCGAACGGCCACTTTGAGTATCTCGTCATGCCGTTCGGGCTGACCAACGCTCCTGCCGTCTTTCAGCGCCTCATTAATGACGTCCTCCGGGATTTCATCGGCCTTTTTGTGTTCGTCTACCTGGATGACATCCTTATCTTCTCCAGGTCCAGGGACGAGCACCAGGTCCATGTGAGGCGGGTCCTCCAAAGACTGCTGGAGAATCGTCTGTACGTGAAGGCTGAGAAATGCGAATTCTACGCTAGGACCACATCCTTCCTGGGATTCATCATCGCTCAAGACCAGGTGCTCCCAGACCCAGAGAAGGTGAAGGCGGTGGTGGAGTGGCCTACTCCCGCATCCCGGAAGCAGGTGCAACAGTTTGTTGGCTTCGCCAATTTTTACCGCCGCTTTGTCCCAAATTTCAGCTCGATCGTCGGACCGCTGACCCGCCTCACGTCCCCGAAGGTCCCGTTCCGGTGGACTGAAGAGGTCGCTGCTGCCTTTAGGGCGCTGAAGGCGGAGTTCTCCTCCTCCCGGGTCCTTCGCCAGGTCGACCCCGCGCTGCAGTGCATTGTGGAGGTGGACGCATCGGACACGGGAGTGGGAGCAGTGTTATCCCAGCGGTCACCTGACGATGGCACCAAACGGCCGTGCGCCTTCTTCTCCCGGCGCCTGTCCCCGGCGGAGAGGAACTACGATGTGGGGGACAGAGAGCTCCTGGCCATTAAACTCGCCTTACAGGAGTGGCGCCACTGGCTAGAGGGGGCGGACCTGCCGTTTGTGGTCCTGACGGACCACAAGAACTTAGAGTATTTACGATCTGCCAAGCGCCTGAATGCCCGCCAGGCGCGCTGGTCTTTGTTCTTCGCCAGGTTCCGCTTCTCGATCACCTTCAGGCCGGGCTCCAAAAACGGCCTGCCTGACGCCCTCTCTAGGCAGTTCACCCCCGTGGAGGCTGAGGAGACGCCCCACACTATCCTGCCCAGGTCGTGCGTCCTCTGTGCCATCTCTTGGGACATTGAAGACAAGATCCGGAAGGCGCAGGAGGTGGAACCTGATCCTGGCGGCGGACCGGAGGGAAGACTGTTCGTCCCATCTGCGGTCCGAGGAGAGGTCATCCACTGGCTCCACACCTCCCGGCTCACCTGTCATCCCGGCACCTCTCGGATGATCAGCCTCCTCCAGCGGTCCTTTTGGTGGCCAGGCCTGCGGAGGGATGCAGCCCGCTACGCCCGGGCTTGCCCAATCTGTGCCACCAGCAAGTCGGGAAATGCCCCCCCAGCGGGTCTGCTCCAGCCTCTGCCCGTCCCCGGCAGGCCCTGGTCGCACATCGCACTGGACTTCGTCACCGGACTCCCCGTTTCCAACTCCTTTGACACCGTCCTGACCATTGTGGACCGTTTCTCCAAGGCGGCGCACTTCATTCCCCTGCGAGGTCTCCCTACTGCCCTGGAGACGGCGGGCCTCCTCGTCCAACACGTGGTCAGGCTGCACGGGATTCCGGTGGACGTGGTCTCGGACCGGGGCCCCCAATTTTCGTCCGAGGTTTGGAGATCCTTTTGTAACGCCATCGGAGCCAAGGTGAGCCTCTCCTCCGGCCATCACCCCCAGTCTAACGGGCAGTGTGAGAGGACCAATCAGGAGCTGGAGGCTGCGCTCCGCTGTGTTACCAGATCCAAGCCGACGTCCTGGAGCAACCATCTCGCCTGGGTGGAGTATGCCCACAACACCGCCCGCTCTTCTGCAACGGGGATGTCCCCCTTCAAGGCGTCCCTGGGTTACGACCCCCCGCTGTTTCCAGCGCAGGAGAACAAGGTGACTGTCCCCTCCGTTAGGGCGCACCTTAGGCAGTTCCGCTCCACCTGGGCTGCCGCGCGTCATGCGCTTTTACGCACAGCGGAGCGCAACAGGACCGTGGCGGACCGGCACAGAAGACCTGCCCCGGCGTACAGAGTTGGGCAACTCGTGTATGTGTCTACCCAGGACGTCACGTTAAGAGGCGAGAGGAGGAAGCTGGCACAGCGTTTCATGGGTCCCTTTCCCATCACCCGGATCATCAACCCGGTGGCTGTGCGGGTGGCTATTCCCCCCTCCCTCCGCATCCATTCCACTTTTCATGTGTCGAAGGTGAAACTGGCAGTCACTGACCCCCTTTGCCCTCCTCCTGCAGCGCAACCCGCGCCCCGGATGATTGGTGGCCATCCGGCCTGGTCCGTCTCCTCCATCCTGGACTCCCGGCGCCGAGGTCGTGGGTTGCAATACTTGGTGGACTGGGAGGGCTATGGGCCCGAGCATCGACAATGGGTGCCCCCGTCGTTTGTGTTGGACCCATCGCTCATCGCGGACTTCCACCGAGCGCACCCGGATAAGCCATCGCCAGGAGGCGCTGCTAGAGGGGGGAGTACTGTCACGCCGCGCCATTCATCAGCGGCGCCACCTGCTCACGCACCTGACAATCATCAGCGGCGAGGGATAAAGGCCGTCTCGCCCGGAGGCTCGGCCTGAAGCCGTCAGACTTCGTCCCTCACCGTTGTGAGCATACTTCCCTTCAGCGTAACCATTGTTGTAAGAAGATCGCTTACCTCTTCTCTTCAGTCTTCTCCCCTGTGCACAGGTGGATTTCCCAGCGGCGGACATCTCCTCTCCATCGCCCAATCCTCGCTGCTGCACGGAGCTCCCCAGGTGGCTGTCTTCCGGGCCTCACCCCCTTGTTGTGCCAGCTGTCCTGACCCACCAAGTAAGTCCTTCTCTCGCCATAAATTCCTCCTGTGTTGGTGTATGCCCGTCACTCTCTCCCTGTGCTCTCTCCATAGGGTTGCTCGGCTGTACGGTCACCTGCCTCTGTGCCTGGAGCTGACACCATCACCAACACATTTTCATCCCGCAGACACGCACTCATTCTCCCCTGCTGTTAATAAACTCTTTGAACTACTCTAAGCCTGTGTGTGTGCGTCTCCTGAGCCGTGCGTTATGTCACTGACTCGTGGTTCTGGTCACCCGACCCGGTCAAACAATCTCTGCTTCCATGCTTGCAGTTTTTGCGAACCATTTTTCAAAACAAATAACAGTAGTAATAAAAAAAGACTGGCTAATGCTACCGTTGTGCACGGGGACGCACGTATTTTAACGGCAATATAAACATGTAACAAAGGCATGTCAGGTATTGCTGAATTCAGAATTTCATTGGCTAAACGACACGTCAATCATCGAACTTCTCTGCTTCAATTGGCTCGTTGTATTCATGGTCATTGGTAGGCAGGTCCTTCTTGCTAGGTTTTCAGTCACTGGTTCTTCAAGGTTTCAGAAACCCACTTAAGATAAGCCTTTATTAGTCCCACAATGGGGAAATTCCAGGATTGCAACAGTACAGGGATAGCAACACTCAGAGCAACACTCAGAAGGCAAGAGAAAAACAAGAGCAGCGAGTGTGTGTGTGTGTGTGTGTGTGTGTGTGTGTGTGTGTGTGTGTGTGTGTATATATATATATATATATATATATATATACTGTATATATATATATATAGATAGATAGATAGATAGATAGATAGATAGATAAATAGATAGACACACAGTGCGGAGCATTGTTGCTAGATGGAATAAAGATGTAAATATATAAACACACACAGTGCGGAGCATTGTAGCTAGATGGAATGAAACAGCACAACCGTCTACTTAGTTATCCTACATGGTATGATTATGCACCCATACATATTCTCACCCTCCATAGCGACCGGTATTTTCCTAGTAGTATACCGGAGGGGACCATTGTGTAAGTCTATTGTGTCTTTTGCATTCAATACTATTAGGTTGTCACGTTTTTGCTATCTCTGCGAGCAGCCCTGCTTAGGTTGTACAGTCTGACAGCTGTAGGTAGGAAGGACCTGCGAAACCTCTCGGTTGTGCACCTAGGATGATGTAGTCTACTGCTAAATGAGCTCCTCAGTGCATTCAGTATGTCCTGCATAGGGTGGAACTCGGACTCCAGCAGAGATGACAGTTTGGCCACCATCCTTCTCTCTCCCATCTCCTCCACTGGGTCAAGGCGCCGCCCCAGGACAGAGCTAGCTTTCTTGATCAGTTTGTTCAGTCTCTTCCTATCGGCTGCTGTAATGCCACTGCCCCAGCAGACCACTCCAAAAGTGATGGCTGATGCCACCACCGTGTCATAGAATGTCTTCAGCAGTGCCCCTTGTACACCAAAAGACCTGAGCCTCCTCAGTAGGAACAGCCTGCGCTGTCCCTTCTTGTAGAGTGCGTCAGTATTGTGTGACCAGGCTCTTATTAGTAAAGGCTCTTATTAGTCGAATGAGAGGTCAATCAAATCTAAACCAATCAAACACTCCTTTGGTTTTCTGTTTATGGCTGTGTCTGTACTGGAAGAACGGAAATGCAGCTTTTTTTTCTTTTTTTTTTTTTTTCAGTGCGCACTGAGACACACTAAGACGCAGAGGTATGACTGTCCGCGGAATCTCCCGAGTTCAACACGTTAATAAACAAGCAAACTCTGTTGGCATCTGGTGCCTCATTTATGCCCTGAAAGGGGCAAACACTTTGTCTATAATGCACTTTTGAGAATGGACCTATTGTGGTGGAAGTAATCAAACGCGACCACGAGCTGATGACACCGACTTTGTTTCTCCTCCATCAAACATAACAGACTGCCTCTGAGTGCCAGAGCGATCTCTCTTATACACTTATTCCCACCTTTGGCACCCAGGGTAAGCACATTAACATACACACTGTGAAACATGCACACACATCCACCTACACATTAACATGCGTCACAGAGCAGGTCTTGATACAATACATTCACACCAATGTGTCCTCAGGTGTAAACCTGGCACAGCGGAGGTAGAAGGCACATCTTTCTTTGACTTATTGCCCCCTAGCGCTCTGGCACCCTTAGGCACTCTTCTTGCCTTTTCCCATTATCATTTCTGACTATCTTCTCCCCCCACCAACACCCTGTCCTGGGTGGAGTGCCATGACCTATGGTGTCCCCCACACAGCCCCCCCAAACACTCAGAAGGGGTCCTATCCCTCTAGACTTTTGGGCTTGAGCAAGCACCCATAACAGCTGTAGCGTGGAGCCACCGGGCCAGTCGAAGCGCCTTCTTGTCGAGGTGGTTGGGAAAGGAGGTTGGTTTCTAGAGGGAGAAAGGGTGGGGAGGGAAAAGGGTTAGTCCCATGAAAACCCATTCTCTTCTGGGGAAACGCCAACCTGCGGAGCAGCTGCGGGTGGGCGCCCACACCGGGGAGCTTGAGCCAACACCACTTGTTTGTCTGCCAAAACATAAGTGGGTTTCAGCCTGTCTATGCAGAAGGTTTCCTAACACCCACACACACACACACACACAAAATGCTTCTCCCCAGTTTTCCAACACCCTGAACGGGCCGCCGTACAGCGGCCGCAGTGGGGTTCTGTAAGCGTTGTGCCTGACGAAAACAATTTTGGCGTTCTCTAAGCACTTTGGAACAAAAGTGCGGGGAAAACAATGGTGCACTGGGCCCGGAACACTTGCAGCCCCTGTACCGGGAAAAAGGTGCGCAAGTGGGACGGTCCGGGGCACAGGGCTCTTGGGCAAAAATTCTCCCAAGATCCTCAACAGCTGAGAAAAAACGAGTTCTACCTGGGAAGTTGCCAAATCTTCCTTAGGTGCGAAGCGCAACCCCAATAGGACCCAAGGCAGTCGGCCCAATTCGCATCCGTTAGCAATGCCCTGAGCACTGCTTTAAGCGACCTGTGAAAACGCTCACACAAACCATTAGCCTGCGGGTTGTTCGTGGTGGTGCAGTGGATTTTGACCCCCAGGCTATCGGCCATTGCGGACCAAAGCTCTGAAACAAATTGTGGACCCCTGTCGGAAGTGATGTCTGACGGGGAGCCGAACCGTGTGACCCTATATATATAATATAGTATAGGGTATACTTATCTTTGTTCCTTACCCCCAAGTATGTACCGTTCATCAACCGGGTAAAGCCATCAGTGAGGACTATCAAAGTGTGGCCAGAGGGGGTTGACTCTGTACTCCAGGAAAAGTTTAGGAACACAGACTGGAGTATGTTCACCTCTCAGGCTACCTGTGGCTCCCACATAAACATCGACTCTTACACCCACTCAGTCCTGGACCAGATCAACACCACTATTGACAGTGTTGCCACGGAAAGACAGATCACCACGTACCCAAATCAGAAGCCGTGGATGAACAGAGAAGTACAGCTTCTGCTAAAGGCACGTAACAATGCCTTTAGATCTGGTGACGCACAGGCCTACAGTTCATCCAGGGCAGATCTGAAGAGGGGCATCAAGAAGGCCAAGCACAACTACAAACTGAAGGTGGAGGAACATTTTGGGGACTCTGACCCCCGACGCATGTGGCAGGGCATTCAAGCTATCTCTGATTATAAGCCCAGCAACTCCATACCTATAGCCATGACTGTGTCCTTTCTCAATGAGCTAAATGACTTCTATGCTCGTTTTGACAAGGACAATAACGAAAGGAATATCAATTTCCCACCCTCTGACGACCTCCACCACCTCACACTCACCCACACCGACGTCCGTAACGCACTGAGTCATATCAACGTACGTAAGGCTGCTCGCCCTGACGGCATTCCTGGGCGTGTGCTGAAGGCATGCGCTGAGCAGCTGGCAGGGGTCTTCACGGACATCTTCAACCTGTCCCTGGCCCAGGCGGTGGTACCAGCGTGCTTCAAGACCACTTCTATAGTACCAGTGCCGAAACATTCAACACCATCGTGCCTAAATGACTATCGCCCTGTGGCACTGACCCCCATAGTCATGAAGTGCTTTGAGCAACTGGTCTTGGCACAACTCAAAAAAATGCCTTCCCCCTACACTGGACCCTCACCAGTTTGCCTACCAGAGCAACAGGAGTACAGAGGATGTGGTTTCTACAGCACTGCACTGTGTACTCTCACATCTGAATGACAAGAACACCTACGCAAGAATGCTGTTTGTTGACTTCAGCTCAGCATTCAACACAGTTATCCCCTCCAAGTTGATCACTAAACTTGGGGACCTGGGAATCAGTACCTCCACCTGCAACTGGATCATGGATTTTCTGACCAACAGACCCCAGCATGTTAGGTCAGGCCCCAACCGTTCTTCCATCATCACACTCAACACTGGTGTGCCACAGGGCTGTGTGCTCAGCCCATTTCCTCTACTCCCTCTTCACCCATGACTGCAGGCCTATGTATGGATCCAATTCCATCATAAAGTTCTCAGATGACACCACAGTGATCGGACTCATCAGGGACAACGATGAGTCAGACTACAGAGCAGAGGTTGAGCACTTGGCTACTTGGTGTGCTGACAATAACCTGCTCCTTAACACCAGCAAAACCAAGGAGCTCATAGTGGACTACAGGAAGGAGAGGGGAGAGACACATGACCCCATCCATATCAATGGCATAGCTGTTGAACGTGTCCCCAACTTCAAATTCCTGGGGACCCATATCTCGGAGGACCTGTCCTGGTCAGTTAACACCACCAGCCTGATCAAGAAGGCCCATCAGCGCCTCTTCTTCTTGAGGACACTGAAGAAGAACCATCTGTCAACTGACATCCTGGGCAACTTCTACCACTGCATGATAGAGAGCACCCTGACCAACTGTGTCACAGTCTGGTATGGGAGCTGCTCTGTCGCTGACCGTAAGGCGCTGCAGCGGGTAGTGAAAACCGCCCAGCGCATCACAGGGACTCCACTTCCAGTTATAGAGGACGTCTACAGGAAAAGATGTCTGCGCCAGGCACACAGCATTCTTAGGGACTCCAACCATCCTGCTCATGGACTGTTCCAGCTTCTCCCCTCCGGAAGGCATTTCAGAAGCCTTCAGACTAGAACCAGCAGGTTTAGGAACAGTTTCTTTCCAACAGCTGTCACGTTATTGAACTTAGTTTCCCGCTGACTCTCTTACCATCATCTCTTACCATCCTCACCTGTACATAACTGCCCACCTAACTTATTGTACATTATTTGCACATAACAGTACTCTTAACTTTCTGCACTGCTGCATATATTTGCTTAAATTGCACATACTGTCAATTACTGTATATACTGCACTGCTGTCCTTTGCACTTCTGATTGGATGCTAAACTGTGTTTCGTTACCTTATATTCATACATGTGTAATGACAAAGTTGAATCTAGTCTTATATATATATATATATATATAATTTTTTTTGTGTGTGTGTGTGTGTGTAAATGAAAACTAGTACTGTGTGGGGGACACAATAGGTCATGGCACCCCAGAATGGGGTTGGTGGGGGGAGAAGATGGTCAGAAATGGTAATGGGGGGGGGGGGGGGGAGTAGGCGAGAAGAGTGCCTAAGGGTGCCAGAGCACTAGGGGTAATAAGCCAAAGATGTGCCTCACACCTGAGGGTACAGGGGTGCAAATGTATTGTATCAAGACTTGCTCTGTGATGTACGTATGTTAATGTGTAGGTGGATGTGTGCATGTTTCAGTGTGTATGTTAATGTGCTTACCCTGGATGCCGGAGAGGCGGGAATAAGTGCATAAGAAAGATCGCTCTGGCACTCAGAGGCAGTCTGTTATATTTGATGGAGGAGAAATAAAGTCGGCGTCATCAGCTCGTGGTCTCGTCTGACTACTTCCTCCACATTGGTGACCAAGAGACGTGAAATGGAACACAGAGCTGCGTGGGGGAGTCTGATCAGACCTAAATGAAACAGTCATTGTCGCCCCCGACAGACTGCTATGATGATGATGGATGATGAGATATATATATATACGTATATGTGTGTGTATATACTGTATGTTATAATAGGGTTTATGATGTCTTTTGTATAATGTGCTAAGACTCATTTTAACTAAAACCAGCATGCACTGTACAGTGGAAATCTACATTAATAAAAAATCACACTACTAGAAAGAGAAGCCTGGACCAGCTTCATACCATCTTATGAATTCTACAGAAATCTTATCTTTGCTATATTGTGTGAATGATGATAGCACTTGAATCCAATCTTTTGAACTTCGGGCTTTTTCTTTTTCTTGTCTCAGACAAGATCCCTCATCTAGAAGTATAATCATGTCCTTGTTAATCCACTCAATAATGGCTGTTAGACTCAAAGGTCAAGGAAAATTAACTCGTATATGAATTGTAATTTTCTTTGAATTATTATAAGGCAAATGTTACCTCTAATACGGCTCACACCGAAACCAAATTAACATCTTTCAAAAACACTAGGAGGTACATTTAAGGTAAGGTGCCGATGAACAGTATATATACTGTATATTCCATTGGTCTTTTGTATACTTCCAATTTTTGGCTAGTAGAGCATCTTTAACAAATCCAGTTTCCAATTGAGATCAATATACAGTGATGTACACAGACATTTTGGGGGGCAGAAGGTCACCCCCACCCCTCCCCCAAAAAGAAAAGGCACTTCTAAATGATGAAGGAAATTTACATACAGTAGTGCAAATTTTACTGTACTTTTTTGGTATATCTATTTTAATACCTGTACCCTCATGACATATTTAATACCCCATAGATTTTTACAAAATTATCAACTAACAGAGACCATGGTCTTCATCATTAATTATGTAAAAGTCAATGACAAAAACAATGCAAGTTCCATTGAAAAATGTGTTCCAAATACAAAAAATCTTTGCAAAAACATGAAAAAGCTTGTTTTTCAATGAGAAAAATATTAAATATCCATTCAAATAAATATTTGCAAAAAAAAATTAAAGTCTAGTCCCCTTGTCAGCAAAATGAGCCAAAACCCTCCCCACTGTTAACCTGCCCCCCCACCATAAAGACTTTAAGGATAGTTTAGACAGGGAAACTTAGTGAGATGATAGGAGCAAATGGACAAGAAAAATGAGTTCAATGAAAAAGTTGCAAATTTTATAGAAAAACTTTATAGGAAAGGTAACATGTTTATTATAAAACAGTTATAGGAAAAAGAACAACACATTTATCAGGAAAAAAATTAAAAATTTTTAAAAAGTTAACTTTCCAAGAAAAATGTTTACAACAAAAACCTTACTAATTGGTGAGGGATAAAGGAAATATGTAGACTATATTAAAATGTTTCAGAAAAACTTTTTTTTTTCTTGTAAATTTGTGACTTCACTGTAAATTTCAGATTTTTTTTCTTAGAAATGTGTCTGTGGGGGGGGGGGGGGTGTTATTTGGAAGCGCTTTTTTTTTCTCACAAAAATCAAATGTTTTTCTCATAAATTTGGGATTTGCTTATAGTAAATGTGACGTTTTAAGTTGTAAACTACCATATTTTATCATATTTTTGATAGATAGATAGATAGTTTATTTATTTCAAACACAAAAATATAACAAATACAAGCAAATGGCAAATGCAATAAAGTAACAGTATACACTGTTCGAAAGGGAGAAGGAAGAAGTGAACACTTATTAATTCCATCTCCTCTTTTCCATAGATACACCCATGTGAATTTTATACAAATTACCACCTTTAAGACCCTAAGTAAACAATTTACTGTATTTTTTACAAATCAACATTAACACCCATCCATTCTAACATACAATGATGTCCATACATCAAAACCAGCCTCAAACAACACAGATATACACAGTGCTGTCCCACCCACCATTCCATAGTGTCCCATAATATCCCAGAGTGAACATAATGAATCGTACATATAACTACTACCCTTCTAACATATACCCTTTCAGCAAATGGTGGTTATACCTCTTTTTGAATTGATTTCTGTTTGTACATAGTTTCAGTTCCGGCTCCAGACTGTTCCACAAATCCACCCCACAGACAGATATGCACATACTTTTCTTGGTTGTACGTATCTTGGGTTTTGTAAAGTTTAAGTCTCCCCTCAAATTATGATCATTGTCTCTTTTTTTAAATATTTTTTGTATATTAGTTGGTAGTTGATTATTAATTGCCCTGTACATTACTTGTGCTGTCTTAAATTTAACTAAATCGATGAACTTTATGACATGTGACTTTAAGAACAACGAATTGGTATGGTCTCTATATCCTGCATTGTTTATTATCCTTATAGCTCTTTTTTGTAATGTGCATATTGACTGTAGGTTGGTTTTGTAGGTGTTTCCCCAGACTTCTACACAGTAGTTAAGATAAGGTAAAAACAGCGAATTGTACAATAAGACCAATGATTTATAGTCCAAGAAGTGTCTTGTCTTCCCCAGTATGCCTATACATTTTGCTAATTTGGCCCGGATGTGACTGATGTGAGGTTTCCAGCAGATTTTATTGTCAAGCGTCACCCCCAGAAACTTATTTTCCTGTACTGTTTCTATTCTGGTATCATCTATCGTTACCATTATTTCATGATTTATTTTATAATTTCCAAACAACATAATCTTTGTTTTTTTTAGATTTAGAGATAATTTATTTTTGTTGAACCACTGCATTAATTTTTCCATTTTAGCTGTGACCACCTCTAAAACCTGCTGCAAATTCTCACCAGTGCAAAGGATATTTGTGTCATCCGCAAACAAAATAAATTTCAGAATTTTTGATACTTGGCATATGTCATTTATATATAAAATAAAGAGTTTGGGTCCCAAAACTGACCCCTGGGGCACACCACAAGTGATGTCCATGAAGGGTGATTTGTGCTCTCCATCCATCCATCCATCTTCTACCGCTTTTCCGGAGGTCCGGGTTGCGGAGGCAGCAGTTCAAGCAGAGAAGCCCAGACTTCCCTCTCCCCAGCCACCTGCTCCAGCTCTTCAGAGGGGATACCAAGGCGTTCCCAGACCAGCTGGGAGACATAGTCTCTCCATCGAGTCCTGGGTCTGCCCCGGGGTCTCCTCCCAGTGGGACATACCTGAAACACCTCAAGTGGGAGGCGTCCAGGAGGCATCCTAATCAGATGCCCATACCACCTCAACTGACTCCTTTCAATGTGGAGGAGCAGCGGTTCTACTCTGAGCCTCTCCCGGATGACTGAGCTCCTCACCTTATCTCTGAGGGTGAGTCCAGCAATCCTACGGAGAAAGCTCATTTCAGCCGCTTGTATCCGCGATCTCGTTCTTTCGGTCATTACCCAAAGCTCGTGACCATAGGTGAGAGTAGGAACGTAGATTGACTGGTAAATCGACAGCTTTGCCTTAGAACTAAGCTCCCTCTTCACCACAACAGACCGGTACAACGTCTGCATCACTGCAGATGCTGCTCCAATCCGTCTGTCGATCTCTCGCTCCATTTTCCCCTCACTCGTGAACAAGACCCCAAGATACTTAAACTCCTCCACTTGGGGCAGGAGCCTGTCCCCAACCCGGAGAGGACAATCCACCTTTTTCCGGCTGAGGACCATGGACTCGGACTTGGAGGTGCTGATTCTCATCCCAGCCGCTTCACACTCAGCGGAAAACCGTCCCAGCAAGAGCTGTAGGTCATTGCTGGATGAAGCCAACAGGACAACATCATCTGCAAACAACAGAGATGAGATCCTGTGGTCACCAAGCATGACACCCTCCATTCCCTGGCTGCGCCTAGAAATCCTGTCCATAAAAATTATGAACAGGATCGGTGACAAAGGGCAGCCCTAGCGGAGTCCAACTCTCACTGGTTTTGTGCTCTCCAATTTGTACAAATTGTTGTCTGTTACTTAAATAACTTTCCACCCAACTCAGTCCAACCCCTCTTATCCCGTACCTTTCCAGTTTCTTTAGTAGTATTCTGTGGTCAATGGTGTCAAAAGCTTTCTTTAAATCTATAAATACTCCTACAGCAACATTTTTTTTATCTATACAACTAGTAATTTCTTCTATAAGTTCGATCAGTGCCAAAGATGTAGATTTATCTGCTCTAAAACCATACTGGCTATCTGTAAGGAGGTTGTGTTTTTCAGTGAAATCATCCAGTCTCTTAGTGAAGATTTTTTCAAGTATTTTGGAGAATTGTGAGAGTAAAGAGACTGGCCTGTAATTTGTGAAGCGATGACTGTCTCCTGTTTTGTATAGAGGTATTACTTTTGCTATTTTCATTTTGTCTGGAAATGTACCAGTTTGAAATGACAGGTTACAGATGTGGGTGAGTGGCTTAGCAATTCCCTCAATTACTTTTTTCACTATTGTCATGTCAATTTCATTCCAGTCCGTTGATTTTTTGTTCTTAAATTTACTCACAGTCTCAGTAATTTCCTTTTCAGTAACTGCACCCAAAAAGATTGTGTTTGGATTTCTATCTTCTATTTCATTCACAGAACCACTGTAGTTTGTTTCTGGTGTCACTATTGATTTTGCTAATTCAGGACCAACGTTTACAAAACATTTATTGAAACCACTGACCACATCTTCCATATTATTTATCAAATTGCCATTTTCGATAAAATATTCTGGATAATTTGCATTCTTAGGACGATTACTAATAATCCCATTGAGTACTTGCCATATTCCTTTTATGTTATTTTTGTTATCCTCTAGTATTCTGTTGTAATATTCTTTCTTACAGGTCCTCATTATAGTAGTAAGCTTATTTTTGTATCTTTTATATTTGATCTCAGCTTCCACCATTCTGCATTTAATGAATTGTTTATATAATGTATTCTTCTTTTTACATGCATTTATTAACCCCTTGGTGACCCAAGGATTTTTTTTTTGTTGTTGTCTGTCACTGTATTGTTTTATAGGACAGTATTTATTGTACAATGATTGAAATATTTGTAAAAATTTATCTGCATGTAAAAATTTATTTGCATTTTTATTCTTGCAAATTTGTACTGAAGCTACATTTATACCTTTGTAGTTTTACCAAGTGCTAACTTTATTAATATCACCCACAACTAGTGATGTTACGCTTGACACCGCCCACTCGACACTGATTCGAACAATATAAAGTGGAAGTGTCATGAGTAGTGCATCGAGCGCCATTTCAGCACACCCAGTCACATGACCGTAGCAAGCGAGGCCTTGTTATATCGGTCACATGACTTGAGGGCTCGCAGGAAGTTTGAGAGGGAATTAGTTTTTTTGTTGTCGTTTGCTTTGCATTGTTTCTTCCTGCAATCCAATTTTGAATAGACTTCGGATGGCAAAATGCATAAAAAGTAGATTTTTGTATTTTTTTTTTCTTTTCAGGTTTTCCACTCAGATGCCGTTCTGACAGTCACCAGATGTCAGTCTTTATTAGACGTTTCATAACCCTGTCGGTCATGAAGCAATTGTCTCAAAGTTGCTCATTGTTTCATAAGGCCTCAGTTTCAACATCACTATCCACAACACCCTTGTTAAAAAATAACAAATCACCTACTGTGTGTACTTTCACAAAGCAATAAATAAATATAAAAGGTGAGGTTTAGGATAATGATGCACTAGCCTGGCTGAGAAAGCGGACTGCTGCAGGAATAGGCTACACTGTGTGATTGGTCCTGTAGTTGAATTAACCGGTGCAGGTGTGTGGATTAAACTATTTTGCACCTTTTTAAAGGGGTGATAGCGGCCTCAGACAACAGCCATCATTACTGTTAATGCAAAATTCAGTCTCTGAAACACATCATTCAGCCAGGGTGAATTTTACCATGACATTAATTAGAAATTAAAAGAATGCAAAACAAAAGATTTCATTCCAGGTTTTTTGAGGGCCTTCCTTGCAGTGCCCCCCCCCCCCCCCCAGTCCGATGCCCCTGCATGGCAATACTGCGCACAATGATGTGAAGAATCATAAAATTTGGAATTACTGGTGTTACCATATACAAACCAATTTCTTGAAAGTACTATTTACAATTTCATGAAGAGCAGTTAAATTAGCGATGCCCTTCTCAGTATCTGAAAATGTCAGGTGGGCAACCTTTTCTGCACCCCCTTTCTGCCTGAAAGATGGACAATGTGGCACTCACAAGCACAGTAGCACAAGTACAGTCTCCATCCTTGGCCCAGACTCCTTCTGGCCAAAGATGAAAAGCAAGATAATGCTGCCCGTTTCATCTCCTCCTTCAGTGCATCTGGAAGACAGCAGCTGCAGAGAGGATATTATCGGAAGGCCGCTTAACAGCCAGCTCAGTGAGGTGGGAGATAACTTGCATATCAGCCACATTAAGTCATTCTGAAGGTAGGTGTCCAGTAGAGCTGCGGAATCTAACACTGAGAAGCCCAATTATCATTTAAAATAAACTCGCCTCATTAGTAAGTTACTTATGTCATTAGTTGAATGTGATGTTAAGAACAGTTGACCTAAACTAAATTTAGGTGGGGTAATCTTAACTCCAGTATATCCATCCATCTATTTTCTACCACTTTTCTGAAGATCTGGGTGACGGAGGCAGCAGCTCAAGCAGAGAAATTCAGACTTCCCTCTCCCCAGCCACCTGCTCCAGCTCTTCAGGGAGGATACCAAGATGTTCTCAGGCCAGCTGGGAAATGTAGTGTCTCCAGCGTGTCCTAGGTCTGCCCTGGGACGTGCCCGGAACACCTCAAGTGGGAGGTGTTCAGGAGGCCTCCTGATCAGATGTCCAAACCAACTCAACTGGCTCCTTTCAATGTGGAGGAGCAGCGGTTCTACTCTGAGTCTCTCCCGGATGACTGAGCTTTTCACCCTATCTCTAAGGGTGAGTCCAGCAATCTTACGGAGAAAGCTCATTTCAGCCGCTTGTATCCGCCAGCTCATTCTTTCGGTCATTATCCAAATCTCTTGACCATAGGTGAAGGTAGAAACGTAGACTGACGGGTAAATCAACAGCTTTGCTTTAGAGCTCAGCTCCTTCTTAACCACAACAGACCAGTACAACATCCACATCACTGCAGATGCTGCTCCGATCTGTCAGTCTCGCTACATTCTCCCCTCACTCATGAATGAGACCCCAAAATATTTAAACACTTGGGGCAGGAGCTTGTCCCCAACCCGGAGAGGGCAATCCACCTTTTCTGGCTGAGGACCATGGACTCGGACTTGGAGGTCCTGATTCTCATCCCAGCCACTTCACACTCAGTAGAAAACCGTCCCAGCAAGACCTGTAGGTCATTGCTCAATGAAGCTAACAGGGCAACATCATCTGCAAACAGCAGAGATGAGATCCTGTGATCAAACATGACACCCTTCATTCCTTAGCAGCGCCTAGAAATCCTGTCCATAAAAATTATGAACAGGATCAGTGACAAAGGGCAGCCCTGGTGGAGTCCAACTCTCACTGGAAATGAGTTCAACTGGGTGTTGCGATAGGAACCAAACTCTTGCCACGGTCGTATAAGGACCGGATAGCTCTTAACAACAAGCCCAATAGCCCATACTCCCACAGCACCCCCCACAAGAGACCACGAGGGAAGTGGTTGAATGCTTTCTCCAAGTCTACAAAACACATGTGGACTGGTTGTGCAAACTCCCACAAGCCCTCGAGGATTCTTGAGGGTAAAGAGTTGGTCCAATGGGCCACAGCCAGGACAAAAACCACATTGCTCCTCCTGGATCCGAGGTTCGACAAGCGGTCAGACTCTCCTCTCCAGTATTCTGGCATAGACCGGCTTTCAGCTCCAGTATATTTAAAAACAAACTAATTTAGCAAGAAGACAGTGGTTTTAGAGAAAAATATCAGGAAATAGCTTAGAAACATTTAAGAGTCATTTTGATACTATATGAGCATTTGAAAAAGTAACTGACATATACAGTATGGGCATACAGTTACATAACAGTTGAAGAGAAATTATGTGAATCAAGGCAAAGCAAGTTAATTTGTATAGCACATTTTGTGTACAAGACTATTCAAAGTGCTTTACATAAAACATAAAAGCACTACAGCAAGTTGCAAAAGGAATACATAAGAATTTAAAAGCAAACTAAAAAGTAAATTAAAGAAAAACAAAAAACAAGTTAAAATGGAGCAAGACAGAAAACCTGCAAGAAATAAGTTACAGCGCATTGTGGGAGATTAAGGGAACAGACATTGGGATGGTGACATCCTACAAGTACCTGGGTGTTCATCTGAACAATAAACTAGACTGGTCACACAATACCGACGCACTCTACAAGAAGGGACAGCGGCGGCTGTTCCTACTGAGGAGGCTCAGGTCTTTTGGTGTACAAGGGGCACTGCTGAAGACATTCTACGACACGGTGGTGGCATCAGCCATCACTTTTGGAGTGGTCTGCTGGAGCAGTGGCTTTACAGCAGCCGATAGGAAGAGACTGAACAAACTAATCAAGAAAGCTAGCTCTGTCCTGGGGAAACGCCTTGACCCAGTGGAAGAGATGGGAGAGAGAAGAATGGTGGCTAAACTGTCATCTCTGCTGGAGTCCGAGTCCCACCCTATGCAGGACATACTGAACGCACTGTGGAGCTCATTTAGCAGTAGACTACATCATCCTAGGTGCGCAACCAAGAGGTTTTGCAGGTCCTTCCTACCTACGGCTGTCAGACTGTATAACCTAAGCAGGGCTGCTCGCAGAGATAGCAAAAAAACGTGATGACCTAATAGTATTGAATGCAAAAGACACAATAGACTTACACAAATGGTCCCCTCCGGTATACAACTAGGACAATATCAGTCGCTACGGAGGGTGACAGTATGTATGGGTACATATTCATACCATGTAGGGTAACTAAATAGACGGTCATGCTGTTTATTCCATCTAGCTACAATGCTCCGCACTGTATATATATATATTTGTGTACATATGTATATTCACTGCTCTTATTTTTCTTATCATCTTAATTATTGCTCTGAATGTTACTAGTCTAGTGGCTAGGAGGGGTTCCCATGCACCCCCCAGAAATCAACTTTTAACCAGCATTTCTGGAATGCTCTGGATAAGCTGTTAACGAAATGCCTTATTCCCAAGCTTGCAAAATGTCCCACGTGACTTTTTTATGCTAATTTTATGTAAATTATTGCCGCCATTACCAGAAAATGCATTTTTTGTTATATCTCTTTAAATGTTTGAGAAAACTCCTTAATTATGGCTTCTACACCCATGTTATGAAGGTCAATTGTCACATTGAACCTATTTCCAGAATGCCCATATTTGTATATACCCTGACATCCTCTCAGGGAAAGGTACTCTAACGCCTTAAGCTTTGTAAACAGCTCATAAGTAAACTGTTACTAAAATTCTGAAGTTGTTGATTGTTTCAGGTTATTTAGTACCAAGAGCAGAGTAACCTTGCCTTTCTGCTCCTTGTCAAGTCCCAAGACCAGGAAGATCCTTTGGACCTAGACGAACTTAAGAAGTTTCCGTTGTTACCAGTAACTCCCAGTCTTGGAACACCAGATGGCTTCTTCTCTAAGACGAACAAGGCCAGTGTCCTTCACTATATCCTCGACGACCACGCCAGCGAAGACCTTTCCTACCCCAAAGACGCCCTGTTTATTCAAGATGGCATGGCTCTGCTTCATACGCTGCCTAATCTTCCTCCCACTTGCGGCGAGATTTGCTTGCAAATACTCAACCAAATGGTAGCCAGGAAGCATTTCTTGTTTTCCACTGACAGCTACTATCCACAATCGATCAAGGCGCAGGAGAGGTTGAGGCGCGGGAAATCAGAGAAGATTATTCTCGCAGGTCCCGCGACGAGGAAGCCATACAACTTCAAAGTGTTCCTCGCCAATGACGAGAACAAAAAGCAATTATGTAATTTACTACTACGCGTTTGGAGTGGCCGAGAAGCAGCATCGAGGCTCCAAAACACGCAGAAACCAGTGATTATTGTTGAAGGACGGGCCCATGAACTGGTCGTTTCGAACGGGGAGGTCTGTCGATAACATTTCAATTACTTTTATGCCCATGCAATTACTGAAGTAAAAAACTTTGTTTGTATTTTATTGCTTTCAGGTGGAAGAGCGAGAACTCCCCAAAATATACAGTGATCAGGAAGAAACTGACACAAGGGCGGTGCTATACCTTCACTTTGCCGCCAGAATTGGCTATGAGAATGCTGTGGTCCGTACGCCAGACACGGACATCTTCGTGATTCTGCTCTACCATGCCCATACAATAAACCTTACTGTCTACTTGGACACAGGATCTGGCAAACACCGCAAGCTACTCAATCTCTCGGAAATTGCTGAGTCCTTGGGACGCAGCTACTGTTCCACCATACTTGGCTTCTACGTGTTCACTGGAGAAGATTGTACAAGCTCCTTTAAAGGAAAAGGAAAAGTCGGTCCTCTGAAAAAACTTGAGAAGAGCCCAAGGTTTCATGAGGCATTCCGTCAGCTTGGAGAGAACTGGAACGTCGACCCTGAAGTGGTTACACAGCTGGAGAAGTTCACCTGTATCATGTATGGGCAGCCTCGTGAATCGTCCGTGGATACCGTACGTGTCAAACTGCTTCGAAAGATGGTTGGTGAATGTGGTGTAAACAAACGACACAGTATTATCTTGTCTGTAACTAGTGATCTTTGGTCACGCATCTGACGTCGTGACGTAATTATATATGCGCTGTCTCTTTTTCTCATGCAAGCACCAAGTAAAGTTCATGTTCAACAGCACGCAGTTGTCCCACGTTATTTTGTTCAGCTAAAGAACACGACATGGTGTCAGAAGTGCTGCGTAGCTGTGAAGACAGACACTAAAAGTCATTCTAGTGGGAAGAGGGAGAGAGGTGAGCTAAGATGCCCGAAGATAGAGATGATGAACCGGTGAGAGCAGGAGTTAGCATCGCGGCTAGCACGCCCAGCGCCACGTTTAGCATTCAGCCACCGGAGCCCTTTGATTTCTCCAAACCACATGAATGGACCAAGTGGATTCGGCGCTTCGAAAGATTTCGCCAGGCAAGCAATTTGTCTTCAAGTTCAAATGAAAATCAAGTCAACACATTAATATACTGCATGGGAGATGAAGCAGATGATGTCCTGAGAGGCTTAAAGTTAACCGAAGCAGAGCAGCTCGAATATAGCAAAGTGAGAGACGGCTTCCACAGCTTTTTCATTGTAAAGAAAAATGTTGTTTATGAACGTGCACGTTTCAATATGCGCAAACAAGAGCCAAATGAAACCGTAGACGCATTTGTAAAGGCCCTGCATGCATTAGCGGAGCACTGCAACTACGGTCAGCTTCACGATGAGCTCATAAGAGACAGAATAGTAGTGGGCTTGGCCGACACAAGACTGTCAGAGCGCATGCAAATGGAAAAAGACTTGGACTTGGAGAAAGCCGTAAATATGGCAAGGCAATCAGAAGAGATCAAAAAGCAACAAACAACTTTGAGGAATGAAGGAAACGTGCTGCAGATGAATGCGAACTCTGTGGATAGAGTTACTAAAGCCAAATACGACAAGACAAAGTTTAAGTTCAAAAGCGAAACAGTGAACGCACGCCAGCTGTCTAAAAGTAAAAGCAAAAGTACACCAAACGCATGGTGCTATAAATGTGGTGGCTTTCCTCACCCTAAATACGAGTGCCCTGCAAATGATGCCAAATGTCAAGCATGTGGAAAGAAAGGCCACTACCAACGGGTCTGCAGGCAAAGTAAGAATGTCCAAAGTATTGAGGAGGAAGAGGAGCGAAGTTTTTTCCTCAGCTCAGTCACAACAGGCCACCAGGTATGGACAGCTGATATTCTGGTGAGGGACACTAAAATGTCTTTCAAACTCGACACTGGAGCCGATGTCACTGCAATAGCGGAGTCAGACTTGGAACAAATATTTCCAAGAGCAAAAATGCCTGTTCTCCAGCAGCCGGAGAAACCATTGTTGGGTCCTGGAAGGAAACCACTGGAGGTCGCAGTTTTCACAAAGCTTCAGCTCAACTACGGGACAAAACAGACAACAGAAAAGGTCTACATTGTCAAAAATCTCAGCACGCCACTGTTAGGCCTTCCTGCCATCATAGCTCTAGGTCTTCTTGTGCGAGTTGATGTTATTTCAATGGACACTCTGAAAACATCCTACCCCAAACTGTGCAGCGGTCTGGGTGAAGTGCAGCAGCCCTACCACATAAAACTCAAACCAAACGCTGTGCCATACTCATTGAAAACCCCAAGGAGGATTCCAATACCTCTAATGGGTAAAGTCAAGGAGGAACTCCAAAGGATGGAACAGCTTGGAGTCATCACCCGAGTGGAGGAACCTACAGATTGGTGCGCCGGCATAGTCGTTGTTCCGAAGAAAAACAGTCCGAGGCTGAGACTGTGCGTGGATTTTACCGGACTAAATGAGTATGTGTGCAGAGAAAAGTTTGTGCTGCCCTCTGTCGAACAAAGTCTTGGGATGCTAGCAGGAGCCAAAGTGTTCAGCAAACTGGACGCCAACATGGGCTTCTGGCAAATTCCCTTGTCGGAGGAATCTGCCAAACTGACCACATTCATAACACCCTTCGGGCGGTTCCACTTTAACCGCCTCCCCTTTGGCATCAGCTCTGCGCCCGAGCACTTTCAGCGCAAAATGTCGGAGGTTATCGAAGGAGTTGAAGGAGTGGTCTGTCACGTTGATGATGTGCTGGTATGGGGACATGACCAAGAGGAGCACGACGCCCGACTCCATACCACCCTGCAAAGACTGGAAAAAGCAGGTATAACTCTGAATGTGGAAAAATGTGATCTGTCACAGACCAAAGTGACTTTCCTTGGCCACATCATTACGGACACTGGCATAAGTCCTGACCCAAAGAAAACAGAGTCCATCACAGAGATGAATGAGCCATCAAACGTGACAGAGCTAAGAAGTTTTCTGGGCATGGTCAATCAGGTGGGAAAGTTTATCCCCCATTTAGCAGAGAAAGACAAAGCTCTGAGAGATCTTTTGTCCAAGAAGAACAGCTGGTATTGGGGTGTAGACCAAGCTAAAGCATTCAAAACGCTCAAAGATGCTCTAACTTCACCCCCAGTGCTTGCTATTTATGACCCAAACAGAGACACTAAAGTATCGGCTGATGCTTCTTCTTATGGTCTAAGTAGTGTTCTCCTGCAGCAGTGGGAAGAAGGATGGAGACCAGTCGCCTACGCTTCAAGGTCGCTGTCTCCAACAGAACAACGCTATGCACAAGTGGAAAAAGAAGCCTTAGCATCCACATGGGCATGCGAGCGATTCCGTGATTTTCTAATAGGCAAACACTTCTGTCTGGAAACTGATCATAAACCTCTTGTGTCACTCTTAGGAGCTCAAGCCTTGGATCTACTGCCACTGAGGATCCAGCGCTTCAGGATGAGACTCATGCGTTACTCGTACAATGTACAGTATGCCCCAGGTAAATCGCTCTGGACAGCAGACACGTTGTCTCGCTCACCATTGAAAACAAAACTGACAAAATCAGACGAGGAACTCATGGAGAGCACAGACATATATGTGGACAGCATCATTGAAAATATGCCTATCAGTTCATCATATATGCAAACACTCAAGGAACAACTGAAAATGGACAGTGTGTGTGCTCGTGTAATGGTCATGTGCAGTCAAGGTTGGCCTGAACATGCAAAACAAGAACCTCTGTTGAGAAACTACTGGCCCGACCGAGCCACACTTACCGTGAAAGACGGCTTGCTGTTGAAGGATTCAAGACTTGTTATCCCTTCAGCAATGCGAAACGATGTCTTAACAAAACTACATGACGGACACCAAGGAGTTGTAAAATGTAAAGCCTGAGCTCGCCAGTCAGTATGGTGGCCTGGTCTCAGCCAACAGATAAGTGAAATGGTGTTAAAGTGCAGAACATGCATACAAGAGAGACACAACCACAGTGAGCCATTAATGCCAACCGAATGCCCTGACCGCCCGTGGCAAAGAGTGGGTACAGATTTGTTCGAGCTGGGAGGGAAAACTTACCTTCTTGCTGTGGACTATCTTTCCAGGTTCGTTGAGATTGCCCTGCTGAACAAAACGAAATCCAACGACGTCATTACTCACCTGAAGTCTTTCTTTGCCCGTCATGGCATCCCTGAGGTCCTGATGTCTGATAAGGGGCCCCAGTTCTCTGGTCGGACTTTCACAGACTTTGCGGCTGCCTATGGCTTTAAACACATCACAAGCAGCCCAAGGTTCCCGCAAAGTAACGGAGAGGCGGAACGTGCTGTACAGACTGTGAAAAACTTACTGAAAAAGGCTGCTGATCCATATTTAGCTCTTCTTGCCTATAGAGCTACTCCTCTCCAAAATGGTTACAGCCCTGCTGAACTCCTCATGGGCCGCCGCCTGAGGACGACACTACCGACTCTTCCCTCTCAGTTGGATCCGACACTGCCGGACAGCGTCACTCTTGCTCATAAGGAAAGGGAGAAGAGGATGTCGGACATTTCAAACTACAACAGACGTCACCGAGCAAAACCCTTGTGTAACTTGTCACCAGGAGAACAAGTGTGGGTGACAGATGCTAAAACACCAGGCACTGTTATCCAAAGTCACTCAACACCGAGATCTTATACAGTGGACTTAACACAGGGGACAGTGAGACGCAATCGCATGCATTTGATTCCTCTACAGTCACCTTTGCAACAGTGTACCAAACAGCAGTGTGGGTCAGATGAACCTTCAGAGCAGGTGAAACAAACGCCTATTGTACCTCCTGTTACTCCTATAAAGTCTGATGTTGTGAGAACTAGATCGGGAAGAACTATTGTCAAACCTAAAAAGTTAGATCTCTAAAGAATGGTAAAAAGGTACAAACACAGAATGTTCTTAGCTGTGGTATTGTTAATGTTTAGAAAATAATAAGCGAAGGTTTAAAAAGTACATGTTAAGTTCAGAGAAAATGTACATGTGAATACTAGTTACATGTATGCATACTCTCAAAAAAAAAGAAAAAAAGGGAGATGTGGTGTAAACAAACGACACAGTATTATCTTGTCTGTAACTAGTGATCTTTGGTCACGCATCTGACGTCGTGACGTAATTATATATGCGCTGTCTCTTTTTCTCATGCAAGCGCCAAGTAAAGTTCATGTTCAACAGCACGCAGTTGTCTCACGTTATTTTGTTCAGCTAAAGAACACGACAGTGAAGGTGAGAGGCTCACTACCAAGTCAAAAGTCAACCTGTCATGTCTCCCTCCGTGCCGCTCTGCGCTCAAGCCACACATCCAGCGTGCAAACTACCGGGTTGCGCTGTACAAACGAGCTCACCAAGCTATCTTCGAAAAGCCGAAACCACACGATGACGGTCAGGGTTGGTTAAGAACAGACCAGGAAGTACTAGAACCCATCTGGTACTATGGAGAGGCGCTACCTACTTCACTCGTAGATATCCTAGATACTGCTGGTGAAGACGACAGTGAAGAAGAAGAGTCTGAAGACGAAGCAGAAGACGACATAGAAGAAGAGGATGATGATGATGATGATGATGCGTAATATTTACATATTACTGTTAGAAATGAACACATGATTAGTTTTTATCATGTTCCTTGACCATGTTAATAGGGAGGTAGAAGCTCCCAGAAAACGTTTATCTCTAAAAGGAGCCAAAATAGGGCGAAAAAACTATTTTTTCTTAATGGCAGCCGTAATTACAGGATTTCATAACATACTAGTAACACGTGTATTCACAACAATGATAACGTTATCGTATTGTTTGACCATGTAATAAGGGAGGTAGTGCGGCGCCAGATAAAATAAAGGCAGCGAAGTGAAGGTTTTAAGCAGGTTTATTAAATCACACCGCCGTCACAGAACTCCGCTCCAGCCCTAAGTGTGAGCAGGCTGGAGCGGCGTCCTCAGGCTCTCAGAGAAGAGACACAGCGTGTCTGTGTGTCAGCAGCAGTTGCAGGAATGAGAGAGAATGAGTTACAGGATCGTGCAGCATATATACCCAGTTACAACAATACATGAAAGAGCATTCACAGCAGTTGGTATGGGTATTGATCTCAGACTCTAGGTCACAGTAAGGACAGGACACATGAACACAATGCATGAATGGCACATTAACATCACAATGCATGAATGGCACATTACATCTCAGTAGTGCAGCGGAAAAAACCAGGAGTAGCGAGCTGTCTGTCCTTAGTCTGTTGTGGGGGTTTTCCCAAACCCACCACAGTAGAAACCATTTTGATGAGGCTATGTCCAAGACTGGTAGAGATATAGAGAAATAAAGATTTTTGCACAATGGCGGACCTAATTTGCATATTTTCTTGTTCTATACAAATATGGGCATTCTGAAAATAGGTTCAATGTGACAATTGACCTTCATAACATGGGTGTAGAAGCCATAATTAAGGAGTTTTCTCAAACATTTAAAGAGATATAACAAAAAATGCATTTTCTGGTAATGGCGGCAATAATTTACATAAAATTAGCATAAAAAAAGTCACGTGGGACATTTTGCAAGCTTGGGAACAAGGCATTTCGTTAACAGCTTATCCAGAGCATTCCAGAAATGCTGGTTAAAAGTTGATTTCCAGGGGGTGCATGGGAACCCCTCCTAGCCACTAGACTATACTATCCCTGTGCTGTTGCAATCCTGGAATTTCCCCATTGTGGGACTAATAAAGGCTTATCTTAACAACTGTTCTACTGAAAGACTGCAGCAAATAGGAAAGTTTTTAATCTGGATTTAAAGCAGCTGAGAGTTTCAGCAGCCCTGATGCTTTCTGGAAGTTTGTTCTACATGTGAAGAGCATAAAAACTGAACACTGCCTCACCATGATTGATTCTAACTCTGGGCACAGATAATAGGCCTGACCCTGACGACCTGAGAGCTCTGGATGGTTCATTATGGACCAGAAGATCTGAAATGTATTTTAGCCCTAAACCATTCAGAGCTTTACAAACCAACAGCAGTATTTTGAAATCTATTCTTTGACAGACAGGAAGCCAGTGTAACGATCTGAGGACTGGAGTTATATGATCTACTTTTAGTCTTAGTGAGGACTCAAGCAGCAGTGTTCTGAACTAACTGCAGCTGTCTGGACTTTTTAGGGAGACCTGTGAGGACAGCATTACAGTAGTCCAGTTTACTGAAGATAAATGCATGGACAAGTTTTTCTAGATCCTGTTGAGACATTGTCATAATTGCCCCCCCCTCCCCCAGGGGCAGAGAGACAGACCCACACGCTGGACTGCAGTAGTGACATTTAATAACAGAAAATCCAAAACTGTGCAGAAAATGCAAGCAAAGATAACTTACATGGAAAACACTCCAGAGCCGAAATTCTTCTGGAGAAGACGAGGAGACAACTTAGTTGGATCAGTGAGTCAAGACTGCCGCAGTGAGAAAATAAGCTGACGGTACTTAAATAGCAAACAAATGAGCAGCAGGGACGGGCGGATGAGTGGGCAGATGACCTAATTACACAGCTGCTCACAGCTGAGATAGCTGGGGAACAGACAGTGAGTAGCTGGTGGGGGTGTCTGGAAAAGGAGGAAGGGCACTCGTGTCACAAACCCAAAATATATACAGAAACATATAAAATACTCAGAAATCATCATGATTGATTATAATTAGACAGCTCACATGCAGGGAGTAAAGCCAAAGGAAGCACACAGAGACAAGTTTAATATGAATTTTATTAATTGCAAGAACATGCCTCCGCAAGAGAAAACCGCCACTCGCCAGAGAAGGCACACAGCCTGTAACGAGAAACGAGAACAGGTGTATTAGGAGGGAGGCTAGACAAAGGGAAAATAGGACCACTACTCACGTGGGAAGAATTGAGGGCCCTGCAGATGAACCCAGCACTTGCGGCGAGCCTCCCAATGAAACAGGATGACACGAGAGTACTGGGAGAGGTGTCTGACTGTACACTGAAGTGATGATGGCGGGCAGGTGAGAGCACAACAACCCTGGAGACACACCACTACGGAGGCAGCAACCTGAAATGAAGAGCACAAGGTTAAATGTTTTTTTCTGAATGAGATGATTCTAGATCAAGCAGATGAAGCAGGTAGTTTTCCCAATGAGCCAGCGCCGAGACGTAGAAGAAAGGTCTATTTAAGCGCTGGCAGATCAAAGGAGCAGGTGCGTCTCATCACGCAGGTGGCAATCACCTGCGGAGTAGGTGAAAGTTGAACCCGACAGGTGGGGGAGGAGTGCGCTCACCAGACAATGACAGTGCCCCACCCTCAAGGAACGCCTCCTGGCGGACCACTGGGTTTGGTGGGATGAGCCTTGTGGAAGGCCCAGATCATCCCCTTGTCGAGGACATTGGAACCAAGGATCCATAACCTCTCCTCTGGTCCATAGCCCTTCCAATGGACAAGGTATTGGACTCCCCGACTTCGACGGCGAACGTCCAGGATCCTCTGGACCGTATGAGCAATCTGGCCGTCCATGATCCGAGGAGGTGGCTTAGGGGGAGGACAGAGCGGACTGGTGGAGAGGGGTTTGATTTTAGACACATGGAACGTGGGGTGTATCCGCATCACCAGCGGGAGCTTTAGGCGGACCGTGACGTCGTTGACAATACTGCCAATAGGAAATGGACCCAGGAACCGCGGGGACAGTTTCCTAGACTCCACTCCGTCTTGAGTGGAACCTGGTCCGCAGTTAGCCACACTTACTGTCCGATGGAATACTTAGGGGCCGGCATCCGTCTACGGTCCGCATATTGCCGGTTCCGTTCAGCTGACTGGGCCAAGGCAGCCCGAGTGGCCCTCCACAGCCGGTGACAGAGGGGGGCATGAGCCCCCACCGATGTAACAGCCACTTCCCTCTCTGCCATAGGTAGTAAAAGGGGGGGGGGGTGTACCCCATAGAAGCCTCAAAAGGGGTCAACCCAGTGGCCGTTGAGATTGCTGCATTGTGAGAGTACTCCACCCATGTCAGGTGTGTACTCCAAGAGGTGGGATTGGAGGCTGCCACACACCTCAGGGCGGCCTCCAAGGATTGGTTGGCGCGCTCAGCCTGCCTGTTGCTTTGAGGATGATAACCCGACGTCAGGCTGACAGTAGCACCAAGAGAGCAACAAAAGGTCTTCCAAATCTGCAATGTAAACTGGGGGCCCCGGTCAGACACAATGTCCATAGAGATGCCATGGATCTGGATGACATGATCAGTCAGGAGGCTCGCCGTTTCCAGGGCAGAGGGTAACTTAGGGAGGGGCACCAGGTGGATCGCTTTGGAGAATCGATCCACACAGACAAGAATAATAGTATTGCCCCGAGATGGTGGGAGTCCGGTGACAAAGTCTAGGGCAATGTGAGACCAGGGTCGATGAGGGATGGGAAGGGGGTGGAGCAGGCCAGAAGGGGGTGATGAGTCTGACTTGTTGCGGCAGCAGGTTTGACAAGCAAACAATGTACTCCCGGACATCAGCTCGCATGGTGGGCCACCAAAACACTCGGCAAATAAAATTGATAGTTCAAATGGCGCCAAGATGACAGGCAAAATAACTGGTGTGGCCCCACTTCATGACGTCACTGCGTAGAGAGTTTGGGACGAACAGTCGCCCATCCGGGACCCCCTCTGGTATGCGTTCAGGGGATTATGCTTGCCGAACCCTCCATTCGGTGTCCCACAAGAGTGCTCCAAGGAAACAAGAGGGTGGGACAATGGATTGGGGATGGGAGGGAGGGGTAGGGGGGTCGGGACAAAACTGGCGGGAGAGAGCATCCGGCTAAATGTTGCAGGAGCCAGGCCTATAAGTGATTGAATCTAGCAAAAAATAAGGCCCAGCGGGCCTGCCTGGCATTCAGCCTGCGGGCCGACTGAAGATATTCTAAATTTACCGGCTGAGGCACTCCCTCCAGCCAGTGCCTCCACTCCTCAAGGGCCAATTTAATGGCCAATAGCTCTCGTTCTCCTATGTCGTAATTCCTCTCTGCAGGCGTGAGCCACTGTGAGAAATACGCACATGGGTGGAGCTTCTGATCTGGGGCCGAGCACTCTAAGATAAACTGGAGCTTGGGGTCAACCTGGGCTAAGATTGGAGTGTTGGAGAACAGGTCCTTTAATTTGAGAAAGTCCCGTTCTGCTGCCTCGGACCAACTAAAGGGTACCTTTATCAAGGTCAGCTGAGTCCGATGTTGTGCTATCCCACTATAGTTTCTGATGAAACAGCGATAAAAGTTCGCAAACCCCATGAAGCGCTGCAGCTCCTTGCAGGAGTGGAGTGTAGGCCAATTCAGCACAGCCTCCACCTTGGCCGGGTCTGCCCTCAGCTCTCCCTCAGCTACGATAAAGCCCAGAAAGGAAGTGAAGTGAGTAGAAGACTCACATTTCTCGGCTTTAACGTAAAGCTGATTCTCCAAGAGCCGTTGCAGAACGGTCCGGACATGGACTGTGTGTTCCTCTGGCGAGCGTGGAAAAAATCAAAATGTCATTGAGATAAATGAAAACAAATTGATTAATCATGTTGCGGAGGACATCACTGATCATCCGTTGGAAGATGGCAGGGGCATTAGTGAGCCCAAAAGGCATCACTGTATTCAAATTGCCCCAGATGTGTTTTAAAAGCCGTCTTCCACTCGTCCCCTTCGCGAATGCGCACCAGATAAGCGTTACACAAGTCCAATTTAGTGAACACCCACACGCGCTGAAGGAGCTCAAACGCAGAGTTTATCAAGGGCAGAGGATACTTGTCCTTAATAGTGATCACGTTGAGCTCGCAGTAGTCAATGCACGGGCGTAAGGAACCGTCCTTCTTCCCCACAAAGAAAAACCTTGCCCCAAGAGGAGCCAATGATGGCCGAATAAGGCCGGCGTTCAGAGACTCTTTAATACAGTATAGCTCTCCATCGTCTCCCTCTCCAGTCCCAAAATACTGTAAAGCTGACTGGATGGCAGCCGTGCACCCGAGAGGAGGTCTATAGTGCAATCATAAGGGCGATGGGGAGGTAAGGAAAGCACTCTAGACTTGCTAAAGACCTCCCCAAGATCATGATAAATTTCGGGCACAAGACTGAGGTCCGGCGGCTCCATTGGAGGGGAAGAGATGGAGAGCATAGGTGAACATTCGGCCAAACTGAGGCAAGAGGCTAAACAATACGGGCTCCGGGATGAGATAGAATTATTAGCCCAATTAATGATAGGATTATGTTTCTGGAGTCACGGATAACCAAGGACCACCGGGTGACCAGATTTTGGGAGAATAAAGAACGAAATGGTCTCCCGGTGGTTGCCAGACAGGACGGACACCGGCTCAGTCTTATCGGTAATGGTGGCAACTTTTTTGCCCGACAATGTAGTCACACTTAAGGGCCTGGGCAATTTAATCATAGGGATGGCTACATCCCATACGAACCGCGCCGAAATGAAATTTTGCTCTGCCCTTGAGTCTATCAAAGCTTTAGTCCTCCTCTCGACCCCCGGAAACTGAAAAGGGGCCGAAATAGATTACCGGGGTGATGACTAGATTTCCCGCCCGTCAGCTCCCCTGTGGTTACTGACGGGCTACATCTTTTGGCCTCAGCTGACAGTCCTGCAGCATGATCCAAGATCCAAGATGGCGCCCACAGCGGTCGACATGGTGCTTCGCTGCGCTCTTTGTTTGTTTTTGTTTGTCAATTGTGTGTCTACTTGCACTTATACCCGTGAAGAACTTCTAAATATCAGGACTTTCACCCCCACGGACCTCCTCCCAGTTTTTCTAGCCCCTGCCGCCGATCTGGTTTATTGTTTGGCTCGGAAAGTGAGACGGCGGAGGAGAGGAAGACGAGCGGGCGCTCTCGTACGACTTCGCAGGAGAGGCTCGCGAACGGCGCTGCCTGGCATATTTCTGTCCAATACCAACTCTCTCTCTAACAAGGTAGATGAACTGAGACTGCTGATGCGTTTTAAGGACCTCGCCTCCTCAGCTGTCCTCTGCTTTACTGAGACCTGGCTCCGGGAAAATATGCTGGACAGCGCGCTGCGCCTCGACGGCTTTCAGCTCTTCCGTGCTGATCGTGACACAGAGCTTTCCGGCAAGACCACAGGAGGCGGTGTCTGCTTCTACATCAACTGCAGCTGGTGCTCTGATGTAACGGTAATTTCCAAACACTGTTCTCCTGCCTTGGAATTTCTTGTTATCAATTGCAAGCCCTTCTATTCCCCGCAGGAGTTTGCTTCTTTCATAATGATCGCTGTGTACGCCCCTCCCGACGCGGACACGCGCGAAGCTCAGCGCGTGCTCGCGGATCACATTCAACACACAGAGCGGAGTTTTCCAGACTCGCTGATTATTGTGGCTGGCGACTTTAATCAGTGCAATCTGAGCCACGATCTCCCCCGCTACAAACAGTTTATTAAATGCCCCACCAGAGGATTAAACACACTGGATCACTGTTACACCACAGTGAAAGACGCATATCGCGCTGTCCCTCGAGCTGCGCTGGGATTATCTGATCACGTGATGGTTCACCTCATTCCCACATACAGACAGAGATTGAAGCTCGCTGAACCTGTTGTGAGCACTGCGAGGATACGGACCGGTGGTGCTGGGGGGGGGCTGGAGGCGTGCATGGAAATATCTGACTGGGGCATGCTTAAAGGAGCCACGCATGATCTGGATGAGTACACGGACACTGTGAACTCATATATCCACTTTTGTGAAGAGAACATTCTTCCATCACGCACCAGGGTGAGTTACTCTAATGACAAACCCTGGTTCACAGCTAAGCTCAGACAGATCAGGAAGGAGAAGGAAGCAGCGCTGAAAAGTGGAGACAGGGACTGCTACAGGGAGGTTAAATACCGGTTTAACAGAGAGCTGAAGAGGGCTAAATCTCTATACTCAGAGAGACTCCAGCAGCAGTTCACTGCTAATGATTCGGCTTCCGTGTGGAGAGGACTGAGGCAAATCACCAACTATCGACCTAAGGCTCCTAAAGGTCAGGATGACAAAGCCCTTTGTCAAAGACTGTCCCAACACTATGCCCGTTTTGACACCTCGTCATCTGTGTCCAACTCCCCCCCTCCCTCCAGCTCCACAGCCTCCACATTCCCTACTTCATTTAAGGCACCCCCCCCCTCCTCCCCCCCTCCCCTTATCATCAGTGAGCAGGATGTGCTCAAACAGTTCTCCAGACTGAACCCGCGCAAGGCCCCCGGCCCAGACGGCGTGTCTCCCTCCACCCTGAGACTCTGTGCGAAACAGCTGGCTCCTGTATTCACAGACATTTTTAACACCTTCCTTAAGTTATGCCACGTGCCGTCCTGCCTCAAATCCTCCACCATCATCCCTGTCCCCAAGAAGCCACGGATCACTGGACTTAATGACTACAGACCTGTAGCACTCACCTCTGTGGTCATGAAGTCCTTTGAGCGCCTGGTCCTGTCCCACCTCAAGTCCATCACCACCCCTCTCCTGACCCGCTGCGGTTTGCCTACCGAGCCAACAGGTCTGTAGACGATGCAGTCAACCTGGCCCTCCACTCCATCCTGCAGCACCTGGACTCCCCGGGAACCTACGCCAGGATCCTGTTTGTGGACTTCGGCTCCGCATTCAACACCATCCGCCCCGCTCTGCTCCGGGACAAGCTGTCCCTGCTCAACGTGCCTGACTCCCTCTGCAGGTGGATCATCGACTTCCTGACGGACCGGAGGCAGCATGTGCGGCTGGGAAAGACTGTCTCAGACTATACTAGCATCAGCACCGGATCACCCCAGGGCTGTGTACTTTCCCCCCTACTCTTCTCCCTTTACACCAACTCCTGCACCTCCAGCCACCAGTCTGTCAAGTTGATCAAGTTTGCGGACGACACCACCCTCATCGGGCTCATCTCCAACGGCGACGAGTCCGCCTACAGGAGAGAGGTGGCCCAGCTGATGTCCTGGTGCAGCAATAACAACCTGCAGCTGAACGCTCTGAAGACAGTGGAGATGATTGTAGACTTCAGGAAAGTCACTACTCCTCTGCCCCCCCTCACCCTCTCAGGCTCTCCCATCACCACTGCTGATTCCTTCCGCTTCCTAGGCACTACCATCACCAGGGACCTCAAATGGGAGCTGACCATCAGCTCACTCATCAAAAAAGCCCAGCAGAGGATGTTCTTCCTGCGGCAGCTGAGGAAGCTCAGGCTACCCACCAAGATGTTAGTGCAGTTCTACACAGCCATCATCGAGTCCATCCTCACCACCTCCATAACCGTGTGGTGCGCAGGAGCCACTGCCAGGGACAGACTAAGGCTGCAGCGCGTCGTGCGCACTGCTGAGAAGGTGATCGGCTGCAAGCTCCCATCTCTCCAGGATCTGTACATCTCCAGGACCCGGAGGTGTGCTGGCCGGATCATAGCCGATCCCTCACACCCTGGTCACGTACTGTTTGCCCCCCTCCCCTCTGGTAGAGGACTTCGGTCCATCCAGACTGGAACCTCCCGTCACATGAACAGCTTCTTCCCCTCTGCCATTAGACTGCTGAGCACTAAGTGACTTATTGACTCTCGTGCACCATGTACAGCAGCTCAACCAGACTCATGTCAATCATCACTGTTTTCTTCCTGCATTACCGACTGCACTATGTGGTTCTCCACAGTATCTGCTGCTGGCTAATATATATTTTAACTGTTGACCAGTATCACTTAATCTTATCCTACACTTTATTACATGTATAGTTTATTTCTCTTATCTTATCATGTTTAATGTTGCAGCATTGTACCGAGACAAATTCCTAGTTTGTGTACTACATGAACAATGGCAATAAACCTGATTCTGATTCTGATTCTGATGTGTTTGAGAACCACAATACATGCAGGCGCCAATTCTTTCGCCACTAGCGCTCCTCCAGAGACAAACTGACTCGGCCGAACTCCATGGGCTCGGAAACGAGAATCTGCTCCAGCCGTGTCAGCAGCCGGCAGGAGAGCACGCGCAATGGGCGGTTGAGAGGAGGCCTGGCACTCCTTCTCGTGCTCGCAGTAACGATTATCAGGGCTGATGGCCTGATCAATTAACCCAGCCAAGGAGGAGGGGACTGCATAAACCGCTAGGTCGTCCCGGAGGTGTTCATTTAACCCCTGGAGAAAAACCCTTCGTAACGAAACATCATTCCACCCTGAGTCCGCTGCGATGGCTCGAAACTCCACAGAGTAGTCGGCAGCTGACCGTCTCCCCTGGCGGAGTGACATTAAGTGGTTCATAATGTTCCCCTCGCTGACTGAATGGTCAAATGCACGAGTGAATTCGCCAACAAATCTTTCAAAGGAATACGTGGGACCCTTCGAGCTGTTGAGAATAGTTTGGGCCCAGCTGAGGGCCCGATCCCGCAGCAGGAGGATCATAAAATGAATTTTTGAAGTGTCATCCAGGTACTCCCCCCCACCCCCCCGCCACCACCACCTGGCCCAAATACAGCTGAATGTGACATAAAAATCCTCTACATTTCCCCATCTCCCCTGCGTACAGGGCAGGTGCAGGAACGGAGGTAATTCGGCGCACAATAGAAGAAGTCGGAGCGACAGGTGGAGGAACAGGCACCAGAAGAGACAAATGGCTCAAATGTTCGGTGACCATGCCCAGCTGTTGTGTAATAGTCTGCAGCTGTTGAGTTGGCACAGCCACCCGTCTCTCCGTGGCATCTAACCGCTCTAAAGCAGAGTGCTCCACTGATGCTGCTCCCGCTGAGCTTGCAACAAGGCTAGCTCATTCTGTCATGATTGATTATAATTAGACAGCTCACGTGCAGGGAGTAACACCAAAGGAAGCATACAGAGACACAGAGTGACAAGCTTAATATGAATTTTATTAATTGCAAGGACACGCCTCTGCAAGAGAGAACCACCACTCGCCAGAGAAGGCACACAGCCTGTAATGAGAAATGCGAGCAGGGGCGTAGCCAGGAATTTGTGAAGGGGGGGCTGAACCCTAACCACCACCACCATTCTGAATGCTCGGGGCGAAGCTTTAGCTTCAGCCCCCTGTCAACTACAGATTTCTTAACATTTTCAATGCAAAATACTCAAAACCTGTTCTTTATTTACATTTTTCTTTTCTTTTTTCTCCCTTTTTTCTTTTTCTCCTCCCTCCTAATACACCCCGGCTACACCCCTGGGTGTATTAGGAGGGAGGCTAGACAAAGGGAAAATAGGACCACACTCACATGGGAAGAATTGAGGAACTGGCAGATGAACCCAGCACTTACAGCGAGCCTCCCGACGAAACAGGATGACACAGGAGCACTGGGAGAGGTGTCTGACTGGGCGATGACAGTCGCTGATAAAGTGGTGATGGCGGGGCAGGTGAGCGCACATCAACCCTGGAGACACACCACTAAGGAGGTAGCAACCTGAAACAAAGAGCACAAGGTTAAACAGTTTTTCTGAATGAGATGATTCTAGATCAAGCAGCTGAAGCAGGCAGTTTACCCAATGAGCCAGCGCCGAGGCGTAGAGAGGTCTATTTAAGCTCTGGCAGATCAAAGGAGCAGGTGCGTCTCATCACGCAGGTGGCGATAATCACCTGTGGAGTAGGTGAAAGTTGAACCCGATGGACAGGGGAGGAGTGCGCTCACCAGACCATGACAGAAATAATTTAAGAGTCTGAGCTCTATGAAGACACTGCCCTCAGACTCATGACAGACATCAGATCTTTAATCCTCGCTATGTTCTTTAAGTAATAATAGGCTGACTTTACTACTGTCTTAATGTGGCTGTTAAAATTCGGGTCTGAGTCCAGAACCACACCCAGATTTCTGGTTTGGCTGTTGGTTTTTAGCATCATTGATTGAAGCTGAGTACTAACTGAGTCTTTTTAATTTGGCTCCAAAAACTATTATTTCAGTTTTGTCTTCATTTAACTGAAGAAAATTCTGGCACATCCACTCTTTAATTTGATCAGTGCATTTGATCAGGGTTTTAACTGGACCATCGTCTCCTGGTGAGATGCTTTAGTTTACTTTAATGTTTATTTGAAAGGGACATTACATACTAATGAGCATTAATACAAATGTATGCCAGATTTAGCAATACTGCTAATTACCTCCACCAAGCCAAGGAGGTAATGTTTTCGTCAGCGTTGGTTTGTCTGTCTGTCTGTTTGTTAGCAAGATAACTCAAAAAGTTATGGACGGATTTTCATGAAATTTTCAGAGATTGTCAGAAATGGGGTATCCTACAGATGATTAGATTTTGATGGTGATCCGGATCACCGGGGGAACTGTGGCGCTTGGCGGAGGTCTGCACTCTCCGAGTGCTTTTCTAGTTTGCATCTGTAGGCCCCCATCGTGTCATGTCCTGGTGAGCGTGTGCCCCCTCCTTCCCATTTTCTCCTCAGGCAATCAACACACCTGGGAGATGAGATGCACCTGCTGCCTCTGCTCAGCCAGCGCTTATAAGGATTTGCTCTTCAGTGCCCCAGCGCTGGCTCGTTTGGGTATACTGCCTCTAGAAAATGAAGCAAGTATTGTTATAAGTATTCAGTGAAGTTTTCGCACTCACCTGTTCCTCTCTCTTCTCTTCTCCAGGTTGCTGCCACCTGTGCAGGTGCGTGTTTGGAGACTGCGTACGCTCACCTGCCCCATCATCCACACTCATCTGCAACTACTCTCCACCCGGTCAGGCATTACTAACTCCACCCCTTTTTATCACACAACCCACTTCATCCTGCTGGCTCATCTCTCCCCACTGGGGGTACCTGTTGGTTCACTTGTTCGGCCCACATAAGTGGCAATTTAGTTTTCCCACATCCTAGTCTCCATTCCTCTGACAGCTCTCGTCTCTCTCCTCACAGGCCACTTTCTCTGGCAAGTGACGTTTTCTGTAGCTGTGCTCCAGTCCCTTTTGAGATTTAATAAAACTCATAAACATGTTTCTTGTGTCTGGAGTGTTCTTCTGTTGTTGCATTCTGCACGTGGGCTGTCAATATGATTAATCATGACACGGCGGGTCACAAAGACACACATACAATCATACACGAGCAGAACAACTGTAATGAAACTGTACAAAGTGTATATGCTAAAGTGCAAGAGTTAAGGTGCAACAAAACATTCAAATGTCACACGAATGAAGTGCTGTGTATGCGTACACATGCATGCACTTCACAGCAGCAACAGACAGCAACAAACAAGAGGCAGGGCATATGTGTATGACGCACATGTATATACGCGTATGTCACAGAGCAACCACGGTTATGTAGATTTGTGTATCATCTGCATAATTATGGTAATCTTTTGTTGTTGTTTTTTTTTTTTTTTTTTTTATGATTTGAGTTAGTGTGAGCATATAGATGTTGAAAAGCAAAGGTCCCAAAATAGAACTTTGGGGAACTCCACAGGTTATTTTTGTTCGCTCAGATTTGTAATTACCTATAGACACAAAATAGTCCCTGTCTTTTAAATAGGACTCAAACCAGCTAAATGCTGTACTAGAAAGTTCCACCCAGTTTCAGCCAGTCTAGTAAGATGTTATGGTTGACCATGTTGAATGCAACGCTGAGGTCCAGTCAAAACAAGACTGAAATGTTGCCACTATCTGTATTGGAGCAGATGTCATTAAGGACCTTAACTAGAGCTGTATCAGTGCTGTGGTGTGGCCGAAAACCTGACTGGAAGACATCAGAACACTTAACGTCTGTCATGCCTGGCTCTCACGAGCCAGAAAGGAGACGCTAGGGCAACCAGTGAGTTTGCGTAATTTATTAACATACACACAGAGTACAAATAACAAAGTAAAGAGCCACGTGGGGCTATAACACGCACAACACTAGATAACAAACAATAAGGAAAAGAGCCACGTGGGGCTAAAATACGCACAGAACTAAGGACAATGTACAACCCAGAGAGAAAGGCTAGAGAGGCGGCGAGGGGGAACACACGCCGAGCCGCAGCACTTACTTAGGGTGTAGCGCCGAGGTAACGGGGAACTGAAGCTGGACATGGGAACTCCAGTCGTGGAAACACGGGGCACGTCCTTCCGTAGTGAGGTCGCAGCGAGGAGTAACTCTCGGCTGCTCGCTTAAGTGGGGAAGAGCACCCAATCAGAAGCGGGGGAGATAATTATCTAAGATGGGAGACAGCTGTCCCAGAGCAGCTGAACTAGACAGCTGGAGATCAGCTGGGCGCTGTCAAACTACGGGCCTTGTAAGACCCGGCACGGAATAGCACGGAGCAGGAGCGACACTGGACAACCTGAACGCGGAGAAGGATAGCGTTCAGGTCGTGACAGTACTCCTCCCCCGAGCCGCGCCTCCTGGCGCAGGCTTAACCCCACCACCACCACCACCGAGGGGAAGACCAGGGAGGGCGGTGGGGGCCAGGTCTGGGGGAAAGCGAGGGACAAGGAAAAGGAGGGAGAGAAGAAAAAAAAAAAACCAGGTAACAGTATAGAATCTGACACCATAATAATTTCAAACAGAAAATAACTATCACCCCCCCCCTCTGCAGAGGCCAGACGGTCAATGCAGGTAACCACAGGAGGTGGGGAAAAACGACAAGAACCAAGATACAAAGGCACAGCGACATAGTCATGGAAAAAAAAAAAAACTCACAATAACTTAAGGCGAGGACAAGACAAAACTCATGTCCCGAAGGCCAGAAAACTACAAACTCTGATGAACATCTGGTTGAAGTAGACTCTTACACATGTAACCCCGGCCAAAACAGAATAAACAAAGGAAGCAAACCAGGCATAAGAGCCTGGAACTGCAAATTAGCATGAAGATACAAAAGGAACAACTCCTCAATCATGTATTAGCACAAAAAAGAAAGTCACCAAACAGTCTGGAGGAGGATATAAATGCAGATGAACAAGACTACTCCGAATGAGGCCAGGCAATGTGAGGCAAAAGGTACTTACAGGGCTAACTTAAATAAGAGACCATACTGGGATTATAAAACAGAAAATAGTCTAAGGAAATCTTAGTTGTAATGACACCACAATAAGGACTCTAGGGCAGAAAGTTCTTTGATGTCCTGAATAGGATTAAATAAAGGAGGACAATCAAACACAAGGCTATGAACAGTCAGTCAATTCTTCCAGGAACGTCAGCAGGTGGAGCGGGGCAGGCGGTGACAGCTTGTCCGGCGGGCGACCCGAACTCCACCGGGCCAGGAACCACAATACCAGTTCGGGCGGCCTACCAGAGTCCCAGGCTGGGAGACACAGTTTCTCCGGAGGCCGACCCAGATCACCGAACCAGCCAGACGGCTCCCCAGGCGGTCGTCCCGTGACCTCAGACCACCGAGAGCTGAGGGAGAAGTTTTGGTGCAGCTTCCTCCCTGAGGGAAAAGGCAGGAGGAAACTGACCCGGGTGAGAGAAACCCCAACAGTGGCAGGGGGAGAGGAGATGGAGGCAAGGGGCGAAGTCAGCCTGACATCTGATGAACACATGGGCAGGGGGAAACTGGCCCGGATGAGAGGAACCCCAACAGCGGCAGGAGGAGAGAAGATGGAGGCAAGGGACGAAGTCAGCCTGACGTCAGACGAACACAATCCTCCAGCTCCCTCACTGACCTTTAACCGGACCGGCGCAGCACCCTCGGTGGACCCCGATCGGGCCGGCGAAACACTCCCGGTGGACCCCGATTGGGCCGGAACAGCACTCCCAGTGGACCCCAACTGGGCCAGAACAGCACTCCCGGTGGACCCCAACTGAGCCGGCGAAGCACTCCCGGTGGACCCCGATTGGGCCGGTAAAGCACCCCCGGTGGACCCCGATTGGGCCGGTAAAGCACTTCCGGGCACAGCATCTGAGGCGAACACCGTGCAGAGAACCGGAACCTCCGAGGTGGCACCCAGAGCAGGTTCGTCTCCAGTGACCCTGGGGAGAGGCTCAGAGGGACAAAAGGAACCGGGATCAGGATCACCGGCAGCGGCAGAGCCCGGCGAGACAAGCTCGAGCGCAGCAGAAGACTGCACCCGGCTCGCCCCCCCGAGAGACAGGCAATAATGCTCCAGAAAATAGATGAGAGAGAGAAAATAGAGCACTCGCCTGATCTCGGGTTCTACCGCCATCCAGGACTTCGATGCTCTGGGTTCAGCGTGCAAGACTCCGTCCTCCGGCTCCCACTCGACTGCGAATGGCTCCACAGCCGGCATGATGGTATCCACAGTCAGACGACCTCCAAGCGCCGAAGACCACGTCGACAGCCCGCATGGCGTGGAGGCAGATCTGGGCTCTGCTGGGCCGAACCATTCCTCCGTGGAGACCCAGGGACGCTTAATCATCGGCGCTGGCTCCCAACAGGCAGTTCGACCTTCTCCTCTGCCCATGACGTGGCTGCGGGGCTGGGGCGAAACCTTCCAGGGCCGCAGGCCTCCTCCTCACGCGGCGGTGCAGACCTGGCACCGGGGCACACTCGGGGGGAAGAGACACAGAGGACGCAGGTTCATATTTTACTTTTGCAGCAGGAGGAGAGAGCTCAGGGGACTGTGAACCCTGAACTCCTCCCCCAGGAATCAAACAAGGCAATTCACTCATAATGGGAGGAGAATGAAAAGACACTTGCCTGATTCCCGGAGAGTCGGTGGAATCCGCTGCAAGGGACTTGAGTCTTTCTTCTCCCAGCCAGATGGAAGGGGAGGACCCCCTGGACAGACGAGGTGGTGCCTCTCGCACCGGACCGGGACCGGGAACACCTGGAGGTGAATTTGCGCTGTTCTCAGCAGCCGGAGTGAATGATGAAGAGGGGAAAGAAACAGCTGAGGAGGACCGGGGGCCCAGAGCTGACGGAACAGCGGGAAGAGCGGGCCCAGGAGCGGGAGCAGCTGATTCGCTTCTTCGGCGAGACACGAGAGCTACAGCAGGCTGGGAGGCGAAATTCATATGGTTTCCTGGAGCGGGATCCGGACGGGGCTCTCGCTGAGATGTTCGGGGAATTTGGGAGCGACGTCTTCTGAATGTGAGATCGGGGAAACGCCGCTCCTGTACGGAGACCGAAGCCAACAGGTCAGCGTATCCCGGAAAATCATTCAGCTCAGGGTTCTTCTCAACCAGCCTGACCGCCGCTATCACGTGCTTCATGGCTACGGGGGGACAGGCGGCGGAACAAGCGGCTGCCACTCGGTCCGCAATGCGAATCGCTGTCAATCTTATCTTCTCCGGGGGAACCCCGGTTGACGTCACTCTACCTTGGGGATTACCCCTGGGTGAGGCGAACTCCTGGACTGGATCGGCGGCAGGAGCGGGATTCCGAAGCGAGGAGCGATGGTGTCCTGTCTTCGGCCTCCTGCCGGGGTTCTCCTCCAGCCTACGGAGTCTCTCCCAGGCCACAGAGATGTCTGCCCTCCTCGCCTTAACCTCGGGGAGATGGAAGTAGCGAGGGAAGTTGTTAATCATGTTCTCGGCAAGCTCCAGACGCCAGCGTATCTCGCTGGGAGTATCGTAGAGGTCCGTGGTGAAAAGCGTCCCATCCACAAGGTCCAAAGCCTCCGAGAGATCGTGGCCTGGGTGCCGCATACGCCTCCTGGAGGGAGACATGATACCAGCTTGCCTGCACCCAGAGGAAGGGAAAAACAACAAGTCCCACTGCAAACTCACGGTCGCAGACATCTCAGTCTGGCTGCGACCTACTGTCATGCCTGGCTCTCACGAGCCAGAAAGGAGACGCTAGGGCGACCAGTGAGTTTGCGTAATTTATTAACATAAACACACAGAGTACAAATAACAAAGTAAAGAGCCACGTGGGGCTATAACACGCACAACACTAGATAACAAACAATAAGGAAAAGAGCCACGTGGGGCTAAAATACGCACAGAACTAAGGAGGGGGAACACACGCCGAGCCGCAGCACTTACTTAGGGTGTAGCGCTGAGGTAACGGGGAACTGAAGCTGGACATGGGAACTCCAGTCGTGGAAACACGGGGCACGTCCTTCCGTAGTGAGGTCGCAGCGAGGAGTAACTCTCGGCTGCTCGCTTAAGTGGGGAAGAGCACCCAATCAGAAGCGGGGGAGATAATTATCTAAGATGGGAGACAGCTGTCCCAGAGCAGCTGAACTAAACAGCTGGAGATCAGCTGGGCGCTGTCAAACTACGGGCCTTGTAAGACCCGGCACGGAATAGCACGGAGCAGGAGCGACACTGGACAACCTGAACGCGGAGAAGGATAGCGTTCAGGTCGTGACAACATCAGGAAGTTGCACAATTGTTGAAAGACGGCTTTTTTTATTTCACTAAAGCCCATTTTCCACTAGTACCTACTCAGCCTTATTGGACTCAACTCTACTTGGTTTGTAGGGTTTTCCATTAGTACCTGGTAAGTACTTTTTTTGGGGGGGGGGGGGGACCTACTTCAGTGAGGTTCCAATCATGATGAGTCGAGCTGAAAATGTGATGTTAACAGATTGCAGGCCACTGATTGGCCAGGATGTAACGTCAGTGGATGAGAGCGACGTCTTCACTAGATTCAAAACCGCCATTTGTAAATTCGGCCATGAGCTTTTATTTCTGTGATGATCAACAAAATAAATGGCTACACACAAATTAACACCATCACAAAACACTCATCTTCCCTGTGATCAGCCATTGGTTGAGAGACCTCCTGGTATTTCACTTCGGAACGCTCCGCTGACGCCGGGCCTGAAAAGTTTATAGCCTGAAAAGTTCATATAGTGGTCAAATTTGACTAAATGTGATTATTTTTCAGCATTCTCCCCGTCGGTGCGCACAGTTCTTCCATCGGTATTGCAGCTCTTGGATCCCTGCGCTTGGAAAAATAAACTACATTTGGTCAAATTTGACAACTATGAACTTTTCAGCCCCGTCGGCCCTGCTGCAGCAGAGCGAGCCGAAATGAAAAAGTATACCAGGAGGTCTCCAAGCTGATAGCTGCTCATGGGGAAGAGGGTGAGTGTTTTGTGATTTTTAAGCATCTTTTACGTTATTTCAGTGAAAACGTCAGCATTTCAACAACTTAACGGGATAACTGGCAGCCTTCCTGTACTGAACCCAACCCCACCCACTTGAGTACTCAGTTGAAATGGAAAACCAATCACACCGTGTCAAGTAGAGTTGAGGCGAGTCAGGCTGAGTAGGTACTAGTGGAAAAGGGGCTTAAGAAAGGGGAGGTTTGATATAGGCTTATAGCTGTTCATGAGTTCATGTCTAGGTTCTTTTTTAGAAGTGGCTTCATAACAGCTGTTTTTAAGCACTGAGGGAAGACACCTGAATGCAGAGACATATTTATGATCTGTAGAAGATCTGAGGCCATACAATATGAAGCCATCCATTTTCTACTGCTTTTCCAGACATCTGGGCTGCAAAGGCAGCAGCTCAAGCAGAGAAACCCAGACTTCCCTCTCCCCAGTCACCTGCTCCAGCTCTTCAGAGACATAGCCATATACAGTGGGGTAAAGAGTATTTAGTCGGCCACCAATTGTGCAATTTCTCCCACTTAAAAGATGAGAGAGGTCTCCAATTTTCATCATAGGTATACCTCAACTATGAGAGACAAAATAAGAAAAAAATATCCAGAAAATCACATTGAAGAATTTTTAATGAATTAATTGGCAAATTCCTTGGTAAAATAAGTATTTGGTCAATAACAAAAGTTCATCTCAGTACTTTGTTATATACCCTTTGTTGGCAATGACAGAGGTCAAACGTTTTCTGTAAGTCTTCACAAGGTTTTCGCACACTGTTGCTGGTATTTTGGCCCATTCCTCCACGCAGATCTCCTCTAGAGCAGTGATGTTTTGGGGCTGTCGCTGGGCAACACAGACTTTCAACTCCCTCCAAAGATTTTCTATGGGGTTGAGATCTGGAGACTGGCTAGGCCACTCCACGACCTTGAAATGCTTCTTACGAAGCCACTCCTTCGTTGCCCGGGCGGTATGTTTGGGATCATTGTCATGCTGAAAGACCCAGCCACATTTCATCTTCAATGCCCTTGCTGATGGAAAGAGGTTTTCACTCAAAATCTCACGATACATGGCCCCATTCATTCTTTCCTTTACACGGATCAGTCATCCTGGTCCCTTTGCAGAAAAACAGCCCCAAAGCATGATGTTTCCACCCCCATGCTTCACAGTAGGTATGGTGTTCTTTCTCCTCCAAACACGACAAGTTGAGTTTTTACCAAAAAGTTCTATTTTGGTTTCATCCGACCATATGACATTCTCCCAGTCCTCTTCTGGATCATCCAAATGCTCTCTAGCAAACTTCAGACGGGCCTGGACATGTACTGGCTTAAGCAGGGGGACACGTCTGGCACTGCAGGATTTGAGTCCCTGGCGGCGTAGTGTGTTACTGATGTAGCCTTTGTTACTTTGGTCCCAGCTCTCTGCAGGTCATTCACTAGGTCCCCCCATGTGGTTCTGTGATTTTTGCTCACCGTTCTCATGATAATTTTGACCCCACGGGGTGAGATCTTGCGTGGAGCTCCAGATCAAGGGAGATTATCAGTGGTCTTGTATGTCTTCTATTTTCTAATAATTTCTCCCTCAGTTGATTTCTTCACACCAAGCTGCTTACCCATTGCAGATTCAGTCTTCCCAGTCTGGTGCAGGTCTACAATTTTGTTTCTGGTGTCCTTTGACAGCTCTTTGGTCTTGGCCATAGTGGAGTTTGGAGTCTGACTGTTTGAGGTCATGGACAGGTGTCTTTTATACTGAGTTCAAACAGGTGCCATTAATACAGGTAACGAGTGGAGGACAGAGGAGCCTCTTAAACTAGAAGTCCCAGAGAGGGGCCATTTGGCCTTTTTGGCTAGAAAACCCATAGGGGGACCATCAAGTGGCCACAAGAGGGCCAACGTCTGGGACGTTATAGGTCTGTGAGAGCCAGAAATCTTGCTTGTTTGTAGGTGACCAAATACTTATTTTACTGAGGAATTTACCAATTAATTCATTAAAAATCCTTCAATGTGATTTTCTGGATTTTTTTTTTTCTCATTTTGTCTCTCATAGTTGGGGTATACCTATGATGAAAATTGGAGACCTCTCCTATCTTTTAAGTGGGAGAACTTGCACAATTGGTGGCTGACTAAATACTTTTTTGCCCCACTGTAGTATGATAGTTGTGACACTCCGATAGACTTCAATAGAAACTTTGGAATGTGGTAGTCACGTGGGTCGTGGAGCAGCAATTGGTTCCAAACAATGTAGTTTTCCCCATAGACCACCATTCATTTCCCAGAGTGTCTGCTTGATAATCCCTGGTAAGTTAATGAATGGCCGTTGCTTTGTTCATTTCACCACTTAAGTTAACATGTAGATTATGTAGTCTGTGATCGTGTTTTATTTCATGTTTGTGTCTGATAGAAGCTCACAAACTTGCTCATTAGCTTGCTCCACACTGGATAGTGAACAGCAGCAAGCTCAACTTGATAACCTAGTTATCGGTAGTGGTGTTATTTAATATTCATAAATTAGCATACATTATTAACATTTATAAATTAGCACCTGGTGGTGGCAGTGTTATTTAACATTCATAATTAGCAATTTTAATATTTTATCATTCTGTTGTGTTGAAAATATTCTGTACTTATTTGAAGAAATTGTTGGGAGAAACATGGGGTGAAAAACACTTGGGATACAGACTGGTTTATTTTAATACATTTGAAAACAAGTGATTATTTTAAGTTGGTAAACCAAGAGTCGAATGTTAAAAAAAACATTCTAAAAACAATTGTCATATTTACAAATGTGAAATACTCAGTTTTATAAAATGGCTCATTTGAAATTAATAAAAAAAATAACTGAACTATTAACAGAATTTCTATCCTTTGTAATTCTATTGTGGTTCAGGAATTTCATTTTATTTATGACTGTCTGTATATGAATTTGATTGTTTTACAGAGTACATAGTTTGTATTTTTTCCTCATGCTTAAACTTTTGAGAAAAATGTAACATTTCCAAAATAGTTCACAAATGTGTGCATAAAAAGCTAGAATGAAAAAAAAAATTTCAAATGTAGTATAAAAATACATAAATCTGTAAGAAAAAAGTAATGATTTTTTTTTAAACTAAAAAACAGCCATATTTCAATTTGAAAATAGTCTCAAATGTACAATAAAAATCAAGAGTTATGAGACAGAGAAATACAATATTATGAGGAAAAAGTAGAAAATTTATGCGAAAAAGTAAAATTTAGAATAAAGAAGGTAGTACATTTACAAGGAAAAAAATGCACAATTCTGTCAGAAAAATGTTCATGTTAATGTTGCTTGTTTGTATTATAATACAGTTAAATCCATTCATTATAAGTTTAACAATATACCTACTGATAGGTATTTTGAATATTTACCTAATATGGCTAAAAAATGTTATTTATGCCACAGATCGTCCCAGCTGCCATTCACACGACATTATAGAAAGGCCATTGTTTGGAACTATTTGTAGCTCCATGAACCACGTGACTGGGCAGCGGCGAGTTCAAAGCGTGTCGCAGCTATCATACTATATGGCTATGTTCAGAGAGGATACCAAGATGCTCCTAGGCCAGTTGGGAGACATCGTCTCTCCAGCGTGTCCTGGGTCTGCCTCGGGGTCTCTAGATAAACTGGTCCTGGGTGAAGGGCCAGACTAAGAACGATCCAACAGACTCTCATAATGAATACTAGAACAAGGATTCAGTGTATCCAGCCCAGTATGGGGTTACCGGGCCCCCGCCCTGGAGCCAGGCCTGGGGTAGGGGCTCGATGGCGAGCGTCTGGTGGCCAGCTTTCTGCCCATGGGACCCGGCCGAGCTCAGCCCAAAGGAGCTGCATGGGTTCGCCCTCCAGTGGACTCACCACCTGCAGGAGGGACCATGGGAGTCCGGTGCTATGTGGATCAGGTGGCGGTCGAAGGTAGAGGCCTTGGCGGTCTAATCCGTGGCTTTCCTAAACAATGTGAAACATTTTTTTTAAAAAACCCTGTCGGGATAGTATCAAGGCAGCAGGTAGCGGATGGAGTATGATGTCATCCAAGTTTTTATTGACTGGAAAAAAATTTTGCCATGGTGTTTACATGAATTAATGAATTTATTTGGCAATGAACATACAGTAAGAACAACAAAAATATGTAGAACACAGAACAATTGAAAGGGTGTAGGCTGAAGCTAGTGCTTATATAGTGCCTACCCCATTACAATTTTAAAATCAATAACATAGAAATTTAAGTTATACCCAAAATCAACAAAGAAAATCAGAGCAAGTAGACAAAAAAAAACTTTAAGTTATTACAAGTTTATCTCCCAGCATTTACAGTGAGATACTAAGAGATTTTCTCATCTTTGTACAATTTTTTGAATTGTTTCACAGTTGAACATGTTTTAATATTTTCAGAGCAATAGTTCCACAGTTTAACTCCAGTGACAGACATGCAATGATACTTTGTATTTGTTCTAACCTTTGGCTTATTAAAAACAGAGTTCATATTTGCTTTCCCTTTTTTTTTTTTTTTTAAACAGTCTCTGAGTATTAACAGGTAATTGGTTATTTGCTTTGTACATGATTTGAATGACATAATCTACTAGATCTCTAAATTTAAGAGTATGTAACTGAATGAATATTGGATTTGTTGGTTCACGGTAAGGTTTCTTTGATACAATGCGTACGGCTTTTTTCTGTAGTAAAAAGATTAAGTTTGTGTTTGTTTTGTATGTGCTTCCCCAGATTTCCGCACAGTATGTCATATAAGGAACTATTGGTGAATTATATAAAATGCAAAGATTTCAGACACAGGACATCCTTAACTTTATACAGTACAGCAATGGATTTAGACATTTTAGTTTTGACATAATTTTATGTGTGATTTCCAGTTTAGTTTATCAACAATGACCCCTAGGAACTTGATTTCCAAAACTGTCAATTTCAACATTATTTCAATTTTTCTGTGATTATATAATTTGCGGTTTCCAAATATTATACATTTTGTTTTTCCAAGGTGAATAGATAATTTATTGGCAGTGAACCATTGATTGATTTAAGTTCATTTTCTACTGAATCCAGAAGCTGCTTAAGATTTTCTCCACTACAAAAAACGTTGTCATCTGCAAATAAAATACACTTGAGAAATTTAGACACAGAACATAAATCATTAATATACAAAATAAACCGCAATGGACCAAGCACAGAAGCCTGTGGTACCCACACGTCATCTTCAGCAACTCAGTCTGCATTATTCACATGAACATATTGATATCTGTCTTCTAAATGGCTGTGTAACCAGTCAAAAGCAATTCCTCTGATGCCATACTTATGTAATTTACTGAGGAGTAATTTATGGTCAACTGTATCAAATGCCTTTTGTAAATCCAGTAATATTCCAACTGTGTATTCTCTATTTGTTGCATCCGTAATCTGTTCAACAAAGTCCATGAGTGCCAGTGAGGTGGTCCGGTTCTTCCTGAATCCATACTGTTGTTTGCAGAATATATTGTGCTTATCAATGAAATCATTTATTCTCTTAACAAATATTTTTTCCAGTATTTTGGAGAACTGAGGTAGCAATGTCAAACTACAGACCCATCTCATTAAGTGTTTGTCACCAGTCTTATACAGAGGAACGATTCTTGCTATTTTCATTTTCTTTGGAAATTTACCAGCAGTAAGTGACATGTTGCATATGAAAGTGAAGTGTTTAACAATACAATCAATAATACATTTAACCAAGAACATACTGAAACTAGAAAAGCACTTGGAGAGTGCAGACCTCCGCCAAGCGCCACAGTTCCCCCCCGTACAGTGTTTGTGTGTACGTTTTCAGATTCCTTGACCATGAAAACATATGACTAGCAATTGGATTCACAATGATAGGATTAGTGGTTCAGTAGTAAAAGCATTACCTCCTTGGCGGAGGTAATAAACTCAAGTGTTGGTGTTGTGTCCATCTCCTCCACTGAAAGCAGCACTCAGGGCTTCACTGACGGATGCAAATTGGGTAGACAGGTTGCCGTGGGTTTTATATTGGGGTTGCGCTCCGTGCCAAAAGAGGATTTGGAAGCTTCCCCGGCAGAGAGCTTCTTTTTGCGCAGCCCCTATGGCTGCCCGGGGAATTTCTGCCAAACAATCCGGCGCCAGACAGCTGCCCGTCTCAGCTTTTGCAGCGTAGCGCAAACACAGGCACGCTGCCGGGCCCAGCCCACCACTGTTTTCTGCGTGCTTTTGTGCCTAAAACTTTGAAGAACGCGGAGTTTGTGTTTGTCAGACACGATGACCAGCGCCCTCCATTGCGCCTGCGCACATGTTGAAAGTGGCCGTATCTCACATTGTTAAAGAATCCTTTAAAAAAATTCCTGTATCCAGACGGTGATCCGGATCTTCCCAAAAATTTAATCAGTTCTTCCTTGTACCATTTCCAACAACGCCTGAAAGTTTCATCGAAATCCATCCAAAACTTTTTGAGTTATCTTGCTAACCAACAGACAGACAAACAGACAAACGCTGGCAAAAACATAACCTCCTGGCCTGCGGCCTGGCGGAGGTAATCATTACAATCAGTTGATTTTTTTGTCTTTGAATTTGTTAACAATGTCAAGAATTTCTTTTTCATCTGTTTCTTTCATAAACATTGAGTAAGCGTTTATGTTGACGACATTTGTCAGCGCCACTTGTATTTGCTGATGACACAGTGGAGTTGGCGATCTTTTTTCCTATATTAACAAAATACAGTATTCATTAAACATGTTGGAGATCAAACATTTTCATTAATTATTCCATTTTCTGAATTTAAATTAAAGAGATGTGGTTGGAATTTAGTTTTCCTCTCTTTGTTACATTATTTAACACCTTCCACATATTACATGTATTAGTTTTGTTATTTTCCAATAATTTACTCTAATATATTTTTTTACTCGATCTTAAGATACTAATGTGTCATGAACCAAGCCCGTGTTTCCTGTAGGCTCAGTTCTGACCATTCTTGGTAGCTCAGGCATTGGGTTTATTACCTCCGCCAAAGGGGGAGGTTATGTGATCATCGGCGTTTGTTTGTTTGTTTGTTTGTTTGTTTGCTTGTTTGTTTGTTTGTTTGTTTTTGTTTGCAAGATAACTCAAAAAGTTATGGACAGATTTTCATGAAATTTTCACAGATTGTCAGAAATGGGATATCCTACAGATGATTACATTTTGGTGGTGATCCGGATCACCATCGAGAAGAAAACTGCCATTACGGAAAATGCCATTTTCGTCAATAACTAATGGACCACTAATCCTATCATTGTGAATCGAATTGCTTGTCATATGTTTTCATGGTCAAGGAATCTGAAAACGTACACACAAACACTGTATGGGGGGAACTGTGGCGCTAAACCGCCATTACGGACAATGCAATTTTCGTGAATAACTACTCAACCACTAATCCTATCATTGTGAATCCAATTGCTAGTCATATGTTTTCATGGTCAAGGAATCTGAAAACGTACACACAAACACTGTATGGGGGGAACTGTGGCGCTTGGCGGAGGTCTGCGCTCTCCGAGTGCTTTTCTAGTTAGGTTTTGTTATCTTTTGATTTCTCGTTGTTTTCATGTCTGTGTGCGGTTTCTTTTCCATGCCTGTAGCCGCCACTCTGGCCAGCGGTTGTTGTGTAGCCGTTTGACCCACTTCCTGGTGTACGCTGTCTAACATTCGCTGGTCCGACCACACCCCATCTCTCTGACAGTCAGCTGTTCACCCCGGTAATTATCTGTCCCGCGCCTCACCCAGATGTTTCCAATTTGTCACGCCAGCGGTGTTTGTACTTAGGCAGCTCTTTGCCAGTCAAACACCGCTGGACCATTGTACTCGATCACACGGTCGTAATTCGCCTTGTGACAGTCTCGTCGGGGAAGGATTGTTTGTGTGTGTGTGCTCGCTGGCAGACTTGGATGACTTGAACTGTTCCTGCACGGTGAGTAAGAGCTGTTAGCATTTCTGTTTGCAGTTATGCTGCTACGCTTGTCTGTAGCGTTTCCCCTTGCAGCACAACTGCTACGCTTAGGCACTGTTGCCCAGCTTCTTCTCCAGTGCCAGCCGAGCGTCCTGGAGGACTTTAAGTTTTACTTGAGCTGTCTATGTTATTTTGGGTCTGTCTATTTTGTGTCAATACATGTGTTTGGTGTGACCTGCACGTACATCCATTCTTCCTTCTCCTCCTCCGTGCGCTGTGGAAGAATGCACGGAGGAGGTTCATGACACTGAGTTTATTTTTATAAGTCTTGTATTTCTTTTCAGCTTCCACAGTTCTTAATTTCAGAAACGTTTTGTATAACAAGTTTTTCTTTTTGCAAGCATTTTGCAGGCCCTTGGTGATCCAAGGCTTATCTCTGTATTTAACTTTATGTAGCAGAGTCAATAAAAGCATTCCTACTTGGCTTACCAAGTGGGTTGACCCTATTGGCAACACAGGTAGAGTGCTGGACTCTGAAGCCAGAGGTCGTGAGTTTGAATCCTCTGGTTGGACGTTGCTAGTTGGGGCTTGGTAATTGTGTTACACTTGGCGTTGGCGGCAGGATTTACTGGTGGCATATCAGTTCCCTTCTCCATATCCCTGTAAGTGTCAGAAGGGCGGCCTGAAAGCTGAAATGCACCTCTGACATCGGGACGATGTCAAAAATCAGAGGGAAATATGTAGCACAGTCAATAAAAGCATTCCTATTTGGCTTGCCAAGTGGGTTGACCCTATTGGCAACACAGGTAGAGTGCTGGACTCTGAAGTTGGAGGTTGTGAGTTCAAATCCTCCAGTTGGACGTTGCCAGTTGGGGCTTGGTAATCACCTTCCACTTGGTTACATTTACTTTCCTTTACCACTAGTGGGCAATGTTTATTATATAGTTGTGATAAAATGGAGACAAATTCTCCATATGCTGTGTCAATGTCGTCAACATAAACACCACTCCAGTCTTGTATTTTTAGATCATTTCTAAGATGGTTGACTGCAGTTTCTGTTACAAGTCGTTTAAAAACCTTACCTCTTTCAACATTATGTGTTACACCAGTGTCTGAAGAAACAAAAACAGGCAGATGGTCTGTCACATCATTGATAAGACCAGCAGTTACATTCCCCTCAGTGACATCTGTGAAAATGTTATCAATAAGTGTTGCTGAATGTGTCATTCTAGTGGGGTATGTTATTGAAGGGTAGAAACCCATACAAAACACAGAATTTATTAATTCACTTATTTGGATATGGTCATTTGGATTTAATAAATCAATACTGAAGTCTCCACAAATAAATACCAGCTTCTTTTTACCTACTGCACTGAAAAACTCAGACAATTTTTCTTTGCAAATGTCAATATCGGTACCCGGTGCTCTATAAATACAACTTATGATGTTTTTTGTAGTTGTTGTAATTAATTCCACAGTTACACACTCCATGATGTTTTCCATTTCAAAAGACACATTATCTACAGCTTGACTTTGGTAGCAGGACCTGATATATAAACCAACACCCCTTTTTTTTTTTCTTTTTTTTTTTGACCTGCTTGTGGTATATAAATCATAGCCTCTCATTTGCACTGTATGAAGTTGGTCATTTTTTTAGCCAAGTCTCAGAAATTGCAACAGCAGAAAAATTTGTTATATTGCAACAAACTGTCCTGGATTTTGGAAAAAATCATATTGAGACTTCTACTATTAAAGTGTATTATTGACAATGATTGGTCAGAAATAGTATTTTTTTTTTAGTTGGTCTGAGCTAAAGTATTTACACTGATGTTTTATACTGCTGAAAAAGTGATTTTCAGGATCGGTTTCATATTCAACACTGTGTGGCTTATGCTCAGTATATTCGTACCCTTTAAAAATGAGGTGGTTTCCTATAAAAGTTTGCATCTTAATTATTCCAGTCAGTGGAAACAAATGCACAGTTTATATCTCTCAGATGATAATGAAATGTGAAGCATTTCTGGTTGATTTTTGGCTCCACTGATTTCGGTGTACTGTTATGGGGATGGCGTGGGTGAATAATGAGTCTGTCATGCCTTAAGTAACATCTTCTCGATGGTGCGATCTCGTCAATTCACAAGAAATCAGACAATCAGTGGAACTATTGCACAACCTTGCAACTTTGTCCAATCACCGCAACTTTCCCGCAATTTTAGCCAATCCTCGTCAACTTCTGCCAGTTTCACCAATCAAATTTGTCCCTGAGTGGCGCTCAAACGCTCAGTCTAACCAATCAAATGCATCGCTGCATCGCCTTCACTTCTGTATTTACAGTATTAACTGAACACATCAGCAAAAACAGTGTGTGATTTAAAAAAAAAAACAAAAAAAAAAACACTCACCCACGAGGTTTCCAACATTGTCTCTTCCTCCGTCTACCCCAGCCTGCCGGTGGACATCTTGCCACATCTCCGTCCTGACCACATGTACAAAGTGCTGGGTTTGTGTTGAAAAAGTCTGCCTGTCTCAAAAGTACCCCGTCGCAGGAGCGCGCATGAGAAGAGACATCATAAAACCACAAAGAAAACGAACAAATCTAACACTATAGCCAGTGTGTGAACATTTTATACATCTTTAGAGGTAAAATCATTACTACATCTTGGGAATGAGCTTTAAAGCTGTGAATCTCCGGTCTGGACACGGACCCCACCCCCCCACCCCCCCAATGAAAGATGAGTTAGACACGGAAACAGAGAGAATATTGTCTGTTTTTGTTTGTTTGTTTTTTGTTTTGTTTTTTCAGAAAAACACAGACTCCAATAGACAATACAGAGCAACAGAATAAATTATTTTTTCCTCCATCCATCCATATGGAGAAGACATTTTTATAGTGTCCTCTCCACTGGTTGGGGACCATAGGTAGTTTTGAAATGAAGGTGCCGCTAATAATTTCCAAATCTATACTCTTTAACATGCATTCAATGCAATTTAGCCATTGTAATGAATATTAAGATAAGATAAGCCTTTGTTAGTCCCACAATGGGGAAATTCCAGGATTGCATCAGCACAGGGATAGAAACACTCAGAGCAACAATCAGAAGGCAAGAGAAAAACAAGAGCAGCGAGTATACATATGTATATATATATAAACACACAGTGTGGAGCATTGTTGCTAGATGGAATAAATATATAAACACACAGTGCGGAGCATTGTAGCTAGATGGAATAAATATGTAAATATATATACACACAGTGTAGAGCATTGTTGCTAGATGGAATAAATATGTAAATATATAAACACACACAGTGCGGAGCATTGTAGCTAGATGGAATAAATATGTAAATATATAAACACACAGCGTGGAGCATTGTGGCTAGATGGAATAAATATATAAACAGTGCAGAGCATTGTAGCTAGATGGAAAAAATATATAAATATATAAACACACAGTGTGGAGCATTGTTGCTAGATGGAATAAATATGTAAATATATAAACACACACACTGCGGAGCATTGTAGCTAGATGGAATAAATATGTAAATATATAAACACACACACTGCGGAGCATTGTAGCTAGATGGAATAAATATGTAAATATATAAACACACACACTGCGGAGCATTGTAGCTAGATGGAATAAATATGTAAATATATATACACACACAGTGCGGAGCATTGTAGCTAGATGGAATAAATATGTAAATATATATACACACAGTGTGAAGCAGATGGAATAAATATGTAAATATATACACACAGTGTGGAGCATTGTTGCTAGATGGAATAAATATGTAAATGACATGTTTTAGGACCCAGGAGACAGACACTGACACGGGCAGATTGTGACAATAATCCCTTTATTGAATTGTGAGAGTGTGTAGTGCGTAAGTGAGTGCAAGGATTGGATTCTGGTCACTGGAGCTGAGCAGCCTGGACGGAGACCCGGCAACCCTGAAACACACAAGCAGATATAATTACTGATGTTCAGCGCTCGTGAGGAGCTGCAGGTGAAGAGGCTTACTTGGGTAAAGCACAGGTGGCGTCCTGCTGAATTCCAGCGGCCGTGCAGCGTGGAGGTGAGGGTGTCCGTGACCGTGATGGTGAATCCACCCGTGGCTGTGACGAGGGAAGTTTCAGTGACGATGCCGGCAGTGATACCACAGACCGGGACGATGATAGTTCTGATGATGGTGAGGTTAGTGATTCCTCTGACCGTGGCGATGACAACACCGATGATAGCGATGACAGGGATTCCACTGATCGTGGTGGCGACTGCTCCTGCAACTGAGATAATAACAGTTCCTGTAGCTGAGGAGCAAGACGTACCGGTAGTCGAGGTGGTAGCGAGGAGCTACGTGGGCGAGGTGGCGTTGCCCCGTCAGCTGGGGAAGCTGGTCCGCCGCCTAGGAGGTCCACCTGTGCACAGGGGTTAAGACAAGGGGTAGAGTAACAAATAGTTCTCTTACGTGGCTGTACTTGACAAGGCTCGAGAGCGGAGCTCTGGTTCATACTCCGACGAGGAGGACAGACGACTCCCTGACGGGCTGTCAGCAACGCTGGCTTTTAACAGCCGTTGATTGGCACCTGTTGGTCTGTGCGCAGCTGGAACTGATGACGCCAATGACGGCCCAGAGGCCGCCATGACAGTAAATATATAAACACAGTGCGGAGCATTGTAGCTAGATGGAATAAATATGTAAAGATATAAACACACACAGTGCGGAGCATTGTAGCTAGATGGAATAAATATGTAAAGATATAAACACACAGTGCGGAGCATTGTAGCTAGATGGGATGAAACAGCACAACCGTCTACTTAGTTATCCTACATGATATGATTATGTACCCATACATATTCTCACCCTCCATAGCGACCGGTATTTTCCTAGTTGTATACCGGAGGGGACCATTGTGTAAGTCTATTGCGTCTTTTGCATTCAATACTATTAGGTTGTCACGTCTTTTTGCTATCTCTACGAGCAGCCCTGCTTAGGTTGTACAGTCCGACAGCCGTAGGTAGGAAGGACCTGCGAAACCTCTCGGTTGTGCACCTAGGATGATGTAGTCTGCTGCTAAATGAGCTCCTCAGTGCATTCAGTGTGTCCTGCATAGGGTGGAACTCGGACTCCAGCAGAGATGACAGTTTAGCCACCATCCTTCTCTCTCCCATCTCCTCCACTGGGTCAAGGTGCTGCCCCACGACAGAGCTAGCTTTCTTGATCAGTTTGTTTAGTCTCTTCCTATCGGCTGCTGTAATGCCACTGCCCCAGCAGACCACTCCAAAAGTGATGGCTGATGCCACCACTGTGTCATAGAATGACTTCGGCAGCGCCCCTTGTACACCAAAAGATCTGAGTCTCCTCAGTAGGAACAGCCTGCGCTGTCCCTTCTTGTAGAGTGCGTCGGTATTGTGTGACCAGTCTAGTTTATTGTTCAGATGAACACCCAGGTACTTGTAGAATGTCACCATCTCGATGTCTGTTCCCTGTATATTTACTGGTGCTGTGAGGGGTTGTCCTTGCCTGCGGCAGTCCACCACCAGCTCCTTAGTTTTCCTCGCGTTGATCTGGAGGCAGTTCCGATGGCACCAGTCCACAAAGTCCTGGATAAGCCCTCTGTACTCAGCTTCATCTCCGTTGGAGATGAGGCCAACGATCGCAGAGTCGTCAGAGAACTTCTGTAGATGGCAGTGTGTTGTGTTGTGTGAGAAGTCCGCAGTATAAAGGGTGAACAGGAAGGGAGCCAAAACCATTCCCTGGGGGGCCCCCGTGCTACTGATGATCGTGTCAGACACACAGTTAAATTCTGTATTTGCAGTTGCACAAAAGAGTTTTTCTGTATAGCAGAAGTTTCTGCTTAATTTACAGATCACTGCAATAGGAAATTTTTGACAATCCTGTGCTTTTCTTGTATTGTTATACAGAATATCACTGCAGTAAACTGGAAAAAAAAAACATCTGTTAAAATTTGTAATTCTTCCCACAACTTTTAATGCAAAAAAAAACCTCTCAAAACATCTCAACTTTTATTGCAACTTTTTAAAAACTCTCCCACGAATTCAGGCTTTTTGTGTCGCAACAATCATAAAAACATCCCGTGAAATCCTGGAGGGATTGACATGTCCAAGAGCTGGCATAGGAGCACTGACTGACTGTCTAATTTTCTGAATTTTGTCACTAAAGAAAAAGGCAAAGTCATTACAGGCACAGTTGGATTGAAGTTCAGGAGCTACTGACACGGGGATATGTGATAGTCTGTCAACAGTAGTGAACAAGGTGCGTGTATTATTGTTGTTTTTAGGAATGATATCAGAAAAATATGCTTGCCTTGCATTTCTCAGCTCCAAATTATTAATGCTCATTCTCTCATTACAGATTTCATAGTGAACCTGTAACAGCTTTTCGCATTCTGCGTTCAGCTTTTCGACACTCTTTTTTTCATCTCTTACTATTTTGACATTTCTCCATGGAGGTTTCTTTTTAATAATGACCACTTTCACCTTGATGGGAGCAATGGCATCGATAATATTTGTCATTTTACCATTGAAATTTTCTGTGAGCTCCTTTACTGAGGGTGAAGGGGAGGGGGGAATGAGGAAGAGAAAGTGTTAGATTATTTTTCAGTATAATTAATCTGAGTCAAAAATCAGGCAGGATCTTTAAATGTAAGTAGATTTATTCCTCTGGCCAAGTGGGAGAAACGGTACAGCAGCAACCCCAAGTCTGTGCACACACACTTCTGAATTAAGTCATACATTGGTCAAACTTTTAAAGCGGTCTTATCCATGGGGAGGGAGAGATTGTCCAGGAACATGTACAGCTTTGTCCTTAAGCCCACGAAGCACTCAGTCCGTATCAAATGTTGTCAGGAAGTACGGAGCCAGTGTAAATCTCATTCTCACAGACTGGACATTCTAAACAGAAGGTATTATTACAGCTGTGTGATTTATAATTGCTAACTCAGGCATACTCACACAGAGACTGGGGCTGCTTGAGGCCATACATGAATCACAAGACAATCAATCTTTATTTCGGATAGATTAAAAGTACAGATTAAAAGAAACAGAATCATATAACAAAGGGGGAAAGAAAATCCAACAAGGTCATATTAGACAATAACTCCTCTGATTATACAGTTCAACATAAGTTATCCAAAATGGGTGATGGCTGAAGCCGCAGCTTATATTGCCCACCCATATTCCATCCAGGAATTCAAAAGAAAAACAAACAAGAGCGATTACAATTCAGAACAAAGCTAAAACAAAATGTGACAAAAAAAAAAAACCCAAAAACTAAGCAACAACACAACGCAGACTGGATATGACAATCCTTATGTGATTTTATATGTCATCTTGTATATATGTATGGAGTATTTCTACCTTTAGTTTTTGTTTAAAATGTCCAAGCGTTGTACATGATTTTAATTCAGGTCCAAAATCGTTCCATAATCTGACTCCTTGCACTGAAACACAGTGTTGCTTGGTGGTAGTTCTCACTGAAGGTTTTTGAAATATACATGTTCCTCTGAAATGATATTGTTTCTCCCTTATTTGGAACAGCTTTTGGATATTTGCGGGCAGTGATAGATTCTTCACTTTAAATATTATCACTGCAGTTTTAAAGTCAACCAGATCTTTCAACTTGAGAGCTTTTAATTTAAGAAAAAGTGGGTTTGTTGGTTCCCTGTAAGCTGCTTTGTTTATTATTCTAATAGCTCTCTTCTGAAGCATAAAAACTGGATATATGTTGGTTTTATATGTATTTTCCCATACTTCAGTACAATATGTCATGTATGGGAGTATTAATGAATGATACAAGGTATATAGTGCGGGTTGATTCAGCAAATATTTCACTCTGTGTAGTATTGCAATTGAGTTGGATATTTTACCTTTAATATAATTAATATGTGACTTCCAACACAGTTTATTATCAATTATTACACCAAGAAATTTAGTTTTGGATACCCTTTCAATCTCTACACCATTTACACTGAGTTTAGATACTAAGTTGTTGTGATGGTTGTTAAAAACTATAAATTTTGTCTTACTTAATTTGAGTGTTAATTTGTTTGAATCAAACCACAGTTTAAGCTTTCCTAATTCCTTTCCGAGTGTATCCAAAAGTTGTTCCAAATTGCTTCCACTGCATAATAAATTAGTGTCATCGGCAAACAATATTAAATCCATTTTTTCTGAAACTTTACATATATCATTTATATACATATTGAATAACAATGGCCCCAAAACTGAACCCTGTGGGACTCCACAAGTAACCTTCAGTAACTGTGAGTTTTTGTTACCAACACATACATGTACATACTGATCTATTCTTTAAGTAACTAAATAACTAGGACAGTGCTACTCCCCTAATACCACAATTTTGTAGTTTCTTTAATAATAAGTTATGATCCACTGTATCAAATGCTTTTTTAAGATCCAGGAACACCCCAACTGAATACTCTTTATTTTCAACGGCAGTTGATATTTTTTCTATAAATTCTATTAGAGCAAATGCAGTTGTCCTCTTGTGTCTGAACCCATATTGCTGCTCACACAATAAATTATTCTTCAGTATGAAGTTGTCAATTCTCTCATAGAATATTTTTTCAAGTATCTTGGAAAATTGCGGCAATAGTGAAATTGGTCTATAGTTTGAAAGTTCCCCTCTGTCACCCGTCTTGTATATTGGAATTACTTTAGCTATTTTCATTGCATTGGGAAATATACCTGTTTGGAGAGACAGGTTACAGATATACGTCAGTGGTTTCACTAAGCATTCAATAATAGTTTTGACTAAGAGCATGTCAATACCATCACAGTCCGTAGATGTTTTACTTTTAAATGATTTAACAATTTCAATGACCTCTCTCTCGTCTGTGTTCTTTATGAAAATGGAGTCTTTTATAGCAGTGTTTTTGCTTATTGTATCACCTGTGGGTGCCGTAATGGGTATTTCTCGAGCCAAATTAGGACCAACGTTAACAAAAAAGTTATTAAATTCATCTGCAGGTGAAGCTGCATTCACACTCTGAGTCGTTTTATTATTTTTTGAAAAATTGGTTGGGTAGCTTGTATTTCTGTTCTTATTTCCAAGAATATTGTTAAGTATTGTCCATGTATTTTTAATATTGTCTCTGTTTTTCTCCAGTTCTTTACTGTAATAGTCTCTTTTACTACATCTTATTATATATGTTAACTTATTTTTGTATGTTTTATACTGCTGCGCTGCTTCTTTTGTCCTTTTCTTTAGAAAAGCTTTATATAATAAATTTTTCTTTTTACACGCCTTTTGTAATCCTTTGGTTAACCATGGCTTATCAGCAAATTTACGTTTAAGCTTTTTCTTTACTAATGGACAATTGTTTTCATAAAGAGTGGTTACAATGTTTATAAATGTGTCATAGGCTTCATTTACATCTGATACATAGACTTTTGTCCAGTCTTGCTTCAGCAAGTCTTCTTTAAAAGAACTGATTGCATTTTGTGATTTGTATCTGAACGATTTTAAAATTTTTTCTGTATTGAATAACGTAGTGAATAACTGTAGTGAATAACTGTAGTGAATAACGTCCCCCCGGACAGTAGATGGCATGAAGAGCCTCCCCTCCGGTCCGCCGCCAGGGTCTGGTTCCGATTCCTGCGCCCTCCGGATCTTATCCTCTATGTCCCAGGAAACAGCCCCCACGACACACGACCTGGGCAGGATGGTGTGAACAGCGTCTTCCGTGGCCTCCGGGGCAAACTGCCTGGAGAGGGCGTCGGGCAGGCCGTTCTTGGAGCCAGGCCTGTAGGTGATGTTAAATTTAAACCTTGCGAAGAACAAGGACCAGCGCGCCTGGCGGGCGTTCAGACCCTTGGCAGATCTTAGGTATTCCAAGTTCTTGTGGTCAGTTAGGACCACGAAAGGCAAGGCGGCCTCCTCCAGCCAGTGACGCCACTCCTGAAGCACAAGCTTGATGGCCAGAAGCTCTCTGTCCCCCACGTCATAATTACGCTCCGCCGAGGACAGGCGCCGAGAGAAGAAGGCGCAGGGTCGCTTGACTCCGTTGGCTGGAGACCGCTGGGACAGCACCGCCCCCACCCCCGTGTCCGAAGCGTCCACCTCCACTATGCACTGCAGCGTGGGATCGACCTGGCTGAGGACCCGGGAGGAGGAAAACTCCGTCTTCAGCGCCTGGAAGGCCGTTGCGGCCTCTTCAGTCCACCGGAATGGGGTCTTAGGGGAGGTGAGGCGGGTCAGAGGCCCGACGATGGCTCCAAAGTTTGGGACGAAGCGGTGGTAGAAATTGGTGAACCCGACGAACTGCTGAACCTGTTTCCTAGAGGTAGGTGTGGGCCAATCCACCACCTCTTTAATCTTCGCTGGGTCCGGGAGCACCTGGTCATGGGAGATGACGAACCCCAGGAAGGAAGTTGTCTTGGCGTAGAACTCACACTTCTCCGCCTTGACATATAGGCGATTCTCCAACAGCCTCTGCAGAACCCGCCTCACGTGGACCCGGTGCTCATCCCTGGACCTGGAGAAGATGAGGATGTCATCCAGGTAGACGAACACAAACAGGCCGATGAAATCCCGGAGGACGTCATTAATGAGGTGCTGGAAGACGGCTGGAGCGTTGGTCAACCCAAACGGCATCACTAGATATTCAAAATGACCGTTAGGGGTGCGGAAGGCTGTCATCCACTCATCTCCCTCCCGGATCCGGACGAGGTGGTAAGCGCTGCAGAGATCCAGCTTAGTAAACCAGGTCGCCCCCTGGAGGGAGTGGAAGGCAGTGTCCATGAGGGGCAGGGTGTACCGGTCCTTCTCCGTGATGTCATTGAGAGCTCGATAATCTATGCAAGGACGAAGGGAGCTGTCCTTCTTTCCCACGAAGAAGAACCCTGCGCCTACTGGTGAGGAAGATGGTCGGATAATCCCAGCGCTGAGCGACTCCTTCAGGTAGGTGTTCATGGCCTCCTTCTCTGGCGCTGACAGGCTATAGAGGCGTCCTGAGGGTAGGGGCGCCCCCTGGCGGATGTTGATGGCACAGTCGTAGGGCCGGTGAGGAGGCAGAGACATCGCCTTGGACTTGCTGAAGACTGCACCCAGGTCGTGGAACTCTGAGGGCACAAGGGTGAGATCCGGGGGCGCGGTGTCCTTGGCTGTGGGAGGCGAGGACGGGGCGCAGGCAGCGGATTGGAGACAGGTAACCATACAGAAGGTGCTCCAAGCTGACACTTTTCTGGTCTTCCAGTCCAAGACGGGGTTGTGGAGGCGGAGCCAGGGGTATCAGAGGATGACAGGATTGCCCGAGGTGGGCAGGACGTAGAAGGAGATATCCTCCCGGTGGTTTCCTGAGATGATCACCGGAATGGGAGATGTCCGGTGGGTCACCTTTCCCAATGAGACACGGGAGAGATTAACCAGGGCGAGAGGAGGGTCGAGGGGGTGACAACGGATGCCCAATCGGGTTGCCAGGCTCTGTGAAATAAAGCTACCCTCCACGCCTGAATCCACCAGTGCATGTGTGAGGTGCCCTGTGAGGTTGTGACAGAAGCGAATGGGCAGCGTCAAATGTGTGAGGGGATTTAACCGATTAGCGTCCGCGAGGTCCCCTACAGTGACTCGCGGACCTCCTCGTTTGGCTTCTCCGGACAATGCTCCACCGTGTGCTGGCTACCCCCGCAATACATGCAAAGGCCCAGATCACGGCGGCGTTGTTTCTCTGCCAGGGGGAGCTTTGTCCGGCCCGTCACCATCGGCTCCGACTCCTCGGAGACCTCCGGTGGCGGCAACGCCAGGTGGCGAGCTTGGGACAAGCGCGCAGAGGCGCCCCGCGAGCGAGAAGGGTGCTTCCGCTCTGAGGCGCGCTCACGCAGCCTGTTATCCAAGCTGATGGCAAGGGAGATCAGCTGCGCTAGAGTCTCTGGGATATCCCGGCCGGCCAGCTCATCTCTCAGACCAGAGTTTAGGCTGCGGAGGAAGATGCCGCAGAGCGCACGCTCTTCCCAGCCATCCTCCTCCGCGGTAACCCGGAAGTCGATCGCGTATTCGGCCGCCGATCAGCTCCCCTGTTGGAGGCCGAGAAGGCAGTCGACCTGGACACTGTCCAAACGCGAATGATTGAACACTTCCAGAAATTGTCGCACGAATTGGCCATAGGTGAGGGTGGCGTAGCTGGGCTTCGCCATGATGGCGTAAGCCCAAGTAAGCGCACGACCCTCCATGAGATTACCAATATAGCCAATCCTGCTGTGGTCTGAGGGGAAGTCTCCGGGAACGTGAAGGAACACGGACTCACACTGCATGATAAAACCCCGAGCTCCACCAAGCTTACCGCTAAAGCGAGCAGGAGTGGGGATTGGTGTGAGCCGTGCCGGCGCACCTGGAGCAAGCTGGACAGCCGCCGGAGCAGCGGGAGCTGCGCCACCCAGACGAACCGAGGGGAACGGCTGCTGGGGGTCCAAGCGGTCTAATCGGTTAGTAATGACAGTCAATTGGTTTAATATCACCTGTTGTTGGTGGGCTATTAAATCCACCCGAGCCTCGAGGGTGGAAAGACGGCGTGCGAGCCTGCTGTCTGCCAAGCCGCTCTGCTGAAGCCGTACTGACATAATGCACGGCTCAGGAGACACACACGCAGGCTCAGGGTAGATTTAACAGCTTTATTGCCAACAGGGATGTGTGGCTGCGTGTCTGTGGAATAAGGATGTGTTGGTGGTGGCGTCTGCGTCAGGAACGGGGGCAGGAGGCCATTCAGCCGGACAACCCTATGGGAGGAAGCAGAGGGAGAAGGGTAACGGGCACCACACCAACACAGAGGATAATAATAGTCTTGCTGGCTTACTTGATACGACAGGTGGCTGGCGTTGACAAGGGCGGAGCCCGGGAGACAGCGACCTGCAGTGCCTGCAGCAACAGCATAGAGACAGCGGCGAGATGAGGAAGTCCGCCGCCGGGGGAGTCCACCTGTGCACAGGGGAAAAGGCTGGAGGAAAAGAGGTAAGGGGAGCTTACCCAGATAATCTTGCTAGAAGGCTTGAGTACCGTTGTAGCAACAATGCCGAAGTAGAGAGACGGCTTCAGGCCGAAGCCCAGGGCAGAGTGGATTAAGTACCTCGCCGCTGACGAGGAGCAGGTGTGCGCGCAGCTGGCGCCGCTGATGAGCGGCGAGTCATGACAATCTCTTTGTCTTTATACCCTGATTGATGGAGCCTTGAGTATTTTTATCATGTTTATAGTCAGCTTCATGTGTGCCTGTGTTTGTGTCTATGTTGAATGTAATTTGTGGCTTGTAAATATGGATGTCACCAGACTGCAAAACAAATCTACCTACGGGTACAAATAAAGTAACCTGAACCTGAACACATGTGCTCGCCAGACCGCGGAGGTCTGCGATGAACTGTTTGGTTGACTCACCCATCCTCTTATGGAAACAAACCCTCCTTGTCAATACACTGTCGGGCGGCGTGAAATGTCCAGCCAGCAGCGTGATGCACTCTTCATGTGTTCGCTTGTCCCAAGGTGTCAAATATATGATGACCCTCGATGCCCAGGCAGTGAAGAAGAATCATTCGCATTCTCATTTTACCAAGTCTTCCTAGGTCCATCACCGCTGAATAGGTGTGGAACAATTTGAACCAATGGGGCCATGGAATGAACGGCTCACCTGGGGTCACAAGGAACGGGGGGGGGGGGGGGGGGGGGGGGGTAGAGACACCTCCATCTTTGGGGAAAATGATTGATATTCCACAATAAGACTGAATTTTCTCCTCAGCGCCAATTGTTATGTCTGGAAATAGGACAGCGGAAGCAGGAGTTGTACTGAACCCGAACTTTATTACAAGACACACAGATGTTACACGTGTCGGGGGTTAGTGGCTAATAAGCAAACAATGGGCTGCTACAGGCTGTGGTTGGCTTGATGGCGAGGCACCAAAGAGGACAACTCCCACCAACAGTCCTCTTTAGTAGGCAGGGTGTGATGATGTCACCCTGCTTGTGTCTTCACTTCCACGGTGCCCATCTGCTAATATACAGGGGTGTGAAAAAAGTGTTTGCCCCCTTCCTGATTTCTCATTTTTTGTATGTTCGTCACACTTAAATGTTTCAGATCATCAAACAAATTTAAGTATGAGACAAAGATAACACCCCCTCATGGATTGTCACCTTATCGTGGTGGGGGGTTTGTGTGCCCTAGTGATCCCAGGAGCTATGTTGTCTGGGGCAATTTGCCTCTGGTAGGGTCACCCAAGACGAACTGGTCCTGGGTGAAGGGCCAGACTAAGAACGATCCAACAGACTCTCATGATGAATGCTAGAACATTATTCAGTGTACCCTGCCCGGTATGGGGTTACCGGGGCCCCACCCTGGAGCCAGGCCTGGGGGAGGGGCTCGATGGCTAGCATCTGGTGGCTGGGTTTCCGCCCATGGGACCCGGCCGGGCTCAGCCAGAAGGAGTTACATAGGTCAACCCTCCAGTGGGCTCACCACCTGCAGGAGGGACCATGGGGGTCCGGTGCTATGTGGATCAGGTGGCAGTCAAAGGCAGAGACCTTGGCGGTCTGATCCTCGGCTTCCTAAACTGGCTTTTGGACATGAAATGTCACCTCTCTGGTGGGGAAGGAGCCTGAGCTGGTGCGTGTGGTTGAGAGATACCGGCTAGATATAGTCGACCTCACCTCAACACACAGTTCTGGTTCCGGAACCAGTCTCCTGGAGAGGGGTTTGAGCTTGGCCTACTCTGGAGTTGCCCCAGGTGAGAGGCAATGAGCAGGGGTGGGTATTCTTGTATCCCCCCACCTTGCTGCCTTGATATTGGAGTTTTTCCCAGTGGAAGAAAGGGTTGCTTCCCTGCACCTTCGGGTTGGGAAACGGGTCCTGACCATCATTTGTGCCTATACACCAAATGATGGTTCAGAGTGCCCACCCATTTTGGAGTCTCTGACTGGGGTGCTGGAGAGTGCTCCTCTTGGAGACTCCATTGTCCTACTGGGGGACGTCAATGCGCACGTGGGCAATGACAGTGAAACCTGGAGGGCGGTGATTGGAAGGAACAGCCTGCCCGATCTGAACCCGAGTGGTGTTCAGTTATTGGACCTCTGTGCTAACCACAGTTTGTCCATAACAAACACCATGTTCAAGCATAAGAGTGTCCATATGTGCACCTGACACCAAGACACCCTAGGTTGCAGGTCGATGATCAATTTTGTTATCATGTCATCAGATCTGCGACTGTATGTCTTGGACGCTCGGGAAGAGAGAGGTGCAGAACTGTCAACTGATCACCACCTGGTGGTGAGTTGGATCCGATGACAGGGGAGGATGCCATTCAGACCTGGTAGACCCAAACGTATAGTGAAGGTGTGCTGGGAACTTCTGGCTGAGGCCCCGGTCCAGGAGGTCTTCAACACCTACCTCCGGAAGAACTTTTACCGCATTCCGAGGGAGTCTGGAGACATGGAGTCTGAATGGGCCATGTTCTCCACCTCCATTGTTGAAGCAGTTGCCCAAAGCTGCGGCCACAAGGTCGCCAGAGCATCTTGTGATGGCAACCCCTGAACCAAGTGGTGGACACCAGTGGTAAGGGGGGCCATTAAGCTGAAGAAGGAGTCCTATCAAACTTGGTTGGCTTGTGGTACTCCCGAAGCAGATGAGGTGTACCGGCAGGCCAAGCGGAGTGCAGCTCGGGTGGTTGCTGAAGCAAAAACTCGGGTGTGGGAGGAGTTCGGTGAGGCCATGGAAGAAGACTTTTGGTCGGCTTCAAAGAAATTCTGGCAAACTGTCCAGGAGGGGGAAGCAACTCCCTGTCCACACTGTGTATGGTGCAAATGGGGAACTGCTGACTTTAACTGGGGATTTTGTTGGACGGTGGAAGGAACACTTCGAGGAGCTCCTCAATCCCACTGACACACCTTCCACAGAGGAAGCAGGGCTTGTGGACGAGGGGGACGACTCGCCTGTGACAGGGGCTGAGATCCCCAAGGTGGTTAAAAATCTCTTTGGTGGCCGGGCTGTGGGGGGTGGACGAGATTTGCACTGAGTACCTCAAGGCCCTGGATGTTGTAGGGCTGTCATGGTTGACACGCCTCTGCAACACTGCGTGGAGGTCAGGGGCAGTGCCTTTGGCATGGCAAACCGGGGTGGTGGTTCCTCTCTTCAAAAAAGGGGACCGGAGGGTGTGCTCCAACTTTAGAGGGATCACACTCCTCAGCCTCCCTGGAAAGGTCTATGCCAAGGTACTGAAGAGGAGAGTCCGGCCGTTGGTCGAACCTCGGATCCAGGAGGAGCAATGTGGTTTTCGTCCTGGCCATGGCATATTGGACCAATTCTTTACTCTCTCGAGAATCCTCGGGGATTTGTGGGAGTTTGCCCAACCAGTTTTTATGTGTTTTGTGGACTTGGAGAAGGCATTCGACCACGTCCCTCGTAGATTTTTGCACGGGGTGCTTCGGGATTATGGGGTATCGGGCTTGTTGTTACAAGCTATTTGGTCTCTGTATGACCATTGTGAGAGTTTGGCTCATATTGGGCGGTGCGGTGGAGCAGTGGTTAGCACTGCACCAGCACAGCAACTCACCCTTGGCCATGGGATCCGTGGTTCAATCCCAGCCCCTGACCAACAGTGATCTGTGTGGAGTTTGCATGTTCTCCCCGTATCTGCATGGGTTTACTCCGGGATTTCTCCGGTTTCCTCCCACAGGCCAAAAACATGCAGGTTAGGTTAATTGGAGACTCTAAAGTGGCCCTAGGTGTGAATCGTTAAGGGATAGCGCCGTACCATGGCTGCTACATCCATCCAGGTGGATGTCCTCAATTTCACCTCTGGGGATCAATAAAGTATACAAAATCCAAAAAAAAAAAAAATCAAAATCAAATATTGCCAACACTCAGTCGGACTCATTCCCAGTGAGAGTTGGACTCCGCCAGGGCTGCCCTTTGTCACCGATCCTGTTCATAATTTTTATGGACAGGATTTCTAGGCACAGCCAGGGAATGGAGGGTGTCATGCTTGGTGACCACAGGATCTCATCTCTGTTGTTTGCAAATGATGTCCAGCTGGCTTCAACCAGCAATGACCTACAGGTCTTACTGGGACAGTTTGTCGCTGACTGTGAAGCGGCTGGGATGAGAATCAGTAACTAAGTCCGAGTCCATGGTCCTCAGCCAGAAAAAGATGGATTGTCCTCTTCAGGTTGGGGACAAGCAACTGCCCCAAGCGGAGGAGTTCAAGTGTCTTGGGGTCTTATTCATGAGTGAGGGGAGAATGGAGCAAGAGATTGACAGATGGATTGGAGAAGCATCTGCAGTGATGCGGACGTTGTACCGGTTTGTTGTGGTGAAGAGGGAGCTAAGCTCTAAGGCAAAGCTGTCGATTTACCAGTCAATGTACGTTCCTACCCTCACCTATGGTCATAAGCTTTGGGTAATGACAGAAAGAACGAGATTGTGGATACAAGCAGCTGAAATGAGCTTTCTTCGTAGGATTGCTGGACTCACCCTCAGAGAAAGGGTGAGGAGCTCGGTCATCCGGGAGAGGCTCAGAGTAGAACCACTGCTCCTCCACATTGAAAGGAGCCAGTTGAGGTGGTTTGTGTCATGGCCGCCAATTTGTTGCACCTGTGTGCGCACCTGCCTGCCATCTTCCTCTTCCTATTTATATCATCAGGTCCAGTGCTCGGCGCGGAGTCGTCTGTTTCTCTACCCAGAAACCTGCTACACCAACCTTCGAGCTTCCCAGCCTCGTTATGTGCTTCCACGTCAGCTTCCAAGCCATCGCTACTCTCTGTCCGGGCCTGTGCCTTCCGGACCATCCAACATCCAAGTAAGCCACCACTATTCCTTCTCACCGTGTCAGCTTCCCCTGTGCACAGGCGGAGATCCGTGGCGGCGGATTCATCTGCCTCCCACACTGGCATTCAGCTCTCCGGCCACCTGCAGGCACTATCCTCCTGGCTGCAGCTTCAGTGCTAACCTGGGCTACTCACCACCATCTCAGACAGTCAGCACTATTACCAACAAAAGTACCTTCTGGGCCTAAAACTGTAATTAACGCCCTCTGTCTCTTCCCAGGGTGGCCAGATCAAATGGTGCTCTGCTCGCCCCAGCTGATTCGCCTGCTTACACTACACTTACACAACCCTGCATACACGCACCCACTCACATCCACTATTTCAATAAAACGGTTAATTGTATCTGCCTTGAGTCATGTCTGCTTTGTGGGTCACTAGAACCATGTCAGTTTGGGCATCTCATCAAGATGCCTCCTGGACGCCTCCCACTTGAGGTGTTTCGGGCACATCCCTCTGGGAGGAGACCCCGGGGCAGACCCAGGACTTGCTGGAGAGACTATGTCTTCCAGCTGGTCTGGGAATGCCTTGGTATTCTCTCTGAAGAGCTGGAGCAGGTGGCTGGGGAGAGGGAAGTCTGGGCTTCTCTGCTTGAACTGCTGCCTCCGTGACCCGGACCTCCAGAAAGATGGATGGATGGAAGGATGGACAAAAATAGCACAAGTAAACACAAAATGCAGTTTTTAAATGAAGGTGTTTATTATTAAGGGTAAAAAAAAATCCAGACCTACATGGCCCTGTGTGAAAACGTGATTCCCCCCACTTAAAATATAAATGAACTGTGGTTTATCACATCTTTGGAAAGCTGAGTTCAATTTCTCGAGCCACACCCAGGCCTCATTACTGCCACACCTGTTCCCAATCAAGAAATCACTTAAATAGGACCGGCCTGACAAAGTGAAGTAGACCAAAAGATCCTCAAAAGCAAGACATCATGCTGTGATCCAAAGAAATTCAAGAACAAATGACAAAGTAAATGAGCTCTATCAGTCTGGAAAAGGTTATAATGTGGGACACATATGTGGGTTTCATATGCTTCACATGTATATCACTGTATGCTTACTGTATGCTTCACGTCTCAGATGAACAAAAGGACTGAGCTAACAGGAGGATGTGAAATGTGGTCTTTGGTATGCAAAGAGATGGCCTTGGGGGATTTCCTGGCCGCCAGTGACTTTAGGTGGAGGTAATAAGACCTGGAAGAAGATGTATTGTGACTTGGGATTAAATACAATGTGACTGTGTGCTTTGATGTCCTGGGGTATAAAAGGAAGAATGTCTGGGGGTTTCTTACTCTTTCTGTTTTTGATGATGTTGGAGAATGTGAATAAACTGTCATGGGTGGCTCTCGCGAGCCACCATAAGACGCCACACACTCACCAGCGAGTTTAGTGAGAGTTTTATTTACGGTGAAAATAGTGACAACACAGGCTGCTGAGATAATGACACATAACAGTCTTCATACAACAGGAGGCGTAAGGCAAACAGCTCTACAGGTCCATAGCAGGAGACGGTCATACACAAGGCAGGCAAGGTTGGTGAAAATAATAATTACTCAGCTGCTAAGGCAAAGACTCACAGGGATCGATACACACCGGGAGGGGTAAGGCTATACAGCACACTTACTAGTTCCGGGGAACGACGGTCAGACCAAAAGCAGACGTGGTATGAATAAGTCCAGTGCATCCGTAGCGTGATGGAGTGTGAACAGACACTGCTGCGCCGATGCGGCCGCCAGCGCGGGTTAAAGTAGCCTGAGCGCAAACGACCACAAATACAGCACAGCTGTTCAGGGTTTGACAGCTGAGCGGAAGCCTCCCCGAGCACTGTCACAATAAGAGCTCGGGAAGCTAGGATAACAACGCCGGTGTCAAACCCTTACAGGAATAACCCGAGCACCAAGACCTAGAGCTCAGGTCATGACAGTAGCCCCCCCTCACTTGACGGGCTCAGAACGTCTAATAACACCTAGCGCGCCCCCCCCCCCCCAACCACAGGGCGAGTGGACTGAGGAGCAGGCAAGGAAGGAGCCAAACAAAACCTGACAACCCCTAAACAGAAAAGGAAAAGAATGCATCACTTGACATATCCATCCCATTTTCCCAGAACCATGACGAGAGAAAGAAAAAAAAACCCAGAGAGAAAAAAAAAACAAAACAAGACATGACTACAAAACAAGAAGAACACAATCATACGAGACAGAAACACCAGACCCTGAAAAATTACCCACCGAGACCACAGACAACCCGTCTTACCCCAGTGTACATAACCCGACCAAAAGACAATAAACCCACAAACACACAGTAACTATAGAAACAAAACAAGAAATAAATGGAAACACATAACCATGGAAAAAAAAAAGGAAAGAATTACAAGACGATAACTATGGGAACAAAACAAAATGCAAACACAAGATAACTATGGGAAAAAAAAGGAACCAGAAATACATGACGGCAACTATGGGCATAGAACCAAGAAATAAATACAAACTCATGGTAACTAAGGGAGCAAAAAAAAAAAAAAACAAGACGTAAATGCAAACACATGATGACAAAGAACAAGAAACACATACTAACACATGGTGACTATGGAAAACAAAAAAACCCCACAAACACAGCCAGAAATACATGCAACCACCCGATAACAAAGGAACAAAAAAACCCCCACCATACTACAACCCTTCACAGGAAGAGGGGAAACCAAACAAAAAAACAAGACCCAGACCATGGATTTCAAAAAACTCATGAGGCAATCTATATTGCTTAACAAAACAAGACATGACCAGACACCGTATGGGCCAAAACAAGAGATGATCGGCGGAGGTCCAACGCCCCCCAGGCAGAGCTCCGGTGACCTCCCTGCCCCCGATGGCCCACGGATAGTCCCACAAGCAGTACCTGGTCAGGTGGCCTGCCCCAGTCCCAGGCGCCTGGAAACAAGTCCTCCGGTGGCCGAACCAGGCCACCCAGTAGCAACCACAGTTTATCGGGCGACCACCCCGAGACGCCGAACACACAAAGCAGCTCCTCGGGTGGCCGACCCGCATCCCATAACCACCAGAACCGTGGAGGAATTGCATGCCGCCGCCCGCCTAATGAAGGCCAGACATGCGAGCGCCAGTCTGCCAAACAAACACCTCCAATGGCCCCCAGCTGGTGGCTCCAGAGAGGGGAACAACCAAGAGCTTGAACCTCCTTGAATCCTGGTTGGGGCGCAGCCGCACCTGCGCTGGACCCCCACTGGACCCCGTCGGACCCCGACTGGGTCACCTCTGCACCCGCGTCGGACCCCGACTGGGTCACCTCGGCCCATGCGTCGAACCCCGACTGGGTCGGCACTGCACCGGCGACGACCTCCATCCCCGAACCTGGGACCTCCAGTCCCGTGACCTCGACATACTCCAGACCGGTAACGCTGTGGAGAGGCTCAGAGAACAGGAGAGGACCGGGATCAGTCTCACCGGCAGCGCCAGAGCCCAGCTAGACGAGCTCGGGTGCAGCAGACGGCTGCCCCTCGCTCGCCTCCCCATGAGGCAGGCAGAAATGCTCTAACACACCATGAAGGAAAACTAAGAAGAGCACTTGCCTGCACTCGGGCTCTGGAGCTGTCCAGGACTTCGACGATCCAGGTTCAGACAGACGCTCGTCGTCGGGCTCCCACTCGGCTGCGTCGGGTTCCACAGCCGGTCTGATGGTGTCTGCAGCTGGATCCTCTCGCGCTGGCGTCCACACCAATAACCCGTGTGGCGTGGGGGCAGGGGACACTCGACCTGCTGACTCGGGCTGCATCTCTGAGGAAACCTGGGGACGCTTGCTCGTCGGCTCTGGCTCCTCACCGCAGTCCGTTCTCCTCCTCTGTCCAACACAAGGCTGCAGGGCCGGGATATTTCCCAGAGCCGCAGGCCTCCCCCTCGTCCGACGGCGTGGAACTGATGCCGAGGACCACTCAGCAGGAGGAAACACAGAGGCAGCAGTTTCAGTGTTATAGGCTACAGCTGGAGAAGGAAACTCGGGGAGCTGCGAACCCCGAGCTTCACCCCCAGGAGTCAGACAAGACAGATCACTATGATGGATAGGTAAGTGAAATTGAACTTGCCTGTCTCCTGCAGGGAAGATGGTGCCAGCTGTAGAGGACGCTGCTCCTTCCCTCGCTCGATGGATGGTAACGCAGGACCCACGGACGGGGCTCACCGGCACAGGACTCAGAATACTCTCAGCCACTGGCTGATTGAGCGGGTCATTTCCGGCGGCCCGGAACTGGATCCGGAGCAGGAGCTTGCTGAAGACATGCTCGGCCGCGGTGCCGACGCCTCCGCCGGGCCCCAGATGGTGCAAACTCCAGGACTGGATCAAGGATGGGATCAGGATCCATAGGCCAAGAGCAGAAGTGCCTCTTCTCCTGCTTCACGCCGCGTTCCTCCTCCAGCATCAGGAAAATCTCGCGTTGTGCGGCGATATCCTCCCTCCTCGCGTCGACTTCCGGGTGGTCAGCCCAGCGGGAAGGGAGATGACGAAGAACGTCTTCAGCAGCGTCTAGGTACCAATGTATGCTGTGATGGTAATCCAGCAGGGAGGCGGAGATGAGCATCTCATCCACCACTTCCAGAACGCCTGTCAGCTCGTGGCTCGGGCTCCCAGCGCGGCCCCTCCGCGACGGCATTCCTCCCACACACACAGTACCCAGACGGGAACAGCAACTGTCCGAAAAACTCAAACTCACTGGTGAATTGCGTCTCGGGTTGGCGTCACCGTAAACGCCGTTCTGGCAGCAGTGTACTGTCATGGGTGGCTCTCACGAGCCACCATAAGACGCCACACAGTCACCAGCGAGTTTAGTGAGAGTTTTATTTACGGTGAAAATAGTGACAACACAGGCTGCTGAGATAATGACACATAACAGTCTTCATACAACAGGAGGCGTAAGGCAAACAGCTCTACAGGTCCATAGCAGGAGACGGTCATACACAAGGCAGGCAAGGTTGGTGAAAATAATAATTACTCATGCTGCTAAGGCAAAGACTCACAGGGATCGATACACACCGGGAGGAGTAAGGCTATACAGCACACTTACTAGTTCCGGGGAACGACGGTCAGACCAAAAGCAGACGTGGTATGAATAAGTCCAGTGCATCCGTAGCGTGACGGAGTGTGAACAGACACTGCTGTGCCGATGCGGCCGCCAGCACGGGTTAAAGTAGCCTGAGCGCTAACGACCACAAATACAGCACAGCTGTTCAAGGTTTGACAGCTGAGCAGAAGCCTCCCCGAGCACTGTCACAATAAGAGCTCGGGAAGCTAGGATAACAACGCCGGTGTCAAACCCTGACAGGAATAACCCGAGCACCAAGACCTAGAGCTCGGGTCATGACATAAACCTGACTCGTGAGATAAACTCAGCCTCGTCATTTCCACATTCTCCACACTGGTGACCCTAAGACGTATCATGAGTGAAAGAAATTCCCCCGAGCCAGACTCGTCAGTTGCCAGCCAAGCGAATGCAGCCATCTTTCAGCTACCGGACTTCTGGCAGAACAATCTGCGCTCCTGGTTTAACGCGGTTGAAGTGCAGTTCAACCTCCGGGGGATTTCGGTAGACGCCACAAAGTTCTACCATGTGGTTGCAAAACTGGACAACCACACAGCCCAGCATGTGGAGAGCCTGATCAACCAGCCGCCGGAGAGCGACAAGTACGGCGCGTTGAAGGCTGCACTCATCCGGTACTTCACCCCCTCGGTGGAGGAGCGAGCAGAGGGGCTCCTGGCGCTGACTGAATTTGAAAGCGACAGGCCTGCGGACCTGATGGAGAAGCTGTTGAGGTTGAAAGACTCTGACGATGATCACTTCATCTTCACCCACCTCTTCCTCAGGACCCTACCGTCAGCTGTGAGAGCGACCCTGGCCAGTTCGCCACTGTTGGCCCGACGAGACTACCGCGAGCTGGGCCAGGAGGCACAACGACTCGTCAACGCCACCAAACAGCGCGCGGCCACGGCTGCGGCAGCGGAGCTCGGCGCAACGTCCGGAGATGGCAGGGGGCCAGAGGCAGAAGTACCAGACTCACCGACGACGGCGGCGGCAGGGGCCAAGAAACACGGAACAGACGATGTCCTTTGTTTCTACCATTGCCGTTTCGCAGAGAGGGCACGCAAATGTATACCACCGTGCCATTTCAAGCGCTTGGGAAACGCCAAGACCGGGGGTCGGTAGCAGCTGCGGCCCTCGGGGAGGAGAACAAGCTGCTCTACTTGAAGGATGCACGCTCGGGGAGGCATTTCCTCGTGGACACAGGCTCCCAGCTGAGTTTCATCACACCTTCCTCCGCTGACCGGCTGGCGCCTTCCAGTGGTCCCAGGGTGTCAGCAGCGAACGGCTCAGCGATTAAGACCTTTGGTGAGAGAACTCTGCTTCTGTCCCTACACGGCCGTACATTTGAGTGGACTTTTGTCATAGCTGCAGTCAATTTCAATATGTTAGGGGCTGATTTTCTGTGCTCACATGGTTTGTTGGTTGACCTTGCTAACAGGCGCCTGGTTAATGCACTCTCTTTTTATTCTATTCCCTGTACAGCTTGAGTGGCCCCGCCAACAGCACAAGCCAACGTCACAGCTGCAAGTGGTAAGTTCCACACACTGCTCACTCAGTTCCCAGCACTGAGTGAGCTGACAGCTGTCAGGCCGGCAGCTGTCTCTGCTGCCGGCCTGACCACGGTTCTGAAACCTTGGCCATCGCGAAAGTCAGCGGCTTGTGGTCAACGAACGCGGTGAAACGGCGTCCCTGCAGCCAGAACTGGAAGTGGCGAATGGCCAAGTGGAGAGCTAACAACTCCCTGTCGAATGCGCTGTATTTTCGTTCACTATTGCGCAAGGTCCTGCTGAAAAAGGCGAGCGGTTGCCAAACTCCGGCTACATACTGCTCCACGACCGCCCCTATGGCCACATCTGACGCGTCAGTAGTGAGCGCTATGCGGGCCGTTGGGACCGGATGTGCTAACAACGCAGCGTTTGCCAGGGCTGTTTTGACTTCCGAGAATGCACGCTCTCGCTCCGGAGACCATTCGATTTTATTTGTGGGTTTTTGTTTTTTTAGTGCAGCATACAATGGTTGCATGAGCTGCGCTGTGCGGGGGAGGAAACGGTTATAAAAATTCACCATTCCCAAAAACTCCTGTAATGCTTTGACCATTTGTGGCTGGCGGAAATTTGATACTGCGCGCACTTTGTCCGGCAGCGGAACTGCTCCTTTTGGAGAGACGCGGTGCCCCAAAAAATCAATCCGCGTCACCCCGAACTGACACTTCGCTGGGTTGATTATTAACCCGTGCTCTCCCAACCTCCGGAAAACTGCCGTGAGGTGGTTTTCGTGTTCCTCTTCGGACGCGCTGGCTACCAAAATGTCGTCCAGGTAGACGAACACAAAGGGGAGATTGCGCAACACCGCGTCCATCATGCGTTGGAACGTCTGCGCAGCGCCTTTAAGCCCGAATGGCATGCGCAAAAACTCAAAAAGGCCAAACGGAGTTATTACCGCTGTTTTGGGTATGTCCTCAGCGCGTACTGGGACTTGATGGTACCCGCGGACCAAGTCTATTTTAGAAAAAATGCGCGCCCCCGCCAGATGAACGGAAAAATCTTGGATATGCGGGATTGGGTAGCGGTCGTGCGCTGTAGCGTTGTTCAACCTGCGGAAATCACCGCAAGGTCGCCACGAGCCGTCAGCTTTAGGGACCATGTGAAGTGGGGAAGCCCATGGGCTGTTCCAACATCGGATGATGCCCAACTTTTCAAGGTTGGCGAACTCCTCGCGCGCTATGGTCAGTTTAGCTGCATCCAAGCGCCGAGCTTTTGCAAAAACGGGGGGACCGGCGGTAGTAATAAAATGTTCCACTCTGTGTTTAGCGACGGCTGCTGAAAATGTGGGAACCGTGAGTGCTGGAAACTGAGTGAGGAGTGTGTGGAACTTACCGCTTGCCGTAGCGACGTTGGCTTGTGCTGTGGGCGGGGTCACTCGGGCTGCACAGGGAATAGAGTAAAAAGAGAGTGCATTAACCAAGCGTCTATTGGGCAGATCAACCAACAACCCATGTGAGCACAGAAAATCAGCCCCTAACATGTTGAAGCTCACCGCAGCTATAATAAAAGTCCACTCAAATGTACGGCCTTGCAGGGACAGAAGCAGTCTTCTCACCGAAGGTCTTAATGCTCGAGCCATTCGCTGCCGATGCTCCATGACTCCCGGGGCCTGCCAGCCGGTCAGCATAGGTTGGCGTGATGAAACTCACTTGGGAGCCTGTCTCCACGAGGAATTGCCTCCCCGAACGTGCATTCCTCAAGTAGAGCAGCTTGTTCTGTTCACCGAGGGCCGCGGCTGCTACCGACCCTCGGTTCTGGCGTTTCCCGAGCTCTTGAACTGACACGGTGGTATACACTTGCGTGCCCTCTCTGCAAAGCGACGATGGTAGAAACAGAGGTCATCTCCTCCGCGATGTTTGGCCTTCACCGTTGTCGGTGGGTCTGCTGCCGCCACCTCTGGCCCCCTGCCATCTCCGGCCCTCAAGTCGAGTCCTGTCGCTGCTGCGGTGGCCGCGCGCTGTCTGCTGGCGTTGAGAATCCGCTGTGCCTCCTGGGCCAACAACGGTGAACCGGCCAGGGTCGCTCTCGTGGCCGACGGTAGGGTTCTCAGGAAAATGTGGGTGAAGAGAAAGTCGTCGCCGTCTGAGCCCCTCAGCCTCAGCATGTCTTCCATCAGGTCGACGGGTGTGCTGTCCCCCAAGTCGTTCAGGGCCAGGAGTCTCTCCGCTCTTTCCTGGACTGAGGGAGTGAAACGCTGGATGAGCGCAGCCTTCAACCCGCCGTATTTGTCTTCGGCCGGTGGGCGCTGCACCAGGCTCTGCACATGCCGAGCCGTGCGGTTGTCGAGCTTGGCGATAACGTGGTAGAATTTAGTGTCATCTGCCGTTATTCCCCCGAGAGCGAACTGAGCTTCGGCCAAGAGGAACCAGGAGTCCGGGTTGTCCTGCCAGAAATCTGGTAGTTTGACTGAGACTGCGTTCGCCTGGCTGGTTCCTGGCGAGTCCGGCTCGGGGGAATTTCTTTCACCCATGATACGTCTTAAGGTCACCAGTGTGGAGAGCGTGAAAAGATGAGGCTGAGTTTATTTCTCAAATCAGATTTATTCACTTGTCTCCAACATCCTCCAAACAGAAAAAAAGACACATCCTCCCACATCTGTCCTTTTTATACCTGGGACATCAAAGTAAAGAGTCACATTGTCTTTAAATCCCAAGACACAATACATCATCCTCCAGGTCTTCTCCCCTTCACCTAAAACCACTGGTGGTCAGGAAATCTCTCAAGGCCATCTCTAAAGATCACATTTCGCACCCTCCTGTTATCCCCAGGAGACCCAGACCTATTGTTCATTCTGAGATGTGAAGCAAGAGTAATATACATATGCAGCCTAAGCAACTCACATATGTGTGCCACAATGTGACTGTTGTAGAGGAGCTGGAAATAATGAGGCGATTTTGTTTAAAAGCAGCGTTTTAATATTCAGCTCTCCTAACTTGTCTCATCTGGTGCAGAGCGTGGCAGAAGGTAAAAGAGGCAGAGTTCTGCCAGCTCGCTGGTTAAATACAGGCACACATCAAAAGACAGGCATTACAAAGTCTGATACCCCTCGTTATCTTAATCCCCCCATTGTCCTGTTATCTCCTCTCCTCTTCTTGGGAGGTGATGGAAATTCCCCTCCTCGCCTTGGGGGGTGAGGGTGACTCCTCGGTGTCCGCCGTCGCGTCCTGGGACGTCTTTGTTCTTCACATGGCGGGTGAGATTCCTTTGTCCTTTCAGAGGTGTGAAGTTCCTTACATATGCAGTCACTAAGCATTTCACATGTTCAGACATATGTAGGTATGGAATATATGAGTAATATAGACCACAGGCCCCCCAAACAACTAGGAAAGGACAACAGAAAGATTCACAGTCTAGAACAGTTACTACGACATACTACGTGTTACAGCTATTGCCACAGAAGAACTTTCCGGCAGCCATGCTTCTAAGATAGTTCAGTGGTAATCATAACAGTATAGTAAAATCATAAGTCAGTCCTAAACTGTTGCAGCGCAATTAGAGAGTAATTGTGGAGTGGTTGGTGTCAGTCCCTGTGCAGCTTGGGTTTAATTCTTCTCCCAAAACTGCTGTAGGTTGGTTTAGGCGTCCTGCTGGGACCTTCTTGTGAGGGATCTGCAGTGTGGGAAGGAGAGAGATTATTTGTTCCCTGCGTGGGGGCTGAAACTTTTCCCTTGGGTGGTCTACCTCGCCGAGGTGCTCTCGCCAACTGTGCAGGTTCATCTTTCAACAAGAAGGCAGGTTTAAGTCTGTCAATGCTGACTGTTTCTTTTCTGTCCCCATAATCAAGCACAAAGTGTTTGTCACCATGTTCCAGCACTCTGTAAGGGCCATCGAATACTGGGCGTAACGTTGGTTTTAGGGCTTCATGCTTAACAAAAACGAACTCAGCTTTTTTTAAAGTTTGAGGGACAAAAACCCTTGGAAAGGAGTGGTGAGCTGGACCGGGTAGGGAGTCCGGTCCGTTGCTGCCTAAAAACCTTGGGACTGGTTCTGGATTCTCTGGTAAAAATTCACCTGGGAGTCTGAGAGGTTGGGCAAAGACTAATTCTGCAGGAGAAGCGTCTAGATCCTCTTTAGGTGCAGCGCGCAACCCCAATAAAACCCAGGGAAGTTTATTTACCCAATTTGTGTCCGTTAGTGAGGCTCTGAGGGCGGCCTTTAAGGACCTGTGAAAACGCTCGCATAACCCATTAGCCTGAGGGTGATAAGCGGTGGTGCGATGAATTGTTGCTCCTAAGCTGTTGGACATGGCTGACCAGAGCTCTGAGACAAATTGAGGCCCCCTATCAGACGTGATGTCCGATGGAACGCCGAAACGTGCCACCCAGTTTGTCAGAAAAACGCGAGCGACTTCCTCCGCTGTAGTTGCCGCTAGAGGAACTGCCTCTGGCCAGCGCGTGGTGCGGTCTATCATTGTTAGTAGGTGTGTGAAACCTTGGGAGGAAGGCAGTGGCCCAACTAGGTCGACATGGATGTGGTCGAACCTTCTAGCAGGGATTGGAAAAGGCTCCAGAGGGGCTTTTGTGTGTCTGTGTATTTTGGCGCGTTGACAAGAAATGCACGTTTTTGCCCACTCTTTTACGTCTTTGCGCAGGCCTGGCCACACAAATTTTTCAGCAACCATTTTGACCGAGGCGCGCACACCTGGGTGTGCGAGGGAGTGAATTGCGTCAAAAATGCGGCGGCGCCAAGTGGCTGGCACTAATGGGCGAGGTCGGCCGGTTGAAATATCGCATATTAGGGGGGGCACGCCGTCGCGTAACCCTTTTTTCTCCAGCCTTAACCCTGTTGGTCCAGACAAGAGTGCGCGCACGTCCGCGTCGCTGTTTTGTTCTTCTGCTATGGCTGCATAATCTATCCCTTCATGGATAGGTGCTGCGTATGTGTCTGTGTTAGTGAAGAGTTCCGCTGCTGAGGCAGTATAATCTGTCTCCTTGCGCTCTGGCGGTGCCACAGCGCGAGAGACACAGTCCGCTACTACGTTAAGTTTGCTTGCTACGTGTCGAATGTCTGTGGTGAACTCTGAAATCGCAGCCAGCTGTCTTTGTTGTCTGCCCGACCATGGTTCTGAAATTTTAGCCATAGCAAAGGTGAGCGGCTTATGGTCTACAAAAGCCGTGAAACTCCGCCCTTCTAGCCAAAACTGGAAGTGGCGGATGGACAAATGAAGCGCCAACAGCTTTCTGTCAAAAGTGCTGTATTTGTGTTCAGTTGGGTTTAGCGATTTGCTAAAGAATGCTAAAGGTTGCCAGACCCCGCTGACAAGTTGTTCTACAACTGCCCCTATGGCCAGGTCCGAAGCATCTGTGGTTAGTGCGATGCGGGCCGCGGGATCTGGGTGAACTAACATTGTGGCGTTAGCTAGGGCGTTTTTAACCTCCTCGAAAGCGCATTCGCGCTCCGGGGTCCATTCGACCGCGTTGGAAGCCTTCTTTTTTTTGAGCGCGTCATATAGGGGCTGCATGAGCTGAGCTGCATGGGGGAGGAAGCGGTTATAAAAATTAACCATCCCCAAAAATTCCTGTAGCGATTTGACCGTGTGGGGCCGTGGAAAACCTTCTATCGCACGAACTTTGTCTGGGAGTGGAACTGCCCCCTTCGGGGAGACTTTGTGTCCCAAAAAGTCAATTTGCGAAACGCCGAATTTGCATTTGGCTGGATTGATTATTAGCCCGTGCTCCTCCAGCCTCTGAAAAACGGTAGTGAGGTGCTGCTCGTGTTCCTCTTCTGACGAGCTGGCTACCAGCATGTCGTCGAGGTAGACGAAGACAAAGGGGAGGTCGCGTAGGACCGCGTCCATCATGCGTTGAAAAGTTTGGGCTGCACCCTTGAGGCCGAAAGGCATTCGCAAGAATTCAAAAAGGCCGAAAGGGGTTATAACCGCCGTTTTAGGAACGTCTTCAGCTCGGACAGGGACCTGGTGATAACCGCGGACTAAGTCTACCTTTGAAAAAATGCGCGCACCCGCTAGGTGCAGTGAAAAGTCTTGAATGTGAGGGACTGGGTAGCGGTCATGCGCTGTAGCGTTGTTTAATCTGCGGTAATCTCCGCACGGTCGCCAAGAACCGTCGGATTTCGGAACCATGTGAAGTGGTGAAGCCCAGGGGCTCTTTGAGCGTCTAACAATGCCCAATTTTTCGAGAGTTGCAAACTCGTCACGTGCTATGTTGAGCTTGGCCGCGTCTAAGCGGCGAGCTTTGGCAAAAACGGGAGGTCCCGTTGTTGGAATGAAGTGTTTAACTCCGTGTTTAGCTACAGTGGCTGAAAATTTGGGGGTTGTGAGTGCTGGAAATTGGGTGAGGAGTTGCTCAAACTTACCTCCTGCCGTGGTGACGTTGGCCTGCACAGGTGGTGGAGAAACTCGAGCTGAGCATGGAATAGAAGCAAAAGATAGTGCATTAACCAGGCGCCTATTTGCCAGATCCACTAATAACCCGTGTGCACACAAAAAATCTGCGCCTAACAAGTTAAAACTCACCGCTGCTACAACAAATGTCCATCTGTAGCTGCGGCCGTGGATGAGGAGGTGCAGGCTCTTTTCGCCGAACGTGTCGATGTCAGAGCCGTTGGCTGCCACTGCTCCATTGCCCCGGGTACCCATGGCTCGATCTGCGTGGGAGGGCATGACGAAACTCAGCTGAGCTCCTGTGTCGATGAGGAACTGCTTGCCTGTGTGTCCGTCCGTCACGTACAGCAGCTTATTTTTCTCGCCGAGAACCGCTGCTGTTAACGGCCCTCGGCTTTGGCGTTTCCCGACATCGTGAACTTGCAGGGGGGGAACGCATTTGCGGGCTTTCTCAGCGAAGCGGTGATGGTAATAACAGATGTCGTTCTGTTTGTTACGTTTGGTCCGCGCCGCTGTCACCGTGGGCTGGGTCTGCTCTGTGGGTTGTGGCTCTCCATGGCTCGGGGCGTCAGTTTTGAGGTCTGCGGATGCCGCTGTGGGTGTCAGCTCCTTGCAGGCGTTGACGAGCCGGTAAGCCTCGTTGGCCAGTGTGCGGAAGTCTTGGTGGTTGTTGCACTTCATGCTGGCGAGTGTCCCTCTCATGTGTGGCGGCAGCGTGCTGAGGAAAATAAACTGGAAGAGGAAATTGTCATTGTCCTCTTCCTTGAGCTGCAGCAAATCCTCCATGAGGGTCTTCGGATTGCCCCCTCTGTGGCCGTAGACCGCCAGGATCTTCTCGGCTCTTTCCTCCGCTGATGGGACGTAGTTCGCCACGATGGTCGCCTTGAGTGTCTCGTACTTGTCCCGGGTCGGTGGTCGCCGGATCAAGCTCCGCACACACTTCGAAGTGGCGGAGTCGAGTTTGGAGACGATGTGATAGAACTTCGTATCGTCTGCCGTGATGCCCGCCAGTATGAATTGTGCTTCAGCCTGCTGAAACCAAGAGGCGGGGTCTTCTCGCCAGAAGTCTGGCAGCTCGACAGCGACGGCGTTAGTGCACACCATCACTGTTGTGCCCGCCGGGTGAGGGTGCCTTGCTTCGGCTCTCACGGCGGTGCTGGAGCTCGGTTGAACTCTCTCAATTCCTTCTGCCGGAGGGAACGGTTGTTCGTCCGCTCCCTCGTCTGCGTAGTTGCTGGCGTCTGCCTGAGTTGCCATGGATGAGTCGCTTGAAGAAGAACGCCTCCGGTCCATACTCGCGTCAAGGTCACCAGTGTAGAGGAGCTGGAAATAATGAGGCGATTTTGTTTAAAAGCAGCGTTTTAATATTCAGCTCTCCTAACTTGTCTCATCTGGTGCAGAGCGTGGCAGAAGGTAAAAGAGGCAGAGTTCTGCCAGCTCGCTGGTTAAATACAGGCACACATCAAAAGACAGGCATTACAAAGGCTGATACCCCTCGTTATCTTAATCCCCCCATTGTCCTGTTATCTCCTCTCCTCTTCTTGGGAGGTGATGGAAATTCCCCTCCTCGCCTTGGGGGGTGAGGGTGACTCCTCGGTGTCCGCCGTCGCGTCCTGGGACGTCTTTGTTCTTCACACGGCGGGTGAGATTCCTTTGTCCTTTCAGAGGTGTAAAGTTCCTTACATATGCAGTCACTAAGCATTTCACATGTTCAGACATATGTAGGTATGGAATATATGAGTAATATAGACCACACTGTGTGCTTTGATGTCCTGGGGTATAAAAGGACGAATGTCTGGGGGTTTCTTACTCTGTTTTTGATGATGTTGGAGAATGTGAATAAACCTGACTCATGAGATAAACTCAGCCTCGTCATTTCCACATTCTCCACAATAAAGCCATTTCTAAAGCTTTGGGACTCAAGCGAACCACAGTGACAGTCATTATCCACAAATGGCAAAAACATGGAATAGTGGTGAACCTTCCCAGGAGTGGCCGGCCGACCAAAATTACCCCAAGAGCGCAGCGACAACTTATACAAGAGGTCACAAAAGACCCCACAACAACATTCAAAGAACTGCAGGCCTCACTTGCCTCAGTTAAGGTCAGTGTTCATGACTCCACCATAAGAAACAGACTGGACAAGAATGGTCTGCATGGCAGAGTTCCAAGACAAAAACCACTGCTGAGCAAAAAGAACATAAAGGCTTGTCTCAGTTTTGCCAGAAAGTATCTTTATGATCCCCACAACTTTTGGGAAAATACTCTGTGGACTGACGAGACAAAAGTTTAACTTTTTGGAAGGTGTGCGTCCCATTACATCTAGTGTAAAAGTAACACAGTATTTCAGAAAAGGAACATCATACCAACAGTAAAATATGGTGGTGGCAGTGTGATGGTCTGGGGCTGTTTTACTGCTTCAGGACCTGGAACACTTGCTGTGGTAAATGGAACCATGAATTCTGCTGTCTACCAAAAAATCCTGAAGGAGAATGTCCTGCCATCTGTTCGTGACCTCAAGCTGAAGCGCACTTGGGTTCTGCAGCAGGACAACGATCCAAAACACACCAGCAAGTCCACCTCTGAATGGCTTAAGAACAACAAAATGAAGACTTTGGAGTGGCTTAGTCAAAGTCCTGATCTGAATCCGATTGAGATGCTGTGGCATGACCTAAAAAAGGCAGTTCATGCTCGAAAACCCTCCAATGTTGCTGAATTACAACAATTCTGCAAAAATGAATAGGCCAAAATTCCTCCACAGCACTGTAAAAGACTCATTGCCAGTTGAGGCAAATGCTTGATTGTAGTTGTTGCTGCTAAGGGTGGCCCAACCAGTTATTAGGTTTAGGGGGCAATCACTTTTTCACACAGGGCCATGTTGGTTTGGACTTTTCTCCCTTAGTAATAAACACCTTCATTTAAAAACTGCATTTTGTGTTTACTTATGTTATCTTTGTCTAATATTTAAATTTGTTTGATGATCTGAAACATTTAAGTGTGACAAACATACAAAAAGAAAAGAGAACTCAGGAAGGGACAAACACTTTTTCACACCACTATCTACTGTATATCCAACACCACATTCCACTTCTACCATTTTTCTTGAAAAAAGTGTTTTACAAAGTGTCTAGTCTTTCAACCTCAAGGTCACCAAAAGATACAACTATGGTATCGATTTTAAAAGCCTACTTCATTTCTTCCTCTAGTTATCTCATTTGCAAGGTCGGTGTTGATGCTGCCGCACATCTGGCCACCGATGCGACAATACCTCATCAGCCTTTAAGAGACTCAGGTTAAAAAAGCGCATACACCCCCTGATTAAATGTCAGGTTTTGTGAAGTTAGAAACAAATACAATTTCCAAAATTGTTCCTGCTTTAATGTAACCTATAACCTGTACATGTCAATTGAAAAGCAAAAAAAAAAAAAAAAATATTAGCTGTTTGCTTAAGTGTGTATGCTCAGCAACAAATATTTTGAAGTATTTTTTGATTTAATTACAACATTCGGTCTTTTTGGTGGGTGTCCATCTGTATGCCACATCTGGGCTTGGAAATATTTGCCCACTCCTTGAAAAAGTCCTCTAAATCTGTCAAGACTGTGAGGGCAGCTCTTATGCACAGCCCTTTTCTGGTCACCCTTTGGACTTTTTATACGAGGGGGGGCTGAAAAGTTCATAGTGGTCAAATTTGACCAAATGTGGTTTATTTTTCAACCGCAGGGATCCAAGCGCTGCAACACCAATGGAAGAAGTGTGTGGCCCGAAGGGGAGACTATGTTAAAAAATAAACCACATTTGGTCAAATTTGACCACGGTGAACTTTTCAGCCCCCCGTATTCACTGTACCAGCACTGGTAGTTTTATAGCATCATCAAAGGCATATGCATTCTATATATTTTCACACCACACCATCAAAGCTAGAGCTCAACAAGAACATACAAGTCATAAAAGAGGGGTTAAAATTAGTTTTATTTGATAAAGCAGAAACAAAAATCCAAAAACAATTACTTCCCGTACAATTTTTTTTTCATCTGGGCTGCACTGCATTTATGAGCATGGCGACCCCAAACAAATGGAATGGTGGTGGCGTCACAGCAGCAGGTAGAAGTCAGGACAGCACAGGGTTACACTGAGCAGGGTGTAAAATGATGGAGCTAGATCAGTTATTTTTCCCCCAGACCATTTTATTACTCCACTATACCTTCTGCCTCTCAGGAATGTACAGACAACTAGGAACATTGCTGATGATACTTTGAGACAGAAACATTACTGTCGTTTCTATGTGAATTCCTTAATGAAAGCCAGATAAATGTTAACAAAAAAAAAAAAAAAAGACTATTGGACTATTTTGGATTTAGGACAAGTCCTTCAAGTGTCCAGCTATACTGAGGAAATGAGAGAGGCAATAGGACTTATAATCAGTGATAGCGCATTACAATGTGAAAAGGACAAAGCGGGTTCAAAAATAATTCCTGGGGATATCAACCATTTTTGGTTCCCTCCCCCCCAACAGCTCACCACCTGTACATGTCAGCATTTCAATATAATTGACATTTCCAAAGGCATACACCAATTTAAAATGACTGCTGAATTGTACTGTGGAGTGGCTGAAATTAAAGTAGACAAAACCTGTGTTAAATACCTAATGAGTCTACGAAGAATGGGAAGTCCCCGTGGAAAATATTGAACTTTTGCTAGCTTATCCTGTGCTGCTGCAACCTGATAAAAATGCGCTATAGCTCATGTGAAAGGCAAAGTTAGCTTAAGTCTATGATCAGACAGAAATCAGACACACCATAATGTTAAAGACTAAGAAGTTTGTGTTGTTTTTGTTGCTATAGGGGTTTTTGCATAACTACATTCTGAAAGCTGTCCAGCTTCTCTCAGACCAATCGTAGGGAGCATGGGAGCCACTTGACACACACAAACAAGAGAAATCAAATTTTAAGTGAAGATCCATTCAAACTTAGGGCATAAGCTTACATATTTACTAACCCTATAAATAAATTCAGACATTTGTATATAGAAGAAAAAAAAAAACACCACAACCTATAACTAAAAGCAAAAACAATGTCAAAAATGTGACATTCCTTACACCCCCTCAGATTAGCATGAATTCATGTTTATATCCAGAGAGGGTTCAAATAAACTAGAAACCTTCTAGCAGAAGGGATTCCATTTGGGCTCCACTAGTTCTTTGGAAGGTTTATTTTACAATATTCAATAAGAATATGCTCCTTGTTTTTACACACAAGTCAGTGACACATTTTTTACCTTATTCTTGTTCTTTACCTTGGAAAAACAATGCATTTCAAAGTAGGCCATGACATGGAACCCAGCAGATGTAAAACCACCTCAACAGTAACATTAGCCTTTAAATTCAGACCCCGACAAGAGGCCACTTCCAAAGTATCAGGGAGCACAATATTTCAAACACAGTATATGACTTACAGAAGAGACAAAATCCTAACATTCAGCCATACAAAACAATCCAACACACATCTCTTCTGTACACGCTGTAGGTAAGAGAGACGAGGCAGTCTGTGTGCAGATAGATTTTTTTTAAAGTCCATTTTCAATTTTATTCATTTTTGCAAAGCTTGAAGCAGTTCTTGTTTTGTGGATGTTCCTCAGAGCTCAACAACAATCTCTGATGAGGTCTTCAGTTTGACAGCCACACTGGTCTAAGCCCGATTGGTTCAGACTGGACAGGGGCAGGGCGTAAGGCGAATAATTAAATTGTGTATAATATTTTCCGCTGCCTCATCGAGAGCAGGGAAGCTTGGGAATTTTGTAGCAAGTCTGTTGGTGCAAGGAGGCTCATTCAATCAATATACAATGAAGGGGAAGCAACATCACTGGAGAAGTTTATAAAAAGTGGACACATACATGTCGACCCCGATGCTCCCAAAGGGTTCTCGATTTCTATGACATGTTCTATTATTCCTGAAGCTGCTGCAGCACAACTCCAATATGGGAAGGAATCCGATGAGGAAGAAAATGGGAGAAGATGTGAAAGGGGTGTAGGGACACTGGTATCCAATAAGAAAAAAAGAATGATTTCCCCCTGCACCACTGCGGCCAAAAGCAGAGAGCCAAGAGAAATGATTAGAATGATAATGAGAATGGCTGTTATTGGTATTAGGAGGGCAAATAGTTATGGTGTCAGTAGGGGGAAAGATTGCATTATTTCCAGGTGTTTGCTGTCTGGGATATTGAGCGGGAAGGAATCATGTCCAGCAGATATTCTCGCTGACGTTCCACAGCAGACGAAGTCTTGTGAGCAGACAAGCTGGGGTTCACATAGGTCATAGTCATACCTGTCAGGAAACACACAGTGATTAATGTTGTGGAATTTATCAACTTCAAGCAGTTTCACACTGAATGACCTTACAAGACCTTCAGTGTCTCAATTGTGAGGCTTCTCCTGCATGTGGTGTTTGAGCAACAGAAATATTCATTCTAATATTCCTGTTTAAATAATGCTGGCAGTATCCATTTTTGAGGTGATATTTCTGATGCATTTTTACCTCCGCCAGGCCGCAGGCTGCAGGAGGTTATGTTTTTGCCGGGGTTTGTCTGTCTGTCCGTTTGTCTGTCTGTTGGTTAGCAAGATAACTCAAAATGTTTTGGACAGATTTCGATGAAACTTTCAGGCGTTGTTGGAAATGGTACAAGGAAGAACTGATTAAATTTTGGGGATAATCCGGATCACCGTCTGGATACAGGAATTTTTTAAAGGATTCTTTAACACTGTGAGATACGGCCATTTTCAACATGTGCGCAGGCGCAATGGAGGGCGCTGGTCGTTGTGTCTGATGAACACAAACTCCGCGTTCTTCAAAGTTTTACGCACAAAAGCACGAGGAAAACAGTGGTGGGCCGGGCCCGGCAGCGTGCCTGTGTTTGCGCTACGCTGCAAAAGCTGAGATGGGCAGCTATCCGGCGCGGGATTATTTGGCAGAAATTCCCCGGGCAGCCATAGGGGCTGCTCAAAAACAAGCTCTCTGCCGGGGAAGCTTCCAAATTCTCTTTTGCCATGGAGCGCAACCCCAATATAAAACCCACGGCAACCTGTCTACCCAATTTGCATCCGTCAGTGAAGCCCTGAGTGCTGCTTTCAGTGATCTATGAAAACGCTCGCATAACCCATTGGCCTGTGGGTTGTACGCGGTTGTGCGATGAATTGCAACGCCCACAGCCTGAGAATTTGGAGATGGAGGAGATGGACACAACAGCAACACTTCAGTTTATTACCTCCGCCAAGGAGGTAATGCTTTTGCTACTGAACCACTAATCCTACCATTGTGAATCCAATTGCTAGTCATATGTTTTCATGGTCAAGGAATCTGAAAACGTACACACAAACACTGTATGGGGAGTAACTGTGGCGTTTGGCGGAGGTCTGCGCTCTCCGAGTGCTTTTCTAGTTCCATCTGTGCTACCATTTTTTTTTTTTTTTTTTTTACTTCTGACAAGGAGGTTGACTATAAATTTACACCAAAAATGAATCTCGGCCTACAGTGATTTAAAGGTTTAAGGTTAGAAAACTTTCCAAATCCATCCTTTAAAATAAGGCAAAAATAAAAAATATTAACTGTTAATTTTTATATCAATTTATGTGAATATTTCAATTTAACAGAATCTAACTGAGTTTTGGTGGAAATAGGCACTTGAGTTATTACAGAATGATGACTCTTGTGCCTGAGCATTCCTACAACAAGCAAGACATTAGCGGTCCTTTTAGTGTTTTATTTAAGTTTCCTGGTTGTAGCCACACAGTTATCTCTGTAAAGCTTTGAATATCTGGATATCTGTGACAAACATCCGAGTTTTACAACTGTAACCAGGTCAGGTTTAAAAAAAAAAGAAGCATATAATATTGGATGTAATGTAATGGAGGATACAGTGCATCCGGAAAGTATTCACAGCGCTTCACTTTTTCCACATTTTGTTATGTTACAGCCTTATTCCAAAAGAGATTAAATTCATTTTTTCCTCAAAATTCTACACACAATACCCCATAATGACAACATCAAAAAAGTTTGGGTTTTTTTACATTTTTGAATTATTAAAAATAAAAACTAAGTCACATGTACATAAATATTCACAGCCTTTGCTTAATACTTTGTTGATGCACCTTTGACAGCAATTACAGCCTCAAGTCTTTTTGAATATGATGCCACAAGCTTGGCGCACCTACAGTTAGGCTCAGAAATATTTGGACAGTGACATAAGTTTTGTTATTTTAGCTGTTTACGAAAACATATTCAGGATAGAATTATATAATCAATATGGGCTTAAAGTGCAGACTCTCAGCTGTAATTTGAGAGTATTAACATCCAAATTGGAGCAAGGGTTTAGGAATTACAGCTCTTTAATACATAGCCGCCTCTTTTTCAAGGGACCAAAAGTAATTGGACAATTGACTCAGAAGGCTGCAAAAAAAAATAAAAAAATAACAAGGCTGCATGGGCTCTTCCTTCGTTAACCTGTCATCCATTAAGCAGTTAAAAGGTCTGGAGTTGATTCCAGGTTTGGCGTTTGCATTTGGAAGCTGTTGCTGTCAACACACAACATGCGGTCAAAGATGCTCTAAATGGAGGTGAAACAGACCATCCTGAGGCTGAAAAAAAAGAAGAAATCCATCAGAGAGATAGCAGAAATGTTAGGAGTGGCCAAATCAACAGTTTGGTACATTCTGAGAAAAAAAGAGTGCACTGGTGAGCTTGGGAACTCAAGTCACCTGAAGAAGCCAGCCCAGTTCTGGAACGCATTCTTTGGACAGATGAGACTAAGATCAACCTGTACCAGAACGATGGGAAGAAGAAAGTTTGGAGAAGAATTGGAACAGCTCATGATCCAAAGCACACCACATCTTCTGTAAAACATGGTGGAGGCAGTGTGATGGCATGGGCATGCATGGCTTCCAATGGCACTGGGTTACTTGTGTTTATTGATGATGTGACAAAAGACAGAAGCAGCCGGATGAATTCTGAAGTGTATAGGGATATACTTTCTGCTCAGATTCAGCCAAATGCAGCAAAGTTGATTGGACGGCGCTTCACAGTACAGATGGACAATGATCCAAAACATACTGCAAAAGCAACCCAGGAGTTTTTTAAAGCAAAGAAGTGGAATATTGTGCAATGGCCGAGTCAATCACCAGATCTCAACCCAATCGAGCATGCACTTCACTTGCTCAAGACAAAACTTAAGGCAGAAAGACCCACAAACAAGCAACAACTGAAGACAGCTGCAGTAAAGGCCTAGCAAAGCATCACAAAGGAGGAAACCCAGCGTTTGGTGATGTCCATGGGTTCCAGACTTCAGGCAGTCATTGCCTGCAAAGGATTCTCAACAAAATATTGAAAAGTAACATTTTACTTAGGGTTATGTTTATTTGTCCAATTACTTTTGAGCCCCTGAAATGAGGAGTGTTTGTATAAAAATAGCTACAATTCCTACATGTTTAATCAAATATTTTTGTTCAACCCCTTGAATTAAACCTTAAAGTCTGCACTTCAATTCCGCTGTAGTTGTTTCATTTCAAATCCAATGTGGTGGCATGCAGAGCCCAAATCATGAAGATTGTGTTACTGTCCAAATATTTCTGGGCCTAACTGTATCTGTGGGCAGTTTGACAAATTCCTCTTTGCAGCTCCTTTCAAGCTCCATCAGGTTGGATGGGAAGCGTCGATGCACAGCCATTTTCAGATCTCTCCAGAGATGTTCAGTTGGATTCAAGTCTGCGCTCTGGTTGGGCCACTCAAGGACATCCACAGAGTTGTCCTGAAGCCACTCCTTTGATATCTTGGCTGTGTGCTTCGGGCCGTTGTCCTGCTGAAAGATGAACCGTCGCCCCAGTCTGAGGTCAAGAGCGCTCTGGAGCAGGTTTTCATCCAGGATGTCTCTGTACATTGCTGCATTCATCTTTCCCTCTATCCTGACTAGTCTCCCAATTCCTGCTGCTGAAAAACATCCCCACAGCATGATGCTGCCACCACCACTGGTGTGGTGATAAGCGGTGCCTGGTTTCTTCCAAACATGACACCTGGCATTCACACCAAAGAGTTCAATCTTTGTCTCATCACACCGGAGAATTTTGTTTCTCGTGGTATGAGAGTCCTTCAGGAGCCTTTTGGCAAACTCCAGGCGGGCTGCCATGTGCCTTTTACTAAGGAATGGCTTCAGTGTGGCCATTCTACCATACAGGCCTGACTGGTGAATTGCTATAGAGATGGTTGTCCTTCTGGAAGGTTCTTCTCTATCCACAGAGGAACGCTGGAGCTCTGACAAGAGTGACTATTGGGTTCTTGGTCACCTCCCTGACTAAGGCCCTTCTCCCCGATCGCTCAGTTTAGACGGCCGGCCAGCTCTAGGAAGCGTCCTGGTGGTTCCGAACGTCTTTCATTTATGGATGATGGAGGTCACTGTGTTCATTGGGACCTTCAAAGCAGCAGAATTTTTTCTGTACCCTTCCCGAGATTTGTGCCTCCAGACAATGCTGTTTCGGAGGTCTACATACAATTCCTTTGACTTCATGCTTGGTTTGTGCTCTGACATGCACTGTCAACTGTGGCACCTTATATAGACAGGTGTGTGCCTTTCCAAATCATGTCCAATCAACTGAATTTACCACAGGTGGACTCCAGTTAAGCTGTAGAAACATCTCAGGGATGATCAGTTGAAACAGGATGCACCTGTGCTCAATTATGAGCTTCATGGCAAAGGCTGTGAATACTTACAGTGGGGCAAAAAAGTATTTAGTCAGCCAATTGTGCAATTTCTCCCACTTAAAAGACTAGAGAGCTCTCCAATTTTCATCATAGGTATACCTCAACTATGAGAGACAAAATGAGAAAAAAAAAATCCAGAAAATCACATTGAAGGATTTTTAATGAATTAATTGGTAAATTCTTCAGTAAAATAAGTATTTGGTCGCCTAAACTCACTAAACCTGTTGTGACCACCACGAAGAAATTGACCAGTGGAGCTGGAGAGAAACTGAACACATGCATGGAAATAACTGACTGGGGCATGTTTAAAGGAGCCACACATGATCTTAATGAGTACACAGACACTGTGAATTCATATATCAACTTCTGTGAGGAGAACATTCTTCCATCGCGCACCAGGGTGAGGTACTCTAACGACAAACCCTGGTTCACGGCCAAGCTCAGACAGATCAGGAAGGAGAAGGAAGCAGCGTTGAAAAGTGGAGACAGGGACTGCTACAGAGAGGTCAAATATCGGTTTAACAGAGAGCTGAGGAGAGCTAAATCTGTGTATTCTGAGAGACTCCAGCAGCAGTTCACTGCTAATGACTCGGCTTCTGTGTGGAGAGGACTGAGGCAAATCACCAACTATCGGCCTCAGGCTTCTAAAGGTCAGGATGACAAAGCCCTTTGTCAAAAACTGTCCCAACATTACGCCCGTTTTGACACCTCGTCAGCTGTGTCCAACTCACCCACTCCACCCAGCTCCACTGCCTCCTCAGCCCCTAATTCATCAAAAGCGGCCCCCCCCTCCTCCTCCTCCTCCCCCCCTGCCCTTGTCATCAGTGAGCAGGACGTGCACAGACAGTTCTCCAGACTGAACCCGCGCAAGGCCCCCGGGCCGGACGGTGTGTCTCCCTCCACCCTGAGACACTGTGCGAAAGAGCTGGCTCCTGTCTTCACAGACATTTTTAACACCTCCCTTAAGCAATGTCACGTGCCGACCTGCCTCAAATCCTCCACCATCATCCCTGTCCCCAAGAAGCCACGGATTACTGGACTTAACGACTACAGACCTGTAGCGCTCACCTCTGTAGTCATGAAGTCCTTTGAGCGCCTGGTCCTGTCTCACCTCAAGTCCATCACCACACCCCTCCTAGACCCGCTGCAGTTTGCCTACCGTGCTAACAGGTCTGTGGACGACGCAGTCAACCTGGCCCTCCACTCCATCCTGCAGCAACTGGACTCCCCGGGAACCTACGCCAGGATTCTGTTTGTGGACTTCAGCACCGCATTCAACACCATCCGCCCCGATCTGCTCCAGGACAAGCTGTCCCTGCTCAACGTGCCTGACTCCCTCTGCAGGTGGATCACCGACTTCCTGACGGACCGGAGGCAGCATGTGCGGCTGGGGAAGTCTGTCTCGGACCCTGTTAGCATCAGCATAGGATCACCCCAGGGCTGTGTACTTTCCCCCCTACTCTCCTCCCTTTATACCAACTCCTGCACCTCCTCCCACCAGTCTGTTAAGCTGATTAAGTTTGCGGACGACACCACCCTCATCTGGCTCATCTCCAACGGTGACGAGTCCGTCTACAGGAAAGAGGTGGCCCAGCTGGTGTCCTGGTGCAGCCATAACAACCTGCAGCTGAACGCTCTGAAGACAGCGGAGATGATTGTGGACTTCAGGAAAGTCACAACCCCCCTGCCCCCCCTCACCATCACAGGCTCTCCCATCACCATTGCAGATTCCTTCCGCTTCTTGGGCACCACCATCACCCGGGACCTCAAATGGGAGCCAACCATCAGCTCCCTCATCAAAAAGGCCCAGCAGAGGATGTTCTTTCTGCGGCAGCTGAGGAAGCTCAAGCTACCCACCAAGATGTTAGTGCAGTTCTACACGGCCATCATCGAGTCCATCCTCACCTCCTCCATAACTGTGTGGTATGCAGGAGCCACTGCCAGGGACAGACTAAGGCTGCAGCGCGTCGTGCGTACTGCTGAGAAGGTGATCGGCTGCAAGCTCCCATCTCTCCAGGACCTGTACATCTCCAGGACCCGGAGGCGTGCTGGCCGGATCATAGCCGATCCTTCACACCCTGGTCACGTACTGTTTGCCCCCCTCCCCTCAGGTAGAAGACTTCGGTCCATTCGGACTAAAACCTCCCGGCACATGAACAGCTTTTTCCCCTCTGCCATCAGACTGCTGAACATTAAGTGACTTATTGACTCTTGTGCACTATGTACAGCAGCTCAACCAGACTCATGTCATTCATCACTGTTTTTTCTGTTGCATTATCAACTGCACTGTGGTACCCCATATTATCTTACTTGCTAATTTTTTTAAAACTGCCTTGACTAGTACTACTCATTATTACTTTTATTATTATTATTATTACTTATTTTTCTACGCTTATTGCACGTTTTTAGTCCTTTAGTTTTTTAGTTTATCTCTTTATCTCATCATGTTTTTAATGTTGCAGCATGGCACCGAGACAAATTCCTAGTTTGTGTACTACATGAACAATGGCAATAAATCTGATTCTGATTCTGATACAAACAAGCAAGATTCCTGGCTCTCACAGACCTGTAACTTCTTCTTTAAGAGGCTTCTCTGTCCTCCACTTATTACCTGTATTAATGGCACCTGTTTGAACTCGTTATCAGTATAAAAGACACCTGTCCACAACCTCAAACAGTCAGACTCCAAACTCCACTATGGCCAAGACCAAAGAGCTGTCAAAGGACACCAGAAACAAAACTGTAGACCTGCACCAGGCTGGGAAGACTGAATCTGCAATAGGTAAGCAGCTTGGTGTGAAGAAATCAACTGTGGGAGCAATTATTAGAAAATGGAAGACATACAAGACCACTGATAATCTCCCTCGATCTGGGGCTCCACGCAAGATCTCACCCCGTGGGGTCAAAATGATCACGAGAATGGTGAGCAAAAATCCCAGAACCACACGGGGGAACCTAGTGAATGACCTGCAGAGAGCTGGGACCAAAGTAACAAAGGCTACCATCAGTAACACACTACCCCGCCAGGGACTCAAATCCTGCAGTGCCAGACGTGTCCCACTGCTTAAGCCAGTACATGTCCAGGCCCATCTGAAGTTTGCTAGAGAGCATTTGGATGATCCAGAAGAGGATTGGGAGAATGTCATATGGTCAGATAAAACCAAAATAGAACTTTTTGGTAAAAACTCAACTTGTCGTGTTTGGAGGAGAAAGAACACTATACCTACTGTGAAGCATGGGGGTGGAAACATCATACTTTGGGGCTGTTTTTCTGCAAAGGGACCAGGACGACTGATCCGTGTAAAGGAAAGAATGAATGGGGCCATGTATCGTGAGATTTTGAGTGAAAACCTCCTTCCACCAGCAAGGGCATTGAAGATGAAACGTGGCTGGGTCTTTCAGCATGACAATGATCCCAAACACACCGCCCGGGCAACGAAGGAGTGGCTTCGTAAGAAGCATTTCAAGGTCCTGGAGTGGCCTAGCCAGTCTCCAGATCTCAACCCCATAGAAAATCTTTGGAGGGAGTTGAAAGTCTGCGTTGCCCAGCGACAGCCCCAAAACATCACTGCTCTAGAGGAGATCTGCATGGAGGAATGGGCCAAAATACCAGCAACAGTGTGTGAAAACCTTGTGAAAACTTACAGAAAACGTTTTACCTCTGTCATTGCCAACAAAGGGTATATAACAAAGTATTGAGATGAACTTTTGTTATTGACCAAATACTTAATTTACCGAGGAATTTACCAATTAATTCATTAAAAATCCTTCAATGTGATTTTCTGGATTTTTTTTTCTTATTTTGTCTCTCATAGTTGAGGTATACCTATGATGAAAATTGGAGACCTCTCTCATCTTTTAAGTGGGAGAACTTGCACAATTGGTGGCTGACTAAATACTTTACCCCACTGTATGTACATGTAATTTCTTAGTTTATTTTTAATAAATCTGCAAAAATCTAGATATTTTTCATGTTGTCATTATGGGGTATTGTGTGTAGAATTTTGAGGAAAAAAATGAATTTAATCCCTTTTGGAATAAGGCTGTAACAACAAAATGTGGAAAAAGTGAAGCGCTGTGAATACTTTCCAGATGCACTGTATAATGTGAAAATACATAAGCTGGAGACACTTAAAGGACATGCAAGATTCATACAATATTTTGACACCTTTTAAAAGAAAAGCTATTTGATTCATGTAAGTAGAAGGTAAAGAAAGGGGAAAGCATTAGCACAAAGTGAGATGACTTGAAACAAAAATACAACTGCAGGTTTGAAGATTTTAAAACTAAAAATCAATTTTAAAAAAGGCCAAGTCAGGGGTAGAAGACAGAAAAAGCAAGAAAAAGTAAAAATACAGAGGTAGAGTCCACTTTATACTGGACAAGACCCCCACCCCCCAAAAAAGAAGAGCAGGAAGCAAGGACAGGTGAAGGGCGTTTTCTGCCAAACCTCGTCTCACATTTATCTACCTGTGTTGCCACCGCTCTGCTTCCTCCAGGCAGCCACGTTGCCCTGGTTACTGCTGCTGCTGGCGCTGACCTTTGCCCCTTGCTGCAGTGGCTGAACTACAGCATGCTTACCTGGCCTATTGCCTAGCGCTGCTGCCGTCATTGCATTCTGCAATTGAGAGGCGGTGAAGGAGTGGGCTGCACCACGAGACTGGATGCTGTGTGACAGCTGATTCTGTTTGGAGAGAAAAGATGCTAAAGCATCAGTCCAGATATAACGCTTTACTAACTTACTAATAGCGTGGCTATTCATCAAACAAAAGTCAATCTAACCTGCTTAATGGTGGAGCGGTGAACATCGACAGATCTGTGCTGCATGGCAGCCCTGACCTGTTTATACTGCTGAGACACCAGCACCTCACTTTTGGACAGTGAGGAGGATGAGGTGGTTTTAGAGACAGAGGAGGCAGAGGAGGAAGAAGATGAGGATGCCTGTTGGAGGATACGCTGTTCAATCTCCTGCTCCTGCTGAAGCGCCTTAACAAAAGCTGCCTTCAGTCGACTGGTGTGCTCAGCCTTCAGGGCCTTCTTCTGATTGGATGACATGCAGTGGTCACAGAAGATGGTCCCAGTTTTCTCTTTTCTCCAGCGCGATGTGAAGTCCGTCTTGCACTGGGCGCAGGTGTATGGCTCTTTGGGAACTGAGCTGGCCATTGCAGCAGCAGGGCCAAGATTACCTTTGTAACAGACACAAACAAAGATCAATTATGCTGCTTTTTCACTTTTATTCATACAAAATTCTGCAGTTAACCCACTGATGTGTTACAACACCTTCGATACAAGCTATGCAAGTTCTATTGACAACTCACCTCGACCATGCATCTCCAGAAGTTTTTGCACCACCTCCTCTAAACCCAACAAGTAGATGAACTCATTATTGGCAGCAGAAGGCAGAAAGTTAAACTCAGGGGCAGGAGGTCTGGGTGGAGGGATCTCCAGCAGCGTCTTCTCCAGTTGCTTACGAAGGGCCAATTTAGCTGCTGCCTGTCGGCTGGCTGGAGAGTCATTGACACTGGAGTTGGGTGACACTGAAGAGCCCTTTAAGCTGGTAGGTGATGCCTAGTCACACACATGAAGAACAAGTCTCTTAAAAGGTCCATAGCAAGAAAATAAATATAATTGACTATCCAGTATACAGTAGTTTCGAAAAGACCCCCCCCCCCCCCCCAAAAAAAAGAACCCAGTAAATACAAAGGCAATGACTGCATATATTCAGTTCTCACCTGAGGGATATTAACCATTACGTTACTGTTGGGCACATTAGCCACTCGAATGAGTCCTTGTTGAATTATCTTCTGGCCCTGGACCTGGACATTGGGTACAGAAGCCCTGGGAGCCAGCAAAAGTGGAGGAGGCCCTGATCCACTGTGTTGCTGATGTTGGTGGCGTAAACTGGCTATCTGCTGGGGAGTCACAGCAATAGGCTGATAAACACACAAAGAAATAGTCGTTATGCATCAATAAAGTGGCAGGGAGAGCTGGTCCATAATGAGAAATGTAATTTAATCAAGCAAACAAACACAGATGTACAAATAAAAGCACCTCTACAGTACCTGGGCTCCTCTGACAAGGGGTGGCATGACAATCTGAGAGTTGTGTTTGGACGGGACATGCTGTCCACCCCGCACTAAGGGAGGAGGGATCACTGTTCCTGAGCTACGACCTGTCGCCTGTAGGAAAAACAATGGCGCTAAATTAAATAAGCATGACAAATTATCTACTTTGACGGCATTCATCACTGAAATTACTGGTATATTTGAATAAATTCTACAAAAAACACAATCTGATCTTCATCTACAGTGGATGTAAAAAGTCTACACACCCCTGTTCAAATGCCAGGTTTTCGTGATGTAAAAAATGAGACCAAGATAAATCATTTCAAAACTTCTTCCACCATTAATGTGACCGATAACCTGTACAACCCAATTGAAAAACAAACTGAAATCTTTTAAGGGGAAAAGTAAAAAACTTACAATAACCTGGTTGCATAAATATGCACACCCTCTAATAACTGGGGATGTGGCTGTGTTCAGAATTAACCAGTTGCATTCAAACTCATGTTAAATGGGAGTCAGCACACATCTGCCACCATTTAAAGTGCCTCTGATTAACCCCAAATAAAGTTTAGCTGTTCTAGTAGGCTTTTCCTGACGTTTTTGTAGTCACATCTTACAGCACAAGCCATGGGCCGTACGCAGAGAGCTTCCAAAGCATCAGAGGGATCTCATTGTTCAAAGGTATCAGTCAAGAGAAGGTTACAAAAGAATTTCCAAGGTATTAACTATATGATGGAACACAGTGAAGACAGTCATCATCAAGTGGAGAAAATATGGCACAACAATAATTCTGTAATTTCCCAGTTTGGGATCAATAAAGTACATCTATCTACAACAGTGACATTAACAAGAACTGGTCATCCCTCCAAAATTGATGAAAAGATGAGAAGAAAACTGGTCAGGGTGGCTGCCAAGAGGCCGACAGCAACATAGAAGGAGCTGCAGGAATTTCTGGCAAGTACTGGCTGTTTAGTACATGTGACAACAATCTCCCACCTTCTTCATATGTCTGGGCTATGGGGTAGGGTGGCGAGACGGAAGCCTTATCTTACGAAGAAAAACATCCAAGCCCAGCTACATTCTGCAAAAACACATTTGAAATCTCCCAAACACATGTAGGAAAATGTGTTGTGGTCCGGTGAAACCAAGGTTGAACTTTTTGGCCATAATTTCCAAAGGTATATTTGGCGCAACACAACACTGCTCATCACCAAAAGGATACCATAACTACAGTGAAGCATGGTGGTGGCAGCCTCATGCTTTGGGGCTGTTTTTCTTCAGCTGAAATTGGGGCTTTAGTCAAGGTGGAGGGAATTATGAACAGTTCCAAATACCAGTCAGTGTTGGCACAAAACCTTCAGGCTTGTGCTAGAAAGCTGAAGATGAAGAGGAACTTCATCTTTCAGCACGACAATGACCCAAAGCACACATCCAAATCAACAAAAGAATGGCTTCACCAGAAGAAGATTAAAGTTTTGGAATGGCTCAGCTAGAGTCCAGACCTGAATCCAATCGAATATGTGGTAGGATCTGAAGAAGGCTGCTGAAGAGGGCTGTGCACAAGAGATGCCCTTGCAATCTGACAGATTTGGAGCGTTTTTGCAAAGAAGAGTGGGTAAATATTGCCTCATCAAGATGTGCTACGCTAATAGACTCCTATCCAAAAAGACTGAGTGCTGTAATAAAAGCCAAAGGTGCTGTAACAAAGTACTAGTTTAAGGGCGTGCATATTTATCCAACCAGGTTATTGTTAAGTTTTTATTTTTCCCCTTAAAAGATTTCAGTTCATTTTTCGATTGGGGTGTACAGGTTATCAGTCACATTAATGGTGGAAAAAGTTTTAATGATTTATCTTGGTCTCATTTTTTTACATCACAAAAACCTGGCATTTGAATAGGGGTGTGTAGACTTTTTATATTCACTGTATGTCACAACTGCCATCAGATAACGAGTTCCTTGTTATAGACTTAATGTGGCCAACTTCTTTCATTTCAGTTTCCAGTGCTGTGATGTCTACTCCATTCCTTCTAATAGCTGAACTAATGACACAAAGCAACAACATTCAAGTCTGTTTCAGACAATGTTCTCTCACACTTCAGGTTTTAAAGTAAGAGTGCTCAGCTTGACCGATTACTAATTGAAACTGCTTATCTAACCGAAAATAAATAACATGACATCATAATTAAAATACAAAAAAACAGGCTTATCACAACATTATTATTTTTAAATAGGCACATCAAGGACCTCTCATGGTCGCTTTGGTTCTACAGCTATGTGTTGCTAGTTGCTATCGGTTCATTTAAGAGAAATGACTGACAGAGCTTCTCAAAGTCCAACTGCATGGAAGGACATTTTACTGGTAAAAGTAATTCCGGGCTGAAGAAATCACTCCAAGAGTGTTTAGATCTCCTGACCGTTAGCCTTGACGCACCTGAGGATCACTGTACATGAGTTTGCAGAATACTGGGGAAATTGCCTAGGAGGAGTAACGAGGTTTGTGAAATCACAAAGGCCCAGATCTCAACCTTAAGCACAAGCTGGATGCAGATCCACCTGAGGATTATTGTGTGTGAATTTGGTGACCATTGTGGAAAATGCCTAGGAGGGGTAGCTATTTCTGTGAAATGTAGATGGATAGACGGACAGATGGACGGATGCTGCGCCACCACATTAAGTTTCTTTCTGCTTCGTCAGAATGAGCTAAAGACTAAAAAAATAACCTATATCTGCCCCTTAAATAACATGTGACAAATGGTGTGGGGGTTTTTTTATTTGTTTTTCTGTTTTTCATATCAATTATGATCTGCAGCACGGTCTGTATCTGGAACTACAATTTTTGTTTTTTAAGAATAAATATAGTACATTACAAGTTCTACAGCGTGTAAAACTGCATTATTTCAGCCTTAAAGTTTACATTTTCAATCGTGAGAGTAAACTATTTTAACAAATTGCAAATTGTTGACAAAAAACTGTCAAGCTGACTAGTTAAAAGTTACAAATTGAAAAGGGAAATGGCAGAAATTGACACATTTATGAGTAAAAAGCTTAAAAATGAATTACAAAATTGTTGCAAATTGACAGCCACACATTTACAAACGTAGGTCAAAAATTGACTGTTTAAAAAATAATCCTATTTGATTTAAAAACAAAATCAAATCTAACAAAAAAAATGTTAACACAGAAAGGGTTGTGAATCACCGACCAGATTGTCCAAAGTTGTGACTTAATGATCAAACAATATTTCCTAAAAAGACAGTTTTTTGGCAAGTGTATGCTCTGAAGTACAAGTGAGGACACTTCGGTGAGCAGTTACCTGAAGGGACCCTTTGCTTGATGTCATACTACCTCTCACTAGAGGAGGAGGAGTTGCCACAGAGCCAGTTGTCTGGACATTAAGGAAACAAGGTGTCACTAAGCAGAATGTTTTATTTAGCAGAATTTTTATCATTTTAAAAATTAAGATCATTCAAGAGAACTAGGAGTTGTTTGATAAGTAGCACTTGCACTAATCAGGTTCAACATGCATAACAGGAAAAGCAACAATTTTATTATTTGAGTTTTTACCTTTACGGTGCTCTCCTTCTGGATCTGGCTCTGTCGTAATTTCTTGAGGAGCACCAGTTTGGCCTCTTGAAGTCTTAGCTCCTCCTTTAGTTGTTTGATGATGCACTCTCTTTCTTCAGGTGAACACTTCTATAGACACACGAACCAAAAAATTTATAGGAAACAAAGACATTTCTGAGAATACTATTCACTGACAGAAAGTGTTTTAACTATAGATGTTAAAGTGTTTTTTTCCCCCTCACCATAAGTTTATCTGTGTCAGTCTTGGTAAAGCAATGACCATTCATTAGAGGACTGGAGGGCTCGTTGTCTGACAACACAATCACATCATCTGGCGAAGGTGGCTGCCGCTCTTTCTTAATGTCACTGAGGAGAGAAACATGAAAGATCATCATTCAACAAAGATTCAACACATTGGTTCAGTATGGTGCTCTCAGCTAAACTCAACTTGCATTTTTGTCTTTCATCCAGTAGATGGCAGTGTAAAATTATGATTTTGTCTTCCCTGTCCTGCTGTGAATGTGTGGCACTAGGACACACAAGAAATAAGGTAAGAACCAAGAGATCAATAATGGAGTAATGGCGGCAGGGGAAGAACACGCCAACCCGACATCTCTAACAAAGGGCGATGTCGACAAACCTCCTGCAGCAGCGATATCCCCTTGTAACAGCACAAAACCACCAGAAATATGCATAATTGCCAAAGTTACTGCAATGTTCTTTTGTTTTACTGAAGACTGATGAACATTGATAAAATGTTAACTGGCTTTTCCTGTGGACCACGGAGAACAAAGAGGAGGGGGTGACTTTATAGCACATGGACCATGCAGAAAAAATAAATCTCCCTCTATCACAGTCGGGATTTTGTCAGGTTCTAGAAGTCTGAACAGTATAGACATCTGTCCAAGGATGAGGTAGAGGCTGGGATACGGCAACAGAAGCAGTGCTGTTTATATCATCCTGTGGAGTAATGTGTGCACACATGCACTGAAGTTATGTAATTGTTCAATCGCTGTCAAGGGAGAGGCTTCGGGCCTTCAAGCTCAGACCCAGTTTACCACTCAAGAGGAGGCCTCTCCCCTCCCCTACCTTAGTGGCGAGGCCTATGGCCTACCCGCATCGGCTCAGCCTGGGGTTCTGCTCTGCCCTCCCTCCCAGCTGCCAACATCAGAGTCACAAGCTGAATAGAGTGGAGGTTTGCTGGAGACACTGGAGAGGGTGACAGTGAGGGGGGAGGGGAATACATGGCCAGGAGCCAACCTATTGTGTACACACTCACTCTCACTCAGTCACTTCTTCACTCACCCCTCCCCCAATCTCTTACTTGTTCATCTTTTATACTCCCAACTCACTGACTCAGTCCACCGCATATTTTCTTGTGATCAGAAGTGCCGTCTCCAAATAACTTTTTATGCCATTGTCGAATTAGCTGCCCCAGTAACAGACTCATCAATTCAATAACATTGCTGATCTTGAGATCAGCATTTTTTTCCAGACTTTACAATCACATGACAAACCCCAACTCTAGCTACTAGCAAGAACACAAACCCTAGTGATGTCTGTAACTTTGACTTCCTTAAAAGTATTTAGGACACATGTTATCAGCATCATGACATATCCATAATGCCATAATTACTGGACCTAGTTGGAGGTTGGGGGTTCAGGTCCCGGCTGGGTCATACCAAAGACCATATAAGAATGGTACTTCCTACCTTTTAGCTTGGTGCTCAGTGTAATACAGTGGGGGAAGGAGAAGTTGTTTGTGGCGGTGCCTTGCATGGCAGCAACCCCTCTGATTCTACATGTGGTTAACACTGTAGACAGGAGAAACGCAATTTTGCTCTACTGTACAGGATTGGCTGCGCAGACTAAATAAGATAAGATAAGATAAGATAAGATAAGCCTTTATTAGTCCCACAATGGGGAAATTCCAGGATTGCAACAGCACAGGGACAGCAACACTCAGAGCAACAATCAGAAGGCAAGAAAAAACAACATCTAGCAAACATATGTCCATATTACTATAAATGTATATATATAGACACACAGTGCAGAGCATTATGGCTGGTGGATGTGCAGCAGAAAACACTATAAATGACAATAGAGATGGCTTCCTCTTCTTCTAATGCTGTCATTCTAAGAAAGAAGATTACCACCATGAAGGGCTAAAGCCTTTAACAGCAGGCAATTTCTCTCTTCATGTGTTTACACACTGTACAAACAATACAACAAAACAACCACTACCTTCTTTTACTCATAAATAAACCGATCAATAAAAGCAACCCACTGCCTTGACTGACTTGGCCACTCTCCTAAATGACACTGACTAACTTGTATCAGTTGGTATCAACGACTGAGAACAGCTTACACAAGCATCACAGCACACTAGCTTGGTTATGTAATGTCCAGTTTTTAGCACGCTTTAGCTTCACTGATCACAGCTTCACACTAACCTCACTATAGTGATGGCTGAGTTGGTCATTATGAGGTGCAGTGAGAGTCTACATTAAGATTAAATTGCAAAGCTGCCTACTACATTTTAAACTATGCAAAGTTTAACATTATTTCTGGTGAAAATTCTAACTCCATTTGTTTCATCTTGGGGACAATGACACTTTCACTAGAAATGCCACCTACATTCAGAATGACTAAAATGACTAATAATTATAGATTTCTTGGTTCATTATTTTATTTGATGCAAATACAAAAGGGCAATAAGTCTTTCAGATGACATGCTACACCCCTATGCAAAACAAGATTTATGTTCCAGTTGTTACCACCACCAAGGATTTTGAGCGATTGATGCCATTTGTCTTTTAGCAGGATTATGAAAAACACTAGACAAATTTGGATGAAAGTTTCCTTAGATGGTGAGGTGGCACTTGGCCCAAGGATGAACCTATTAGGCTGGCTTTATGCTATGCGTGTCTATGATGCACTTACACTTGGACAAAGTCAGTGAACATGCAGCTGTATATAGGTTTTACTTGCATCTACTGTTCAACCAAGGGTTTAACACATGTGCATTAGGGCTGCAACTAACGGTTATTTTGGTAGTCGACTAATCCAATGACTATTTTTTCAATTAGCCGACTAATCACGATTATTTCTGTCATGTCCACCATCTCTGCTTCCTGTTGGCCCGGCTCCTGTTCAGGGCTCCAGGTCATGTTTTACCTCACCCGTTTAAGCCTGCACACCTGTGAATATCACTTTGCTGTCAGTCTGATTTAATATAAATGTAGCCTATTATAAACTAGAAAATTCCCACAGAAATTTTGAGTGTACCGCTACTGCCCACTGATCGTGGCTTTAAGTTTGAGGACCTAATGTAATAATAAAATTGTTGATATCAGTCAACATAACAGAATGTTATACACTACTCACAAAAAGTTAGTGATATTTGGCTTTTGGGTGAAATTTATGGAAAGTAAGTTCACGCTACAGTGATATTATATCATGAAAGTGGGGCATTTAAGTAGAAGCATGCAATTGTGATTTCCTCATCTCAAACAATTTATTGAAAAAGCCAACAACAGTGGTGGGTATACCACAACAAAAAATGCCAGTGTCTCAGTAACTTGTCATGTGCCCTAGAGCATCAATTACAGCTTAACAATGACATCTCATGCTGTTCACAAGTTGACTTATTGTCTGCTGAGGCATGACATTTCACTCTTCTTGAAGGGCGGCCCTCAGGTCATTGAGGTTGTGGGGTGCAGGGTTATGAGCCTCTACACAGCGACTCAGCTGATCCCATAGGTTTTCTATGGGATTCAGGTCTGGAGAAAGTGCAGGCCACTCAATTTGAGGCACCCCAGCCTCCAGCAGCCGTTCCCTAATGATGTGACCTCGATGAGATGGAGCATTGTTGTCCATGAAGATGAAATTGGGCCCGTGTTGTTCATGCAGGGGCAAAATGACTGGATTAATGATGTTATTCAGGTAGTATCAGCTGGTCACTTTACCATTCACAAGGTGTAGGGCAGTTCTGTATTGACTAGACACCTGCCCAGAAGTAACATTGCAGTGATAGTACCTCAGGTATTTAAACTGGGGCAAAACCACACTTTTTTAGGCCATTCATTTTTGTGGGCTTTTATTTTGAAAGTCTTCAAAAATCCTGTAGTCAGTACATATCACTCTGAGTGGCTGAAGGTTGGACCAACTGTCAAGCAAAGTCTGACAGTATCAGGACACTGATAGTGTCATACATCTGACACTTTGGCTGTCAGATGTATCCCATTCATTTCAATGGAGAACCTGAACCATGTTCAAGAAGCTCTGTCTCACCCAAAGTGCTATGTTACCATAGAAACACACATGAGCAGGTGTGTGAGAATGTTCCGGATTCAGTTGGTTAGAGCAGGAATGGGCAACTGGCGGCCCGCCCCCTCATCCACGACAGCTCTTCAGTCCATTTTCCAAAAATCAATTATTTATATCACGTTTGCCGTATTTGGAACCGCATTCTTAAATGCAATTATAGAGTCCGCCAGCAGAGGGAGCACTAACTGAAACCTTGGTGCTGCTCTGTGCAAGTGGTCAAGCGAGAGAGTGAGAGTGAGGGAGTCACAGAGGGAACAGTATACCAGCGGAGAATGGTTTTTTTTTTAAGGTATATTGCCCGCGAAGACCACATTAATAGGCTGTAAACAGCAGTAAATGTACAAAGTAGGCTGCTTTTAACAAGAATAAATACTACTGAGGAGCTGTAGCATTTATTCTTGTTTGGCAGGTGAAGCCTCATGGAGCTCAGAGGCTTTTCTTATAATTGTGCAGAAAAGGATTCAAAGCTTTGAGGTTTTTTCTAAAGAGTGCGACTGAAGCACTGACAGTTTCAATCCCATGTCAGCAGTAAAAGTTCAGAGACTGTGGTCGTCGTAATCTGCCAGTTTTCTTTGTTCATTTATACCAGTTGCTCTTAAACTTTTTTCCCCCCATTTTGGGGAGCCAGACGATTAGCAATCCCACCTACCCACAGCTATTTCTCTGCCCCTCCACACCCACAATGAATCCAAGAGCAATTGGACCATCATATTTCCTTTTCTTGGCTTTTTTTGTTAATTATCTTCCCGAATTTCTCATTGGCCATCATTTTGATGGAGAGAGTTTTAAAAATTAGGTCATAATATAATTTTTTTCATCCATCCATCCATCTTCTACTGCTTAATCCTTTTTGGGTTGGCCGGTGGGGGGGGAGCCTATCCCAGCATCTTTGGGCAAGAGGCAGGGTACACGTTGGACAGACTGCCAGTCCACTGCAGTGCAGATATATTTTTATCAGTAATTTTAATTCTGAAACTTAATTGTGAAACTTTTGACTTTGCAGGAAATAATACCCCACCCCCTCCACGGAAGCTTTACGTGTAAATCTGGCCCCCAGGAAGTGAGGAAAAACATTTTGTGGCCCTCACTACCACCAAAGTTTCCCATCCCTGGGTTAGAGGATCACATTGAAGTTGCAGGCAAAACATATGGAAGCTCACCCCTCGAACAAGCGTCAATAAAACACAAACCGTAAAGTGCGTTATGCTCCTGCGTCGACACTACGCAGCTGTGACGGCAACGACGCAGCAGCAACGTGCGTTCCTATTGCGTAGCCCAACGTGCACAGGCCGTAAGAGCTGTGATTGGTCCGCTTTGTCTCCTCCTTCACATTTCCTGGTTCTCGCTGTTGCTTCGCTCTGCTTGTTCACTGCGGCACAACTTCCAAGGTGAGTCGGTTAAACAGTGGTCCAAATTGAAAACAATATTGACAAAGCAAGTACAAACAGAGCATTTTGTGGCTTGTCATAACCCCAGTAATTACACAGATTGTCCACTTTGTCTCCTTCACATTTCCTGGTTCTTGCTGCTGCTTTGCTCTGCCTGTTTATGGCAGCACAACTTCCGATGCAAGTCTGTTAAACAGCGGTCCAAATTCAACAGAATATGTGAGCTAGTAAGCATACACAGAACATTTTGTGTCTAGTCATCACTCCAGTAATTACACAGATTGTCAAAACGGCAGCAGCGGTGGTCGCACACACCCTTTCTCCAACTTCTCTTTTTTTCCATGCAATAATCCTATTAAAAGTTGCTTTTTCTTAACAATTTTTAGCTCCAACTCCATGACAATCAGCTCTTGTCCGTCACTATTTCATAAACAAGCAATTGACTGCCCGGTGAATTGCAAACAGACACTGACAAACCGGTGCGGAAGAAAATTTTTGCAAAGGACTGCGTAGGCATCATCCGTCGGCAATGGTGGTGATGTGATGTGGGTGCATAAAACAGGCTTAAGACTGACAGATATCACTTTGGCATTGTCAGAATCGTGAGCCGTTCAGCTATGCAGCTGTGTAAATTTTGTGCTCCTAAACGCAAAATTGTGCTCAAAATGGCAAGTTAAAAACCGAGGACATTTTTGAAGCTGGACTGATCCAGCTAATACTGAAGTATAGGAGAATTTGTAATTTTTTTGTCACTTCTAGGCTTCTGGAAAAAGAAAATAGACAACTTCTCACTTAAGGGAAAAGTTTGTGAGTGAGGGGACATGGGTGGCTACATTTGTAGAAAAAATGAAGTCCGTGGAGTAAAAAATGTCTTCAGGATGAGAATTTGTTTGGAAAAATTTCTTGTAATTTTTTTAACACCTCTCACTCTAAGGTATGACATCACTCACTGACAAAGATTTTGGTGAAAAAAATCAGGTCAGAAATGTGGGCACACAAGAAAAACCTCACAATTTAGAGAAACACCAGTGGCACCATTTTAAAGACAACAAACTTTCCTACGTTTTGAAGTAAAAATCAAGTTTGTAAAACAAAGCATGGCTGAGATATACAGTGGTGTGAAAAAGTGTTTGCCCCCTTCCTGATTTCTCAGTTTTTTGTATGTTTGTCGCACTTGAATGTTTCAGATCATCAAATTTAAATATTAGAAAAAGATAACACAAGTAAACACAAAATGCAGTTTTTAAATGAAGGTGTTTATTAAGGGAAAAAAATTCAAACCTACATGGCCCTGTGTGAAAAAATGATTGCCCCCTAAACCTAATAACTGGTTGGGCCACCCTTAGCAGCAACAACTGCAATCAAGCATTTGCGATAACTGACAATGAGTCTTTTATAGTGCTGTGGAGGAATTTTGGCTCACTCACCTTTGCAGAATTGTTGTAATTCAGTCACATTGGAGGGTTTTCGAGCGTGAACCGCCTTTTTAAGGTCATGCCACAGCATCTCAATCGGATTCAGGTCAGCACTTTGACTAGGCTACTTCAAAGTCTTCATTTTGTTTTTCAAGCCATTGAAAAAGCCATTCAGAGGTGGACTTGCTGGTGTGTTTTGATCAGTGTCCTGCTGCAGAACCTAAGTGCGCTTCAGCTTGATGTCACAAACAGATGGCTGGACATTCTCCTTCAGGATTTTCTGCTAGAGAGCAGAATTCATGGTTCCATTTACCACAGCAAGTCTTCCAGGTCCTGAAGCAGCAAAACAGCCCCAGACCATCACACTACCACCTCCATATTTTACTGCTGGCATGATGTTCCTTTTCTGAAATGCTGTGTTACTTTTATGCCAGATGTAATGGGACACACACCGTCCCAAAAAGTTCAACTGTTGTCTCATCAGTCCACAGAGTATTTTCCCAAAAGTCTTGGATCATCAAGATGTTTTCTGGCAAAACTGAGATGAGCCTTTATGTTCTTTTTGCTCAGCAGTGGTTTTCATCTTGGAACTCTGCTATGCAGGCCATTTTTGCCCAGTCTGTTTCTTATGATGGAGTCATGAACACTGACCTTAACTGAGGCAAGTGAGGCCTGCAGTTCTTTGGATGTTGTTGTGGGGTCTTTTGTGAAATCTTGTATGAGTCGTTGCGCTCTTGGGGTAATTTTGGTCAGCCATCCACTCCTGGGAATGGTTTACCAATCAGTGTTTCCTCTGGCTTAAAGACCTTGGCATGGTAGCAACATATTTTTCCCGGGGGTGTGGGTGTGTGTGTAAACATACCGGAATATGTTAATTTTATGCTATTTATTTCTTTTTAAAATTTTACACAGTAACGTTGCATATGGAACTTACTATTTGAAGTATTGTACAACTGAGGCTTGAATATTGGGCCAGTTGGGGTCCCACCAAGATATCCTGTGTTTAGACTTTTTAGTGGTGTTATCTTTCTCTCCTTCCTCTGCCTGAACACTTTCCTCTCCTTGGTTCCTCTCTTCTGTCTCATCTTGCCCTCTCTGAGCCCTGTCTAGTTCAGGTTCTCTCTCTGTCTATGGTGGTATACAAACAGGTTAGAAAATATCAAGTGTCATGTTTTGTCCTGCAGGATTTTTTTTGGCCATGGTTTACATAAATGACAAAAATATGTGTATTTTTTTGTATTTTTATTCTAGTGTTTCTTTTTTCCATTGAGAGAGTAGGGAAGAGAAAGAAACATTCATAATAGTAATGTACTCAAGCATACTTAAATTATATGATCAGGTGGGTATAGTAACCAGAAATTCTACTCATGTAAAAGTAGTGCTTTGAAATTAATAATTAAAAGAAGACAACCAAAAATTTCTAGTTGAGTTAAGGGTACAAAGAGCACCCACTTAAAAATCTGAGTAACGACTTTAGTCTTGAAGGTTTGAGGTTTTTCTCAAAAAACTTATAACAATTTTCTTATAGTTTTCTACTTTTCTCTGTAAATCTAAAGTTGAAACCATGTTCCTCAAATTTGCAATTTCCTCTTGTAAAATTGACTTTTCTTGTACATTTCAAACTTTATTTTAATTTGTGGATTATTTTATGACTAATTTTTGTCTGTTTTTTAAAATAAAATTACTGGGGTTTTATTTTTTTAGATAAATTTGAAACAGACTGTGGTAATTTTTATTAACTTTTCCTTACAACAACTTACATTTTTGACCATAACTTTGCAGTTAGAACAGAACAATAATTCAACTCTGATTACAAAGAAAAAAATATTAATAAAATTGTGTTTAAGATAAGATAAGATAAGCCTTTATTAGTCCCACAATGGGGAAATTCCAGGATTGCAACAGCACAGGGATAGCAACACTCAGAGCAACAATCAGAAGGCAAGAAAAAACAACATCTAGTAAACATATGTCCATATTACTATAAATGTATATAGTATATAGACACACAGTGCAGAGCATTATGGTTGGTTGGTGAATGTGCAGCAGAAAGTCTAAGCTCTCTCTCCGCGGATGCGGCGGGCCAGCTGGAAGTCTTTGGGCACGATGGTGACCCCCTTAGCGAAGAAGAGACCACCAGGTGGGCCTCGCTGGTCTCCTGCAGAGCCATGACGGCGAAGCTCAGGAAACGCAGGACGGTCTTGAAGTCCTGAGATCTCCCTCACCAGGCGCTGGACGGGCAGCTTACGGATGAGCAGCTCCGTGGATTTCTGGCAGCGACGGATCTCTCTCAGAGCCACGGGCCTGTGACGGCGAGGCCTCTTCCCTCTGCCGGTGGCTGGAGCGCCTCTCCGAGCAGCCCTGGTGGCTAGCTGTCTCCTGGGGGGCTTCTTCCTCCAGTAGATTTTACGGGCGGTCTGCTTGGTTCTTGCCATCGCTCTTTATTATTCTGTCTTATATTTCTTGCACGCCGCCTAAACTCCAGCCCGGCACCCGCTTCGTTTTCGCTACAGCTCCCGGTATGTCAAGTTTCCCATTAGCACCGGGCGGCGGCCAAGTGCTAGCTAGCACTAGCTCCTCCCCACTGTAGCGTCTCCCGCTGCAAACCGTGGCTCCGTCCGCTGACCCGGGAGACCCCCGGGGCGATCCGTGCGTCCGTAATATATATACAGAGTGAAAGTTGTAGAAAGAAGAAGGAAGATAAAAAAAAGGCTGTTGCAACGGGCAGCCTACTCGTGTGGCGCCACCGGTCCGGTGGAACCGGAACCCGGTGGCGGAATAAACTAACTTAAATGACCAAGGATGCCATTATTTCTGTTATATTTCTTTGTATTTATAGTTTGTTTTTTTTTTGTTTTTTTTTTTTAGAAATCTCTTCATCACCCAGACAGCAGGAAAAACCTCCCTTATTTTGAAATCAAATGTTGGCACGTTTACTTTGTCTGAAGGCTGCTGACAGATTAAAGTCAAGAGGGGTGACGATCCCCCTCATGGATCGTCACCTTATTGTGGTGGGGGGGTTTGTGTGCCCCAGTGATCCCAGGAGCTATGTTGTCCGGGGCAATTTGCCTCTGATAGGGTCTCCCAAGACAAACTGGTCCTGGGTGAAGGGCCAGACTAAGAACGATCCAACAGACTCATGATAAATTGTATATCAAGGATTCAGTGTACCCCGCCCGGTATGGGGTTACCGGGGCCCCACCCTGGAGCCAGGCCTGGGGGAGGGGCTCGAAGGCTAGCGTCTGGTGGCCGGGTTTCCACCCATGGGACCCGGCCGGGCTCAGCCCGAAGGAGTTACATGGGTCCGCCCTCCAGTGGGTTCACCACCTGCAGGAGGGATCATGGGGGTCCGGTGCTATGTGGATTAGGTGGCGGTCAAAGGCGGAGACCTTGGCGGACTGATCCCAAGCTTTCTAAACTGGCTTTTGGTACGTGGAATGTCACCCCTCTGGTGGGGAAGGAGCCTGAGCTGGTGTACAAGGTTAGATACACTATATCTAGCCGATACCGGCTAGATATAGTCGGCCTCACCTCAACACACAGCTCCGGTTCCGGAACCAGTCTCCTGGAGAGGGGCTGGAGCTTGGCGTTTTCTGGAGTTGCCCCAGGCGAGAGGCGACGAGCAGGGGTGGGTATTCTTGTATCGCCCCACCTTGCTGCCTCTATATTGGAGTTTTCCCCGGTGGACGAAAGGGTTGCTTCCCTGCGCCTTTGGGTTGGGAAACGGGTCCTGACCATCATTTGTGCCTATGCACCAAATGATGTTTCAGAGTACCCACCCTTTTTGGAGTCTGTGACTGGGGTGCTGGAGGGTGCTCCTCTTGGAGACTCCATTGTCCTACTGGGGGACTTCAATGCGCACGTGGGCAACGACAGTGAAACCTGGAGGGGGGTGATTGGGAGGAACGGCCTGCCCGATCTGAACCAGAGTGGTGTTCAGTTATTGGACTTCTGTGCTAACCACAGTCTGTCCATAACAAACACCATGTTCAAGCATAAGGGTGTCCATATGTGCACCTGGCACCAGGACACCCTAGGTCGCAGGTCGATGATCAATTTTGTTATCGTATCATCAGACCTGTGACCGTATGTCTTGGACACCCGAGTAAAGAGAGGTGCAGAGCTGTCAACTGGATCCGATGGCAGGGGAGGAAGCCATTCAGACCTGGTAGACCCAAACGTATAGTGAGGGTGTGCTGGGAGCGTCTGGCTGAGGCCCCTGTCCGGGAGGTCTTCAACTCCCACCTCCGGAAGAACTTCAACCACATTCCGAGGGAGTCTGGAGACATGGAGTCTGAATGGGCCATGTTCTCCACCTCTGTTGTTGAAGCGGCGGCCCAGAGCTGCGGCCGCAAGGTGGTCGGTGCATCTCGTGGTGGCAACCCCCGAACCAAGTGGTGGACACCAGTGGTGAGGGGGGCCATTAAGCTGAAGAAGGAGTCCTATCAAGCTTGGTTGGCTTGTGGGACTCCCGAAGCAGCTGAGGTGTACCGGCAGGCCAAGCGGAGTGCAGCTCGGGTGGTTGCTGAAGCAAAAACCCGGGTATGGGAGGAGTTCGGTGAGGTCATGGAACAAGACTTTCGGTCGGCTTCAAAGAGATTCTGGCAAACTGTTCGGCGGCTCAGGAGGGGAAAGCAGCTCCCCGTCCACACTGTGTATGGTGCGGATGGGACACTGTTGACTTCAACTGGGGATATCGTCGGGCGGTGGAAGGAATACTTCGAGGATCTCCTCAATCCCACTGATACGCCTTCCACAGAGGAAGCAGGGTTTGGGGACGAGGGGGATGACTCGCCTATCACAGGGGCTGAGGTCGCCAAGGTGGTTAAAAATCTCCTTGGTGGCCGGGCCCCAGGGGTGGACGAGATTCGCCCCGAGTACCTCAAGGCCCTGGATGTTGTTGGGTTGTCATGGTTGACACGCCTCTGCAACATTGCGTGGAAGTCGGGGGCAGTGCCTTTGGCATGGCAAACCGGGGTGGTGGTTCCTCTCTTCAGAAAAGGGGACCGGAGGGTGTGCTCCAACTTTAGAGGGATCACACTCCTCAGCCTCCCTGGGAAGGTCTATGCCAAGGTACTGGAGAGGAGAGTCCGGCTGTTGGTCGAACCTCGGATTCAGGAGGAGCAATGTGGTTTTCGTCCTGGCCGTGGCACATCGGAACAGCTCTTTACCCTCTCGAGAATTCTTGAGGGTTTGTGGGAGTTTGCCCAACCAGTTTACATGTGTTTTGTGGACTTGGAGAAGGCATTTGACCGTGTCCCTCGTGGATTTTTGTGGGGGGGTGCTTCGGGAGTATGGGGTATCGGGCTTGTTGTTACGAGCTATTCAGTCTCTGTACGACCATTGTGAGAGTTTAGTTCGTATTGCCAACACTCGGTCGGAGTCATTCCCAGTGAGAGTTGGACTCCGCCAGGGCTGCCCTTTGTCACCGATCCTGTTCATAATTTTTATGGACAGGATTTCTAGGCGCAGCCAGGGAATGGAGGGTGTCATGCTTGGTGACCACAGGATCTCATCTCTGTTGTTTGCAGATGATGTTGTCTTGTTGGCTTCATCCAGCAATGACCTACAGCTCTTGCTGGGACGGTTTGCCGCTGAGTGTGAAGCGGCTGGGATGAGAATCAGCACCTCCAAGTCCGAGTCCATGGTCCTCAGCTGGAAAAAGGTGGATTGTCCTCTCCGGGTTGGGGACAGGCTCCTGCCCCAAGTGGAGGAGTTTAAGTATCTTGGGGTCTTGTTCACGAGTGAGGGGAAAATGGAGCGAGAGATCGACAGACGGATTGGAGCAGCATCTGCAGTGATGCGGACGTTGTACGGGTCTGTTGTGGTGAAGAGGGAGCTTAGTTCTAAGGCAAAGCTGTCGATTTACCAGTCAATCTACGTTCCTACTCTCACCTATGGTCACGAGCTTTGGGTAATGACCGAAAGAACGAGATCGCGGATACAAGCGGCTGAAATGAGCTTTCTCCGTAGGATTGCTGGACTCACCCTCAGAGATAGGGTGAGGAGCTCAGTCATCCAGGAGAGGCTCAGAGTAGAACCGCTGCTCCTCCACATTGAAAGGAGTCAGTTGAGGTGGTATGGGCATCTGATTAGGATGCCTCCTGGACGCCTCCCACTTGAGGTGTTTCAGGTACGTCCCACTGGGAGGAGACCCCGGGGCAGACCCAGGACTCGGTGGAGAGACTATGTCTCCCAGCTGGTCTGGGAACGCCTTGGTATCCCCTCTGAAGAGCTGGAGCAGGTGGCTGGGGAGAGGGAAGTCTGGGCTTCTCTGCTTGAACTGCTGCCTCCGCGACCCGGACCTCCGGAAAAGCGGTAGAAGATGGAGATGGAGATGGAGATTAAAGTCAGTGACTTCGTGAATTTCGGTCATCTTAACCTGCCAGGTACATAATAGGGAACTGTAGCGGACTCTAAAGACATAATTCACCACCAATATGTGTTCATGTACAGAATGATCTGTTTAGGCAGTTATAGTTGTGCTCTCAGGCTTTCTCATCAGGCACCTCTCTAGGCAGCCGCTGAAGGACCTCAGTTTAGAGTGAAGACAGCTAGCATTTTTAGCTGTTGCTTTTTGCCACTGCCGCTGGAGAACAAAAACGGCACGCCTGCTCGTGCAAGAAAAGAGGGAAATTGCCAGTCTCTTCATTCCTGCAATTCCTACAGAACATAACTTAATATTGTAGTGGCTGGTGAAATATATCCTCAGCAATTCATCAGTCCCTTGCCTTTCCCTTCATATGAAGCCGGCTGCATATGAATTCTAACCACATCTCTTAGCTAAGCGACTCTTCCATTATTGCTCCCATTAACAGCAGGTTTTGTGACTTAAGACATAATCAAGCACAAAATTTCACCATACTCCCAAGTCTGTATTTTTTTGCTGTGAATTTCCAGTTTGGTAATGCCACCCTGAAATAGGGAGTTTGGACAGACCGTTAGTAGCTACATAACTATTCCTGCTTAGCCTGGTTGGTTATAACATTAACCAATCAGACAGATACTCTTGGCTACCTGAGGGGAAGAGGGAGGAGCCGAGAAGCAGCAGAATTGAAGCAGAGCAGGTTGGGGTAGCAGCAGAGAGAGAGAGAGCGGAGAGAGGCAGAGACCAATCTGAATGTTGCGGTGTGAGAGCAACATTCAAATTGAGCTGCTCTCGGCTCACTTTGCCAGCGGGCGGGGTGCTGCACTGTGAGCCGAGAGCAGCCACATTCAAACCCCCCTGTGTAGTTGCATATTTGGCAACTACACAGTTATCTCTCACCACAACCATTTTCAGAAAAATGTTTCACTTTTTACTTTTGAAGATAGAGGCAAAACTTTAACATCCAGAAGCATCTTGAACATGAATAGACTAGCAGTCCACTCACCAGGAGTCACGGCGACCAACTGCGTGAAAGCCCTGCAAGTCAGGAGCGCGGCGACCAATCACGTGCAAGCCCTGCAGGCCGCTAGTTAGAATAGTCATAGATCTGCACATACTTAAGTAGGTGTAAGATTTAAAAACTCTTTCCAAGCAATTGTAAGGCAATGGCAGTTTTTTTTTTTTTTTTTGATAAAAAGCCAAAATATACTATTTTGGGCAATACATATTTGTTTTTGAGGTGATTTTAGAGCCACCGGAGTGCACCTTTAAAAAGCAGCTGAAAACTTTTTTTGTTTAATGAGGATTTCCGTTGAGTTTCAACTGTTTTTTAATGGTAAGTCTGATATTTTAAAATTATTTTAATCTTATGTTTTAACTTGTTTTTGTATTTTTAAAACTATTTTTATTTATCAGCTTCCTTTTATTTCATTTTATTGTACAGCGCTTTGTGACTATGTCTCCGAAAAGCATTTCATAAATAAACTTTACTTATTTGGCAATCGGAGAAAGTGCCATGCCAGTGTCTCTTTAGCTTAGCCGTTCCTAATGCTGCTCTGAGACATGCGCTGGCCTGCCATATTCTGAGTGTTTCTTCTTTTTTTTTTTTTTCATACAGTGCTTCTTGTGGGTTATGTGTCATGTCAAGGTCTTTCCTTCCATCTTTGTTATAAAATCCAAATGAGGTCCGACATGTGAGCTAACTGCTTCCTAACTTTCAAAGCTGGCTGCAAGTCTCTGAGACAAGCTATGGCTTCACTTGACTGGGTGCCTTCTTTGTGCCATCTAGTGAACTGAAAACACCACTGATTAACTGATAACTCAAAAGTATATGTAAGTGCATTTTTAAAAAAAAAAATAAAAGATCGATCTGTGCATTTGTGCCAAGTATCGCGATCCTTCACTGAATCGATCTTCTTTCCCACCCCTAGTCGACAACATCAACCAATCGTTGCAGCCCCAATGCGCATAACCATCATCTGCAGTTTTACCCCAGCCTGACAGGTAGCACAAATGTGCTGACTTGTCAGTCTGTTCACTGGTTATATGCTAAAGGCAAAAAAACAAGACCCACATGCAATGTAGCAACGGCACTGGTGATTGCACAAAGGTGAGAGAAGAACTACGTTTACTGCTTTTACCGCTAATCGTCTTATTTTTCTCTCTGGCCTCATCCTGTCACATTTCTTTTAATTTTTTTTAGGCTGTGCCACTAGAGCCACCTTTTGAATGGGAGGATGGATGTTACACGTGCATAGTCAGCGCGCACAATCAACTAGGGGTGGGTTCAAAAGATCGAGACAACGATCTGGATCGATCCACGCTTGACTGAGCAAACATCGAGCCACAGAATCTGTGGTTTGATCTTTTAATATAATGCTTTTACGTCTGTGAACGTCTGCAGAGTCTGATTGGGTTGAAACCGGGTCAGTGAGCCAGAACAGCGGCAAAGAACCAGAAAGACCCAGAGTGCTAACGGAGCTAACAGCTAACAAGCTAACGGATATGCTAGTTCTTCTGTGGTGTTAAAATGGTTCTCATCTGGCAACAGTTCCCTGCGGTGCACGTCTTTACTTTCGTGTTTTCATGAGCGGAGTTGTGCGTGTCTCTTAATTTATCAACTAAAGTCACCGTAAAGACTATCCTCAACAGTTTCCTAATATTTTTCATAAAGTGGGGATAAATGGTTTTGTACTACGTGCAGCACTATGTTGGAACATAAAGTCTACGACTGATAAACACTTGAAACGGAAAATGCAACGAGACTGGCTGAAACTCATGAACAGACAGACTTTGAGCTGCTGAGATTGTAAGTAAAATATCATTTGTTTTAACATTTGTGTCATAAATCAATAATTCATCCAGCATCATGGTGTTTTCTTTTACAAACTATGGATACAGTAGTTCACTGTCGGGTAAGCACTGTGAATAAATGCAGAATAAAGGTGTATTTTATGAGATTATGGACTTGTAGCACTCAAGTGAGCGATTTGAAGATAATAATAAATCACAATAAATTGAAAATGGCAGAATGAATAAAGACTGCAGTACGAGCCATTTTACTCAATAGAACTAAGCTGAAATGAACAAATCTTCCCAGGAAATGAATTGAAACCCTTTTCAAAAATTGAAAGTTAATTTGAAGTTAAAATATAAACAACAAAAAATAAAAAACTAAATTATTAAACACTACTGTGGTGTGGGGATTTAAAAATATAATTAATTTTACTGTGAAATATATTCTCCTTTTCATCTCCCCCTTCAGATCTGTGAAGACTGGGTTTCCACTCCAAGGTCCATCCTGCACTGAGGCCTTCTGAAGGGATGAGGTTGTCAGTGGAGGAGCCGTCCCTGCTTCATTGTGGATTTCAGCGCAGAAGAAGAGCTCAAATTTTTCAGGGGTCTTAGTTTTCAAATTCAAGATTCAAGAAGGTGCCGCCATCATTTTCTCCATACTCTAACATGCATTCAATGCAATTTAGTTGTTGTAATGACTAATTCTTTTATTTGTTTTTTTTAATTTAAGTTCTCAGCTAGAATACAATGTTGGTCATTTTTTGACAACTTTACTGAGCATTTAATTCTACATAAATCACTGTTTAACATGAAATTTTGGGCAATCCTGTGCTTTTCTTGTGGCGTTACATAGAACAGCATCACTGTAAACTATGGAAAAAGCAGCCACTTTAAAATCTGTACTTCCTCACACAGCTTTCAGTGCAGAAAACCTCTAAAAATGTCACTTTTGGTAAAAGCTCCCACAAATTCAGGCTTTTTGGGCCACAACAATCACAAAAACAGCCGACGAAATCCTGGAGGGACTGAAATACAGTGAGATTATGTCTACATGCTTCATACTTTGAATTTGTTTACCGACTCTGGGTTGTTGACGTGACACTACATACCATTTGCACTAAAGAAAGCACTTGTGAGCACTTTGTGAAATCATAAATTAAATAATAAAAAGTGCATTATTGTAACCAATTTGGGGTCAGTTCTTTGTGTGATAATTTAAGTATTAACAAAGTTAGAGTATTCATCCATTCATTCATCTTCTTCTGCTTAATCCTTTTCGGGTCGAGGGGGGCTGTAGCCTATCCCAGCATCTTTGGGCGAGAGGCAGGGTCCACCCTGGACAGATCACCAATCCATCACAGGGCCAACACAGAGAGACAGACAACCATTCACTCTCACAGTCATACTTAAGGACAATTTAGAATCCCCAGTTTTGATGCCAATTATCCTAACTTGCATGTTTTTGGCATGTGGGAGGAAACCGGAGAAATCCCGGAGTAAACCCACGCAGACACGGGGAGAACATGCAAACTCCACACAGATCACTGTTGGTCGGGGGCTGGGATCGAACCCAGGATCCCCCGGCCAAGGGTGAGTTGCTGTGCTGCCGCAGTGCTAACCACACCGCCACCCCCCCCCCCCCCCCAAAAAAAAAAGTTATTAGAGTATTCTTGGTACAATTTGCAGCATTAGGTCTTGGAAGTTTTTTTGTTTTTTTTTCTGGCAAGTAAAATGGCTATTAAAATGGTAATTTCCCAGGTCAAATTGGGATTGGATCAAATCGGAATTGAATCGATTCAGAATCTCAAGAATCGGAATCGAATAGATTCTGGAAATTAGGGATCGTTCCCAGCCCCTACAATCAACGTGGTCACAAAATTTCAGCAGCAAGCGCACAGCTGTGAATGGATCCGGTGGAGTCTCGCAGACTGGAGAGGATGATGAAATTTACATCACACAAGCCTCGCGCTCAAACAGACATGCAAAGCATAAAGCCAGCTTTAGATTTTGGGGCACATCTTCTTGATCAGTAAACATATTCTGGATCACTTTTTTTTTTCAAATACCATCAGTTTTTTTATTTATACATTTTTTGCTAATGTTGTAATAAACAACAGATTAATCAACCTGAAAATACACACATACAACTTATGATGCTCTGTCAACTAACATTTTAAGCAGTGGCCACGTGTTTTTTTCCCTTCTCAGTTCTCATCCTTAGAGCTCAAGTTTATTCATTTAAACCTTACATTTTCCAGGTATTGCAGACTATGTTTGGGGAGGTTTCTCATGTAGCAATGTAAACAATAGCCTTGGGTAAAAAGGATAATTTGGCAACAGACAAAATTTTCCTTAACCAATGACCTGAATTTTAGGAAGAGTTAGGTGTGTCAACAGGACAAAGGCTCAAAGCACATAGGTGAATGAACAGGCAAATGATTAAAAAAAAAAAAGCTGGTGAATATTTGGTAATGAGCAGAGCTGCTGATAAGATAATGTGCTGAAGCATGAATAGAGTGAAACACAAAGAGGAGAAACACCAAGTAACCTCACCATTTATATATTGCTTGTATCAGGCTAATGGCATATACATATGCATATATACACTACCGTTCAAAAGTTTGGGGTCACCCAGACAATTATTTTGTGTTTTCCATGAAAAGTCACACTTATTTACCACCATGTTGTAAAATGAATAGAAAATATAGTCAAGACATTGACAAGGTTAGAAATAATGATTTGTATTTGAAATAATAATTTTTTCCTTCAAACTTTGCTTTCGTCAAAGAATCCTCCATTTGCAGCAATTACAGCATTGCAGACCTAACATGATTGCACAAGGGTTTTCTAATCATCCATTAGCCTTCTGACGCAATGAGCAAACACATTGTACCATTAGAACACTGGAGTGATAGTTGCTGGAAATGGGCCTCTATACACCTATGTAGATATTGCACCAAAAACCAGACATTTGCAGCTAGAATAGTCATTTACCACATTAGCAATGTATAGAGTGTATTTCTGATTAGTTTAAAGTTATCTTCATTGAAAAAAAGTGCTTTTCTTTCAAAAATAAGGAAATTTCTAAGTGACCCCAAACTTTTGAACGGTAGTGTACATACAGTGCATCTTGAAAGTATTAACAGCACTTCAGTTTTTCCACATTTTGTTATGTTACAGCCTTATTCCAAAATGGATTAAATTCATTTTTTTCCTCAAAATTCTACACACAATACCCCATTATGACAACGTGAATAAAGTTTTTTTGAGATTTTTGCAAATTTATTAAAAATAAAAAACTAAGAAATCACATGTACATAAGTATTCACAGCCTTTGCCATGGAGCTCAAAATTGAGCTCAGGTGCATCCTGTTTCAACTGATCATCCTTGAGATGTTTCTACAGCTTAATTGGAGTCCACCTGTGGTAAATTCAGTTGACTGGAAATGATTTGGAAAGGCGCACACCTGTCCATGTAAGGTCCCACAGCTGACAGTGCATGTCAGAGCACCAACCAAGCATGAAGTCAAAGCAATATCTGTAGACCTCAGAAACAGGATTGTCTTGAGGCACAGATCTGGGAAAGGGTACAGAAAAATTTCTGCTGCTTTGAAGGCCCCAAAGAACACAGCGGCCTCCATCATCTATAAATGGAAGAAGTTTGGAACCACCAGGACTCTTCCTAGAGCTGGCCAGCCATCTTAACCGAGCAATCGGGGAAGAAGGGCCTTAGTCAGGGCGGTGACCAAGAACCCGATGGCCACTCTGTCAGAGCTCCAGCATTACTCTGTGGAGGGAGGAGAAGCTTCCAGAACAACAACCATCTCTGCAGCAATCCACCAATCAGGCCTGTATGGTAGAGTGGCCAGATGGAAGCCACTCTTTAGTAAAAGGCACATGGCAGCAAACCTGGAGTTTGCCAAAATGTACCTGAAGGACTCTCAGACCATGAGAAACAAAATTCTCTGGTCTGATGCGACAAAAAATTAACTCTTTGGAGTGAATGCCAGGCATCATGTTTGGAGGAAACTAGGCACCGCTCATAACCATGCCAGTGGTGGTGGCAGCATCATTCTGTGGGGATGTTTTTCAGCAGCAGGAATTGGGAGACTAGTCAGGATAGAGGGAAAGATGAATGCAGCAATGTACAGAGACATCCTGGATGAAAACCTGCTCCAGAGCGCTCTCGACCTCAGACTGTGGCGACGGTTCATCATTCAGCAGGACAATGACCCTAAACACACAGCCAAGATATCAAAAGAGTGGCTTCAGGACAACTGTGAATGTCCTTGAGTGGCCCAGCCAGAGCCCAGACTTGAATCCAATTGAACATCTCTGGAGAGATCTGAAAATGGCAGTGCATCAACGCTTCCCATCCAACCTGATGGAGTTTGAGAGGTGCTGCAAAGAGGAATGGGTCAAACTGCCCAAAGATAGGTGTGCCAAGCTTGTGGCATCATATTCAACAAGACTTGAGGCTGTAATTGCTGTCAAAGGTGCATCAACAAAGTATGGAGCAAAGGCTGTAAATATATATATATATATATACACACATGTGATTTCATAGTTTTTATTTTTAATAAATTTGCAAAAATCTCAAAAATTCTTTCACATTGTAATTATAGGGTATTGTGTGTAGAATTTTGAGGAAAAAATGAATTTAATAAGGCTGTAACATAAAATGTGGAAAAAGTGAAGCGCCGTGAATACTTTCCAGATGCACTGTACATATGCATACACACATACATATATACACATACATACATACATACATGCATGCATACATATATATAAAGCATGACCTGGAAAGGGTCATTTAATCCCAAAGTTTCTAGTCACCGTCAAAAGGCTACAGGAGCAGCTAAAGGAAATGCTAAGGACAGTTTGTGCTTCCACAGGACGTAATCAGTTTTAAGTTCTTCTCCCACTTGATGTGTTCAAAAATGAAGAGTACATCACAGCATTGCACCTCTGTAATTGTCCATTACAGATCATCCCAAGCCATGTTTCATGAGACATTAATTCAGAAATCCTGACACAGACAATTACATCTAGCGGAGATTAGTGTATTAATATCTGGTATGGGCAAAATGCAGCATGCATTCCATTTCATTAACAGCTTTACATTACTGGTTAAAACAGTAAGTCGTTGATGAAAAACAACAAAATGTACAATGTGATCCGTAAGCACATTAACACACACTCAGGCTTAGACCAGGGCCAAAGGTGACATGTGTGTGTAGTTATGATGCACCACAAAGAGAGCCAACACACTTTCAGCTGAATCATCTCCCTGTTCCACTAACTGCCATCAGATCAGTGTGTGTATTTATCGCTCTACCAAACACACGTCACATGACATCAAGCATTTTTCTGTGTGGTCATGTGACACACCCACCACCCTCCTGGCCCCTCCTTCTTCCAACTGCTCCTACCAATGTGGAAACCATGGCAACGGCCAGTTGGAACCAGTTTGTGACACATAGTGTTCATTTTGTGTGAAGTGTGAGGCAGAGTTCAGGTGCTGCTGTGGGAGAAAATGGAGCCCAGGCCTCAGGAGCCTCAAAGTTTTCAAAATGGGGGCAGGCTGCAGACAACCACACAGTGACTTCCTGTATGACTCCTGCCAGACCACTCACTACTGCAAAGTTTGAGAGAAATGTGAAACTCCAATAAACAATAGCTCTGTGTAAAACCAAACACTGCATGATGAAATCTTGAACATACTGCACATAAATGATATTTGAGGTTGCACAAAAAAGCGAGAATGATTTTTCTTGATTGCCTTTTCTACTTAATGATGCATCTACATTAGTTATGCCAACTATTCCTACCATCTTATAATCACACAGTTTGCAAGAAGTTAAAGAACATAAAATGCTTAAAACCAGTTTCTAAAATGAAAGCATAGGGAAACAAATTTTACTGCCCAAGATGCCCGTGGCAGTATTATGTAAAATGAAATTCCCCACACCCAAGACCCAAAGGTCTCAGCACTTCTGTGATCATGACTAAACAACAATTGACCAAATTAAACTTTCCAATCTTTTTCAGTTTCCTCACCTTTTGGATGTGCTCATGTCAACTGGTTCATCTCCAGTCTGCACCTCCACCTTGATGGTGGCCTTCACTTCCCCAGCCTTCAGGATGCTGGCTGCTACCTTAGCAGTCTGCTCACTCCTCAGCCTAACCCCCTCAGCTCCAGATCCCACAAGGGCCAGTGGGGTCCCAGTTGCATCACCTTTCTCCAGCTTAACTCTTTTACTGTCCGTGTCCACCAGGGAGGCAGCAAGGGCAGCGTGGTCCCTTTCCAGAGCCCGCTTCTGGCTGCGCGTTTGACGCACCGCCTCCTCTGACATGGCTGCTCTCACCCTGTAGGCAGACAGAGGAAAAATTAGAAGGGTTTGGGCAGAAGTGAATATTATTTTGCACAATTTAAATCACACAGATCATTTTTAATCAAGAAGTTTGTTTTATATGACTGTGTGGGTCAAAGTAAAACTTGCTTGTCCCACCTTCAAGTTAAACTTCCTTTTCATTTTTGTCAACAATAGCTCACTAATGTGTGCTGTTATCTAACAGCTTTGCTGTTATCGAATCCTGAAATGAGTAAATTACCAAGACCTTTTTTTTAACTTTAGGCCCTCTATCACAAGAATTGCTTCAAATGTGAGTCCAGGTCAAGCAAGAAAGTAGTAGCCCTATGCACAGTTAGAGATAAACTGTTGGCCACATTACTTTGGCTGGGGAACAACTGAGCCCTAAAAATCAAGGCTGTAATATTGGTTGCAGATGTAAACTTTAAAGTTACCGTATGTCAGGCTGCAAATCTCCATGGAAAAATTGGTGTCAGATGATTTTCTACATGTAACCATTATTGATATAGGGTTACAACATATTTCATTACTAATCATTAATAAATAATGACGACCATAATTTTCTAGAAGTCTTGGCAAAAACAATAGACTTACAACTGCAGATTAGAATGTCCACAATAATGCAATTCTAAATATAACTAATGAATGTTTGCCGTTACATGGAAAGTATATATAGCTTTTCCTACAGCCAGTGTGCCAGATGCTGCCCCAAATCTCACTCAGTGCAGCAGCAGCAGAGGATGACAGACCCACTTCATTTCTGAGAAAAACCTATTACACAGCAGAAAAATAGCACCAGCACTGTGTAAACCTGACACAAAGCACACCAATGCTGGCCATGTAGTCACAAAACACTTGAACACTTCAAGACAATCTGAAAAATCTTAAGAGAAGATACTTTTAACAAGGATGAGCATATAAAAATCTTATGTACTTAAAAGGTCTTACGGCCTGAGCCATCAATTGCATGTATAATTCAGCAAGCTAACTCAAAGTTTTGAGTTTGTAACATCAATGCAGTGCATGTTTTAACCACATAAAATAACAATCATAGGTCATATGTATACAATTAAATTTATAAAATCCTCACTTCAAAGAAATACACACTGGTCTTCATTTATCAAAAATGGATATTGTTCACATCTGATGAATCTCGTGCCATCGATCAGTCATTGATAAATCTGATTGCTGAAAATGATCGTCATTAAAATACCAGGCCCCTGCCTCGCCCCCAGCGTTTATGACACATCAGAACATAATTAATAATTCAACTAGCATGATAGTGTTTTCTTTTACAAACTATGGATACAGTAGTTAACTGTTGGTTAAAAGCTGTAAATGAATGCAGAATAAAGGTATATTTTTAGTCAGGACTTCATGACAGAGGCAGCTGCCTTCATGTAATGTTTGCATTGAATGACATTTAATTTTAGTCTCTAGCACTTGAGAGATTTGAAGATAATAATAATAACAACAACAACAAGAGCACTCTGTTTTCTTCGACAATTTCAATACTTACTGACAAAGAGCAGTTTTCAACTTTTCAATATAATTATTGTGGCAGAATCAAATTATGATAAAGCCATCATGCACAAATTATATAACAAAGTATACAACCCATAGTTGTAGGGCAGGATCCCAAAGTGAACCTATGTAGCAAGTTTGGTGACCCTAGAGAGCTTTACGCGTTCTATAGTAAGAGAGCATAGGGATTGTCAACCTTGACCTCGGACCTTTTGATCGCAAACCTGTAGTCAGAGGTTATGGTCTCAGAGTGAACCTGTGTAGCAGGTTTGGTGACCCTAGCTTTTTGCTGTTGAGATGGTTTATAAGCCATTTTAATGGTGACCTTTGACCTTACAAGCCCAAAACCAGTTACATTTCAGGGTCACAAGATGAACCTGTGTACCAAGTTTGGTGACCCCAACTTTACTCGTTGTACAGTAATAAGGCATAGGAAATGTTAACCTTAACCTTTTGATCCCAAACCCATAGTCAGAGGTCAGGATCCCAAGGTGAATCTGTGCACCAGGTTTGGTGGCCTTAGTTTTACTCGTTTTATAGTAATAGTGCAAATGGAATGCTAACCTTGAACTTTGACCTTTTGACCCCAAATTCATAGTCAGAGGTCAAGATCCCAAGGTGAATCTGTGTAGCAAGTTTTGTGACCCTAGCTTTCTTTGCTGTTAAGATATAGTTTATAAGCTATTTTGATGTTGACCTTTGACCTTGCAATCCCAAACCCATAGTCACACTTCAGGGTCACAGGGTGAACCTGTGTACCAAGTTTGGTGACCCTAGCTTTACTCGTACAGTAATAAGACAGAGAATGGTAACCTTGACCTTTGGACCCCAAACCCATAGTCAGAGGTCAGGATCCCAAGGTGAACCTGTGTACCAGGTTTGGAGGTCCTAGCTTTACTTGTTTTATAGTAACAGTAAATGAAGCATTTACCATAGTGCAATGGCAATGTTAACTTTGACCTCTCAGGTTCAGGTTACTTTATTTGTACCCGTAGGTAGATTTGTTGTCTCTGACCCCTTGAACCCAAACCCATAGTAAGGTCTGGGTGTAAATCACCCAACATGTGTATTAGATGCAATTACTGTATCAATTTGAAAAACCTACATCATTTCTTTCAGTAGTTGTGTTTAGAAGATTGAGGAAAAATCTGACCTTTGACCTCAAGGTCATCCAATCAGAGTGAAATTGCAATATGTGCATCATCAGAGTATATCAAACCATGGTAACAAGTTTCAAAACAATTAGATCAAAACTGTAAGAGTTGATTTCACAAGACAGTAAAGCCTTATTCATGCTGCATTTCCCCGCTGGTCCGCATGCGCTTTGGACAAGCCCGGCACACACAAGGCGTTGTACATGCTCACTTTTTTCCCCATCTACCAGGCCAAGTAGTTGACGCATACGCACAACTGTTATTTGTAGTTTTGCTCCAGCCCTGTGCAAATGCGCTAACCCGCCAGTTTGTTCACCAGCTATAAACACGAGAGCGACGCACATTTTTTTCTAAGAACAGCAATGGCGTCGTTTCAAGGAAAAGGAGAAATTACCGTTTTCCAATGCTCTTCTCCACTCCAGCAGCTGCTGCAAAAGGATTCATGTATGTTTATTCTCGTCTTCTGTGTCCTCATCATCTTCCTCGTCTACTTTGTCTTTGTGTGCTGTGTTAGTAGCGCCACCTCATGAATGGGACATTCAGTCTTGCGAATGCGCCGTCAACCCGTTCAGGTCGTGGCCAGGCCACGCGGTCATAAAATTTGGCCTGCACATGGTTGTCCACAGTAGAGCCCTGCGGACACCAGCGGACTGGAGACAATGACGTAAATTTCATCACACAAGGTTTCCGGTTGCACGTACGCGGACAGTGGAGGTGCAACATGAATCCAGCTTTACTGTCTATGAAGTAAGGTGAAACAGGAGGTCATAGGTCAGGACTACAACGCCTGCAAAAATTATCCCATGAGAACCAAATTGCAATATGCGCATCCTCAGTATATATCAAACCATGGTACCAAGTTTCAAAACAATCAGAACAAAACTGTAGGAGGAGTTGATTTCACAAAGGTGGGACAGACAGACGGACGGACGGACGGATGGACTGACTGACCATGACATAATCCCCCTTCGGTCTTTGCCCAAAGGGCTCTTTGACCCTTTTGAGCTTCGACCGGCGGGGGATAATAAAAATGCATTAGTACCTCCGCCAAGGAGATAATGTAATCGGGGTGGTTTGTCTGTCTGTCCAGCCGTCTGGTTGTTAGCAGGATTACGCAAAAACTACTGGATGGATTTGGATGAAATTTTCACCAGAGGTAGCCCTTGGGCTAGAGAGGAACCCCTAACATTTTGGTGATGATCTGAGAATGTATACCTCCACCAAGGCTCTTATCTTCTCACAGTGTGTTAGCAAGAATCCTCCAAAACTACTGGATAGACTTTCTTGCAATTTTCACTAAACTGGCTCGTGGCCTACATACGAACCCATTACACTTTGGAGGTGATCCATGATGGACAGAAGGAGCCTTGGTGGAGGTATGTGCTCTGAGTGCTTTTCTAGTCTTTAGAATAATGTTCCTTTAATCAAAAATGTAATGTATGTAATCGAGGTGGTTTGTCCGTCTGTCTGTTTGTCCATCCATTAGCAGGATTACGCAAAAACTACTGCATGGATTTTGATGAATTTTCACCAGAGGCAGCCTTTGGATCAAGGATGAACCCATTAAATTTTGGTGATGATCTGAGTGCGCATACCTCCACCAAGGACCTTGGCTGTATTTGTGAAGCAGGATTACACAAAAACTACTGCATGCATTTGGATGAAATTTTCACCAGAGGTGGTCCTTGGCCTAGAGAGAAACCCATAACATTTTGGTGATGATCCCAGAATGCATACCTCCACCAAGGCTCTTATCTTCTCACACTGTGTTAGCAAGAATACTCCAAAACTACTGGATGGATTTGGATGAAATCTTTCACCAGAGATGGTCCTTGGCCTAGAGAGGAACCCACAACATTTTGGTGATGATTCAAGAATGCATATCTCCACCAAGGCTCTCATCTTCTCACAGTGTGTTAGCAAGAATCCTCCAAAACAAACTCATTACATTTTGGTGGTGATCCATGAGGAATGGAAGGAGCCTTGGTGGAGGTATGTGCTCTCTGAGTGTTTTTCTAGTTGTAACTGATTTTGGATAATTTCTTTATGTGATAATTTATGTATTAAAGTTAGAGTATTCCTGGTAAAATTTGCAGTGTCTAAGAATTTTTTTTCCTGGCAAGTAAAATAGCTATTAAAATGGTAATTTTCCTGACTGAATCAGGATTGGATTGAAATGGAACCAATTCTGGAAATTGGTGATGATTCCCAGCCCTAATCTGTGCAATTGATTTTTTTTTTCAGTATGTAATTTAAAATGTAAAAAAAAAAAAAAGACATGGCGTATGGCGAAATATACTGTATTTCTCGTCCAGTGTTTTAACCACGCTTCTGAAGCCTTCGTTGCTCACAGTATTTATCGGACACAGCGGGAGGTGGATGGATATGGTGAAGCTCTGCAGGGTCGATGCTACGGTTGCCTGGGTCGGCGCCAGACACCGCCTGCGATTTAGTACAGTGACATTAGCTTTAGCCTTCATGCATTTATCATACTTGTGTTTGTGGTGTTTTTTCAGGTGGCTGAATAAGCTAGTTGTGATGCCCTGCAGCACAGACACAACTTTATGGCACTCTTTGCGTATAATTTCTTTTTGGTCAACATCACTTGTCCTGAATGCAAAATAGGTCCAGACAATGGATGGTGACCCCTTTTGAGGCAATAGCTCCTCACCTCCAAGTGTTGCTGTACTGTCACCTTCTGCTCCCCACATCTGGTTTGTTTCATCATCACACCAGTCTGCTATGATAACTTAAAGGCTGCCGCTACAGGGTGCACCATCTTGTCAGTTCTGCAGCTTAATGTTGCCCCAATGTTCATTCGCCCCCTGGTGGTCAGGTGACCGTTGGTTGAGAAAATGCTTTATTTGATATTCAGCACAGCTCGCATTTTAAATGTCAGCATTGCCGACGATCATGTTAATTTAATTGTGGCAGTCAAAATTGTGATTGTGATTAAAATTCGATTTTTGATTGTGCAGCGCGGTGGCGGAGTGGTTAGCACTGCGGCAGCACAGCAACTCACTCTTGGCCGGGGGATCCTGGGTTCGATCCCAGCCCCCGACCAACAGTGATCTGTGTGGAGTTTGCATGTTCTCCCTGTGTCTGCGTGGGTTTACTCCAGGATTTCTCCGGTTTCCTCCCACATGCCAAAATAACATGCAAGTTAGGTTAATTGGCATCAAAAACTGGGGATTCTAAATTGTCCTTATGTATGACTGTGAGAGTGAAAGTGAATGGTTGTCTGTCTCTTTGTGTTGGCCCTATGATGGACTGGCGATCTGTCCAGGGTGTACCCTGCCTCTTGGCCAAAGATGCTGGGATAGGGTCCAGCTCCCCCGCGACCCGAAAAGGATTAAGCGGAAGAAGATGAATGAATGATTGTGCAGCCCTATTTGAGGGTGAGTCCAGCAATCTTATGGAGAAAGCTCATTTCAGCTGCTTGTATCCACAATCTCATTCTTTTGATCATTACCCAAAGCTCATGATCACAGGTGAGGGTAGGAACGTAGATTGTCCAATAAATCGACAGCTTTGCTTTAGAGCACAGCTCCTTTTGCACCACAACAGACTGGTACAACGTCCACATCACTGCAGATGTTGCTCCGATCCGTCTGTCAATCTCTCGCTCCACTCTCCCATGCATAATATGTTATGTATCTACATAAGAGTGCACCGAGCCCAGCCCACCCATGAGCGAGGGTGGTGCCCATGATCTGGGGGCTCTCCAGCCCCACCCAGTGGCAGAAAATGCCATAGTATCAGCTCCTGTCACGGAGCCACTTGCAGACATGGCTGCACCCGCATGGCACAACAAAACTTAAGTGCAAGGTAACAAGTCTGTGCATAAAACTAATCGTGTAACCATCGCATGTAACTGAAGAGACTCAACTTTTATATAAACTTGGATGTCCATGCACTTTCAAAATAACAAGCTCACATTATACTTACTGTTAATCAAAAAGTAGTCACGTAGTAAAGAAAATTTATTACCTCCGCCAGGCCGAAAAGGCCAGGAGGAGGTTATGTTTTTGCCAGGGTTTGTGTGTTTGTCTGTTTGTCTGTCTGTCTGTCTGTCTGTCTGTTTGTCTGATGGTTAGCAAGATAACTCAAAAAGTCTTGGACGGATTTGCATGAAACTTTCAGGCATTGTTGGAAATGGTACAAGGAAGAACTGATTAAATTTTGGGGGTGATCCGGTTCACCATCTGGATACAGGAATTTTTTTAAAGCATTTTTCAACACTGTGACATAGGGCCATTTTCAACATGTGCGCAGGCGCAATGGAGGGCGCTGGTCGTCGTGTCTGCAACACAAACTCTGCGTTCTTCAACGTTTTAGACACAAAAGCACGCGGAAAACACTGCTGGCCTGGGCCCGCCAGCGTGCTTGTGTTTGCGCGCAACTGCAAAACTTCACACGGGCAGCTGTCCGCCGACGGATTCTTTGGCAGAAATTCCCCAGCCAGCCATAGGAGCTGCGCATTTGGCAGAAATTCCCCGGCCAGCCATAGGAGCTGCGCATTTGGCAGAAATTCCCCGGCCAGCCATAGGAGCTGCGCATTTGGCAGAAATTCCCCGGCCAGCCATAGGAGCTGCGCATTTGGCAGAAATTCCCCGGCCAGCCATAGGAGCTGCGCATTTGGCAGAAATTCCCCGGCCAGCCATACGCGCTGCGCAATAACGAGCTCTCTGCCGGCGAAGCTTCTAAATTCTCGTTTGCCGCGGAGCGAAACCCCAAAATAATATAATATAAAACCCACGGCAACCTGTCTACCCAATTTGCATCCGTCAGTGGAGGAGATGGACACAACAGCAACACTTCAGTTTATTACCTCCGCCAAGGAGGCAATGCTTTTACTAGTGAACCACTAATCCTATCACTATCAGATTGATTGTCATTGATTAATTGTGTGTTTATTGCACTGTCCCTGTCAAATAAACAAATAATTATTGTGAATCCAATTGCTAGTCATATGTTTACATGCTCAAGGAATCTGAAAACGTACACACAAACACTGTATGGGGGGAATTGTGGCGCTTGGCGGAGGTCTGCGCTCTCCGAGTGCTTTTCTAGTTTATAACATGTTCCACACAGCAATTCAGTGCTATTCCATTCATAAATTTAAAAAAAAACTGAAATAAAAAAGGCATTACATAGAAAAAAATACAAATAGAAGATGCAACATAGACATGCAACAAGATGTACCATGAATCGTTTTGCCTTCAAATCGTTACTGGCCGAATCATAAATCAAATTGTGAGACCACTTACGATTCACACCTCTAACATGTTGCAGATTTAATTGGTCAGTTGCACGCTTTTTGATTACAGATAGATTTATTTTTCTAATCATGTTATCAATCAACTCAAAAATATTCTATTTATTCATTTTTTCGGTTCTTTATCCTTCTACTTTTACAGCGAAAGTAGGGCTGGGCAATAAAACGATAATGATAATTACCGCGAAATAACTCTTCCTTGATAGAGACATAAAACATTTCCAATAAAACTTCAATAGAACTCATTCGTTCCATGTTTTGACAGACAACATAAAAAGCCAATGAAAAAGAGAATACACCGCACCGACCCAATCATGTGACTGAAAGTCACGTTCGATTGACTCACACAACAGCGTGCATAGGCGTGTACGACCAGCACGTAGCCGGGGCTTAGCCTAGTACACCTGCTAATGTTTGGGCTAGCACAGTCGTGTAGGAGAAGACAGAAAACATTAATGAAAAGCCCAGTGACAGCATTACCAAAGAAAACACCAAAATGGACATCACCCAATGCTCAGTAGATGAGGAGATTGTTGGGGGGAAAAAAAAAAAACACAGTCCAAAGAATTCAGTAATGTGGAAATATTTTGGCTATTTAAAGTCTGACAAGAAGCAGCTTAGCGTGCACTGCAAACTGTCAAGCACGTTCCCACAAAATCAGGTAAACACTACAAATCTTTTTTTACCATTTGAAGCAGTGCTATGCTGTTGAGCAGGGTTGTACTACACTGTGAACGGGACCAAACGGACCGAAAGGGACTCCCATGAGCCCAGCCCCCTAGAAAACATCCAAATGATGAATGAAATCATTTTTTATGGGACACCAAATGCCCCAAAAAGCAATTAAATCATTTTTATTTTAATACTTAATGACAAATAGCCATTCTTGTAGTAACTAGTGTCACACAAAATACCCAAATAGCACATTAAATTATAACTAATGGGGCCAAGTGACATCAAGTCAACTAATGGACACATTTACAAATATTCCAGACCCAGGGGAAAAAAAACAAATATTCCACACCTACTGTAATATATTCCTTGAAATTTAATTGAATGATTTCAGTGTTTTGTATCCCGTTCAGACACCAGGGTTTCCTCTGGTAACATTTCTGGGTGGCAGCCCGCCACGCTTGAATTTTTTCTACCACTCTATGAGGAAACATAAATTTAAGAAGAAAAATATGACGGTCCGCAAGCATGCACATGAACAATGCGCGTGACCGTCATCCGCGCGGAGTCCAGAAGTTCAGAAGTGCCCCACCCGCGTGACTGTTTCAGTCACTAGGCAGAGTGTCTCACTAGCGTCACTGTCCGAGAGAAACATGAGCTTATTAAAGTACTTCAAATGCAGGAAAAAAAGCAGAAGAGATATGTCAGCACTGCAGGCATTTATCATGGTTTTAACCCGCTGGTAACGGGAGCAATAAAAAAGAGTCACTTAGTTAACAGGTGTGATTAGGAGCTTGAGCAGGTTCATTTTGTCTTCTTTTTAATTATTAGTTTTTTGTTTTTCTTTTTTGGACAAGAATAAAAAGATGTTTTTAAAGGCCTTAATTGATCTATTTGGAATGTAAAAGCAACAACTATTTATACCTCTGTGTAGGGCCTCTTTGAAATATGCTGTAATTTGAAATATTACCTCCTGAGGCTCAAGAGGTAAGGCAGGTCGACCAATAACGGGATGGTTGGCAGTTCGAATCCCGCTCTCCCCAGATATCCTGCCGTTGTGTCCCTGAGCAAGACACTTTACCCCCAATTGCTCCTGGTGGGTCTGGACAACGCCATGTTTGACAGCTATGCCACCATCAGTGTGTGAATATGTGGATAGCAGGATCTGTAAAGCACTTTGGTCATCTAGAGATGAGAATAAAAGTGCTATATAAGTGAATGTCATTTACCATTTTATCTTAGTTAATATTAACTAATTTCTTTTCATTATTATGTACCTGGCAAGTTAAGATGATCAAAATTCATAAAGTCAATGACTAATGCGTCAGCAGCCTTCAGACAAACTAAACGTGCCAACATTTGGATTTCAAAATAAGGGAGGTTTTTCCTGCTGTCTGGGTGGTGAGGAGATTTCTTAAAAAAACAAAAAAAACAAAACAACCTATAAATATATAGTAATATTATAACAGAAGTAACTGCATCTTTGGTCATTTCATTCATTCATCATGAGTGCTGCCAGCATTGCTGCAGAGGTTGAAGGGGTGGGGGGTGGGGGCCAGCCTGTCAGTGCTCAGACCATACGCCGCACACTGCATCAAATTGGTCTGCATGACTGTCGTCCCAGAAGGAAGCCCCTTTTAAAGACGATGCACAAGAAAGCCTGCAAACAGTTTGCTGAAGACAAGCAGACTAAGAACATGGATTACTGGAACCATGTCCTGTAGTCTGATGAGTCCAACATAAACTTATTTGGTTCAGATGGTGTCAAGCATGTGTGGCGGCAACCAGGTGAGGAGTACAAAGACAAGTGTGTCTTGTCTACAGTCAAGCATGGTGGTGGGAGTGTCATGGTTTGGGGCTGCATGAGTACTGCCGGCACTGGGGACCTACAGTTCATTGAAGGAACCATGAATGCCAACATGTACTGTGACATACTGAAGCAGAGCATGATCCCCTCCCTTTGGAAACTGGGCCGCAGGGCAATATTCCAACATGATAACGACCCCAAACACACCTCTAAGACGACCACTGCCTTGCTAAAGAAACTGAGGGTAAAGGTGATGGACTGGCCAAGCATGTCTCCAGACCTAAACCCTATTGAGCATCTGTGGGGCATCCTCAAACAAAAGGTGGAGGCGCGTAAGGTCTCCAACACCATGATGTTGCCATGGAAGAAGATTCCAGTGGCAACCTGTGGAGCTCTTGTGAACTCCATGCCCAAGAGAGTTAAGGTAGTGCTGGAAAATAATGGTGGCCACACAAAATACTTTGGGCACAATTTAGACATTTTCAGTTAGGGATGTACTCACTTTTGCTGCCAGCGGTTTAGACATTAATGGCTGTGTGTTGAGTTATTTTGAGGGGACATCAAATTTACGCTGTTATACAAGCTGTACACTGACTACTTTACATTGTATCAAAGTGTTATATCTTCAGTGTTGTCCCATGAAAAGATATACTAAAATATTTACAAAAATGTGAGGGGTGTACTCACTTTTGTGAGATACTGTAGTATAAAACTAACATATTCCAATTACAATAGTGTCATGTGTTTTCTGCCCCTCGCCGCCCGAAAAATATGCTGCCACCGCGCCAAGGTCTTTAAGCCAGAGGAAACTCTAAACAGTTTGTTGTTGAATCCCAATACTAACCGGTGTTGTTTGGCTGCAATCATCCTTCTCCACAATTGCACTGGAGAGACTTATAATTTCACATGGACTGATTGATACTATTTATTTCTAACGAGACAACATAAAAACAAGAACATCCAACAGAAAACAAGAATATCCAAATGCAGTCCAAAAAGGAACAGGATTGAAGCTACAAGCTTATCTTGCCCTGTCCCACCATTAACCAATTAATATACCTATATACCTGCTTGATCATATACACATATATACATACATAACCCTCACAACTAATAAAAACTTAATCAGCAAGGATGTGAATAAACAAATCTCTATACACATTTCAAGATCTTATTACTTATTAAAATAATAGAAAATTCAAAAATGAAAACACGAGTAAACAACATGGATGACAGCTGTACTGTAACGGCTGCTACATTTGGGCATGTACTTCATTCAGCTATCGGTAAATTGATGAGCAGAATATTATAAAATATTTATATTTTATGTTTTATAATTATTTGAAATGCAACTGTATAATGTTCTACACTACATTTGTCAAGTTCAACTTCTGACACAAAATAAATATTTAAAATTAATCTTGTTATAGCTTCACATAACACTTAGGAGTAAAAAGGAACCGACAGAAACAGTGATTTGATTAATATCACAATATACATCGATATCAATCAATATGGGAAAAATTTATTGTGACTGGAATTTTTTCTTATCGCCCAGCCCCAAGCGAAAGTAGATAAAGGGGCATATGTATTCAGTGAATGGCATGGCATGCACTAAGGACCAATAAAAGTGGCTACTTGTAAAACAAGCAACTGAAAACTACAATGCAAGGTGTGAAAATGAAAGTGTTTCTCAGCAATTTCAATAAAATGCTCGACACAATAAGGCTGTATTTTGTTATAGCAATTCACATCTCCATTTAGTCATTGTTTGTTTTATGATGAAACACAGCTGCCCATGCCTCTTTGCAAGATGTTGTGCTAACAGACCAGCTAAAGATTTAAAACTATGTGTAGATGAGTTTATACAGTGTGAAAATGCACACTGCTCTGGAACACAAGGGCAGAGGAGCCCTTCTGTACTATCCCTGGACACAAAGGCCATCGATCTGGCAGAGGTGACAGCTTGTGTGTGAGGGTGACACTGTGCGCTCATATACCACACACAGTTCTTTAGAAATCATAGTTCACTACATGGTGGCTGCACATTGCTCTAGCTCCAACGGTGTGGTGGTGAACCGTGTCCGATAGAATATGACTGTAAGCCTTTGGGACAGTGCAGTCAGATATCCCCATCACTAGGAAAGCTGCTACTAGTTTCTGGATCAGAGAAACCCCAAAGGACAAAGATGGCATTATGGAGCCAACATTTAATGTAATGGATGACTACTGCCAAGCAACCACATTTGTTGTACATGCATACGTATGCCGTTAGGTGTTGTTCGTGTACTGCATGATAGGTGGCGAAAAAAAAAATATGGCATAAGACAAGGATTTTGCTAGGAAACATTAAATATGATGCACTGAAAAAAAAAAAACCTTCTCAATATGGAGCTCTCACCATCAGCTAAGTCTATGGCACTGACAGTGAAGCCTAAGAGGGTTGGACACTAGGGGAAAAAAAAACAAGCAAAGTTCTCTTCCAGCCCAAAAGCAAGTGGTGTACTGTTAAATAGATCAAACATCAAGAACAAATGGGGAAAAGTGAGAATTTTAGAAGTCTGTGAGCCTCAGTGTAACCTACAACAATGGAAACACCAACTCAGGTCAAATTAAAAGAAATCAGACTGCTGGCTGGATCTTTGGATTTGATATGAGTTTCTATTCTTTGGCCAGGCAATGAACTGCATTAAGATACAGAAATCAAACTAGTAGTCTTCCTGCTTGGTTCAATGCTCCAAGCCCCATCTATCCAGCATGCAAAACCAACTGAAACTGACACTACGAGCAAACAAACTGGTCAGACTTGTCCATCAACCAGTCCACAGGGAGATGCCTGGAGGAACCCCAAACTTCATTATCTCACATGCAACCACAAAGAGTTTTGTTTAATGTCCACAATTCTTTATCAGAAATTTGGTCTGCTGTCCCCTGTATACTGTCATTTATCCCAACCACTGTCATTGTTTAAAAAAAAAATAATAATAATTTTTGGCCCTTTTCCACTAGCACCTACCCAGCCCGACTCACCTCGACTCTACTCAGTTTGTAGGATTTTCCATTAGTACCTGGTACTAGGTACTATTTTGGTACCTACTCCAGTCAGGTTCCAACCGTGCTGAGTCGAGCTGAAAATGTGACAACAGATTGCAGGCCACCAACTGGCCAGGGCATAACGTCAGTAGATGAGAGTGACATCTTCACAAGATTCAAAACCACCATTTGTAAATTCAGCCTTAAGTTTTTATCATTTCTGTGATAATCAACGAGAAAACTGGCTACACACAAATCAACAACGTGGTCCAACGACGAGGTGTGAACTCTTCCGTGCTTGGTGGCTGACGAGACAATCCAAAGAGAGCTACAAGGCTGAAAAGTTCATATAATGGACAAATTTGACCAAATATGGTTATTTTTCAACAGTCCCCCCCCTTCAGTCCACACACTTCTTCCATCGGTGTTGCAACGCTTGGATCCCTGCGGTTGAAAAATAAACATTTGGTAAATTTGATCACTATGAGCTTTTCAGCTCTGTCATTGGCAGAGTGACCGAAAATGAAATACCAGGAGGTCTCCGAGCTGATGGCTGCTCACTGGGAAGATGGTAAGTGCTTTGTGATTTTAAGCATCTTTTTTGTCATTTATCCCATTGGTGGCAAGCTCACTTTGAACAAACAAGAATATCGCCTGTTGTCTCCTGGATGTAGACAATGAGCTAGCTAGCCATGAACGTCAACTCTGTGCTTTTCTTGTATTTTGCACTTGCTGTAATAAGTATTCGCTTCTGACAGCAAAACGTCAGCATGTCAACAACATAACGGGATAACAGGCCGCCTTCCTGTAATGAACCCACCCACCTTGAGGTGGTACTCGGTTGTAATGGAAAACGACCTAAACCGTATCGGGGTGAGTCAAGCTGAGTAGGTGCTAGTGGAAAAGTGGCTTTTGACAACAAATATAATCCTTGCATTGTGTAGGAGGGGCTTAAATTATAGCAATCTTAAAATCTTCGTAAAATTTGGAATGTATATCTTATATAAATTACACTCTTCACAGCATTAAATAAGCTGAGGACGGGGGGCTATTCTAGAGCAGAATAAAATGGCTTTGCCACTAGCTGTGGACAAATGCAGAAGAACCGACATACGCTGGTCAAGGAGAACTAGACGTAAAGATGTACTAAATATAAATCTCCTATAAAAACAAATCTACATTGTCCAAAATGGTATCTTATGCCCTTTTTTCCCTTAAAACAAAAAGCTCTCGTCTTACAGTTTCAAATCAACCCCCCCCCCCCTTCAAATACCAGAATCAATGACTAGACCCAGCCCACATACCAGAAGGCTAGTAGTTGCTAGCACTACATTAAACAGAATAAATCCTGGACACACTCAGTTGTATGCACAGTGGCCCAGGATAATGACTGACTGCATCGGTCCTTAAAAACAGCTCAGTGGTAAAAAAACATCTTAATTTGGGTCAAGTTTTCAAACAGTTTGTTTAAAAAAAAAATGCTAACTAGCCTGGAGGTAGGCCTGGGTAATATGAAAAAATTCCAGTCATTATAATTTTTTTTTCATATTGATCGATATACACTACTCATAAAAAGTTAGGGATATTCACCTTTGGGGTGAAATTTCAGGACGCACCTAAAATGCACTATAACCTTTACAGGTGAACTTAATTTGATCTTCTCTAACCTTTTGAATACACATGGCCAACTGTTCAATGTTTCAGTACTTTTTGCATAACTTGCTGTTCTCTAACAAGGTGCTTAATGGCAAAATTCACAACAGATGTTGGATCCATGAATTGACCAATAAATGTTCTGGTTCAATTAGAATTGGTATTTAAACAGTCCTCTTCATCATGCTGTTCACATTTTGACATCATGAGACCAAGATGACACCTAACAATTGATCAAAAGTACCTTGCAATTGCGAGGCTTCAAACAGGATGTTCGCAGTGAGAAGTGGCCACTGAGCTTAGAGTGTCACAGAGTGTCATCAGCAGATTGCAACAGAGACACAGAGAGACTGGAAGAGTCACAGAAAGGCAAAGAAGTGGAAGTCCTTTGGCCACATCCCACACTGATGACCGCTTCATTGTAAACAGTGTCCTGCAAAGCCGGATGATGAATGCCACTCAACTCCAGGCATGTTTAAGAAAGGTGAGAGGCACCCAAGTGTGACATTAGACCATTTGAAACCATTTACATCAGTGTGGTCTGCGTGCTAGACAACTTGCAAGGGTACCTGACCACACCACCAGGCACAGGCATCATCATTTGCATGGGCCAGGGAGCATTTACGCTGGACAAGGGACCAGTGGGCCTCAGTGTGTTCTTTGATGAAAGTCAATTCAAGTTGAGTAGAAATGATGTCTGCAAACGATGTTTGAGACATCAAGGAGAGCGTTATGCATCAGCCACTGTTGTCACCAGACAAGCCTTTGGTGGTGGTGGTGTTACAGTCTGGGCAGGTGTGTCTAGTCAATACAGAACTGCCCTAAACCTTGTGAATGGTACAGTGTCAAGCTGGTACTACCTGAATAACATCATTAATCCAGTCATTGTGCCCCTGCATGAACAACACAGGCCTAATTTCATCTTCATGGAAGACAATGCTCCAGCTCATTGAGGTCACATCATTATAGAGAACGGCCGCTGGAGACTGGGGTAGCTCAAATGGAGTGGCCTGCACTTTCTCCAGACCTGGATTCCATAGAAAATCTATGGGATCACCGTGTAGAGGCTCGTAACCCTGCACCCCACAACCTCAATGACCTGAGGGCCGCCCTTCAAGAAGATTGGAATGCCATGCCTCAGCACACAATAAGTCGACTTGTGAACAGCATGAGACGTCATTGTCAAGCTGTAATTGATGCTCAATGACACATGACAAGTTATTGAGACACTGATATTTTTTGTTGTGGTATACCCACCACTGTTGTTGGCTTTTGTTTCAATAAATTGCTTGAGATGAGGAAATCACCATTGCATGCTTCTACTTAAATGCCATACTTTCATGATATATCACTGTAACGTGAAGTTTTTACATTTTCCATAAATTTCACCCAAAAGCCAAATATCACTAACTTTTTGTAAGTAGTGTATATATATACGTATATATATTATATATATATATATATATATAAAGCTTGGGATCAGTCCTCCAAGGTCTCCGCCTTTGACCGCCACCTAATCCACACAGCACCGGACCCCCATGAACCCTCCTGCAGGTGGTGAGCCCACTGGAGGGCAAACTCATGTAACTCCTTCAGGCTGAGCCCGGCTGGGTCCCATGGTTGGGAACCCGGCCACCAGATGCTAGCCATCGAGCCCCTCCCCCAGGCCTGGCTTCAGGGTGGAGCCCCGGTAACCCCATACCGGGTGGGGTACACTGAATCCTTGATCTAGAATTTATCATGAGAGTCTGTTGGATCGTTCTTAGTCTGGCCCTTCACCCAGGACCAGTTTGTCTTGGGTGACCATATCAGAGGCAAATTGCCCCGGACAACATAGCTCCTGGGATCACTGGGGCACGCAAACCCCCCACCACGATAAGGTGATAATCCATGAGGGGATCTATCACAGGGGCCGAGGTCGCCAAGGTGGTTAAAAATCTCCTTGGTGGCCGGGCCCCAGGGGTGGACGAGATTCGCCCCGAGTACCTCAAGGCCCTGGATGTTGTAGGGCTGTCATGGTTAACACCTCTGCAACATTGCATGGAGGTCGGGGGCAGTGCCTTTGGCATGGCAAACCGGGGTGATGGTTCCTCTCTTCAAAAAAGGGGACCGGAGGGTGTGCTCCAACTTTTGAGGGATCACACTCCTCAGCCTCCCTGGGAAGGTCTATGCCAAGGTACTGGAGAGGAAAGTCCGGCCGTTGGTCGAACCTCAGATTCAGGAGGAGCAATGTGGTTTTCGTCCTGGCCGTGGCACATCGGAACAGCTCTTTAGCCTCTCGAGAATTCTCGAGGGTTCGTGGGAGTTTGCCCAACCAGTTTACATGTGTTTTGTGGACTTGGAGAAGGCATTCGACCGCATCCCTCATGGTTTTTTTGTGGGGGGTGCTTCGGGAGTATGGGGTATCGGGCTTGTTGTTACGAGCTATTCGGTCTCTATATAACCGTCGTGAGAGTTCGATTCGTATTGCCAACACTCGGTCGGACTCATTCCCAGTGAGAGTTGGACTCCGCCAGGGCTGCCCTTTGTCACCGATCCTGTTCGTAATCTTTATGGACAGGATTTCTAGGTGCAGCCAGGGAATGGAGGGTGTCATGCTTGGTGACCACAGGATCTCATCTCTGTTGTTTGCAGATGATGTTGTCTTGTTGGCTTCATCCAGCAATGACCTACAGTTCTTGCTGGGACGGTTTGCCGGTGAGTGTGAAGCAGCTGGGATGAGAATCTGCACCTCCAAGTCCGAGTCCATGGTCCTCAGCTGGAAAAAGGTGGATTGTCCTCTCCGGGTTGGGGACAGACTCCTGCCCCAAGTGGAGGAGTTTTAAGTATCTTGGGGTCTTATTCACGAGTGAAGGGAGAATGGAGCGAGAGATTGACAGACGGACCGAAGCAGCATCTGCAGTGATGCGGACATTGTACCAGTCTGTTGTGGTGAAGAGGGAGCTGAGTTCTAAGGCAAAGCTGTTGATTTACCAGTCAATCTACGTTCCTACTCTCACCAATGGTCACGAGCTTTGGGTAATGACCAAAAGAACGAGATCACGGATACAAGTGGCTGAAATGAGCTTTCTCCGTAGGATTGCTGGACTCACCCTCAGAGATAGGGTGAGGAGCTCAGTCATCCGGGAGAGGCTCAGAGTAGAACCGCTGCTCCTTCACATTGAAAGGAGTCAGTTGAGGTGGTATGGGCATCTGATTAGGATGCCTCCTGGACACCTCCCATTTGAGGTGTTTCGGGCACGTCCCACTGGGAGGAGACCCCGGGGCAGACCCGGGACTTGGTGGAGAGACTACGTCTCCCAGCTGGTCTGGGAACATCTTGGTATCCTCTCTGAAGAGCTGGAGCAGGTGGCTGGGGAGAGGGAAGTCTGGGTTTCTCTTCTTGAACTGCTGCCTCTGCGACCCAGACCTCCGGAAAAGCGGTAGAAGATGGATGGATGGACACACACACACACACACACACACACACACACACACACACACACACACACACACACACACACACACACACACACACACACACAAAAACACAAGATTCAAAGGCTTTATCATCATGTGCACAGTTAAGAAATGTAACATTTCCTAAGCAATGAAATTCTTACTCTGCTCTCTGAACGAATGCCAAGGTAATACGTACATAACAATACTAATGAGGTAATAACACAGAGCCAAACCACAGAATAACTAGAGGAAACAAGAAGAATGAAATCTGAAATTTTCTGGGTGACTACAGTGGTATATTGATATCGGAGATGATATGAACCTGAGATGGCATAAGCCTATGTACAGTGTGCAAATGAGCAGTATACAAATTACAAATTAGCACCCGGTGTGTGAATTTCTCTGTAATGATAATACCACTAGACTGTACATGATAATTAGCAGCAGGGTTGATATGGACATCAGACTGGGTGAGACTATGTACACTGTACAAATGAGCAATGTGCAAATTTAGCAACCGGTGTGTGAGTTCCTATTTGCAAAGCTGTGTTGCAGAATTATGGGAGTTTTGTTATTTGTTCAGGAGTCTGATGGCAGTGGGAAAGAAGAAGTTTTTCAGTCTGGTTGTCCTGCATTTCACAGTTCTGCACCTCTGGCCTGAGGGCAGAAGTGTGAACACTCTGTGCTGGGGGTGGGTGCGGTCCCCGAGGACGCCGTCAGCTGCAGGCATTTATTATATATATATAAAAATCACTATTTATGTCCAGCTTAAAGGTTTCTTTTTACTCCTAAGTGAGATGTGAAGCTATCACAAGATTAATTTTCAATATTTTCTGTCAGAAGATGAACCTGGCAAATGAAGTGTAGAACATTATACAACTGTATTTCAAATAATTCTAAAACATCATAAAATATTTATATTTTACAATATTCTGCTCACCAACTTAACGATACCTGAGTGAAGTACATGCCTAAACCACTGTAGCCATATCAACTCATTTAGTGATGTGGCCTTCACTATATTTGTCCCACTGTCTGTTGTGATGCAGACCCATTTGCATTCAGTCCAGGATGCAAGTGCCTCAGTCAGTCCTAAAGCAATGAATTCACTCGTCTTTAAACTTTCCTGAAGAGCATACATTTGTTTTTCAAATTCCAATCTTGATCAATGAAGTGGGCAGTGACGCTCATATATGGTTCAGATGTGCAACTTGACCACAAATCACAGTAGCGAAGTATGGCACACTTTGCAGCTCCTTTTCAACTGTTTCTCTACATTCCGTGTACAGCTGGGGAAGTGCCGTCTGGGAGAATTATTTTATTTATTTATATATTTTACCTTTATTTAACCAAGAGGTCCCATTGAGATCAGAGATCTCTTTTGCAAGGGAGACCTGGCCAAGGGAGCAGCCTTGGCCAGCCTTTACGGCCCGGGAGTTGGTAACGAGGGTCAATTACTTTAATCAGTTGCTTAAATCCAACATTTTCGACTGTGCTTAATGGCAGCATGTCTTTTGCAATAAAGTAGGCAATTGCTTTTGTAATATCACTGCGTCTTTGTTTTTTAATCGGAAGGCATGGCGCTGGAGAAACTGGCCGCTATAGTCTGTTGTTACCCAGGTATCATATTGATAGCTTTAGGAGGACCAACAGACTTGCTTGAGTTTGGGACTGCAAAGTTTTGCATTCTGTGTGCTCAACAGGATGGCACTGCTTCAGATGGTAAAAAAGATTTGTAGTGTTACCTGATTTTGTGGGAACATGCTTGCGACACAATTTGCAGTGCACCCTAAGCTGCTATTTGTCAGATTTTAACTAGCCAAAATACAGCGATGTGAAAAAGTGGTTGCCCCCTTCCTGATTTCTCATTTTTTTGTATGTTTGTCACACTTAAATGTTTCAGATCAAACAAATTTAAATATTAGACAAAGATAACACAAGTAAACACAAAATGCAGTTTTTAAATGGTGTTTATTAATAAGGGTAAAAAAAAATAAAAAATAAAAATCCAGACCTACATGGCCCTGTGTGAAAAAGTGATTGCCCCTCTCCATTAAAACATAAATTAACTGTGGTTTATCACATCTTTGGAAAGCTAAGCTCAATTTCTCGAGCCACATCCAGGCCTCATTACTGCCATATCTGTTCTCAATCAAGAAATCACTTAAATAGGACCTGCCTGACAAAGTGAAGTAGACCAAAAGATCCTCAAAAGCTAGACATCATGCTGCGATCCAAAGAAATTCAAGAACAAATAAGAAAAAGTAATTGAGATCTATCAGTCTGGAAAAGGTTATAAAGCCATTTCTAAAGCTTTGGGACTCCAGCGAACCACAGTGACAGCCATTATCCACAAATGGTGAAAACATGGAACAGTGGTGAACCTTCCCAGGAGTGGCCAGCCGACCAAAATTACCCCAAGAGCGCAGCGATAACTCATCCAAGAGCTCACAAAAGACCCCACAACAACATCCAAAGAACTGCAGGCCTCACTTGCCTCAGTGAAGGTCAGTGTTCATGACTCCACCATAAGAAAGAGACTGGGCCAAAATGGCCTGCATGGCAGAGTTCCAAGATGAAAACCACAGCTGAGCTAAAAGAACATAGAGGCTCGTCTCAGTTTTGCCAGAAAAAAAAACTTGATGATCCCCAAGACTTTGGGGAAAATACTCTGTGGATTGACGAGACAAAAGTTGAACTTTTTGGAAGGTGTGTGTCCCATTACATCCGGCGTAAAAGCAACAGTATTTCAGAAAAGGAACATCATACCATCAGTAAAATATGGTGGTGGTAGTGTGATGGTCTGGGGCTGTTTTGCTGCTTCACGACCTGGAAGAATTGCTGTGGTAAATGGAACTATAAATTCTGCTGTCTACCAAAAAATCTTGAAGGAGAATGTCCGACTATCTGTTTGTGACCTCAATCTGAAGTGCACTTGGGTTCTGCAGCATGACAATGATCCAAAACACACCAGCAAGTCCACCTCTGAATGGTTTAGGAAAAACAAAATGAAGACTTTGGAGTGGCCTAGTCAAAGTCCTGACCTGAATCCGACTGAGATGCTGTGGCGTGGCATGATCTTAAAAAGGCGGTTCATGCTCGAAAACCCTCCAATGTGGCTGAATTACAACAATTCTGCAAAGATGAGTGGGCCAAAATTCCTCCACAGCGCTGTAAAAGACTCATTCCCAGTTACCGCAAATGCTTCACTGCAATTGTTGCTGCTAAGGGTGGCCCAACCAGTTATTAGGTTTCGGGGGCAATCACTTTTTCAAACAGGGCCATGTAGGTTTGGATTTTTTTTCCTTTAATAATAAACACCTTCACTGAAAAACTGCATTTTGTGTTTACATGTGTTATCTTTGTCTAATATTTCAATTTGTTTGATGATCTGAAATATTTAAGTGTGACAAACATACAAAAAACTGAGAAATCGGGAAAAGGGAAAACACTTTTTCACACCACTGTATTTCCACACTACTGAATTCCTCAGACCCTTCTTTTCAACAATTTCCTTGTCTATTGAGCGTTGAGTGATGTCCGTTTCGGTGTCTTCTTTGGTAACGCTGTCACTGGACTTTTCATTAATGTTTTCTGTCATCATTTTCTTTGTAACCACACTCCAACTCCTACATGGCTGCACTAGCCCAAACATTAGCAGGTGTGCTTAGCACCAGCTGCTGGTCCTATGCACGCTGTTCGTGCGTCAATTGAACATGACTTCCAGCCACATGACTGTTTGGTGCAGTGTACTCTCATTTTCATTGGTTTTTGGTATTGTCTGTCAAAACACAGAATGAACTAGAAAAGCACTCGGAGAGCGCAGACCTCCGCCAAGCGCCACAGTTCCCCCCCATACAGTGTTTGTGTGTAGGTTTTCAGATTCCTTGACCATGAAAACATATGACTAGCAATTGGATTCACAATGATAGGATTAGTGGTTCAGTAGTAAAAGCATTACCTCCTTGGCCGAAGTAATAAACTGAAGTGTTGCTGTTGTGTCCATCTCCTCCATCTGCAAACTCCCAGGCTGCGGGCATTGCAATTCATCGCACAACCGCGTACAACCCACAGGCCAATGGGTTATGTGAGCGTTTTCATAGATCACTGAAAGCAGCACTCAGGGCTTCACTGACGGATGCAAATTGGGTAGACAGGTTGCCGTGGGTTTTATACTGGGGTTGCGCTCCGCGGCAAAAGAGGATTTGGGAGCTTCCCCGGCAGAGAGCTTGTTTTTGCGCAGCCCCTATGGCTGCCCGGGGAATTTCTGCCAAATAATCCCGCGCCGGACAGCTGCCCGTCTCAGCTTTTGCAGCGTAGCGCAAACATAGGCACGCTGCCGGGCCCAGCCCACCACTGTTTTCCGCGTGCTTTTGTGCCTAAAACTTTGAAGAACGCGGAGTTCATGTTCATCAGACACGACGACCAGCGCCCTCCATTGCGCCTGCACACATGTTGAAAATGGCCGTATCTCACAATGTTAAAGAATCCTTTAAAAAATTCCTGTATCCAGACGGTGATCCGGATCATCCCCAAAATTTAATCAGTTCTTCCTTGTACCATTTCCAACAACGCCTGAAAGTTTCATTGAAATCCGTCCAAAAACTTTTTGAGTTATCTTGTTAACCAACAGACAGACAAACAGACAGACAAACGCTGGCAAAAACATAACCTCCTGCGGCCTGCGGCTTGGCGGAGGTAATGAGTTCTATCGGCCATGTTTTTTGTCTTTATTGAGGAAAAAGTTATTTTGTGATAATTACCGTTTGATCACCCAGCCCTACCTGGAGGACAACTTCAGTTAAGCCAGAGAGTCCTGATTAGCTCATCACTACCCACATGCCAGCTTCATGCATAGTTACGTCACCACAAATACCCCGTTTCAACTCGCCTTTTCTCAGGGGGCGAAGCTTAAGTGAAATTTTACAGCAAAAAAAAACAAACTGATAGACATTTGAGTGATTTCACTCTTGATATGTCTTGTAAGTCATAGAAAACATGTTACAGACATGTTAACAACAACAAAAAAAAAACCTCAATTTTTGGTGGAGTGTCACTTTAATGGCCACTGTGTAAACTTTCAAAGTAAGAACAACTGGCTCACAGTTTACCTACCATGAGCAAGCTTTCAAAAATAAGAGCCAGAGGCTCCCCAAAAGACTTCCTTTGTTGTCTGACATGGGGGAAAAAAATGTAGGCAACAAAATATACTTGTCACAGTTAAGACATATACCTGAGCGGCGCCGGCCACCCCAAGCACCATCTTTGTGAGGAAAACTGAAATATGTAGACTTCGATGGGTAAACATGACTATTTTGCCAGGGCAAGAAGACTTTTTCGGTTTATCATTTTACTGGATTTGCACAAATGTGAATTTTGTTAAGCAGAACACAAAAACAGTAACAGCAGGGGGAAAAAAACCCTGTCGGTGATGCAGGGTATAATTTTTAGTCCGTATCACCCTGCTCCATTTCATTTTATTAGCAACTGAGGGCTATTTGGTTTGTTGTTCATAATTACTCTTCACATTTTTCTGTACAAACCCCAAATTCTGACACACCTATCTTCCACTGGTGCTAACCTTACTACAGATTCACTCAATAAAATCTTAATGATATTCACGCTATTGTATGTCATCGTTTGCCACATTATGAAGACTCATATCATTACTGTAAAAAAGCACTATCAGCAATAGAATGGAAAAAATGGAAAGAGAATAAGGAAGAGGTTAAAACAGGAGCAGCCAGTGATTAGTTATCAGTGTCTGTTTCTCTCTAGAGACTGTGGAGGAGGAGTGAATGCATGTCTCTCTAATTTCCCTCACAATAAAAAGGCCTGAGGCCAGAGTAGATCTTGGGGGGGGGGGGGGGGACAAAGGATGACTGAGTTAGGGGCTGCAAGTGAGTCGCAATATTCTATTCAACTGGATGTTTTTTAAAAAAGAAAAACTACATTTCTATCTGTTTAACCTGCTTCTCTCTGGACGACGGTTCAGATCAATCAGGTCCCACACCTCCAGACTGACAAATCGTTTCTTCCCCTGGGCCATCCAGACCGCAAACAATCAGAGCCCCCCCACCCCCACCCACCCCCAAAAAAACACTCACATGCACAGAACTAAGGACACTTTTAATTATAATAATCACACCTGTCTCTGCACTCCGCACTTTGATGCATATTGACCCATCTGTGAAACCACTACCATTACCTATGTATATTTTCCATAATCCTGGGCCATTTTATTCAATCGTTTATTCAACTGTGTTCAGCACCGTGTATATTTCCATAATCCTGGTCCATTTTTATTTCAGTTGTGTGTTTAATTGTGTATTCTGTAACTGTGTTTTATCTAATCCTCGTCTCTTACTTTATTGCACAGTGGCCTGGTGGAGCACCCACAATTTTGTTGTGCTGTACAGCTGTACAATGACAATATTATTTTTGTTTTAAGTAACATTAAATCTTCACGCCACACAATGTGGCAGGATAAAATGCATTCACTTGAAAGCAAGTGGAAATCTAGTGACCTAGACTGTTGGTACAGATTTTATTGTGTCCTGTAGTTCACAGAGATCAGATTAATGCAAAGCCTCGTCCCCTCAGGTAGTGTACTAGCCTCTCATCTCCAGCACTGTAATAATTCCCCCACTGGGACTGGACACAGCCAGCCAGTACATTAACAGCCATTTTTAAAAACTGAAGCTTTTCAATTGTGTCCTTAGGGTTCGTACATGGAAAAACACTTATACTGTCTAAATGCAATACATGTATGGATTAGGGATGTTCATGATTAACTGACTTTCAATTGATTGTCGATAAGAATTTAGTCGACTAAATTAAATTAGTTGTCAATTAATTGATAACACAGCAGTCCTTTTCAATGGGAGCTTATTCTGTGAAATGTAGTGGCGTCACCAAAAAAATACAAATGGTACAATAAATCATTGAGGAATAGGATGTTCATGTTTTATTCAGTGTATCAAAAATAGGAATCAACTTTTTACCTGTTAAAGATAGAAAAACCATATTGTACTGAGGGAAATTTAGATTCTCAGAAAAATTGCCACTTATTAATTAATTGATTGACAAGGCGAATAAATTAATTGATAACTTGCATCTCTGGTACTACTGCATGCGTGTAGAAAGTAAGTATTCTTGACTGACAACAGGTAGCCCAATTAGGCTTTACAGGCCCAAATGTAGGCTGTGTTTGAAAGTGGAATACAAAGGCATAGCCTATATGTAGGCAATCACACGTTAGACTTTGACAAATAAAAAGGACTGAACACTAAGATTTATTTGATTGTGTGAATACTAATTACAGAATTATTAAAAATAAATGAGGCATCCAATATTAGTGACTGTTTAAGAACCCTTATTTATTTGTCACTTATTTGTGTGATCTTATGAGTTATATTCATTCCCTTCATCCCATTCATTATATTCCCTAACCTGACATCAGCTAGGGAGGAAGACTGACTTATCAGACCTCTTGCAGTTTTAGTTGATGACCCCTGTCTTACACCATCATAATTGGTCATCTCAGTGAATAAAGGTTTAATAAGAAAATGACCATTGATCTCACCCTTTAAGCAAAAATATCTTTCACTCTTACTGTCTCACAAGAATGTGTGACATTGATAAATTTAAATAACAAGTCATGCTTGTTAGTTGTCTGTATACAGGATTGCTGGGTTTTATCATCGTTAATCGTTTCTCTATTTGCACTATGGGAGGTCTGGGTCTTTCTTGTCACCATTTGCACCACAGATTGCATTACTGTACATACTGTACATATTAGACTGCTGTTTTCTTTTTCCAGCCTTATTCCTTTTCCTTTTATATTATGCACACCAATGAAGAGAGAGAGAAACGCCATTTCAATTCTCCTGTATGTCCTGTACGTATAGTAGTATGACCAATAAAATCTTTGAATCTTCAGTCTTTATAAGTGTTGCATCTTGCACTTTGGGGTATGGGAGTTGTTCAGTGATCATTATAACTGTTTTAGTTTATATGTGTAGTTTATAGTCTATCATCAATAAACTCATGCAGTACTTTAACAGGACAAGTTTAGAAATATTTGAGACCCACTGTAGTGCATCATTTTATATTTTAGCAATATTATAAGTACAAAACACCGAACATTATTATACACAGCAGAATGACCTGTTAAGCCGCAGCTGTTGCATCAGTGTTGCCCATTTGTCAGTAAATAAAAAAATGATTTATTTCATTATTTGGGCATTTTTTGTCACAGTTGTCGTTTAGTCAAAGTGTATGTATATGTATCTGCATATGATATGCAAATGATCTAGGCATTCTGCTCCACAATCATGGTACTATTATTACTACTAACTTTTAATTTTTAGATAGCCGTGCACCGGGAGGAGCGCCATGTTGAACCTGCAGTGCCACAAAGGACAGTGGTGGCACACGGGTGAAGCAGCAGCCAAGACTCCATCCCGTTAATCAGGCAGGCTGGGTTTGGCTCCCTGGGAAGGACTGTGATAAGCCGGTCCGGCAGCTGCCCCCCTGTGCCCCTCGTGTTCTCCACATATCGATGGCCAAAATGCAAAACGTCCTATCTGAAAAATGCACTTGTTTGAGAAAAAAAACCAAAAAACTTTGTTTTCTTGCAGAATGCTATGCTATTTTTTCATCAGAATAATTTTCTGTCACAATAAAGGGCGGGACTGTCTTGCAGACAGATATGAGCAGCCTTCCTTGTTCCCATCATCCAAAGTGAAATCCGCAAATTAGAAAATCTTGCAGATAAGAGGTTTTGTATTTCAGCCATCGATATGCCAAATTATCCTTTTGAGCTACACAATCACAGCAACATTATAGTACAGTTTTTTAAGCATTAAATTGTTAGTATTCTCTTTCTGGTCAAATTTGTCGCTCTTCACTTCCTTGGTTTGTTTGTGGAGCGCTCTGGTGACTGGTCGTGATGCTGCATATTATCCAGTCAGTACAGAGTCAATCTGAAGCCCCAAACACACTTCTAGAAGCCAGGGCAAGAAGAAACAGAGTGGTGGCTAAACTTCTATTGATAAAAATTACATATTTTCACTGAGCAACTCCATACTCGGGGCTGCACACCTTTGTAACCTCAGCAAATCACTTATAAAATCTGAGGTCAGTTTGATGAACAGTTTGGGAGATATCTGAGAAACACACAGACACACACAAACAAACAGAAAGAGATTTCTTGCATTGATAAACAGATGGAATATTATTGCCCAATAAAAGACAACGAAGTGACAGCCGTTTTTCTTGGCAATATTAATCACTCAAACTGCCTCTCATCTTAATAGATGACAGGCAGTTTTTTATAATCTTTATTTCATGGGTGACTACATAAACATGACATTTTCTACCTTTATGTCAGGTCAAACTGGAGAACACCACAGCACACACACACATCCCCAAAAAAAAAAAAAAAGGGATATCCCCTAAATAACAGAAAAAAGATCGGACTACCTAGGCTAATCTGTGCACCAGGCCAAGAGTGGGGGCAGGGACCCAGCTGAGATGGTGCCACGGTTGGGGGAGGGAGAAGGGTGCAGAGCGCATGTGGTTAGCTGAGCCATAATCGTACTGTACCAAGTGAAAAATACTCTTCCTCATCTTCCCTCTCATTTGCTCAGTCTCTGTCCTTCCCTCTTCCCTTGCCTGCTCTGCGTGCGCGCGCGCGCACACACACACACACACACACACACGCACACACACACACCCTCCTCAGCTGCTCTGTTACAGGCTGGTCCAGCCCATGAGTGAGTGAGTGCCTACTGGTTGTATCCTGAACACCAAGGGTTAAGCCCCTGCCATTTTAACGCCACTGACAGATCAGACCATTAGGGTGTTACCTAACAAAATGGAAGCCTTTAACCCTGAATCTGCCAGACTGCCTCAGTGTGTGTGTTTGTGTGTGTATGCACACAAGCGAGAACCAGAGCCACACAGAGTGCATCCATGTGTGCGCATGTCTCCACCTGGATTTTCCCTCGGCAACATGACGATGATGACAGTACCAAGTCCAGGAAGTGGAAACCAGACTTTTTGTACATGATCAGATCACTTAAGAATGTGGGTACATATAGCCATATTAAAGCATATTTGCACTGCCCATATCTTGTCTGTACTTTTATGAGGATGCACAGCAGTAAGTGAGCAATACATGAAAGCCTTCAGTGGTATTCTGAATAATGGTTCAGTGCAATAAACAAGGCAAGTTAACATCTAGATCATAAAGCTCAACAACACCATAGCATCAAAAGTAATTCAAGAGTAATCTTCTTAAAACTTTAATCACAAAAAAATTGTTGGATACATCAATGACCACAAATGTTTACTAGTTTTAATAAAAAGGAATGGCTAAATGTTTTTAAAACTGCTAGGTGGGGATAATCTCCAATTTCAGGCAAATTGCTTCCAAATGGTTACTCCATAATCCTGTAAGACCAGAAGCACATACCCACATACAGACTGGAGGGCCAGGACACACGCAGACAGCTCTCACATTACATTCCTCAGAAACCAGTGGTTGAAAGTGACCAGAGAGAAGAGGGATAAAAGAACTTAAAAGTGTACCAAAACAAAAGTAGCATACCAAACACAACGTGAGGTAACCATCAGCACATGGCACAATCAGGTGGACAAGGTCCACTTCAGAGACATAATGGCATATCAGCAACTTTTTAGAGAAATCCACCAAGTGCATTTAGAGGTTCAGGTAAATGCAGGCCAATTACACGAATGCCACTGAACAATGTTGTAAATAAAACATCTAGATTATGAACATGGCTATTTGTAACTATGCGGTATATGGGGGGGGGGGGGCTGAAAAGTTCACAGTCTGAAAAGTTCATAGTGGTCAAATTTGACCAAATATGGTTTATATTTCAACTGCAGGGATCCAAACGCTGCAACACCGATGGACGAAGTGTGTGGACCGAAGAGAAGACTATGTTGAAAAATAAACCACAATGTCAAATTTGACCACTATGAACTTTTCAGCACCCCCCCCAATAAATACAGTGGCTTGCAGAAGTATTTACCACCCTCAGCATTTATGTTGTACCATACAAATGTTTAAATTGATTTTTTTCCTCATTAATTTACATTCAGTACCCCATAATGACAAAGTGAAATCAGAACTTCAGGATTTTTTTGTTAATTATGAAAAAGAAACCAAAACCTAAAATATCATATGTGCACATATATTCAGACACTTCACAAAAATACTTGAAATTTAGCTCAAGTGCCTCCCATTTCTCTTGATTTTTGCTAAGATGTTTTTATTATTGTTTGGAATCCACCTGTGGTAAACTAAATTCATTGGATTGGAAAGCCACACACCTCTCTATAGAAGGCTTTACAGCTGACAATGCCTATCAGAGCAAAAACCAAGGCATGAGGTCAAAGGAACTGCCTCCAGAGCTCAGAGACGAATGGGACATCAAATATTAGAAACTGTTTAAGAACCGCTTGTTTATTTTTTGGTCAGATCACTTATTTGTGTGATCTTTTATGAGTTATTGAGCGTTTTTGTGTCCAGTTTGGTGACGGCCATTGTTTAGTAAACCGTGCATGTGGCCGCATATGATATGCAGTTGATCTGGACATTCTGCTCCACAATTATTAACGTTTAATAATTAACTTTTAATAACTGTGCGAGCACACCGAAAGGAGCGCCATCGTGCCCGTAGAAACCAAGTATTCCTGTCTGAAATAGGTATTCCAATCAGGCTGCAAAGGGACTCCCGTGTACCGCTGACTGGGGCAGGCTGGGCGTGCCTCCCTGCGAACGATTGTGGAGCAGCCGGTTGGACACTGGTGGGAAAAGCAGCAGCTGAACCGGTGGATCGCAGTGCTTTGCAGGGAGCCAAGCTCAGCGTGCTCGGTTAATGGGAATCTCGGCTGTTGCTTTACCCGTGGCCCCAGCAGTTCAGCTGCTGCTCCACCCCCCCCTGTGTTCTCCATGCCGAATTATCCATTAGACCTATGCAATCACAGCAACTTTATGGTATAGTTTTTTTTAAGCATTAAATCTTAAGTATTATCTTTTTCTAGTCAAATTTGTCACATTTCGCTTCCTTGTTTTGCACACAGAGCGCTGTGGTTACTGATGCTGTAATGCGCATATTAGCCAATCAGTAGGAGTCAATCCAAAACCAAACCCTGCCCACATATCTAGAAGCCTGGGCAAGAGACACAGCGGTGGCTAAACTTTTATTGATAAAAATTACATATTTTGACTGAGCGACTCCACATTCGGGGATGCACACCCTCGTAACCTAAGGAAACCACATTTAAAATCTTAGGCCAGTCTGACAAACTGTTCAAGAGATATGCGTGCAACAGACAGACAAACACACACACAGACAAAGATTTGCTTCATTTATAGACAGATGGCAGATAATTATAGATTATAACAGAATTTTTACAACCCTGTGTCAAAAAAAATGACAGATAAACAAACCTAGGGAAATCTCAGAATGGGACTAAGTTCCAGAAGGACAACCATCAACACAGCCCTCCACAAATTTGGGCTAGATGGAAGGCTCAATTCAATGCAAAACACATGAAAGTCTGCTTCAGTCTTTCAAATGCATTTTTGCAAATTCGTAAGCCCCAAAGCCTATCAGTGATCCTCCCGCTCCTGTGTTTTTTATATGCAGATTACTCTGTACTTTTTTACTCGGCATTGAGAACAGCATGTAACGCTAGAGCCATGATTTTGCTTACTTGCTGCATTTGTCAGCGTCAGGCTTGTCAATGATTTCAATCTGATGTCTGTTTTCTCACCTTCAAAAAAGACTGAAGATGTAATGCCACAATCAGTCTCCTGGAAGGAATCATGACATGGGGAAACAAGAGCACTCTGAGGCGAGTGCAATATCCCCCACCTCCGTTTTCTTTGAAGATCCCAATATTTACTGACACAGTAGTTTTCAACTTTTCAATACAATTACTGTGGCAGAACCAAATTGTGATAAGCCCATCATCCACAAATATACAACAAAGTATACAACCCATAGTTGTAAGTCAGGATCCCAAGGTGAACCTGTGTAGCAAGTATGGTGACCCAAGAAAGCTTTACACGTTCTATAGTAAAAGATCATCAGGAATGCCAACCTTTACCTTTGACCCCAAACCTGTAGTCAAAGGTTATGGTCTCAGAGTAACCCTACCCCTGGTGACCCTAGCTTTCTTTGTTGTTGAGATATAATTTATAAGCCATGTTGATGGTGACGTTTGTCCTTGCAATCCCAAAACCACAGTCACACTTCGAGGTCACAGGGTGAACCTGTGTACCAAGTTTGGTGGCCCTAGCTTTACTTGGGCATCAATATAAAGTTGATGAGCAACCCAAAAATAATCGCCATTACTGTGTCTCAAATCATTCACAGCCACTCGATACACAGGCTGTACAGATTTGAAGATTATCTACTGAACATATCAGAAAACTGAACAAACATTTTCTCTGCCTCCTTATTTACCAAACGCAAAGGGCTGTCAATCACTATTTTATAACCGATTAAACAAATACTTTAAAAAGTGACATTTGGACTTCCGGTCTGGACGCCATGGCGACTGCAGCTTAACACTGAAGCTCTCAGACCCAATCCAGGATAACACCTTGAAAATCAAACTTAACGGATTTTTGGAGGAGTGAAAATCAAAAGACAAAATCATCATGTCTAAAGGAAAACAGAAGAAACTGAAATTCTCCAGGCCAGGACACGTATCGGCCGGAGAATCTGAACTGGAAGATCTCCGTTCAGAAGACGAGGAACTGGTGATAGCTAACAAAAGGGTTAGCCTGAAATCTCTATTTGAGGAGCTACGACGATTTCGCCGAGATGTTACGGCCGAATTTCGGGAATTCAGAGAAGAATTGAAAAGGACAAACAGCAGAGTGGACCAGGCCGAGAACCGAATCTTGGAAACAGAGGATCGAATAAAAGTGCTCGAAGATTCTGTGCTAGACCTACGCAAAAGACAAGCAGCTATAGAGGCTAAGCTAACCGACCAAGAAGGAAAACAAAGAAGAGACAACATAAGAATTCATGGTCTGATAGAAGGAACCGAAAATGGTTTTAACTCAATGGCAGAATGCGTGGAATCCTTACTAAGAGAGAAATTGGATATTCCACAAACCACCGACTTGAAGATAGAAAAGGCACATCGTTCATTAGCCGCTAGGCCGGCGGCGGAAGCGCCCCCACGTTCGGTGTTGGTAAGATTTTCCAATTTCAAAATAAAACAAGAGGTTGTAAGACTGGCCTGGCAGAAAAAAGGATTTATGCACCAGGAGAGAAAAGTCTACGTGGAACACGATTACGCCCCGGAGGTCCTTAAAAAGCGCAGGGAATACAATGACGCGAAAAAGGTGTTAAGAGAGAAGAAATTGCGCTTTCAGACACCATTTCCTGCGAAGTTAAGGGTCTTCTACGGCGATGAAACGTGTCTCTATAATTCGGCGGAAGAAGCAACAGCTGACATGGCGAAAAGAGGGCTCCCGGTAACGGTATTTAAACCCGCAGCAGACCCGAGTGAGAAGATCAAAGCGCAAACATGGACAACACAAAGACCCTCAAAATCCACGGACCAGCAGCGGGAAACCCAGCACCAGAGCGTCAGACCCGAGTGAGAAGATCAAAGCGCAAACATGGACAACACAAAGACCCTCAAAATCCACGGACCAGCAGCGGGAAACCCAGCACCAGAGCGTCGCGGATAAACTATCCGTTTTCAGGTTGGAATAGCGACCTTTTTTTTTTTTTTTTCTTTTCTCTTGAATCAATCCGCACATCCAACCCCCCTCATACAAGGTAACAAACATTAAAGGAGATGCATATTCAGCATGTGGTAAAACATTTCATGGAACAATCATATTATTTGAAACAAATAAGTCTTTGTAATAAAAAAAAAAAAAAAAAACTTGTTAAAATAGAAATGTGACAATAATCCACATGTTCTCCTCATACTAACAAATACTGTTTTTGCGTGAATGTTTGATGTGATGGGGGTGGGAGGGTGCACACAATTTCACAGGGTTTAGGCATAAAAGGAAAAAAAAAAAAATCATTACAAGTTTGGATTGGGTTCTGAAACTCGCGTTAAAAGCATGGGACTGACTTCCGGTTATGGCTGCCACGTAGGACGGACGTGTCTCGCTCTGCTCTGCTCCTGGAGAAAAAAAATCGGCAAATAACTCTCTCATTTGGGACAGAACGTATCCCAGCGTTTGGGCGAGGATATGTCGGCGAAGCCTAAGGCTGGAAAACCAGGAAAAGGAAAAAGCGAGCCGCCGAAACAGTCCAAATTAACGGACTTTCAGGTCTGTGACGCAGCAAACAGGGCTCCATATATGGCGGAGGAGGCTGGCAACGCTGCGATTTCTGCGGGGAATGGCGCAGATGCGCTGATGGCTGCCATGAGTTCAATGAGAGCGGACTTTTCCTCTAGATTTGATGGGATTATGACAGCGTTGGAAGGAATAAGAAAGGAATTGGGTGACTGTGTAGAACGAACGGCGCAGATGGAGCTCCGTCTCGCTAGTGCTGAAGATGACGTCACCCGTCTTCAATTAAAGGTGCGCACTTTGGAAAAAAAAAATAAATCTCTGGAAGATAATATTTTGGATTTGGAATCTCGGTCGAGACAGAATAATGTGAGGCTGGTGGGTCTTCCAGAGGAATCAGAAGGTCGGGACGTATGTTCCTTTCTGGAAAAGTGGATTCCGGAGGTGCTGGGCAGCGAGGAGTTGCAATCAGCAGTGGTTCTGGAAAAAGCACATCGCATTGGCCCACGGAGAGATAAGGGACCGCCGAGGACCTTAATTATGAAGTTTCTTAACAACAGAGACAGGATGAAGATCTTCAACGCTGCACGAGCTAAAAAAGGAGAGATTAAACACCAGGACCAGCAGGTGCGGTTCTACCCAGATTTGGCCACAGGAATCCAGCAATTGAGGAAGCAGTTTGATCCCGTACGTAAGGAGCTGCGCAACCTTGGGATTCGTCATGGTGTAATCTATCCTGCGAGACTGCTGACCACGTATGAGGGCAGAACCCACATCTTCAAGACCCCAGAGGAGGCGCAGGAGTTCATCAAGAAGATCAAAGAAGAAGAAGAGACTGGTGGGAGCTAAGCATGAACAAAATATAAGGTAGAATAATTAAGCATTTGCACAGGCATCTGACTGACTTGAAGTAAATAGTAAGTTTACAAAATATAGATTGTATTATATATTAAAAAAAAAACAAAACAAAAACAAAACAAACAAAAAAAAAACTATGATGTACAAAGTTGTTAAAAATTTTGGAGTTAAGTTGGAAAACTACAGAGGAGAGTTAATGTTACGTCATTAAAAGCAGTAGAGTTAGGGTGATTGGGAGGATGAAGAAGGAGTGGCTTAGGCTGTTCCCCGTGGGTGTGGAACGGTCGATGGCTATATCGGGAGACAGAATTTTTCTTTTGATTTTGGGGGGTTTGCCACAAGTGTGGGAAGGGGAAATTTGTTTGTGTGTAGTTTGTAGGATGAATGTTCAACCACTCATGTTTTTGCTTCTCTGTATGAGCATGTTTACACTGCAAGGTAATCCCAAACTCTCTATTGATCATGGACCAAAGTGTTAATCTTAATTTAACTTCATGGAATTGCAGAGGTCTACAAAATTTAAAAAAACTTAAACAAGTTATGAATAAAATAAAGGACATGGGTTCAAGAATTGTGTTTTTACAAGAAACTCATCTGATAGAGGAGGATGTTAAAAGAATTAGGAGTAGATGGCAGGGAAGTGTATTCACCTCTTCATTTTCATCCCGAGCCAGGGGAGTTATGACTCTCATACATAAATCAGTTCCTTTTCAAGTGAAAAATGTAATTGGAGACAAATTTGGAAGATATGTAATCATTCAAGGTTCTTTGCTATTAGAAAATATAAATCTTGTGAACTTATATGGTCCCAATATAGATGATCAGAAGTTCTTTGCTAATTTATTTCTCATCTTATCATCACTTACAGGGCAACATATAATAGCAGGGGATTTTAATTGTACATTGAATCCAGGTGTGGATAGATCAACAGGACTGGATTGTACGCACATTGGATGTAGGATGACTATTAATCATTTTATGAAAGAATTGAGATTGTTAGATATATGGAGAGAAATGAAACCACAAGTTAAAGCCTATTCTTGTTATTCCAGTACCTACAAGACATTCTCACGTATTGATTATTTTTTGATTTCCACAGAATTAAGGTCCAAGATTCAAAACTGCTTTTATGATAACATCGTGATCTCTGATCATGCACCCTGTTGTCTAATATATGTAGATAAAAAATTGACAAAGGAATCAGGTAGATGGCAATTTCAGCATAAATGGCTTCAGGATGAGGAATTTGTCAAGTATATAGAAAAACAGATAGACGAGTTCTTTGACATCAATACTACACAAACATCAGCATGTGTAAAGTGGGAGGCTTTCAAAGCTTTTATTAGGGGGCATATTATTAGTTATACAGGATCAAAATCTAAGAAGACTCGAGAGGAGAGAGCTAAATTGGAACATAAAATAAAAAATCTTCAGGAAAAAGTGTATGCAGGAAGTGACCCAAGGTTGGAGAATGAATTACTGATTTTGAGAGCTGAATACGACAAAAAATCAGCGAATAGAGCTGCCTCGAGTCTTCTAAGATTGAAACAATCTTTTTATGAACAAGGTGAAAAATCAGGAAAATTATTAGCATGGCAGATTAAACAATTGGAAATTAAAACACCAATTACCAGTATTATAAGTAACGGACAGGTAGTTATAGATCCTTTAGAAATTAATAGAGCCTTTAGAGATTACTATGAAAAATTATATGATACCAAAAATGAACCTGATTTAACAAAACTAAATGGGTTTTTGAACGAACTATCTATACCGTGTATTCCAAATGAAAACAGGGAGATATTGGAGTCTAAAATTAGTCAAGAAGAAGTTGGGCTAGCCATTGATAATATGAAATCAGGAAAAAGTGCAGGACCAGATGGTCTTCCAGTTGACCTTTATAAAAAATTTAAGAATAAATTAATAAAACCTTTTTTGGAAATGGTTTTAGAAGCATTTCAAAATAATAATTTACCATCATACATAAATAATGCCTTAATTATACTGCTGCCAAAACCAGGTAAGCCCTCTAATAAATGTGAAAATATGAGACCAATAAGCCTATTAAACGCCGACCTTAAGATAATCTGTAAAATTTTAGCAAGACGAATACAAGAAATTTTACCAAATATTATTAATCGAGATCAGAATGGCTTTATAAAGGGTAGACAAGGCTTCCATAATGTAAGAAGACTATTTAATATTATCTATTTTAATAAAGAAGCACCGGATACAGCTCTCCTATCATTGGACGCCGAAAAGGCCTTTGATAGAGTTGAATGGCCCTTTCTTTTTGAAGTCCTACAAAGGTTTGGACTTGGAAATAATTTCATAAAATGGGTTCAAATAATATACAATAATGCTACAGCAGAAATCCTAACAAATAACAATATTTCAAAACCAATAAAAATCAATAGAGGATGTCGACAAGGCTGTCCACTCTCACCTTTACTGTTTACTATGGCAATTGAACCTTTAGCGATAGCGATACGTTTACATTCACAAATATATGGAATTAAAGTTGGACCAACAGAACATAAAATCTCCCTGTACGCCGATGATATAATTTTGTTTATGTCGAATCTAAAAAAATCAATTCCAACCTTGTTGAATTTAATAAAGAATTTTGGGGAAATATCAGGATATAAAATAAATAAAACTAAATCTTCAATATTAATGCTAAATGAGACCCAGAGAAATTACCCAGCCCCTGAGGTAAATCAATTCAATGTTGTAAATCAGTTTAAATATTTAGGAATCCAAATTATGCCTAAGCTAGAATCAGTCGCCAGTGTCAACTATGAAGCCTTAATGTCAGATATCAGTGAGTTAACTCAGAGATGGATGTCACTACCAATGTCGATGATCGGGAGAATCAATATACTTAAAAGTAATATTTTACCTAAAATACTTTATTTATTTCAATACATTCCCTTATCACCACCTTTAGATCTATTCTCAAGAATAAAAAAAAAGTTAGTGGAATTTATATGGAACAACAGGAGGGCTAGATTACGTCTGTCTTTATTATATTTACCATTTGATCGTGGAGGTCTGAAATGTCCAAATTTTATGTTGTATTATTGGTCGGCACAACTGAGGTCTATGACATATTATTTTTCATCAAATGATCTCCCTCACTGGACTGAAATGGAATCATACAATTTACCTTTACCTCTTCCCATATTCATATACTCAGATTCGGCAAAAAAATTACAAAAACAAGTTAAAAATCCATTTGTAAAGCATATGATCAAAATATGGTGTGAAGCTAAAAACTATTTAAAAGAACCACAGTTATTGTCACAATTTAGTCCAATATGGGGTAATCAATATTTTAAACCAGGGAGAGCGGACGCTGTATTTAAAGTATGGAATTTAAAAGGGATACAAAAGATTCAGGATTTATATTTGCCATGTGCAGACAACATAATGTCTTTTGAAGAGCTGAGGATCAAATTTAATCTCAATAGAACACATTTTTTTAAATATCTTCAACTTAGAAACTTTATTCGATCAAATCAAAATAAAGCTCTCACTCGACCTATTTATTCATCCTTGGAAAAAATGATGATGAAAGATAGTAAAAGAAAGGGTATTATTTCAGAGTTTTATAACTCATTGACACTATCTTCAAGTGAAAATTCACTGAAAAGATTAAACTACTGGAAAGAAGATCTGCAAATTGAAATTTCAGAGGAACAATGGGAATTGGCTTGTACAGAAGCTCAAACCAAATCAATAAATGCACGCCTTAAATTGATACATTTCAAATGGTTAATGCGGATGTATGTTACACCGGAGGAGTTAAATAGATATAACAAAAATATACCAGATACATGCACAAAATGCATGGAAAGTAAAGGAACCCTATTTCATTGTTTATGGGAATGTAGATTAATAAGAATGTTTTGGGAAGAGGTGAGGGTAACAATTGAAAAAATAATCTCAAAACAAATCATATTGAATCCTAAACTGGTTTTGTTGGGTCTGTACCCAGAAAAGCATAATTTCAATAAAAGTGAAAGAACATTCATAGACCTCAGTTTGCTTAATGCTAAAAAATGTATTGCACTATTATGGAAAAAGACTCATAGACCAGATGTGACTCAGTGGTTAAGACAGATGTTAACAAACCTTCCATTAGAAAGAATAACATATATACTGAAATCAAAGGAAATTGTGTTTGAGAATATATGGAGACCTTTTATTGATTATGTAAAAAATTTAAACATAACTCTTGAAGAAGAAGGTGAATGATGTGTGTGGACCTTGTAAATTCCAAACTGGTGAACATAATATGTATACTTATGTATTGGATTGTCTAGACTAAACAGAGGAGCATTGTTGAAGACTTGATTTTGTTGGTGGTTGTTGGTGTTTTTAGTGCATTTTTTTTTTTTTTGTAGTACTTTAGTGTTAGTGTTTGATTGTTTGTATCATGTTTGTTAAAAAAAAAAAAAAAAGGTTCAATAAAGATATTGTGGAAAAAAAAAGCATGGGACTACTTTCAGTGGTAAGAGAGGGCCCTCAACACGTAACAGAGTTTGAGGAATTTCCCTCAGAGCCTTCACTCCATCAAGGCTCTTACAGGGTCTTTAAAAAGACCTCAGCTCAGGAAGTTCTTATGACAGCTTTTTGTTTTAAAGTTTTTTACACTATGTTCTTAATGTTTTTCTTGTTTTTAATGTTCTTTCAGTTTCTGAGTAGCACAAAAGAGGGCCACCACACAGTTATACTAAACAAAACAACACAATGGAGAAACAGGGTGTAACCAAAATAATTTCATATAATGTAAAAGGAATCCTGAATCCAGTTAAAAGATCCAAGATTCTAGGCAAAATGAAAAAAGACAAAGCAGGAATAATACTTTTACAAGAAACCCACCTAACAGACGTGGAACACAATAAACTCAGTAGACAAGGGTTTAAAATGATCTCTTCATCTTCATATAAATCAGGGAGGAGGAGGGGAGTAGCGACATTGATATCAACCAAAATTACATTTGAAAAAAAAATCAGAACACAAAGATAAAGAAGGGAGATACAGTTTGGTAACTGGGCGGCTAGAGGGAGAAGATATCACCCTGCTGAATGTGTATGCTCCCCCAGGGGCTAACTGGAAATTTTATAAAAATGTATTCGACCTAATGATAACTAAAGTTCAAGGTTTAGTGATATGTGGTGGGGACTTCAATCTTAGACTGAATCCATACTGGGATGCTTCTGGTAATTCCCCACATCAAAATAACACCCAAAACAGGAAGACTCGGATGCTACTAAAAGAATTGGGAATCTGTGACGTGTGGAGGGAACTCAACCCCAGTGTAAAAGACTATACATTTTACTCAACTCCACATTCATCTTACTCAAGGATTGACTATTTTTTTATGTTTAATAGAGACATTGGAAGAGTAAAAACATGTAAAATAGGACTGATGGATCTCTCCGACCACAGTCCGATCTACATGGACTTAAATATCCAAAAATACACAAATAATACATTTTCTTGGAGGTTAAATTCAAATGTCCTGAAAGGACCATTGAAAGATGAATTGGAATCAGATATTCTCAGATATTTGGAAGATAACGATAATGGAGAAGTATCCCCTTTAATACTGTGGGATGCATGTAAAGCTGTAATAAGAGGAAAGATTATTGCAAAACTGGCAACCCAAAAGAAACTAAGACAAGAAAAACTATCCACATTAGAGTCAGAAATTAGGAACCTAGAAAAAGAACACAAAGGCAACACTCATTCTACTGACTCGCTCAAGATTAAGGAAATTAAAAACCAAATAAATGAGATCTACACAATAGAAATCCAGAAGAAACTTACATTTCTGAAACAAAAATACTATGAAGCAGGCAGTAAATCGGCAAAATTGCTAGCCTATAAATTGAGGAAACATCAAACAGAAAGAGCAATCTACAAAATCAGAGACCCAGTATCAAAGGAAATAAAATTCAGAATTCAGGATATTCTTAAAAACTTCGAGAATTACTATAAGAACTTATACTCCCACAAAAAACATAAAAACGCATCCGAGGCATTCCTAAACACATTAAACCTTCCCCAACTTACGGAGTCACAAAATAAAACACTACTGTCAGAAATACATCCTAAAGAATTGGAAAAAGCAATTATGAAACTTAAAGCTAACAAATCCCCAGGAGCTGATGGCTATACAGCAGAGTGGTACAAAACCTTTAAACAGCAACTATCTCCTCTCCTCCTGAAAACATTTAATTATGTCCTCCACACAGGGGAAATCCCCCCCTCCTGGAGAGAAGGGGTCATTGCAGTTATACCTAAACCTGAAAAGGATAAACTAGAGTGCTCCAACTACAGACCAATCAGTGTACTAAATCAGGACTATAAGCTTTTTACCATTATCCTTGCCAAAAGGTTAGAAAATATACTGACAGACCTAATTCATTTAGACCAAACAGGTTTTATAAGACAAAGACAGACACAAGACAACATTCGACGCACTTTACACATAATTCATCATATAAAAAAATATAACTTAAATGCAGTCATATTGGGATTAGATGCTGAAAAAGCATTCGATTCGGTTGACTGGTCTTTTCTATATAGAATCTTATCCAGTTTCAATTTTCATAACAACTTCATTAGAACTATACAGGCATTATATAAAAAACCAACAGCTAAAATAAGGATTAACGGTAATTTATCATCATCTTTTGAACTGGAAAGAGGATGTCGTCAGGGCTGCCCCCTGTCTCCACTGCTCTTTGCAATCTTCATAGAACCTCTGAGCCAATGGATAAGACAAAACCAAAAAATTCAAGGTATTACACTTGGTCAGAAGGAACATAAAATAGCACTCTTTGCTGATGACATTTTAATATACCTAGGGCAGCCGGACACTTCTTTACCAGAACTAACCTCAGTTTTTTCAGAGTATGGAGATTTATCGGGGTACAAATTAAATATGCATAAAACCCAAGTTTTAACATTCAACTATGACCCAAATCATTATTCACTAAGCAAACTCAAAACTAACTGGGAGTCGGAATCTATGAAATATCTGGGGGTCAATATCCCGAAACAACTCAACAAAATTATATCACTAAACTATGATCCACTGGTGACAAAAATAAAATCTGACCTAGCAAGATGGAATATGATACCATTCTTGGGTACTGCACAAAGAATTGAAGCAGTCAAAATGAATATACTTCCACGTCTTCTATACCTTTTCCAAACAATACCGGTAGAACCTCCCAAAAAAACATGGCAGGAGCTGGACAGAAGGATCTCAAGATTCATATGGCAGGGCAAGAGACCTAGAATCAGATATAGAACCCTACAGCTAAACAAAGACAAAGGTGGGCTCGCGCTGCCAAATATCAGGGACTACTTTAAAGCCGCACAAATTAAAACTTTAGTAGAGATATGTAACCCAGTCTACACTGCACAATGGAAGGAGATCGAATGCCAAATAACAAGTGACATCCCCCTACAGGAGATAATAGGGAACAATGCCTTACCTAAGCTTTTGAATAACACTAACCCGTGGATAGAGACCCCGCTAAAAATTTGGTTTAAGATAGTCAGAGAGAATCAAACTAAAGAGCCCTATCGACTTCTGCAATGGATCGCCTATGATCAGGACTTTACTCCTAATAAAACAGACACCAGATTTAAAAAGTGGAAGGAGAAAGGGCTGATAAAATATTACGATTTTTTTAAAGGGCAAATCTTAAGAAGTTTTGAAGATTTGAAAAAACAAGGCCTAATAAATCAAGACCTTTACAGGTTCTTCCAGCTTAGACACCACATAAACAATATACTTAAAAAGGAGGTTTTGGAAAGGGCCCAGTCAGGTGTTCTGAAGGTCTTCTTAATGGCATATAAAGGGATCCCAGGGATCAGATACATTTCTAAAATATACCAAGGTCTTCAAGACTTAAAAGGAGACAACACATCTTATATAAAAGAGAGATGGGAAAAAGAGGGGAATTTCACTTTACAACTGGAAATATGGGAAAAGCTAAATAAACAGCAATGGAAAAGTACTTCATCCCTGCAGTGGAGAGAATTTGGATGGAAAAACTTGGCAAGATTTTTCAGAACACCTGCACAAAACAAATTTACCCATAAGGGATTGAACTGTTGGCGCTTGTGTGGTGAAAAGACTGCAAATCATTTTCATGCGTTTTGGTCATGCCCAGTTATCCACCAATATTGGACCAAGGTACAGACAATATTGGGGAAAATATTCAAAATTACAGTTCCCTTTTCTTTTGTAACTTTGTATTTGGGTTTACTACCGGACTCACTGGAAAGACGAGGAGAAAAATACTTATTCAATGTTTTAATATTGGCCAGCAAAAAAGCTCTAACTAAAAAATGGATGTTGAAGGACTGTCCTACACTTGAAGATTGGACTAAAGTGATCCAAGACATTTACTCGATGGAAAAGTTGACATTCGCACTGAGACAGGACATGGATGGGTTCATGAACTTTTGGCAACCCTGGACCGCATATGTGTCTTCCATTAGATCTAATCTTTGACAAATACCATTTCAATAATGGTTTCAGCTCTTTGTTCCAACTCTACTCAGATGCTCTTTTATCTTTATTTACTTACTTTTTCTTTTTGTTTGTTTTTTACTGGTTTGTTTGTTTTTTTTTATTTGTTTTTTGTTTTTTTTTCTCTTTAATTTCACTTTTTCTTTCACTTTAAAAAAAAAAAAAAAGGGGTGTTGTAAGAATTAATCTTCCAATGTTGTCAGATATCAGAAAATAAGGGAACATGTGATGAAAATGTAAACACTGCATTGCTGTAACGACCTGTATACCCTTTACAAAAACTTAAATAAAAAAAAAAATAAATAAAAAAAAAGTGACATTTGAACTCTTAAAATTAACATTTGGTTATTGGGGGAAATTTTTTTAGTAGTCTTTTGAGCTCAGACATCAAATAAAACAGGCCCACACAATAAATCCTGACAAACCAGACATACTGTATATAGTCACCAGTTCTGCTTTTTCCCCCCACAGTTTTCTTTAAGTCTTGTCACTTGTTTTACACTTGCTTTCACAGATTGTTACGCTCCTTTGTCTTGCAAAACCTGACCCCACTGCTGTCAGACTAAAAGTGAAAGTCAAACTGAACAACTTGAGACCTGCGAACCAAATAATTCTAAAGTTTTTGCACATACGTAATAAAAAATGTTGCCTGACAGGGAGCGTCTGATTTGTTCCACTTACAAACCACACCCAACAGTCATGGAATGACTCAGTACTATGTATCAAATACATTGTAGCAAAAGCAATTTGATCAAAAGCAATATGTGATCAGATCCATTTACATTTCCAATTTTATGTACAAGGGGGAAAATGTATGAAAGTAGAAAATGGCAGGAGGTTGGGAGCCCTTACAGTTCATCGAGCAGTTCTGTCATTCTAGTGCCAGACTAAGTAGGTCTGTATCCATTTTCTGACATAGTGTAAAACATAATTGGAGGAAATTGTTGCTAAGTTTCAGAGTCATTGGCCCTCATTCATTGACAGATGTGTGTAAAGTTTTCGATTTTTAGACGCACTGTAATACGATCCTCTGCATCGATGCAGAACCTTAACCAAGATCTCGCCATCTGTGCAAAAATCAGATTTTATTAGTCGTTTCAAAAGCAGTTGTGGCAAGGGAAATTTATATCGCAATCCAAGTAGCAATTCAGTGTTTTTTCATCCATAAATTACAAAAATAAACACTGAAATTTCAAAAAAGCCATTAATTTTTTTATTTTTTTTTACAAAAATGAAAATGCAACACAGGACACACCGCACTGTGTGTGTTTATATATTTACATATTTATTCCACCTAGCTGCAATGCTCCGTACTGTGGGTGTTTATATATTTACATATTTATTCCATCTAGCTACAATGCTCCGCACTGTGTGTTTATATATTCATATATTTATTCCATCCAGCTACAATGCTCTGCACTGTGTGTCTGTGTGTGTGTATATATATATTTTATAGTAATATGTACATATGTATATTAGCTGCTCTTGCTTGCTTGTTTTTTTTCTTGCCTTCTGATTGTTGCTCTGAGTGTTGCTATCCCTGTGCTGTTGCAATCCCGGAATTTCCCCGTTGTGGGACTAATAAAGGCTTATCTTATCTTATCTTAGATGCATCAAGATTCATTCCTTTATTCATTCATTCATTCATCTTCTTCCGCTTAATCCTTTTCAAGTCACAGGGGGGCTGGAGCCTATCCCAGCATCTTTGGGCGAGAGGCAGGGTACACCCTGGACAGATCGCCAGTCCATCGCAGGGCCAACACAGAGAGACAGACAACCATTCACTCTCACAGTCATACCTGAGGACAATTTAGAATCCCCAGTTTGATGCCAATTTAAATCATTAATAGTTGGTTGAAAATTTACACCTTGTTCAAACATGCGTAAGACAGACAACTGGTCATACAACCATTTCAGCACAAACATCTACTGTATATTTATCAATCTGGACATGAGGTACGATGTGCTCAAATCCCACAACAGGATGCAGCTGTGTACGCAAGTCAGTGTGGACTTGCAGTACAACAGAGAAACCTGCTTGTTTCATTTATTTGATCATATCAAATTATTTTGGGCAGTGCAACTTTTCAGGTGATACGTTGTAATGAGTGATGAATGTTAATGATTTGATTAACAAGAGCACTCTGAGGCGAGTGCAATATCTTCCACCTTCATTTTCTTTGACGACCCCAATACTTACTGACAAAGAGCAGTTTTCAACTTTTCACTATAATTACTGTGGCAGAATCAAATTATGATAAGGCCACCATCCACGAATATATAACAAAAGTATACAACCCATAGTTGTAGGGTAGGATCCAGAGGTGAACCCATGTGGCAAGCATAGTGACCCTAGAGAGATTTACATGTTAGGGATAAGGGATAAGGACCTGTACTTACAGTATATAGTGCTTTTCTAGTCTCAAAGACCACTCAAAGCGCTTCACTAGCACTAACCCTCTACTCTAAGGGCCTATAGGAGACTGATATCTAGGGACAATTTAGAACAACTAATTAACCAACCAATTAACCTAACATCTGTGTCTTTGAATTGTGGGAGGAATTGTTTCAAGCATTATTTATTGTTGTAATTATGAGAATGTTAAATGCATGAGTGAACTGTGAGTGTGATACTTCGTTTTTAGGGAGCAGTATCTCAATTTCGTTGCATTGTTTATTAGCAATGGAATGACAATAAAGGCACTTTGACTTTGAAACCGGAGCCCCCAGAGTAAACCCACGCAGCACAGGGAGAACATAGGGAAAAGTTAGTGTAAATGGAACTTTATCTAAATTTAGAACCCTCAGCACAGGAGTTCCCCAAGGTTGTGTTAGTTCACCATTTTTGTTCACCTTGTACACTGACGAGTGCAGAAGTGTCTATCCAGGCAATCAAATTATTAAATTTTCTGATGACACTGCTATTTTATCACGACTTCAAAAGACTCATGATCTGTCAAGCTATTTTATAGAAATTCAGAGGTTTGTCAATTGGTGTGATGACAGTCATCTCATTTTGAATACTGATAAAACAAAGGAGATGGTGTTTGACCCTCGGGGAGTTGGTGACCACAGGCCTGTGGTCATCCACAACCACACTATAACACAGGTTAGTTCCTATAAATATTTGGGAGTATTTATTGACAATTCATTAACCTGGAGCACACATATTGATTACCTCTGTTGCACACTACAACAGCGGCTGCATTTCTTGAGTAGATTAAGAATACACGGTGTTGATAAAAGGATTATGTTAATATTTTACCAGGCTGTGTTGGAGAGCTGTATTAGATACAGCATTACAGCTTGGTTTGGCAACCTCTCTGTGAAACTAAAGAGCAGAGTGTTGCGCTTAATTCATACAGCATGGAAAATTATTGGAGTTAAAGAGTATTTTCCCATGCAGATCTTACACGACCAGGCAGCCTGTAGACAAGCTCAAAAAATAATCAGTGATATGAGCTATGTACTAAACAATGAATATGTGCGGCTGCCCTCAGGGAGGAGATACAGAGTCCCCAAGTGCGGGTTCAATAGACACAAGAACTCATTTATCCCAACATCAGTAAAACTTTTAAACTCAGAAAAATAGGTCAGGGACACTTATAACTCCTGTTCTTAAAACCACTTGCACTCCGTTGTTCCGCGGGCGGGCAAGTCTCTGCGTTCTAGGGCGCACGAGGGCGCACGAGAGCGCCCTCGTGCGCGCTTGGACGCATGACGCATAATGGTGGTGATGGTGATGTAGTGGCGTCCAAGCACCACTAAAAAAAAAACTGCAGAGACAGCCGCGAACAGATTAGTTCATCTGATTGACCTCTCATTCGACTAATAAGAGCCTTGAATTGGGTTTCTGAAACCTTGAAGAACCAATGAATGAAAACCTAGGAAGGAGGACCCGCCTCCCAACGCTTTGAATGCAGTGAGCCAATTGAAGCAGAGAAGTTCGTGAGCTGTTTTTTTTTAAGGCTGGGTGAAGACTGGCTGCTGCAGCGGATCAAAAAAGGACACAGGAAGAGCACCACAGACCCAGCAGCATGGAGACCATCCACAAATGCAACCTGTGTGACAGGGAGTGCCATTCGTGGATCGGCATGTTCGGCCACAGGCGGTGCTTATTTTGTATTGGTTCCAGCAGAGTAGACGTTATGATTTTCTTCCATGGTCATTATAGACCGACGGAGGCTGACGACGAAGGCTGAGTGACACACACGCCTTCGCCAGTCTTTTTTTAATTACTACTGTTATTTGTTTTGAAAAATCGTTCGCCAAAAACCGCAATCATGGAAGCACAAAACCGCAATAATGGAATTATGTTTTGATCGAGTCGCGAGACCAGAACCAGAGCGGACTAGCGTCGCGTTCGTCTGACAATGAGGAAGACAAGTTCGCCAAGACTCCGCTGTGAAGAGGTAAGGTGTTATAAGCTAAACTACTCTCTATCCCTGAAAATTGTAATCCAAAATGACTTTTGACCGATCAGTAAATTACAGTTGTGCGGTTCACGAAGTCTGAAGTTCGTGCGCCGCGGTACAAGGGGTTGCTCGCAGTGTACAGGCTGTGAACGCCCCCCCACCCCCGCTATTCTTCTGCAGCGAGGGGGGGGGGAGCCGCGGTGACTGCACTGCTGTCCTACATCACCACATAAGGCTAATCCGTTGTGTAGCGATGGCTGAAGTCCATCCTCTGTAGCGAGCGGGGGGGGGGGGGGGGGGGGGGGGGGACAACCCCCCCCACACACACACAGTAGTGAGGGGGGGGGGGGAGCCGCTGTGACAACGTTGCTGTGGAAACATGCAACGGGTGTAATCTGTCATGTAGCGAGGGTCGAACTCTGTCCTTGGTAGCGGGGGGGGGCAACCCCCCCCCACACACACACACAGACACAGCCCTGAGTGTGACCTTTCCTTTGAGCCTAAAATGAAGCTTCTACATTGAATTATTCAAAAGTTACAGACGTTTTTCCAAACTGTGCCATTTGGCACAATTTGGCACAGTTCCAAAACGCCTGGGAACAGCCTGAGAACAAAGCTGTGTAAAATATTCATTTTTTGTGGTATTGTTACCAAATTTGGATCTCAGCTGGATAACACTTGGTTCTACATTTCTGTTGCATTTTCCAGCCGGATCGGACAGCTGTGTGTTATTTACAAGCATTTGTATCCCAAAAAACACTGTCCAAATTTTTTTTCTTCAAGTTCAGTATGTTTAGATGACTGTAACTCAGTGGCCGGAGCACGTAGAGAGATTGAATTTTTTGGCAAAAAAAACATAAAGTGTTTTCTTTTAAATGAGACCAACCCCATGAAGATGCTGCAAAGGGTTGAAGAACAGCTTTCGATTTACTTTGGGCACGTTATTTTTTGGCATTTTTAGGAAAATTGCCCGGAGTGCAAGTGGTTAATGACTGCTGTTATACATTTATGTATGTATGTACGTACTTGTATTATTTATCGGGTTTTATTTCATTTATTATGTACTACATCCATTGTGTATGTGTGGATTGTGTGGTTGCAGCACGGGTGACAAGCCCAAGACAAATTTTCCCTTGAGGGACAATAAAGTTTATCTTATCTTATCTTATAACATGCAAACTCCACACAGAAAGGTTACTACCCCTGCCAGCCTGGGGATTTGAACCTGGAACCTTCTAGTTGTAAGGTAACTTTGTATATATATTTATATACTGATGTGTGTGTATGTATGTATATCCACTGCTCTTATTTATATCTTCTATATCTTCTTAATTATTGCTCTGAGTGTTGCTATCCCTGGGCTGTTGCAATCCTGGAATTTCCCCATTGTGGGACTAATAAACGCTTATCTTATCTTATCAGTGCTAACCACTGCACCACCGCATAGTAAGAGATCATAGGGAGTGCCAACCTTGACCTTTTGACCCCAATCCCATAGTCAGAGGTCAGGATCCCAAGGTGAACCTGTGTAGCAAGTTTGGTAGCCCTAGCTTTCTTTGTTGTTGAGATATAGTTTATAAGCCATTTTGATGTTGACCTTTGACCATGCAATCCCAAATTTATAACAATTTTCTTAGTTTTCTACTTTTCTTGTCATTGACTTCATGAATTTTGGTCATCTTAACTTGCCAGGTACATAATAGTGAACATAACTTGGTTAATTTTGTCGTGGCTGGTGAAATCCTCAGCAATTCATCCCTCCCCCTTCCTTTCCCTACATATGAAGCTGGCTGCATATGAAGCCTAACCTGTTTGCTATCCATCCATCCATCCATCCATCTTCTACCGCTTTTCCGGAGGTCCGGGTCGCGGAGGTAGCAGTTCAAGCAGAGAAGCCCAGACTTCCCTCTCCCCAGCCACCTGCTCCAGCTCTTCAGAGGGGATACCAAGGCGTTCCCAGACCAGCTGGGAGACATAGTCTCTCCACCGAGTCCTGGGTCTGCCCCGGGGTCTCCTCCCAGTGGGACGTGCCTGAAACACCTCAAGTGGGAGGCGTCCAGGAGGCATCCTAATCAGATGCCCATACCACCTCAACTGACTCCTTTCAATGTGGAGGAGCAGCGGTTCTACTCTGAGCCTCTCCCGGATGACTGAGCTCCTCACCCTATCTCTGAGGGTGAGTCCAGCAATCCTACGGAGAAAGCTCATTTCAGCCGCTTGTATCCGCGATCTCGTTCTTTCGGTCATTACCCAAAGCTCGTGACCATAGGTGAGAGTAGGAACGTAGATTGACTGGTAAATCGACAGCTTTGCCTTAGAACTAAGCTCCCTCTTCACCACAACAGACCGGTACAACGTCCGCATCACTGCAGATGCTGCTCCAATCCGTCTGTCGATCTCTCGCTCCATTTTCCCCTCACTCGTGAACAAGACCCCAAGATACTTAAACTCCTCCACCTGGGGCAGGAGCCTGTCCCCAACCCGGAGAGGACAATCCACCTTTTTCCGGCTGAGGACCATGGACTCGGACTTGGAGGTGCTGATTCTCATCCCAGCCGCTTCACACTCAGCGGCAAACTGTCCCAGCAAGAGCTGTAGGTCATTGCTGGATGAAGCCAGCAGGACAACATCATCTGCAAACAACAGAGATGAGATCCTGTGGTCACCAAGCATGACACCCTCCATTCCCTGGCTGCGCCTAGAAATCCTGTCCATAAAAATTATGAACAGGATCGGTGACAAAGGGCAGCCCTGGCGGAGTTTGCTAAGCAACTCTTATTCATTATTGTTCCCATCACCAGTGGGTTAAACCCATGATAAATGCCTCCACCGCTTACATACCTCTTCTGCTTTTTTTCCAGATTTAAAGTACTTTAATAAGCTCATGCTTCTCTCGGACAGCGAAGCTAGTAGAGAGACACTCTGCCTGCCGACTGGAATACGGGGGCGGGGCACTTCCGAACTCTGCACAGATGATGGTCATGCGTGTTGTTCGTGTGCACGCTTACGGAGCATCATTCCTTCATATTTTTTCTTAAATTTATATTTCCTAGGCGTGGCAGCGTAACTTCAACGGTAACACGAAAATGTTACCAGAGAAAACCCTATAATGTAGCCGACTACTGATTGCAGGATCAGGGATTCGATTCCTGCTCTGTCTGCAGTCTGCATGTTGAAGTGTCCTTGAGAAAGACATTGAACCCCCAGCTGCTCCTGGTGGGTCAGGCCAGTGTTTGTGTATGGCAGCTCCGCCGCCATCGGTGTGTCAATCTGTGCGTGAATGGGTGGACTGCTGGATCTGTAAACTGCTTTGGTCATCCAGAGATGAGTAAAAAGTACTATATAAGTGAACGCCATTTACCATTAACCTTGACCTTTTGACCCCAAATTCATAGTCTGACGTCAGGATCCCAAGGTGAACCTGTGTACCAAGTTTGGTGACCCTAACTTTACTCATTGTACAGTAATAAGGCATAAGGAATGCTTATCTTGACCTTTGACCCCAAACCCATAGTCAGAGGTCAGGATCCCAAGGTGAACCTGTATGTCAGGTTTGGTGGCTCTAGCTTCACTCGTTTTACAATAACTAGTGCATTGCCCGTAGAACGCAAGTATTGCTGTCTGAAACAGGTATCCCAATCAGACTTTACAGGCCCAAATGTAGGCTGTGTTTGAAAGTGGAATACAAAGAGGTGTAGCCTATATGTAGGCAATCACATGTTAGACTTGGACAAATATAAAATACTTGGACAAATATTGAAAATGAATGGGACATCCAATATTAGTGACCGTTTCAGATCCCTTGTTTATTTGTTTGTCAGATCACTTATTTGTGTGATCTTTAATCACTTATATTCAAGATAATGGTATATCTTGCACTTTGGGGAATGAGAGCTGTTCAGTCGTCATTATAATTATTTTAGTTTATATCACTGTTCAGTGATGGGGTCAAGTGTAATATTGAATTTCATCTGTGTATCATCAATAAACTCATGCAGTACTATAACAGGACACATTTACAAATATTTGAGACCCATTGGCTACTGCTTTACCCGTGTGCCCGTGAAGGACTGTGATTCACCGGTTCAGCTGCTGCTTCCCCACCAGCCCCTGCCCTCCCTTTACCACCACCACCTTGTGTTCTTCATGCCCAATTATCCATTAGACCTACGCAATCATGGCAACTTTATGGTATAATTTTTTAAGCATTAAACCTTAAGTCTATCTTTTGTCACTATTTACACTACGGGTAGAATTACTGTACATGGACAGCTGCTGTTTTTCCAGCCTTATTCCTTTTGTTTTTTATATTGCGCACACCACTGAAAAGAGAAAGGCCATTTCAGTTCTCCTGTATCTCCTGTACGTATATCAGCTGTTCTGATAGATATGCCAAAGTGTCAGAACAAGAAAGAGGTGGATCCAATCAGCTGATCGCTTGAACCAAAGAGCTCAGCTGTTTTCCATGATAAATCAGCCTCAGGGCAAAAGCACACTCCATGCATCATCTTTTTTTTACTTCATTGAAAATAAGTTTTTTTTTTTACCACCATCAGTTAGCGTGCCTTTAAGCCAGGCACGTGTGTGACCGCTGCTTCTCCCGGCATGTTCTGTGTTGATTTGTCAGACCCGGTCCTCGTTGACACTCTGCCCAGTCTGCTCGCACACCTCATGTTCTGCACATATGCCAAATTATCCTTTAGACCTATGCAATCACGGCAACTTTATGGTATAATTTTTTTTAAGCATTAAATCTTAAGTATTATGTTTTTCTAGTCAAATTTGTCATTTTTCAATTCCTTATTTTGTCCAGGGAACACTGTGGTGACTGACAGGTCGTGGTGCCATGTATTATCCAATCAGCATGGCCGTGATGCCGCATATTATCCAATCAGCACAGAGTCAATCCGAAACCCTTCCCACACTTCTTGACACCAGGGCATGAAGAGACACAGAGCGGTGACACAGCAGTGGCTAAACTTTTATTGATAAAAATTACGTATTTTGACTGAGCTACTCCATATTCGGGGATGCACACCCTTGTAACCTCAGCAAAGCACTTTTAACTCTTTAGCTGTCCCAGTCGCCGTAGGGCGACTGTAACGGTTAAGGGGTAAACATAACCCCTCGTGGTCAAGAGTGGTAAAAAAAATTTTGTCAATAAAACAGTTCAGATTTCCAAGGCTATAACTTGAAAATTGCAAGAGATAATGGCTTACTGTCAATTAGAAAGATGTAGAATATGATCCAAAGTTTCAGATAGGAATAAATTTACACATCTAATTTGCATAATGTCATGGCAGCTATATAAATTACATAACTCAGTCAAAAGTGGACTTTTGACACATTTACACAAAGAATGGTTCGTTTTTTTGACACCGTTTTGTCTACAGGGGTATGTTTTTATCTAATCTTCAAAGCATATGAACCAGAAAATCAATAAAATGAAAAAAAAAAACCATATATTCATCTTACCTGTTGCCGGGGGGGGGGGGGGGGGGGGGGGGTGCTCGCTCGCTCACGTGGCCAGTCCGTTTTCATCCATCGTGGTCGATGTTTCGCATTTGGTTGGTCATTTACACCCTCTACCACATCTACAAACTCTTATGATTATCCCACGTGAATTTCATTTGTATTACGCAGCTATTTTTACTGTATGATGCAGTTACATTCAGAATTGCCGCGGCCATGACCGATCATGGCGGCAACCACATTGGTGCTGTGAGCTCAAAGCAGAAAAAGGAAGAAGAATAATGAAGATTTCTTCTTCTTTGCTGTATTCCATGTCAGCCATGATTCCTCCGGCACGTGTCTACCACCTTCTGAACTGTCATATCAATACAGATCACTACAAATTCTCAGTATAGCTGGGGGACATCAATAAGTTGACAGGTGCAGTTGCTGTACTGTGCCACTGGGGAGGCTCGCGACCCATCCATTTAATGTGGACAGTTAAAGTCCGTTAAAATCTTAGCTCTGTCTGACGAATGGTTCAAGAGATATGTGTGGAACAGACACACAGAGATTCTTTGCATTTATAGATAGTAAATGGACCATTTACCATAGTGCAACTGCAATGATAACTTTGAACTTTGACCCCCTGACCCCAAACCCATAGTTAAGTGAGGGTGTAAGTCGTCCAAGATGTGTATGAGATATAACTACTGTATCAATTTGAAAAGCCTACATCATTTCTTTCAGTAGTTATTGTGTGTGAAAAGAGTTAGGGAAAAATCTGACCTCTGACCTCAAGGTCATCCAATCAGAGTGAAATTGCAATATGCTTATCCTCAGTGTATATCAAACAATGGCACCAATTTTCAAAACAATCGGAACAAAACTGTAGGAGGAGCCGATTTCACAGGACAGTTACTGTCTATGAAGTGAGGTTAAACAGGAGGTCATAGATCAGGGACTATAATTCCCACAAAAATCATCCGATCAGGACCAAATTTCAATATGCACATCCTCAGTACATATCAAACCATGATACCAAATTTCAAAACAATCAGACCAAAAGCGTAGGAGGAGTCGATTTCACAAAAGTGGGACAGACGGACTCAGTGACCCATAACATAATCCCCTTCAGACCGGCAGGGGATAATAAAAAAAAAATTGGAGAAAATGTGAACAAAATATGTCACAAACATTTCATTAAGACATCATTGAGCTGTTAAAATCTGGAAAAAGTGCAGTCAATGACCCCTTTAAAGACTGCAATGTGTCCGACAATCTACAAAGTGTGCCCACACCTGATTCCCAAACAACAAGACCTACGTTAGTGACAGTAATATTAGCTTATTATTCTTAGTAGTATTTTAGTGCAATGCTAGCAGCCTGTAGGCCAAGTTTCACATGTTTAACTCACAAAACCCAGCTAAAAACGTCTGATATTTAAATATCTCATTCTTTTTAGACGATAACAGCAACAGGTAGCTCTGAAATTTTACTGACCTGCTCGCCCTCCACTCCTTGCCAGGAAAACCCATTGACTCTAGCTGCACACAGAGCTGTAATGAAGTTTGTAGTGAAAGGCTTGCATCCGTTCATAATAGAGCAGTTGGAGTTTGGGTAGTTGGTACATGTAATATAGGTTACAGTTTAATACTGAATTAGACTCCTTCCCAGACTGAGCAGTGTCTTGAGGTTTTACCAGTATGTTAATATACAATTGATTAATATACAATACTGTGTATATATTTTTAAAAAAATGCAAAAATTACACCCGCGTACAGCATGTACGTACCGTATATTTTTGTGATTGCTAAAATAACATAATTGTGCAATTGTTTCTAATCACTTCAGTATTCCATTTATACTGCTTTAATTTATAATGCTTTTCAGTATTCAATTACAAACGTTACAAGGCATAAATGTCCATTATCCAAGGAAGGCATGTTTACAGACTTTTATATTTGACTTTATGATATATTTTTAAGAGAAGCATTGTTTAAAGTCAGAAAAATAATAAAACTCCTGCATTGATGCTGTAATCCTGTGAAGGTCTGTTTTTTTTCCCCACATGGAAAACTGATCAAGAATTGATAAGGGAATCGATAAAGAATCGGATTGATAAGCAAAATCGACAATTCCGTTGATATTCATAAAATCTTATCAAATCCCATCTCTGTCTAGGATGTGCTTAAACTCAAGGTCAGTGGCCCAGGAGGAGTAATGTTTTTTGTGCAATCATAAATGCCCACATCTTCTGACCTTTGTCAATGACCTTGACCTCAACCTGAATGCAGACCTGAGGGTCACTGTGGGTGAGTTTCATGAGAATTGAGGTATTTGCCTAAGAGTTTTCTAAAATCATGTAAGTGCCCAGATCTCCCAGCTTTCAACTTTGACCTTGAGCACAATATAAATGCAGACCCTCCTGAGGATGCTTGTGATTTGAGTTTGGTGACCACTGGGGCAATTGCCTATAAGAAATAGCAATTTTTCTGAAATCACGCAAGTGCCCAGATCTCCTGACCTTTGACCTCGACCACAACTTGGATGCAAACCCACCTGAGGAACATTGTCAGTGAGTTTGATGAGCACTGGGGAAAATGCCAAGGAGGAGTAGCAATTCCTGTGAAATATGGACTGATGGACGGCCAGACTGACGCCACGTCATCGCATTAGCTCCTTCTGGCTTTGCCAGAATTAGCCAACAACGATATCATGATATTTCTGTAAATTTGCACAATAATATTCTTGGTGATATCACTAAACATCTTTGGTCTTCTTTACGAAACATCTTTTGTCTTTTTACTTTATAGAAAGACAGTTTCACAGGCCAATGTTTTGCTTTCAACATATTTAGTAAAAACAACAAAAAATATTTCTCCCATTTATAAACAGTACCTCAGATTGAGTTTTGAATATCATGCAGCTAGATGTGGTGGTTTGCATGCTGAATCAGTTTACCGGTGTTACAAGTTTCCATTGCACAGAGGCTTTTTGGCTGTTGTCGCACTGGATGGATGTAGCCTCCATCCAGTGCGACGTGGCCAAAACAGAACAAAAATAGACCCTGGTACACCTGCAGCTTCACAGTGGAGCTGTGCTGTTGACATGCGGAAAAATTTGTACTTCTGTTTTCCCCACATGGCAGCTGTCTGAAACAGCCTTAAAAACAAAATATTTCCACATAACTAGATCAAGTTTTGGGTAACCCCAACCATGGATCGGCTACCATCTTCCCACGCCATGTTTGTTTATGCTGTAACCATAGAAACATGTAACTTGCATCAAAAGCCTAACGCTGTGATGACTCCAAATACCACTATACACACTAACTCACAAAAAGTTAGGGATATTCGGCTTTTGGGTGAAATTTCAGGATGCACCTAAAACGCACTTTAACCTTCACAGGTGAACTTAATTTGATCTTCTCTTAACCTTTTGAATGCATATGTCCAACTGTTCAGTGCTTCAGCACTTTTTACAAAACTTGCTGTTCTCTCAAAGTGCTTAATGGCAAAATTCACAACAGGTGTTTGATCCATGAATCAACCAATAAATTTTCTGGTTCAATTAGAATTGGTATTTAAATAGTCCTCTTCATCATACTGTTCACATTTTAAAATCATGAGACCAAGATGACACCTAACAATTGATCAACAGTACCTCGCCATTGCGAGGCTTCAAACAGAATGTTCTCAGAGTGAAGTGATCACTGAGCTCAGAGTGTCACAGAGTGTCATCAGCAGGTTACAACAGAGATACAGAGAGACTGGAAGAGTCACAGAAGTTGGCGTCCTTTGGCCACATCCCACACTGATGGCCACTTCATTGTGAATAGTGCCCTGAGGAATCGGGAGGATGAATGCCACTCCACTCCAGGGTCATTTAAGGGAGGTGAGAGGCACCCAAGTGTCACGTCAGATCATTAGAAACCATTTACATCAGGATGGTCTGCGTGCTAGATGACCTGTAAGGGTACCTGACCACACCACCAGGCACAGGCATCGTCTTGCATGGGCCAGGGAGCATTTACGCTGGACAAGGGCCCAGTGGGCCTTAGTGCTGTTCTCTGATGAATGTCAATTCACGATGAGCAGAAATTTTGGCCACCAATGATGCTGGAGACGTCAAGGAGAGCACTATGTATCAGCCACTGTTGTCACCAAATGAGCCTTTGGTGGTGGTGGTTTTACAGTCTGGGCAGGTGTGTCTAGTCAATACAGAACTGCTCTACACCTTGTGAATGGTACAGTGACAAGCTGATACTACCTGAATAACATCATTAATCCAGTCATTGCACCCCTGCATGAACAACACAGGCCTAATTTCATCTTCATGGACAACAATGCTCCAGGCTCATCAAGGTCGCATCATTAGGGAACGGCTGCTGAAGTCTGGGGTACCTCAAATGGAGGGGACTGCACTTTCTCCAGACTTGAATCACATAAAAAAACCTATGGGGTCAGCTGAGTTGCCGTGTAGAGGCTCATAATCCTGTACCCCACAACCTCAATGACCTGAGGGCTGCCCTTCAAGAAGAGTGGAATGCCATGCCTCAGCACACAATAAGTCAACTTGTGAACACCATGAGATGTCGTTGTAAAAGCTGTAATTGATGCTCAAGGGCATATGACACGTTCCTGAGACAATAGTCATGTTTACATGGACACAAGTAACCGGATTAAAAGCCTAATCGGAATAAAAATGCTTCACGTAAGCACGCCAATCTGAAGATTCTGACCCGATCACACTCCTTCCGATCAAAATTTCGAGACGGGTGGGTTATGCCAATTGTTGATCAGATTGGTGTGCATATAAAGAGTTATTCCAAAGTTTGGGTAGAGATAGGTTTCCTGCGCATGTCTGTACGTCAGCCACACGTCGATGTAAAGAATTTCCGCCTTTACAGCAGCTAGCGGAAGACATGGCGGGAGTAAAACAGAACTGGTCTGTATCGTTGTGCTGTCTCCCTCTGTTTATCCTATGCAGAAGTATGTACTGCTGGGCTTGTAACTTTATTATGGAGACCAGCAGAAGCAAAAGTACAGTCTGAATAACACAATACAGGTCCATCTCAAAAAGAGAAAGACACACGAAGAGGGTTTGTTTACATCGGAAGTTGCTTCTGCTTCCACCATTTCTAGAATCTCAGACAATTCTACGCATGTCAAAATGATTTAGTCCATTCAAACGTGTAACACATGTAAACACACGTCATAATCGGATCAACTTTTTCAGGGTCCATGTAAACAGTAAAGTTCTGATCTGAACTGTAATCAGATTGAAGAAATTTTGCGCATGTAAACATCACTATTGAAATTTTTTGTTGTGGTATACCTACCACTACCCGCAGCTTTTGTTTCAATAAATTGTCTGACATGAGGAAATCACCACTGGATGCTCAGTGTTTCCCCTACCATTACCCCCCAATGGACCCCCACCTCCCGTCCTAGAGTGCCAAGTTAATTTTATTTTTCTACGTAGTGCCAGATCACAACAGAAGTCATTTTAAGATGCAGTCACTATAGAACAAATCTTTACCTTGTCCTTTTATTTAACAAACTAAATATCCTTATGTTACTTATAGGGATGTGAATGATTAATTGACTTTTGAGTAATTGTCGATAAGAGTTTAGTCAACTAAATTAAATTAGCTGTCATTTAATTAATAACTCCCCAGTCCTTTTCATCCATCCATCCATCCATCTTCTACCGCTTTTCCGGAGGTCCGGGTCGCGGAGGTAGCAGTTCAAGCAGAGAAGCCCAGACTTCCCTCTCCCCAGCCACCTGCTCCAGCTCTTCGGAGGGGATACCAAGGCGTTCCCAGACCAGCTGGGAGACATAGTCTCTCCACCGAGTCCTGGGTCTGCCCTGGGGTCTCCTCCCAGTGGGACGTGCCTGAAACACCTCAAGTGGGAGGCGTCCAGGAGGCATCCTAATCAGATGCCCATACCACCTCAACTGACTCCTTTCAATGTGGAGGAGCAGCGGTTCTACTCTGAGCCTCTCCCGGATGACTGAGCTCCTCACCCTATCTCTGAAGGTGAGTCCAGCAATCCTACGGAGAAAGCTCATTTCAGCCGCTTGTATCCGCGATCTCGTTCTTTCGGTCATTACCCAAAGCTCGTGACCACAGGTGAGAGTAGGAACGTAGATTGACTGATAAATCGACAGCTTTGCCTTAGAACTAAGCTCCCTCTTCACCACAACAGACCGGTACAACGTCTGCATCACTGCAGATGCTGCTCCAATCCGTCTGTCGATCTCTCGCTCCATTCTCCCCTCACTCGTGAACAAGACCCCAAGATACTTAAACTCCTCCACTTGGGGCAGGAGCCTGTCCCCAACCCGGAGAGGACAATCCACCTTTTTCCGGCTGAGGACCATGGACTCGGACTTGGAGGTGCTGATTCTCATCCCAGCCACTTCACACTCAGCGGAAAACCGTCCCAGCAAGAGCTGTAGGTCATTGCTGGATGAAGCCAACAGGACAACATCATCTGCAAACAACAGAGATGAGATCCTGTGGTCACCAAGCATGACACCCTCCATTCTCTGGCTGCGCCTAGAAATCCTGTCCATAAAAATTATGAACAGGATCGGTGACAAAGGGCAGCCCTGGCGGAGTCCAACTCTCACTGGGAATGACTCCGACCAAGTGTTGGCAATACGAACCAAACTCTCACAACGGTCGTACAGAGACCGAATAGCTCGTAACAACAAGCCCGATACTCCATACTCCCGAAGCACCCCCCACAAAAATCCACGAGGGACGCGGTCAGTCCTTTTCAATGGGAGCTTATTCTATGAAATGCAGTGGCATCACCATCCAGGCAGGGGCACCCGTGGTCACCCACTGCCGCATTTCAACCGAAAAAACAAAAGAAGAAGGCAAGCCCCCCCCCAGAGTGCATGCGCCGAAAAACTTGCCCTTCTGGGTTATGTCGGAGAAGTCATGAGTTTGAAGGTCCACTTGCTTCAAATTAACATAGCGGAAAAACTGACTGGAGCAAATAAAAAGATTACACGTGCGCAAAAACCTATCCCCTCGCCGCAAGACAGGAAAGCAGACCAGACTCAAGTTACCACTGAGGTAACAGACACCAGAGGCGACCCAGATCGTTCTGGGTTTGCCTAAATTGCTGGGGTACTGCGATAATGTTTAACATTTAACAGATTAAGCAGCTCACAGTTTATTTTCCTGTTAAAACAGTCTACTGGTGCATCTCAGCAAATTAGAATGTGAAAGGGTTTTTTTGTAATACAACTAAAAAAAAGATAAATTTATGATATTGGTAATAGTTTTTAAAATAATTTAAAAAATCATGACATTTGTAATTGCAATTTACTGAGCTGTACCAGCACATAGTACACACTATACAGTACAAAATTTATTGAACTACAAAAAATGCCACCGTCTGTAGGAAAAAAAATGCAAATGGTACAATAAATCATTGAGGAATATGATGTTCATGTTTTATTCAGTATATCAAAACAGTAATTAACTTTTCATATGTTAAAGATAGAAAGACCGTATTGTACCAAGGGAAATCCAGAGCCTCAGGAAAATTGCCGCTTATCAATTAATCGTTAAATCGATAAGGTGAATCAATTAACAATTAATGAATTAATCGATAACTTGCATCCCTAGGTATTTATCTTATTTACATGACAGCAGCTCATTTCTGTCTCTTCTCTTCTCTGCGGGATGGAACTCCGCTGCGCGTAAACACAGACACGTGTGCTTGCGCACACACAAAAACATGTGCACACATACAGGTGAACACACTTGCACCAACGGACAGCGCGTTGAGGAAAGCATGTTGTGTCAGCCAACTGAGAAGGAGAATTTTTTTTTTTTTTTAATGCTCCCAGGATGACGAAGGTTTCAAGACTAGCTCTCCTGTTAGTAGCAACCGAAGTAGCTTTCCTGCTCTGGGTCCAAGTGTAGAAAAAAGTGCTGCATGCCCTGCCCCCGACAAGCAGAAAAAGTCCAATGTCGTGCCAAAAAGTGATGGGCACTCAGAAACTGATCGGCTCGCTGTGGGAGCACACCTCGCTTGACTAAAGCCATTTCTTTTCGGATTCTGAGGCTGACGGCTACTTTTGAACAAAGCAGACACAACTTTTTGTCCATGCAATTAGCGAAGGTATGTCTGAATATTTAATGCGGTGAGGGATTAGTCATAATTTTAGACCCATGAGTTTTGTGTTAGAATAATCAGATGTGACATTTTATCCTGTAGCAGCTTTTTATGTTTTGTCTTGTATGTTAAGAAAAGTGTGATGAAATTAACAAAATCCGTGTATAATGATGTAAAAGCCAATAAAGCATTTCTTTCCCATGAATACTAGTGTTTGTGCGTTATTTACCTCCTGTAATTATATATTGTTACTTAAGTAGAATCCATAAAATGTGTGCTTCATCTGCAATGGTATTAAAATATTTGTCCATTTGTTTTAAGACAGCATTACTTTTAAACATGGCCTTTTTGACACCAGAAGGCAGTCCTGAGTCTTCATTGTTCATAGTCAGTAACAAAGTTTTCATCTTTGCCAGAGGTATGACACAGAAATGTTAACAAGAACATGTCCATTGTGAAAGCAATTTCCATCCATCTTCTTCCGCTTAATCCTTTTCGGGGGCTGGAGCCTATCCCAGCATCTTTGGCCAAGACGCAGGGTACACCCTGGACAGATCGCCAGTCCATCGCAGGGCCAACACAGAGAGACAGACAACCATTCACTCTCACAGTCATACCTAAGGACAATTTAGAATCCCCAGTTGATGCCAATTAACCTAACTTGCATGTTTTTTGGCACGTGGGAGGAAACCGGAGAAATCCCAGAGTAAACCCACGCAGACACGGAGAGAACATGCAAACTCCACACAGATCACTGTTGGTCGGGGGCTGGGATTGAACCCAGGATCCCCCGGCCAAGGGTGGGTTGCTGTGCTGCCGCAGTGAAAGCAATTTCTAACAACCAAAACAGTGGGGTATACACACACACATGACAGCATAAATTAGTAAAGGCCTAAAGGTCAGTCAGTATGGGCCTAATGGCAGTAGGCCTAAAAACACCCCTGTCATACACAAAGAACAAATATCCTTGACTGTTCTTTCTTATAACACTACCCAGCAATTAACATTGCAAAAAATAATTCAATGATTCTTTGCTTTTTACTCTCTCCAGTCTGCTGATTCAAAAAAGAATATGAATGTGTTCCTTGAGCTTGCATGTCTCTGGCCAGTGATGCAATGTTTGGAGTGATAGTGGTGACAGGCATGCAGGCTTGATCAGCTGCTCACCAATATTGTGCAGCTTTTTTGCCTTTGCAATGAGCAGCGCACAGTCGAATGATGCTTCAGTGGCTCTGAGTAAATCACTACCTGCCCGTTCAAAGGATTTTCTGATATCCCCCGTGTCTCCTTGAAAGCGCCAGGTGCCATTTCTTCTCAAAAAAAATCTTGACTTGCACCAATGGTCTCTAAGTGTCAAGTATCCTGGTGCCGTCTCAGTTTGCTGGGCTTCATGCTGTCATTAGCTAGCTTTTCACCACAAAAAACACATTCTGGTCAAAAAGGGTCTTGTGCGTCTATAAATCCATAGTTCAGGTAACTATCAATATATCGTCTTTATTTCTTTTTTAACTCCACGGGGTCCTCCGCACATTTACATTTCTCAGCCATTGTGGAGGATTGAATCAGACGAGACAGCGAGCTGCACGACACAGAACTTTATTTTTCCTCCAACACAGTATAGAACAGAATAACCCTGAGTGCCTGAGCGAACTCCTTTATACACTTTTATTCCCGCCTTTGGCACACAGGGTAAACACATTAACATACAGACTGAAAGATATGTACACACATTAACATAACATTGACACACACGTCACAGAGCAGGTCTTGCTACAATACATTCACACACCTGCATCCTCAGGTGCGAACCTGGTGCTGCGGGGGCGAAAGGCACGTCTGTTTGATTGGCTCCTCTCACCTCGTCTCCATTAGCATCTCTATCTTCTTTCCCACCAACCCCCTGCACTAGGTGGAGTTCCATGTGTATTGTGTCCACCACACCATCCTCTTTCTTTATTTGATGTCATGCATGCATTTTTTTTTTCACCCACGCATTTCATGACCTCAAAACAGACAGAGCTCCGCACCCCCCCTGTGGGTTCAGGCGCCAGGGGGCGTGGACCCCAGGTTAGGAGACACTGAACTAGGCCATCACTCTGGTGCTCAAATCATCACTGTATAGATTTAAGTTACAAACTGGAGTTCAGCTGGCCACACCAAGGCTGTAGACAGCAGTTATCTCCTTCCAGACATCCAGACTTCCTCTGCCTTTAATGCCACTTTTGAGGGTATCACAAAACTAAATTATTATTTTTCACTTATCCTATAATAATGTTAATTTCCACATGTCAACAACACCACGCTCCAAGTGTCTGTAGTTGCATTTTCGTTCTGTTTTAGCTGCTTCATCTTGATTTTATTAACTACCCAAAGAAAAAAAAAATCTATTCAGTGTGACGCAAGCCAAAAAGCCCCATTGAGGTTCGTGCATCGATAGTTACAATGTAGGCAGTGATTCAGCATAAAACCCAACATCTGTGTACACTTAAGATGTCACGGTTTATATTATCTTCTTGTAGTATTTGATACAGAACAAAAAATATTTTAAAGTAAATGCGAGCTGCTGTTTATAAACTGGAGAAATAAAGAGTTTTTCTTTTGGTTTACCTGAATATGTTAAAGGTATATTAACGCTGGCCTATGAAACTTGCCTTATCACATAAATTTTTTTTTTTTTTTTTAAAAAGGTACTCTGCAATACCATGAAAAATATTGGTATCATGAAAATTCTCAGCAATATTGTGATATAATTTTTAGACTATATTGCCCACCCCTAGTTAGTAGTAGTAAAGCGCTTTGAGTGGTCTTTGAGACTAGAAAAAACACTATACAAGTACAGGTCCTTATCCCTTATCCAAACTTGAAAAACACTCAGAGCACATACCTCCGCCAAGGCTCTTTCTGTCCCTCATGGATCACCTCCAAAATGTAATGGGTTTGTGTGCAGGCCTAGAGCCAAATCTGGTAAAAACTGCATCAAAGTCTGTCCATTAGTTTTGGAGTATTGTTGTTTACACACTGTGAGAAGATAAGAGCTTTGGCTGACATATGCATTCTCAGATCATCACCAAAACGTAATGGGTTCATCTGTAGCCCAAGGACTACCTTTGGTGAAAATTTTATCCAAATCCATCTAGTAGTTTTTGTGTAATCCTGCTGCACAAATACAAACAAGGTCCTTGGTGGAGGTATGCACTCTAAGATTACCAAAATTTAATAGGTTTATCCTTGGCGGAGTTATGCATTCTCGGATCATCACCAAAATGTAATGGCTTCCTCTCTAGTCCAAGCACCACCTCTGATAATTACTGCCTCCTTTTGGCAGAGGTAATTAAGAAAGGAAATGTAGAACAGCACCTACACCTTAATGCAAAGTTTCCTTTAGAAATCACACTCCATCTGGAAAATGTGCAGAGTTTTGTCTTGTGTTCTGCCCTCTACACACCCACATTTAACCACAAACAATCAATGCAAAGGAGCTCAACTCAGTCACAGGGGGTGCACAAGCTAGTGTACTCCTAGTGCCAGTCCCAAGCCCGAGTAAATGGGGAGGGCTGTGTCAGGAAGGACATCAGACGTAAAACCTTTGCCAAATCAAACATGCAGATCATGATAAATGAGACTTTCATACCAGATCAGTCGAGGCCTGGGTTAACAACGACCGCTACCGGTGCTGTTAACCGACAGGGTACCAGTGGAAATTGGGCTACTGTTGGTCAAAGATCAAGGAGGAGGAGGGGGAGAAGGCATGTTATGGGGGAGAGAGAGAAAAGGAAAGGTAGAAGTGTGGAGGTGAGAGTATGGATGTTAAATGCAGGGAATATGACTGGTAAACACAGAGAGTTGGCTGATATGATGGGGAAAAGAAAAGTAGATATACTGTGTGTTCAAGAAACCAGATGGAAGGGAAGCAAGGCTAGGAGCATTGGAGGTGGATTTAAACTGTTCTACCAAGGTGACGATAGGAAGAAAAATGCAGTAGGAGTAATCTTGAAGGAAGAGTATGTGAAGAGTGTTCAGGAGGTAAAGAAGGAGTCAGACAGGATCATGAGTTTGAAGCTAGAAGTCAAAAGTGTGATGTTGAATGTTGTCGGTGTGTATGCCCCACAAGTTGGATGTCAGGTAGAAGAGAGAGAGGAATTCTGGAGTAAGTTGGATGAAGTGGTAGAAATCGTTCCCGGGGGGAGAGAGTGATGACTGGAGCGGACTTTAATGGACATGTACAGTGGGGTAAAAAAGTATTTAGTCAGCCACCAATTGTGCAAGTTCTCCCACTTAAAAGATGAGAGGTCTCCAATTTTCATCATAGGTATACCTCAACTATGAGAGACAAAATGAGGAAAAAAAATCCAGAAAATCACATTGAATGATTTTTAATGTATTAATTGGTAAATTCCTCGGTAAAATAAGTATTTGGTCAATAACAAAAGTTCATCTCAATACTTTGTTATATATCCTTTGTTGACAATGACAGAGGTCAAACGTTTTCTGTAAGTTTTCACACTGTTGCTGGTATTTTGGCCCATTCCTCCATGCAGATCTCCTCTAGAGCAGTGATGTTTTGGGGCTGTCGCTGGGCAACACGGACTTTCAACTCCCTCCAAAGATTTTCTATGGGGTTGAGATCTGGAGACTGGCTAGGCCACTCCAGGACCTTGAAATGCTTCTTACGAAGCCACTCCTTCGTTGGCCCGGGCGGTGTGTTTGGGATCATTGTCATGCTGAAAGGCCCAGCCACATTTCATCTTCAATGCCCTTGCTGGTGGAAGGAGGTTTTCACTCAAAATCTCACGATACATGGCCCCATTCATTCTTTCCTTCACACGGATCAGTCGTCCTGGTCCCTTTGCAGAAAAACGGCCCCAAAGTATGATGTTTCCACCCCCATGCTTCACAGTAGGTATGGTGTTCTTTCTCCTCCAAACACGACAAGTTGAGTTTTTACAATAAAGTTCTATTTTGGTTTCATCTGACCATATGACATTCTCCCAATCCTCTTCTGGATCGTCCAAATGCTCTCTAGCAAACTTCAGACGGGCCTGGATATGTACTGGCTTAAGCAGGGGGACACGTCTGGCACTGCAGGATTTGAGTCCCTGGCGGCGTAGTGTGTTACTGATGTAGCCTTTGTTACTTTGGTCCCAGCTCTCTGCAGGTCATTCACTAGGTCCCCCAATGTGGTTCTGGGATTTTTGCTCACCGTTCTCGTGATAATTTTGACCCCATGGGGTGAGATCTTGCGTGGAGCCCCAGATCGAGGGAGATTATCAGTGGTCTTGTATGTCTTACATTTTCTAAGAATTGCTCCCACAGTTGATTTCTTCACACCAAGCTGCTTACCTATTGCAGATTCAGTCATCCCAGCCTGGTGCAGGTCTACAATTTTGTTTCTGGTGTCCTTTGACAGCTCTTTGGTCTTGGCCATAGTGGAGTTTGGAGTCTGACTGTTTGAGGTTGTGGACAGGTGTCTTTTATACTGATAACGAGTTCAAACAGGTGCCATTAATACAGGTAATGAGTGGAGGACAGAGGAGCCTCTTAAAGAAGAAGTTACATGTCTGTGAGAGCCAGAAATCTTGCTTGTTTGTAGGTGAACAAATACTTATTTTACTGAGGAATTTACCAATTAATTCATTAAAAATCCTTCAATGTGATTTTCTGGATTTTTTTTTCTCATTTTGTCTCTCATAGTTGAGGTATACCTATGATGAAAATTGGAGACCTCTCTCATCTATTAAGTGGGAGAACTTGCACAATTGGTGGCTGACTAAATACTTTTTTGCCCCACTGTAGGTGAAAGGAACAGAGGTGATGAGGAGGTCCTGGGTAGGTATAGTCTTAAGCAGAGAAATGTGGAAGGACAGATGGTGACTTACAAGACAGAAGGAAGGTGCACACAGTTGGACTACATCTTATGCAGAAGGAGAACTGTGAAAGAGATGGGAGACTACAAGGTGTTGTCAGGGGAGATGGTAGCTAGACAGCATTGGATGGTAGTCTGTAGGACAGGGGTCACCAACACTGTGCCCGCGGGCACCAGGTTGCCCGCAGGGACTGCATGAGTCGCCCGTAAGCCTGTTCTTAAAATAGCACTAGTCACCAATGAGCTTCATCTTAAATTTCTTAACCCTTGGGCAGCATCGTGTCATTCAGTGTACCGTAACTCTTTGAGCTTTCATTTTAGCTCACTCACTTCAACTGATTCTGAAAGCTGAGACATTGCGCTTTCCATCGATATAATACATTACGGTAATCCTGGAAGTGACGTTGTACAGTGCGCCAGGAAAGCCTGGGATTCACTGTATTTGTCAGAGCGTGTGCGGTGCTTCAGGAGGACAGACGCAACGTGAACACCTGAGTTTTATTGTTTATTATTATTTTTGCGGTGATTTAGGCATTTTTACGGTGTAAATCAGGGGTCACCAACTGGCGGACTCCGTCTGGACCCCGAAGCCTTTTGATACAATTTGGGGAAAAGGGAGACTGTTTAATTTTGGTGGGGGAAAAAAAGCTGAACTGAACTGCTGCATCAGCGACGGCCTGACAGATTATGGCACGAGCCTTTGGGCGCTTTCCTGCTGCAGACTGTCCTCTTTGCTGTACCACGAACGTGGTTCCAACTGCTCCAGAGCATATGCAGTGGGTTACAAAATCAGGTTCACTGCCCCTCCCCCTGCACACACAAGGCTGACATCCACCCCAAACAGACCGGTCTGTACCCACAAAAAGAAGCGCTGTTGTGAGCCAAGAGTAGTCAATGCTGGGATGCAGAGGCAAGGTCACTGGTTATCGTGTAAAAAAAAACTCCAAAGCTCTCCGTGTTACTGAACATATAAAGTTCCACTGCCCCTCTCCCTCCATGCTGTAACAGAGTTTACTGTTGAGGCTGAAAAAAATGTCAAGGAATTCTGTCCTGGAGTTATATTTTGTGTCTGTGTTTTTGTCTTAGAGTTTGGAACAGTTTTTTCTGCACTGAAAATATTGTATAGAGGTGGACTTTTTGTGAAATTGTATTTTTTTTTAGATATTAATCCTTTTTTTAATGCAATACAATTTAATTTGCATTCTCCTGGGAAACATTTTTAGGATTTTAGACCTATTTATTTGGAGTCAAACACATTTAGTATTCTTCTGTATTATACAATTTTATATTATGTTTTGTTTGAAATTGAACAAAGAATTCATTTTAATATTTTTTGTTTAAAAATTAATATAGCACTAAAAGTAGCTAAAACATGAGCTTAATAAAATAATGTGTGAAAGCAAGTTAAATGATATGGGCCTGTCTGAAGACAGCTGTGGTCTTCTGAAAGAATGTCAATGAAAGGATGACAGTTCTGAAAAGCACATTTTGAGATAAATTTGTCCATGTTTATTTTATTTTTTATTTAACTTTTATTTATATAGGGTAGTTCCATTGAGAGGAAACCTCTCTTTTTCAAGGACGCCCTGTTCACATTCAGACCATGAAGATGCCCAGTACCAACCACAGACTCCCTTAACCCTAACTGGGGTTTAGGGCCTTGCTCAAGGGCACCACAGTGGGGTTAAAGAGGGTGGGGCAAACATTGCTATGTTATCTGTCCCACCCAGATTTTTGTAAGCTTGCATAATTGATAACTTGTACAAACATGGTCCACAATTTGTTAAAAATGGGACATGAAGATTTCCTACACAATGTTGTAGAAGTGATCATTTGAAAATGAGACATTTACAGTGATTAGAAATAAAGTGTATGTTAAAATGTATCCGTTTCCTACCTTGTTGAATCATTTTAATAATTATTGTGGGAATTTATTAATGTGATCAGTGTCTTCACATAGATGAATAACAGTAATCATTAATAATAATATATAAACTTAAATGGTGAAACTTTTTCCATGTGTATAAAACTGGTAGCCCTTCACAGTACTCAGTACCCTTGAAGCAGCTCTCAGTTTCAGAAAGGTTGGTGACCCCTGCTGTAGGATGACTTTGGAAAGCAAGAAGAGGAAGAGGGTGAAGGTAGAGCCAAAGATTAAGTGGGGGAAGTTACAGAAGGAAGGTCACACAGTTCAGGAAGAAGTTGATACAGGCTCTGGGTGGCAGGAAAGAATTACCAGATGACTGGGAAAGTACAGAAAAAGTATTGAGGGAAATGGGTAGAAAGGTATGTGGTGTATCCAGTGGACAGAGGAAGGAAGACAAGGGGACTTGGTGGTGGAATGAGGAGGTACAGGAAAGTATTCAAAGGAAGAGGTTACCAAAGAAAAAGTGAGATTAAAAGATAGACAATTTTATTAATCCCCATGGGGAAACACTGATATTTTATGGCTCACAATACATACAGCAAAACATCATTAAAAAATATATCACCTAAAACACCTCAATAAATAAAATAATGTGTAACACCATGTATTACATTTAGTCCATTCCAGACAACCTGACAGGAGTTGTCTGGAATGACAACTCCAGGATGACAGGAGTATTTGGAATCTAGGCACATGGCAAAGAGAAGCAGCAAAGGAAAAGGCATATATAGTGAGTTGTATGACAGGCTAAACACTAAGGAAGGAGAAAAGGATGGGGAGATTGAGCTGGCAAAGATATGCAGCAGGTTAGGCTGATTAACCCCTTGCACTCCGGGCAATTTTCCTAAAAATGCCAAAAAAAATAACGTGCCCAAAGTAAATCGAAAGCCGTTATTCAACCCTTTGCAGCATCTTCATGGGGTTGGTCTCATTTAAAAGAAAACACTTTGAATTTTTTGGCAAAAAAAATCATAATCTCTCTACGTGCTCCGGCCACTGAGTTACAGTCATCTAAACATACTGAACTTGAAGAAAATAAATTTGGACACGGTGTTTTTTTGGATACAAATGCTTGCAAATAACACACAGCTGTCCGATCCGGCTGGAAAATGCAACAGAAATGTAGAACCAAGTGTTATCAAGCTGAGATCCAAATTTGGTAACAATACCACAAAAAATGAATATTTTACACAGCTTTGTTCTCAGGCTGTTCCCAGGCGTTTTGGAACTGTGCCAAATGGCACAGTTTGGAAAAACGTCTGTAACTTTTGAATAATTCAATGTAGAATCTTCATTTTAGGCTCTAATGAAAGATCACACTCAGGGCTGTGTCTGTGTGTGTGTGGGGGGGGGGGTCGTCCCCCCACCCCCCCGCTACCAAGGACGGAGTTCGGCCCTCGCTACATGACGAATTACACTCGTTGCATGTTTCCACAGCAACGCTGTCACAGCGGCTTCCCCCCCCTCGCTACTGTGTGTGTGTGTGTGGGGGGGGGGTTGTCCCCCCCCCTCGCTACAGAGGACGGCCATCGCTACATGAAGGAATAGACTCATATGTCTATGTGACGACCGCTGTGCAGTCAGAGCGGCTTCCCCCCCGCGGACCGGGGGCGTTCGGACCGTGAACGCCGCCCCCCCCCCCCCGCTGCAGAAGAGGAGTGGGCGTTCACGGTCCGAACACGGCAAATGAACCGTTTATCGCGGCGCACAAAGTACGAAGTGCGTGCGCCGTACAGTTGTAATTTACCGATCTATCAAAAGTCATTTTTGGATTACAGTTTTCAGGGATAAATAATAATTTAGCTTATAACACCTTACCTCTTCACAGCAGCAGAGTCCTGGCGAACTTCTCTTCCCCATTGTCAGACGAACGCGACGCTGGTCCGCTCGTGGATCCCGATCAAAACATAATTCCAATATTGCGGTTTTGGTGAATGATTTACGACCTTTGTCGTCGGCCTCCGTCGGTCTATGATGACGGAAGAGAATCCTAAACGTCTATTCTGCTGGAATGAGTGCAGGTCCCACTTGTGGGTGTTCTCCATGCTGCGGGGTCTGTAGCAGATTCGTCCAGCGTCCTTTGTTTTCATCTGCTGCAGCAGTAAGTCTCTCTTCACCCAGCCTGAATTTCTGTGCTTCAATTGGCTCCTGCATTCACAGTAGGTGGGTCCTCCTTCCTAGGTTTTCATTCACTGGCTCTTCAAGGTTTCAGAAACCCAATTCAAGGCTCTTATTAGTCGAATGAGAGGTCAATCAGATGAACTAATCTGTTCGCTGCTGTGTCTGCAACTTTTTTTTTTTTTCAGTGGCGCTTGGACGCCATACACCACCTACATCACCACAATCTGGACTATGTGTCCGAGTGCGCCCTCGTGCGTCCTAGGACGCAGAGACTTGCCCACCCGCGGAACAACGGTGCGCAAGTGGTTAAGGACAGAAATGGTAATGTACTAACACATGACGAGAGTGTGTTGAGAAGGTGGACGGAGTACTTTGAAGAGCTGATGAATAAAGAAAATGAGAGAGAGAGGAGGATGGATGAAGGAAAGATGGTGAACAAGGAAGTCCCGAGGATCAGCAAGGCAGAAGTGAAGGCAGCTTTGAAGAGGAAGAAGAATGGAAAGGTGGTTGGTCCAGATGATATACCAGTGGAGGTATGGAGATGTTTAGGAGAGATGGTAGTGGCCTTTTAACCAGATTGTGCTAAACAGTCTTGGAGAGTGAGAGGATGCCTGAGGAGTGGAGAAGAAGTGTTTTGGTACCAATTTTCAAGAACAAAGATGATGCTCAGAGCTGTAGTAACTAAGGAGGCATAAAGGTGATCAGCCACACTATAAAGATATGGGAAAGAGAGGCTGAAACCAGGTTAAGAGGAGAGATGACAATCAGTGAACAGCAGTATGGTTTCATGCCAAGAAAGCGTACTACAGATGCAATGTTTGCTCTAAAAGTGCTAATGGAGAAGTATAGAGAAGGTCAGAAGAAGTTGCACTGTGTCTTTGTGGATCTAGAGAAAGCATATGATAGGATGCCAAGAGAGGAAGTGTGGTACTGTATGAGGAAGCCAGGAGTGGCAGAAAAGTATGTGAGGGTGGTGCAGGACAAGTCTGAGGACAGAGAGACGGTGTGAGGTGTGCTGAAGGAGTGACGGGTGGATTCAAGGCGAGGGTGGGATTACATCAGGGATCGGCTCTGAGCCCCTTCTTGTTTGCCATGGTGATGGACAGGCCGACAGATGAGGTCAGGCAAGAGTCTCTGTAGACCATGATGTTTGCAGACAACACTGATCTGTAGTGAGAGTAGGGAGCAGGTCAAAGAGAACCTGGAGAGGTGGAGGTATGCTCTGGAGAGAAGAGGAATGAAAGTCTGTAGAAGCAAGACAGAATAGATGACTGTGAATGAGAGGGAGGCAGGTGTAACAGTGAAGACGGAAGGAGCAGAGGTAGTGAAAGTAGAGGAGTTTAAATACCTGGGGTCAACCATCCAAAGCAATGGAAAATGCACAAGAGAGGTGAAGAAGAAAGCGCAGGCAGGGTGGAGACAAGTGTCAGATTTGTGACAGAAGGGTAGCAGCAAGAGTCAAAGGGAAGATTTGTAAGACGGTAGTGAGACCTGCTATGATGTATGGTTTGGAGATGGTGGTGCTGACAAAAACACAGGAGATGGAGTTGGCAGAGTTGAAGATGCCTAAGATTTTCACTGGGAGTAACTAGAAGGGACAAGGTTAGAAATGAGTGTATCAGAGGGACAGCTCAGGTTGAGCGGTTTGGAGACAAAGTAAGAGAGGCAAGGCTGAGATGGTTTGGACAGGTGCAGGGGAGGGACAATGGATATATTGGACAAAGGATGTTGAAGATTGAGCTGCCAGGCAAGAGGAAAAGAGGAAGACCACAGAGATGATTCATGGATGTAGTGAAGGAGGACATGGAGACGGTTGGTGTTACAGAGGAAGATGCAAAGGATAGGGTGAGATGGAGGCAGATGATCCACTGTGGAGACCCCTAAAGGGAGAAGCCGAAAGAAGATGATCAAGGCAAAGGAGCTCATAGTAAGGAAGCCTGATCATCCAATAACATCCTCCAAATGGGCAGCTGGATCCACCCAGCAGATTTGTACAGTAATACCACAGGAGTAGGGCTGCAGCCACCAAATAATAGGATGAACTTTTAACTCTTTTTTTATTATTCAAGACCTTTTGAGCAAAAGCTTGCCGTTTATGTATTAAGCAAACTTGCACTGGCCAATCTGTGCTGAACCTTTTTCCCTAAAGAGTGTTTTCAGGCTCTTCCCTCCTGGTACCCCCCAGGTGGTGGTGGTGGTGGGGGGTGGCCAGATACCACTCTTTAGAGAAAAAGTTTCAGCACAAAATGGTCAGTGCAAGTTTGCTTAATACATAAACAGCAAGCTTTTGCTCAAAAGGTCATCAATCAAAAGAAAAAAAAGACACAAAAGCAATCCTTTTAATCAATAGCTGCAGTCCTACACAGGAGTATAAATATGTTTACAGTGGTCAGACAGATTGACTGATTGATTAAACCTACCACAATTATTGTGATGATTAGCTGTTCTCAATCCTGAGGAGGGGGGGGGGGGGGAACAATAAATGTCAAAGTAGTTCATTCTGGCCTGATGAAATTAGCCCAAGAGTGCTCAGATCCCTGACAGTTTACTTTGACAGCCCAAACCCACTTGAGGATCATGTTTGCTGGACATTGGGGCAATTGCCGAGGAGAAAGCAATGAATTTCGTGAAATCATAATCTCTTGACCTTTGACAATAACCTTGACCTTGGACTCAACGTGGATTCAGCCCAACATGTGGATTTTGCCTAGGAGTGACAGTTTCCATAAAATCATATACACACTCAGATCTGCTGACTTTTGACTCTGACCTTAAGCGCAACCTTGATGGAGACCCACCTGATGTCACTGTGCATGAGTTTGTTAAGAATAAGGGCAATTGCCTAGGAATAGGGTTTTAGGTTTGTTTTTTTTTCATAAAAAAAAAAAAAAAAAAAATCACACAAGTGCCCAGATTTCCTGACTTTTGACCCTGATCTTGACCTTAAGCACAACTTGGATGCAGACCCACCTGAGTATCATTGCGAGCTAGTATGGCAACCATATGGGCAAATTTTTAGGAATAGTAGTGATTTTTCCAAAATCACATAAGTTCCTAGATTTCCTGACCTCTGGCCTTGATTTTGAACACAACCTGAATGGAGATCCACCTGAGTATCATTGTGAGTGAGTTCAGTGGCCATCAGGGCAACTGCCTAGGAGGAATAGCTATTCCCGTGAAATGCATCATCACATTAGCTCCTTTCAACTTTGCCAGAATAAGCTACAAACTATGATGGGCAAACATAATTTACAATATTTTCTTTTCCTTTGACAATTATTCTGGTGAAAAAAAAACATTTCTGCTGTCACACAAGGATGGTGCTGCATAATTATTTGAGATCAGTCTGGCTTTATTTACAGATGTGAAACATGGATAAATAAATCACACGTCTGTGCACTTTGCGCTAAAAGCAGTTATAGAGGTTTTACAATTAAAAACTGAATAAAAACTCATCTTATGAGGTGATTTATGCACAGCATTTGAAAATAAAAAAAACCCAGACCATCAATGAGGGTAACTCATTCCATCCTTATGAAAGCACCAAGAGAATGCTCAGATCTCCTGAACGTTGACCTTGACCTTAAGCACAGCCTAGATGCAGACCCAGCTGAGGATCATTGGTCATGAGTTTGCCAAACACTGGGGAAACTACCTAGGAAGAGTAATGATTTTCATGAAATCAAAAATGCTCAGGTCTGACCTTGAGCTCAATCTAGATGCAGACAAACTTAAGGATCATTGTGTGCAAGTTTGTTGAGAATTAGGGTAATTAATTGGCAAGGAGGAGTAACAATTTTCATTAGATCATACAAGCGCAGAAATCCCCTGACTTTTGACCCTGACCTTCAGCACAACCTTGATGTAGATCCACCTGGTAATCATTGTGCATGAGTTTGTTGAGAATTAAGGCGACTGCCTAGAATTGATTTTTCTGAAATCTCATGAGTGTCTAAATTAGGGCTGCAATGATTACTTGAATAATTTGGTTACAAAAAATTCTCGATCCAAATTTTATGCGTCAACGTGTCATTTAATGTAGCACTTCCAGTCTATATGACCATCTTCTGGTCACGCTACCTAAACAAAACGCAGATTTGTTTAACGGCGCCATGGCAGAGTGGCATAGTGACAGGCCAGCAAAGAGGAAGAAATTTTTTTTAAAAATGACAAAAGTATCTCAAGTCTGGAATCATTTCAAGCTCAAATTGAAGGAAAACTTTGTGAAGTGTGTATATGGTAAAGCTGAGCAGCAAGCTAGCATGCTACAACGTTGGATGTTACAATGTCTTGGCAGAAGGCATCCCACATCATGTACAGCCAGCGCACCCGAGACAAAGTACGTGATTGAGATTTAAAATTAAGATGAATAGAATGTAGTCAGCTACGCTAATTATGCTTATATGACCAAAGAACATATAGCCACTGCCATTGGCATTCGGATGCTAACGGCGTCTGCCAGCAGATGCTAACAGCTAGTGAAAGGAACTTAATGGTGTAACATACTGTTTAAAGTTGCATTTTATGCAATAAACATTGCAATAAATGTGTACCTGTTTTATTGAGTGTTTGGTACAATTACTACTGCTCTTTAGGAAAGAAAGTTATGCAAATGTTGGTCAATGCAAGTTTCTTAAAAGAAAAAAAACGTATCAGATGGCTCAAGTAATCTTTGATTAGAGTGGGTGATTACCCGAGCCATAAAATAGTCTTTAGCTGCAGCCCTAGTCTAGATCTCCTGACCTTTGTCAATGAAATTGACCACAGCTTGGATGTAGACCTACCTAAGGATAATTTTAAGTGAGTTTGGTGACCAGTGGGGCAATTGCCTAGGAGGAGTAGCAACTTTTCTGAAATCACCTAAGTGCATACACCTCCTCAGACCTTGAGCATACTCATGTGAGGATCATTGTGAATGAGTTTGTGATCATGATGACAATGTATGGAATACCTTACAGCAGTCGGACACAAACACAAAAATACCCGGGGTCTACTACTGTTAACCTTTTACAAGAAAAATCTGCACCATGATTTACCCCCCCCCCCCATTTGCCCCCTCTTGGACACATGCCATGATGCTTCATGTATTCAAGTTGCCAGTCTGCCTGTTTGGTACACCGAGAGTTTGTAAGTTACCATGCAAGCACTAGCCCCCAAAGGGGAAGCAATTCTTGCAAAAGACTGGAAAAAAAATCTGTATTCCAGAAACTGCAAAAATACATTTAGCCTTGTTTAAAAGACAGCCATTCAAACAGCACTGATCAGGTGGGTTGATATGCCTGAGCCAAAATTAAAGCATGACTGCATTTGACTATCACAGTGAACAGTAAGTTTAACATATCTTTCAAGATTTGTATGCCAACAGAAATCCAAAATTAGATATAGTATATAGTTAGTCAGTCAAGTATGTGCCGCAGGAAGATTGCTGTTCAGAGAGCACCGAGTGGGAAATCCCCACTGAATATGTATTACTGTAAATGATGAAAGAATTGGGTTCAGGAAATGGTAGATGACATACCTCAACAATGGACAGCAGCAAAACTAGATATTCTCAATCAGTAGTAGATGGCCAAATGTCAAGTAGGAAATGGATGGATTTTTAGGTTCAAAATACCTGCTCCTATATCATTTGTACTTTTATTTTTTGCTTTGGTCTGATACACTTCCTGCTTTAATAAAATAACTACTGAATGTGAAATAATTATACAGAATTTTTCTTTGGTCCCACATATTGCATTTTCTTTCTTTCCTATTCATCTAATCCAAAATACTGTATGTACTCAATCTCAAACTTGCAACCACACAAAGTTAACTTAACAACAGCAGATTAATGCTTTCTTAATTTAATAACTCTAATGCAGGACAGTGTCCCTACAGCAAACAACTTTGTTCCATTTACTGAAAGCCCCAGTAGTCATCTAGATGCATTTTCCCCCCAAATGTGTTGAAATTTCCTTAACACCTCATAATCAATTAACCTCTTGCACTCCGGGATACCGCGGGTGGTCACGTCTCTGTGTCCTAGTCCTTGTGCGCACTGTGCGTCTCAGTGCGCACTGAAAAAAAAAAAAAGCTGCATTTCCGTTCTTCCACTACAGACACAGCCGTGAACAGAAAGCCAAAGGAGTGCTTTGATTGGTTTAGATTTGATTGACCTCTCATTCGACTAATAAGAGCCTTGAATTGGGTTTCTGAAACCTTGAAGAACCAATGACTGAAAACCTAGCAAGAAGGACCCGCCTACCAACGACTGCGAATACAACGAGCCAATTGATGCAGAGAAGTTCGATGATTGAAAGCGTGCTTCCCGTGCGTAAAATCTGTTTTGTGTAAGCCGCTGTGTGTAACGGTAGCGTTCGCCAGTCTTTTTTTATTACTACTGTTCTTATTTGTTTTGAAAAATCGTTCGCCAAAACTGCAATCATGGAAGCGCAAAACCGCAATAATGGAATCATGGTTTGACCGGGTTGCATGACCAGAACCACGAGTCGTAACAAGCGGACCAGCTTCATGTTCGTCTGACCATGAGGAACAGATGTTCGCCAACGACACTGCTGTTGTGGACAGGTAAGTGTTATAAGCTAAATTATTCTTTATCACTGAAAATAGTAATCAAAATGACTTTTGACCGATCAGTGATTACAACTGTGCGTCATCGCCACATGACGGACCGTTGACGGACCGTTTTTTTGTGTGCCGTGCTCCTCTGTAGCGGGGGGGGGGGGGGGGGGGGGGGGGAGTTGTTATCCTCTACATTGCAGATATTTTAGTATAATTTTTATTGCAGAGTAGGTTATTTTTTCTTGTAAAAAAAAAAGGCCACACATTTTTTATGTGGCATGCTTCTTTGTGTGTGGGGGGCTTGTTTGTTCATTCATTCATTCATGAATGAATAAACAATCCCCCCCCACACACACACACAGCCCTGAGTGTCACCTTTCATTTGAGGCCAAGATCAAGCTTCTATGTTGAATCATTCAAAAGTTATAGACGTTTTTCCAAACTGTGCCATTTGGCACAATTTGGCACAGTTCAAAAACGCCTGGGAATAACCTGAGAGAAAAGCTGTGTAATATATTCATTTTTTGTGGTATTGTTACAAAATTTTAACCTCAGCTGGATAACACTTGGTTCTACATTTCTGTTGCATTTTCGAGCCAGTATCTGACAGCTGTGTGTTATTTGCAAGCATTTGTATCCAAAAAAACACCCAGACAAACTTTATTTTCTTCAAGTTCAGTATGTTTAGATGACTGTTACTCAGTGGCAGGAGCACTTAGAGAGATTATGACTGTTTTGCCAAAAAATTCAAAGTGTTTTCTTTTAAATGAGACCAACCCCATGAAGATGCTGCAAAGGGTTGAAGAACAGCTTTTGATTTACTTTGGGTACGTTATTTTTAGGCGTTTTTTGGGAAATTGACCAGAGTGCAACGGGTTAAATCAAAATAAAGCAATGATAGGACACTCTACTCTTTTTCCTACCCACCAGTAAGCACATGAACTGAGCATTCATCAGGTACATGTCACCTGGATTGGTTTCCTAGCCTCAAATTCACCATCTTTGTACAAGGCTTAAGAATGTGTTCTGTTAGCACTGTGCAAATATGTTTGAACTAGCAGTCAATGTCAAAATAGATTTGGCAAGTAAACAGCTAATTTCTTGCATTGAATGTTTTTAGAAAACACTGTTCATTTTTTTTAAAGGACTATTGGAATGGCCCACCCCACAAGTACGAGGGGGGTGGCTGAAAAGTTCATAGGCTGACTAAAAAGGAGTGACGCTACAGCAACAAAATTAGTCACGCATCAAATTCAACTTTTTCTGATACTAACTCATTGTTTCTTTTCAGATACACTCACATTGGACAGTAATCCAAAAGTCCTGGATTACAACAGCACACAACAGCATGCATAGGCACGTAGGACCAATAGCCGAGGCTTAGCACACCTGCTAATGTTTGGGCTAGTGCATCTGTGTTGAAGTTGGAGCACGGTTAACAAGAAAATAACAGAAAACATTAATGAAAAGACCAGTAACAGCGTTACCAAAGAGGACTCCAAAACGGACGCTGCCCAATGCTCAATAGAAGAGGAGATTGTTGAAAAGAAGGGTCTGAGGAATCAGTAGTGAGGACAGAATGTCAGATTTGAGCGGCTGACTAAAGTAATTGACCCTTGTTACCAACTCCCTGGCCGTAAATATTTCTCCCAGTCGGCACTTTCCCAGCTGTACACGGAATGTAGAGAAACGGTTCAAAAAGAGCTGCAAAGTCTGCCATACTTCGCTACTATGTCAGATTTCTGGTCAAGTTGCACATCTGAACCATATATGAGCCTCACTGCCCACTTCATTGATCACGATTGGAATTTGAAAAGCAAATGTCTTCAAACTTTCCTGAGGACCATACAGGTGAAGTCACTGAGGACTGACCGAAGCACTTGCATCCTGGAGACTGAGTGAAGACAAACAAGCCTGCATCACAACAGACAGTGGCACAAAGGCTGCAGTGCTTTGGGCATGTACTTCACTCAGCTATCGGTGAGTTAATGAGCAGAATATTACAAAATATTTATACGTTATGTTTTATAATTATGTTTTATAATTATGTGAAATACAGTTATATAATGTTCTACACTACAGTTGTCAAGTTCAACTTCTGACAGAAAATAAATATTTAAAATTAATCTTGTTATAGGTTCACATCTCACTTAGGAGTAAAAAGGAACCTTTAAGCTTGACAGAAATAGTAATTTGATTCATATCGCAATATATATATTATATATAGACACTACTCACAAAAAGGTAGGACAAAAAGGTAGGGATATTTGGCTTTTGGGTGAAATTTCAGGATGCACATAAAATACACTATAATCCAGGCATGCCCAAAGTCCGGCCCCCGGGCAAAATCTGGCCTGTGTCCAAATTTCCACCGGCCCGAAGCGTCCTGTCATAAAATCAATAATATGTGGCCCGCCAGCACAGTTTCCCACAGTAAACAATACACACATACCAAAAACAGCAATTTTATATTTCACCAGAGGGTGGCAGTAGACCTGTGGCCGCATTCTCGTCGCGTGACCCCTGTGTGAACTTTTACCCCTGTGGTATGTTTTTAGCTCATTTCTAAAATGGCAACTGGAAATAAAAAGAGGAAAGTTGACAGTGAGGGCCGCCGTTTCCAGGACAAGTGGAAATCGGAGTATTTTTTCACTGACATACGAAACAACTGTGTCTGCCTAATTTGCCAAGAGACTGTGGCTGTTTTCAATGAGTTCAATATTAAGATGCACTACCAGGCGAAACATGCTAATTACGACAAGCTAACGGCGAATGAACGCGCCGAAAAACTGAAGCAACTGGAAGTTGTTTTGACAGCACAGCAGCGTTTGTTCACAAGAGCCCGTGACACAAATGAAAATTCTACAAAGGCAAGCTACGAAGTGGCAATGCTGATTGCCAAGCACTGCAAACCTTTTACTGAGGGTAAATTCATTAAAGACTGCGTGATGAAAATGGTGGAGAAAATTTGTCCTGAGAAAAAGCAAGAGTTTGCCAATGTCTGCCTGGGTCGTAGCACTGTGGCACGGAGGATTGAAGAGATTTCATCTAACATCAAGGGACAGTTAGAGGCAAAAGGAGCGGAGTTTGACTTTTTTTCGTTAGCCTGCGACGAAAGCGCGGATGCATCTGACACCGCTCAGTTACTGATTTTTTTGAGAGGAGTGGACAATGAAATGAATGTGAGTGAAGAGCTACTTGACCTTCAGAGCCTTAAGGACCAAACCAGAGGAACAGATTTGTTTGCTGCTGTTTGTTCCACCGTGAATGACATGAAACTGCAATGGAATAAAATCACTGGGATTATTACGGACGGCGCACCTGCCATGGTTGGTGAGCAAAGTGGGCTATCAACGCTAGTCTGTAAAAAAGTCAGTGAAGAAGGCGGCAAAGCTATAAAACTCCACTGTATTATTCACTAACAAGTTCTATGTGCCAAACATCTGAAATATGATCACGTTATGAAACCGGTGATAAAGGCTATTAATTATATTCACTCCAGAGCCCTGTGCCACCGCCAGTTTCAACAGTTTCTACTCGACATCCATGCTGAATATGGAGATGTTGTGTATCACAATGACATAAGATGGCTCAGTCGGGGGTCTGCACTGCAGCGATTCTTCTCTCTCAGAAAGGAAATCGGACTATTCTTAGCACAAAAGGGACAACCGATGCCGGAACTCTGCGATCCTGTTTGGCTGGCTGATTTGGGATTTTTAGTTGACATAACACGACATCTGAACGCGCTGAACACGAGCCTTCAGGGGCAAAATGCAGTGGTGAGCCAACTGTATTCATACATAAAAGCTTTTCGGACAAAGCTGCTACTTTTCCAAAGGCACATGTCACAAACGCAGCCCAATACCACACATTTCCCATCACTGCAGGAAATGATGACCAGTTTTCCAGAAAACAATATTAGTGCGCAAATGAGGAGGTACGCAGAAAACATCTCATCTCTGACTGAGGAGTTTCAACAGGGTTTCAGGGATTTTGCAGCTATTGAAAAGGAGATCACACTTTTTTCCACTCCTTTTTCCGTGGATCCTAATGACGCTCCAGAACACCTGCAGCTGGAGCTCATTGAGCTGCAGTGTGACGCGGAGTGTCACGGTCGCCACCAACAACTCCCTCTTGTCGACTTTTACCGCCAGCTGGACAAAGACAGGTTCCAAGAGATTCGAACATTTGCTAAGAAAATGCTGAGCTTGTTTGGCTCGACATACTTGTGCGAGAAGACGTTCTCGGTTATGAACATTAACAAGAACCGTGTGAGGACAAGACTAAGTGACTCTCATCTGCGTGACTTCTTGCGCATCAAAACCACTGCTTTTGAGCCAGACCTGGCCACCTTACTGCAGTCGAAACACCAGTGTCACCCTTCACATTAATGCAGGTACATTTTTTTTATTCTTCTGAGGAGAATAAATTCCAAAGTCTCAGTGAATTGATTTTTTTGTGATGATCAAACCACAGTTTTGTCAAATTTCTGTCATTTAATTTGACTATACTATTCTTTGTCAAAATGCACTGGGATGTGATTTGTTCAAACAAAATCAATAAATACACGTTTCTAAAAATATTCAGTCAAATTTCATAAAAGTTTATTTGTATGTAATTTATTATTATTTTAACCTTTAACTATCCGGGTGTTAATGCAGTTGACAACAGATTCTCATTTTCAATGTCAACCTAGCTGCAGACAGCAAAGTGATATATATATATATATATTTTTTTTTTTTTTTTTTTTTTAACATGGTAATTTACAATGGTAATGGTTCGAGGAATGTCAGACTGAATGGTCGGCCCCCATACATTTTCACCTGACCAAATCTGGCCCTCTTTGCAAAAAGTTTGGACACCCCTGCTATAATCTTTATAGGTGAACTTAATTTGACCTTCTCTAACGTTTTGAATGCACATTTCCAACTGTTCAATATTTCAGTACTTTTGCATAACTTGCTGTTCTCCAACAAGGTGATTAAGGGCAAAATTCACAACAGGTGTTTGATCCATGAATTGACCAATAAATGTTCTAGTTCAATTAGAATTGGTATTTAAACAGTCCTCTTCATCATGCTGTTCACATTTTGACATCATGAGACCAAGATGACACCTAACAATTGATCAACAGTACCTCGCCATTGCGAGGCTTCAAACAGGATGTTCTCAGAGGAAAGTGGCCGCTGAGCTTAGAGTGTCACAGAGTGTCATCAGCAGATTGCAACAGAGATACAGAGAGACTGGAAGTGTCACAAAAAAGCACAGAAGTAGACATCCTTTGGCCACATCCCACGCTGATGACCGCTTCATTGTGAACAGTGCCCTGCAAAACTGGATGATGAATGAAACTTAACTCCAGGCACATTTAAGGGAGGTGAAAGACACCCAAGTGTCACGTCAGACCATTCGAAACGTTTACATCAGCGTGGTCTGCATGCTAGACGACCTGCAAGGGTACCTGACCACACCAGCACTCACAGGCATCATCGTTTGGCATGGGCCAGGGAGCAATTACACTGGACAAGGGACATTGTTGGAGACGTCAAGGAGAGCACTATGCATCAGCCACTGTTGTCACCATGTTACAGTCTGGGCAGGTGTGTCTAGTCAATACACAACTGCCCTACATCTCGTGAATGGTACAGTGATAAGCCAACACTACCTGAATAAGTACAGACTACATGACCCACAGCACTCACGTCTGTAGTCATTAAGTGTTTCGAGCAACTGGTGTCCCAGCACATCAGGGACTGTCTTCTCCCCCTCCTTCGACCCCCAACCAGTTTGCCTACAGGGAGAACCAGTCTACCAAAGACGCCATCGCCACCACTCTCCACAGAGTGCTGAGCCACCTAGAGAACCCAAGGAGCTACGTGAGGATGCTCTTTGTGGACTACAGCTTAGCTTTCAACACCATCATCCCGGACATCCTGATCAACAAACTGTACCCCCTCCAGATCCACCCCCCCCCCACCAGCTCCTGGATAAAAAAAAAAAAAACTTTCTCACCAACCACCCACAAACAGTCAGACTAGGCCCCCACCACTCCTCCACACCGTCTCTCAGCACTGGCTCCCCCCAAGGCTGCATGCTAAGCCCTCTACTGTACTACCTGTACACCTTTGACTGCATTCCAACCCACCCAACCACCGTCACTGTGAAATATGCAGATGACACCACCTTAGTTGGGCCCATCACCAACGACGATGAGAAGGCATACAGGGCGGAGGTAGAAAATCTGCTGCTGTGGTGCCAAGCAAACACCCTGAGACTGAATATCCAAAAAAACAAAGAACTAATACTGGACTTCAGGAAGAACAGACAGGACCACCACCCCCCTCCTCACAAATGGTGACCGCGTGGAAAACGTCCCCGCCTTCAGGTTCCTGGGCACACACATCTCCTTCCTTGTGCTTCCTTCGTGTCCTGAGGAAGTACAACCCAGACCAGAAGTTATTGCTGGCCTTCCATCGCTGCTCAGTGGAGAGCGTGCTCACCTACTGTCTGGGTGTGTGGTACGCCAGCTCCACGGCCGAGAACAGGAAGGGTCATCAACACTACCCAAAAAATTATCAGCGGCCCTCTGCCCTCCCTGGAAGACATCTCCAGATCCTCCTGTCTCAGAAGGGTCAAGGCCATCACAGGAGACCCCTCACATCCCGCCCACCACCTGTTTGACCTGCTTCCCTCTGGATAACGGTTCAAATCAATCAGGTCCCACACCTCCAGACTGAAACAGTTTCTTCCCCTAGGCCATCCAAACTGCAAACAGTCAGAGCCCCCACACCACCTCCCTCCGAATGCTCACATGCACAGAACTGGGGACCTTTTAATTATCACAATAACTCACCCGTCTTTGCAGTCTGCACTTTCATGTCTCCTGACCCATCTGTGAAATCACTACTGTGCATATTTTCCATAATCCTTGGGCCATTTTACTCAATTGTGTGTTCTGCACTCCGCACTCTTATGTACATAGTTCCATCCATGAAGCCACTACCATACCTGTGTATATACCTATGGGCTATTTTTATTTTGATTTCAGTCGTATGTTTAATCGTGTGTTCTGTAACTGTGTTTTATTCAAATTCTTCTCTCTTACTTTATAGCACAGTAGCCTGGTGGAGGACCCACAATTTCGTTTTACTGTATAACCGTACAATGAAAATAAAGCCCCTTCTATTCTATAACATCATTAATCCAGTCATTGTGCCCCTGCATGAACAAAACAGGCCTAATTTCATCTTCATGGATGACAATGCTCCAGCTCATCGAGGTTGCACCATTTGGGAATGGCTGCTGGAGGCTGGGGTACCTCAAATGAACCTGCACTTCCTCCAGACCTGAATCCCATAGAAAACCTTTGGGATCAGCTGAGTCGTCCTGTAGAGGCTCGTAACCCTGCACCCCACAACCTCAAAAGACCTGAGGGCCGCCCTTCAGGAAGAGTGGAACGCCATGCCTCAGCACACAATAAGTCGACTTGTGAACAGCATGAGAGGTTGTTGCCAAGCTGCAATTGATGCTCAAGGGCACATGACAAGTTATTGAGACAGTGACTTTTTTTGTTGTGGTAGTTATTGAGACAGTGACTTTTTTTGTTGTGGTATACCAACCACTGTTGGCTTTTGTTTCAGTAAATTGTTTGAGATGAGGAAATCACCATTGCATGCTTCTACTTAAATGCCCTACTTTCATGATATAACATGCCCTAATAGAACATGCCCTAATATAAAATGCCCTAATTTCATGATATATCACTGTAGCATGAACTTTTTACATTTTCCATAAATTTCACCCGAAAGCCAAATATATATATAATATACTGTATATCGATCAATATGGAAAAAATTTATCGACTGGAATTTTTTCATATCGCCCAACCCTAATCCAGACTCTTATTTTCTTTTTCATGTCATCATATTTTGCATCCAGAACTGCTACCAATACCAGAACGTGTTTGCTGTCCATTGTCATTTAGAGACTGCTATTAAAAAATAAATAGACAGTCTCAGTGGGAAAAGTGGAAGTGCTGAGCTGTGAGTGACAAGCTGTTGCTAGGATGCAGAGCACAGACTTTTTCAAGAGCACAGCGCACAAGCGCTGCAAAAAAAAAAAAAAAAAAAAAAAAGAGGTTTAGGGCAGTCCGGCGACAAAAAAAACGCATTTGGTGGACACACAGCTTTATGGTGGCAGACTGCAAAAAGACAATAATCCCCTCTTTATGCTATTATTGTGCATGGCACTTTTGCCAATGAAATCCAAAAATGATCCTGAAATAATTTTTTCTAAAAGATGTCCATCCTCATAGGCAATTCTTATCATGGTGGTAAAATCAAGTATTTATTTTTTAGATCAGTTCAGTTTTAATTATTTATTTGATGCTATAAAATTGGGGGTATGGTCATAATTGAAGGCAGTCACGACTGATTAGAACTGCGGGTACTGCCTGCGAGATGCTGCACAGGAACCTGACGTTATGTGGCTCCACTTCGTGGTGGCTATTGTGCAGATTCTGGCTGCAAATGATGTCAAAAGCACAAAACACCAGCACCTTAAATCAAGGAAGTAGAGCTTCACTTTTCTACAAGTGCCAGCACAACATCCATATTTGCATACAGTCTACAGTTTGCACAGCAGCAGGAGGAACGCTTTCACTTTCTTTGTAAATGCATTACCTACTGGAGCTTTAAGCCATTCTCCAATAAATTAACCATTAGGAGGTTAATTATTTAAAAAAATTAAATCAGGTAAAACATGTTTGCAATGTACTTTCATTCCACATCCAAAAAGCCAGTTTAGGAAGCTTGTGATCAGGGTCAAGGTCAAGGTCTCTGCCTTCGACCGCCACCTGATCCACATAGCTCAGTCATCCGGGAGAGGCTCAGAGTAGAACTGCTGCTCCTCCACATTGAAAGGAGCCAGTTGAGGTGGTTTGGGCATCTGATCAGGATGCTGCCTGGATGGCTCCCACTTGAGGTGTTTTGGACACGTCACACTGGGAGGAGACCCCGGGGCAGACCCAGGACTTGCTGGAGAGACTACATACCTGCCAACTTTTCAAACCTGAAAAGCCTAGTAGCCAGCCGGGGTCCTGGGGCCGATGCTAATTCTAACGCTAATAATGCTAATGCTAATAATAATAATGCTAATATTTGCCAAACAAATATTAGCATTAAATCTAGTTAAATGTAGCTAACAACCTCATATTTCTTCAACTTTCAAACCTGAAAAGCCTAGTAGCTAGCCAGGGTCCAGGGGCCGCAGGCCCTGGTAGGTCCAGGACAAAGTCCTGGTGGGGGGTTCAGGGGGGCGAAGCCCCCCGACGCCAAACAAATATTAGCATTAAATCAAGTTAGAATGTAGCTAACAACCTCATATTTCTTCAGCTTTCAAACCTGAAAAGCCTAGTAGCTAGCCGGGGTCCAGGGGCTGCAGTGTCAAACAAATATTAGCATTTGACATAGAAGTCACATATTAATTATATTAAAGGTAAAATATCTAAATCAATTGCAATACTACACAGAGCGAAATATTTGCTGAATCAACCCACATTATATACTTTGTATCATTCATTAATACTCCCATACATGACATATTGTACTGAAGTATGGGGAAATACATATAAAACAAACATACAGTATATCCAGTCTTTATGCTTCAGAAGAGAGCTATTAGAATAATAAACAAAGCTGCTTACAGGGAACCAACAAACCCACTTTTTCTTAAATTAAAAGCTCTCAAGTTGAAAGATCTGGTTGACTTTAAAACTGCAGTAATAATGTTTAAAGCTAAGAATCTATCACTGCCCGCAAATATCCAAAAGCTGTTCCAAATAAGGGAGAAACAATATCATTTCAGAGGAACATGCATATTTCAAAAACCTTCAGTGAGAACTACCACCAAGCAACACTGTGTTTCAGTGCAAGGAGTCAGATTATGGAACGATTCTGGACCTGAATTAAAATCATGTACAACGCTTGGACAATTTAAACAAAAACTAAAGGAAGAAATACTCCAAACATATATACAAGATGACATATAAAATCATATAAGGATTGTCATATCCAGTCTGTGTTGTGTTGTTACTTAGTTTTTTTTTTGGTCACATTTTGTCTTAGCTTTGTTCTGAATTGTAATCGCTCTTGTTTTGTTTTTCTTTTGAATTCTTGGATGGAATATGGGTGGGCAATATAAGCTGCGGCTTCAGCCATCACCCATTTCAGATAACTTATGTTGAACTGTATAATCAGAGGAGTTATTGTTTAATTTGACCTTGTTGGATTTTTTTGCCTTTGTTATATTATTCTGTTTCTTTTTAATCTTTACTTTTAATCTATCCGAAATAAAGATTCATTCATTCATTAAATTTGCATTCAAAAGACTATCTTAACACTGCATAGAACTTTGAATAGGCCAGATGTGATGTATTATGAATACTAGAAAAGCACTCGAACAGCGCAGACCCCCGCCAAGCGCCACAGTTCCCCCCCATACAGTGTTTAACATCATAAATAAAATATTAAAAATGGCCCTATCTCGCAATGTTAAATAAAAAAAAAAAAAAAGAATCCTTTAAAAAATTCCTGGATCCAGACGGTGATCCGGATCACCACCAAAATCTAATCATCTGTAGGATACCCCATTTCTGACAATCTGTGAAAATTTCATGAAAATCCGTCCATAATTTTTTGAGTTATCTTGCTAACAAACAGACAGACAAACCAACGCTGATGATCACATAACCTCCTTGGCGGAGGTAACTAGAAGACTAGAGATATCAGCAGGCACAGGCACGTGCGTAAAAGACGGCAAAATCGCTCTGATATTTTATGTGTTTACATGATACACCAAGAATGACAAGGCTTGCAATTACACAGCACATGTTCTTCAGAATCTTAGGCATTATATAAAATGTATTCTCCCTTTAGATGTCTAATCCATGGTCCATTTGCCAGGGCTGAAGTGCAGTCGTGCGAACGTCTGCAGCAGTTTACATCATGTTTACATCTCGCCATGTACGCACGCCTCTCCGGGATTTCGCGCGAGAATAGAAACCTCAATATCCTCAATAGCGATAGCGTTAGCTTAGCAAACGCTTCAGGTAAAGCGTAGCAGCGAACCACGAAAAGAAACACTACTGACGCTACTATGTTCTAAATTTAGATACGATTCCTAGCGATCTCGTGTTTGGAACTGCTTTCGTGTTTTTTTTTACGATTTAAAATTTTTGACTGAATTTTTAGTGAAAAACCGTAATTTTGATTAATAAAGCCGTAACCCGGAATGGGGTCTTGAAAAGCGGAACCATTACGGCAAAACCGGCGTAGTTGGCAGGTATGAGACTATGTCTCCCAGCTGGTCTGGGAACACCTTGGTATCCTCTCTGAAGAGCTGGAGCAGGAAGTCTGGGCTTCTCTGCTTGAATTGCTGCCTCCACAACCCGGACGTCCGATAAAGTGGTAGAAAATGGATGGATGGATGGATGGAAGGGCTGTGAATTTTTAGAAGTCACATGATTCGATTCCGATTTCTGGGGTCACGATTCGATTCAGATTCGATTTTCGGTTCAAAACAGTTTTTCAATTTACATTTGTCTCAGTTCAGTACAAAACCCCACTAGTCTCGGGGGGGGGAAAAAGTCCACTGCACTGCAAAAAATGCTGCGGTAAGCTTGACAGCAGAATACAGTGTGTTGATGTTTTTGGGGGGGTGTATATTTTTTTTTGTTAAATTACATCAAGTGATTTGCAAAAAAATACTGTTAAAAAAAAAAAAAGCATAACCTAAGCCTGCTTTTTTTCATTTATTTCTTCAAAACTTGTGAGTTTCAAAAATGAAATTGTAGACAAGTAAAATAAATTTTGAGAATTTTCCTTTTCAGCATATCACAATTCCTAATAGCTTTTACACAGTGTGTAGGTTTGGTCACCCTCTAGCATTCTAGAAATATAGGCTATTCATTTAAAAACAAAAGTAAATTCTATCACAAACACTTTGAACACCCATTTAAATAGTAGTCCTACCTGACTGTATGCAATCAGTGTACAGTTACCTATATAGTAACTTAATGCAATGAACAAATTCAATAAGAACTGAATGCAATTGATGCATAAGTAGCATTAATTTTAAACCTGCACAAATATAAACTTAAGTATCTAAATTCTTCAGACTTAAAAAACAAATTAAAGTTATAAAACAAAATAAAGTGCTGTTACAAGTTTTTGTGATTTTTTTTTTTCCCCCCGTTCAGAATTTGCTGGGAGTTTGTTAAAGTGGAGCAGCGTGCATTGTTCAGCGGGAGGACTCATCTTTCAACTCTGGGTGATTATCTGGTCATGGTCCTTTGCCTGGTGAAGCTTCTCCAGTAAAAGGCAATAATATAAAACAAAAATAAACTTTCATCCAGTGTTAATTTCGTCAACTAAAACTATATTTTTTCCACCCACTAAAGCCAGAAATTAAACTAAAATTACCATTTATGCAATTTAGTTTTGACACCTAATTTGAGTCCAGATTTAGTGTGATGATTTTATTTTTATAGTTTTATTTTAGTCTGTTCATTATCAATCATTTTTGTCTACTTTTAGTCAATAACATGATTTGGTTTTTATTCAATAACAATAACACTGCTTCCATCGCTGTCAAAAAAATATTAGAAAAAAAAAAAACTCAACTGTGGCTGTCAGTGTTGCTCGGCAACAGGGTAGTGCGTAGACACACAAACAAACGTCATCCAAATACTAGACCATAAACTTCTTTTTATCGTCTATGGACTATACAGTCTCATTTTTAGATTCTTTTACATTCGTCCTTCAAAATGTGTAGCCACCATCGGCCCGGTCTACAAGGCTACAACACCTGAATTTGTGTATGATCAGCCCAACGCTGGCTCAGCCATATTTGCACAGTCAGCTACGGCCAGCCATTTTGTGGAGTGACATAATGTGGGGGTGTAACTTGCTGAGGGAGCGTAACTAGTTGAAGGGGTGTTAACGGAGTTTGAGAACTGCAGACGGACCTGTCTTGAATTTCTTGCTGCTCCATTTTTACTTTATTCTGACTGTTTCATCCAGCTGCTAGCTTAGTAAGCTACTCTGCATGGTTGTCCTGCATCGGCAGCTTCAGTGTGTAATTGCATATCACGAAGTGGCAATACATGTCACGTGACAGGACCCTGGCACCACCACAAAAAAAAAAATATATGTCATAATAAAAAAAAAAAATCAATTCTTAATTTTTGTGAATCGATTCTGGATCGTGTAAAATGATAATCTAGATTCTTATGTGAATTGATTTTTTCCAACACCCCTAATGGATGGATGGATGGATGTACTTTCAACTAACAAAAAAAAGATCATATTTTAAGTACACATACTTAATGAAGTCCAATAGGGCAAACAAGAAGATGGTGAGTTTGTCGAACATTCAAGTATTTCAAGAATTGCCCAAGGCCTTTGGGTGGGAACCCCGGGTGGATGACTCAGTAAACAGACAAAAAGACAACTTCATCAAAAGACATAAAAACATCTGCATCATGAAAACAAAAAAAAAAAGATACAGAATTTCCCCAGCTGAAACAAAAGAAACCCAGATTATTAAAAAAAAAAAAACTACTGACACAACAAGATGATGTTGAGTCATCAGTCAACAGCCATGTTTACATGTGCAAAATTTCTTCAATCTGATTACAGTTCAGATCAGAACTTTACTGTTTACTTGGGCCCTGAAAAAGTTCTGATTGTGATGTGTTTACATGCATCACACATTTGAATGGACCAAAATCATTTTGACATGCACAGAATTGTCTGACATTCCCAAAATAGTAAAAGAAGAAGCAACTTCCGATGTAAACAAACCCGCTTTGCGTGTCTCTCTTTTTGAAATGGACCTGTATTGTGTTATTCACTGTACTTTTGATTCTGCTGGTCTCCAGGGTTTCCTCCGGTAACATTTCTCGGTGTCGACCCACTGTGCCAGAAATTTTACCACCTCGCCAAGGTGATATGAATTTATTAAGAAAAATATATGAAGCAATGACTTTCCACAAGCACGCACACGAACAACGCGCTTGGCCGTCATCCGCGCGGAGTTTAGAAGCGCCCCGCCCACGCAAGTTTTACAGTCAGTCAGCAAACAGTGTCTTGCTAAGCGTGACTGTCCAACAGAAACATGAGTTTGTTAAAGTACTTTAAACGCGGAAAAAATCATTAGAGGTATGTAAACACTGGAGGAGTTTATCACGGTTTTAACCCGCTGTTAACGGGAGCAATAATGGAAGAGTTGCTTAGCTAAGAGATGTGGTTAGAATTCATATGCAGCCGGCTTCATGTGAAGGGAAAGGCAAGGGACTGATGAATTGCTGAGGATATATTTCACCAGCCACTACAATATTAAGTTATGTTCTGTAGGAATTGCAGGAATGAAGAGACTGGCAATTTCTTTTCTCACACGAGCAGGCGTGCAGTTTTTATTCTCCAGCAGCAGTGACAAAAAGCAACAGCTAAAAACGGTAGCTCTCTTCACTCTAAACTGAGGTCCTTCAGCGGCTGCCTAGAGAGATGCCTGATGAGAAAGCCTGAGAGCACAACTATAACTGCCAAAACAGATCATTCTGTACATGAACACATATTGGCGGTGAATTATGTCTTTAGAGTACCTGTACCAAAAACTTCCCACCCCAAAGACCTGAACAGCTACAGACCGGTGGCCTTGACGTCCCACTTGATGAAGACCCTGGAGAGACTGCTCCTTGCTCACCTCCGCCCCCTGGTGGAACCAGCGATGGATCCACTCCAGTTCGCCTACCAGCATGGCATTGGGGTGGAGGATGCGGTGATCTTCCTCCTTCACCGTTCTCTGTCCCACCTGGAGAAGCCCGGGAATATGGTGAGGATCATGTTCTTTGACTTCTCCAGTGCTTTCAACACCATCCAACCGATGATCCTGAAGGACAAGCTGCTGCGCGCAGGGGTGGACCAGCACCTGTCATCATGGATCCTGGACTACCTCACGAACCGGCCTCAGTTTGTGAGAACCCGGGACTGTGTGTCCGACACGATCATCAGTAGCACGGGGGCCCCCCAGGGAACGGTGCTGGCTCCCTTCCTGTTCACTCTTTATACTGCGGACTTCTCACACAACACAACACACTGCCATCTACAGAAGTTCTCTGATGACTCTGCGATCGTTGGCCTCATCTCCAATGGAGATGAAGCTGAGTACAGAGGGCTTATCCAGGACTTCGTGGACTGGTGCCATCGGAACTGCCTCCAGATCAACGCGAGGAAAACTAAGGAGCTGGTGGTGGACTGCCGCAGGCATGGGCAGCCCCTCACAGTACCAGTAAATATACAGGGAACAGACATCGAGATGGTGACATCCTATAAGTACCTGGGTATTCATCTGAACAATAAACTAGACTGGTCACACAATACTGATGCACTCTACAAGAAGGGACAGCGCAGGCTGTTCCTGCTGAGGAGACTCAGGTCTTTTGGTGTACAAGGGGCGCTGCTGAAGTCATTCTATGACACGGTGGTGGCATCAGCCATCACTTTTGGAGTGGTCTGCTGGGGCAGTGGCATTACTGCAGCCGATAGGAAGAGACTGAACAAACTGATTAAGAAAGCTAGCTCTGTCCTGGGGCAGCGCCTTGATCCGATGGAGGAGATAGGAGAGAGAAGGACGGTGGCTAAACTGTCATCTCTGCTGGAGTCCGAGTTCCACCCTATGCAGGACATACTGAATGCACTGAGGAGCTCATTTAGCAGCAGACTACATCATCCCAGGTGCACAACCGAGAGGTTTCGTAGGTCCTTCCTACCAACGGCTGTCAGACTGTACAACCTAAGCAGGGCTGCTCGCAGAGATAGCAAAAAAGACGTAACAAACTAATAGTTTTTTGAATGCAGAAGATGCAATAGACTTACACAGTGGTCCTCTCCGGCATACAACTAGGAGCATGCCGGTCGCTATGGAGGGTGAGAGTGTGTATGGGCACATAATCATACCATGCAGGATAGCTGGGTAGACGGTTATGCTGTTTCATTCCATCTAGCGGCAATGCTCTGCACTGTGTGTGTTTATATATTTGCATATTTGTTCCGTCTAGCTGCAATGCTCCGTACTGTGGGTGTTTATATATTTATATATCTACATGTTATTCCATCTAGCTACATTGCTCCGCACTGTGTGTGTTTATATACTTGCATATTTATTCCACCTAGCTGCAATGCTCCGTACTGTGGGTGTTTATATATTTACATATTTATTCCATCTAGCTACAATGCTCTGCACTGTGTGTTCATATATTCATATATTATTCCATCCAGCTACAATGCTCTGCACTGTGTGTCTGTGTGTGTGTGTATATATATATATTTTATAGTAATACGTACATATGTTTATTAGCTGCTCTTGCTTGCTTGTTTTTTTTTTTTTTTTTTTTTTTTTCTTGCCTTCTGATTGTTGCTCTGAGTGTTGCTATCCCTGTGCTGTTGCAATCCTGGAATTTCCCCGTTGTGGGACTAATAAAGGCTTATCTTATCTTATCTTATCTTAGAGTCCGCTACAGTTCTCTATTATGTACCTGGCAGGTTAAGATGACCGAAATTCATGAAGTCAATGACTTTAATCTGTCAGCAGCCTTCAGACAAAGTAAACATGCTGTAGAGAGAGGAATAATCAGGCGAGGCGGTTCTGGAGCATAGCAGACTATTAATCTCTCTCTAACATTCACAAGAAGCCTAAAAACCAGGTCGCGGGCACCTCTCTTTTTATACCACACCACACGCCCTGCGACCTGTGGTGCTGCATTAACATGAATACCTTTACCATGACAATCCCCTTTGTCACCCTTTGCATTAACACACATACACATCCCCCATGACAGTTCCCTTTTGTCACCCAGCCTGCCGGCGCATTATTATGCAGACTGGAGGAGAATGCATATCCCTTTCTCCTCTCTTATGCATCTCCTCCTGCCGTGCTATTCAGTCTGAGTAGAGAACATACTGACTGGGTCCTCCACACCACCACCCCCCGAAACTCAGACTGAGCCTTAACCTTCATGTCCTTTGGGCTTCAGCCTACGTCTATAGTGGCTGTAACGGGGAGTCAGCAGCTCCGAGGTGCTGCTGCGCCAGTGGGGCACTCTTGGGGGGTGCGTCCTTCTATGGGGGGACATTGGGGGGGGGGGGGGCATCTTCAGCATACCATTGTGACTGATCTGATGAGTCATTTACCTGGGGAGTTCTAAGTGGGGGTCGTCCACGCCAAGGAGCTCGGGCCAACACCACCTGCTTGTCTACTAAAACGAAGGTGGGCTTAATCCTGTCTATACTGATTGTTTCTCTGCGTCCCCCCCAAGTCTAACACAAAATGTTTTTCCCCAGGTTCCAGCACTCTGAACGGGCCATCGTGGGGGGGGGGGGGGGGGGGTGCAACGGGGTCCGGTGGGCATCGTGCCTGACAAACACGAACGACATGTCCTTCAAGGTCTTTGGCACAAAAGCACGGGGAAAACAGTGGTGGGCCGAGCCGGATACCGTCCCTGCCTCCGCGCTATGTAGTGAAAGCAGGGATGGATCAGTGTTTGGCATGGGGCTGTCCGGCAAAAATTCTCTGGGGAGCCGCAGCAGCTGGGAAAAAACCAGCTCTGCTGGGGAGGCCGCCACATCCTCCTTTGAAGCTGAACGCTAATAGAACCCACGGCAACCGGTCCACCCAATTTGCATCCGTAAGCGAAGCCCTGAGCACTGCTTTAAGTGGCCTATGGAAATGCTCACATAACCCATTCGCTCTGTCACCACATTGAGTTTACCGGCCACATGCTGAACGTCAGTCGTAAACTCCGAGATCGCTGCCAGCTGTCTCTGCTGCCGGGCCGACCATGGCTCCGAAACCTTGGCCATGGCGTACGTTAGTGGCTTGTGGTCCACAAACACAGTGAAGGTGCGCCCTTCCAGCCAGAACTGGAAGTGGCGTATGGCCAGGTGGAGAGCCAGTAACTCCCTGTTGAACGCGCTGTATTTACGCTCATTGTCGTGCAAAGATCTGCTAAAAAGGCCAGTGGCTGCCAAGAACCGGCGACACACTGTTCCACGACGGCCCCGATGGCCACATCCGATGCGTCGGTAGTGAGCGCTATCCGAGCCGTCAGGTTTGAGTGCACCAGTAGTGCGGCATTCGCTAGAGCTGTTTTAACCTCGGAAAACGCCTGCTTTCGCTCAGGAGTCCAGTCGACTCTGTCCGCCAGTTTCCGTTTCTTAAGCGTGGCATACAACAGCTGCATGAGCTGGGCTGCGTGGGGGAGGAAACGGCTGAAGAAGTTAACCATCCCCAAAAACTCCTGCAGCGTCCTGACCATCTGAGGCCGGGGAAAATCTGCCACTGCGCGCACTTTGTCCAGTACGGGTATCGCACCCTCCAGTAAGATGCGGTGGCCCCCCCAAAAAAAAACTGATTCCCATCACCCCAAACTGGCACTTTGCCAGGTTGATTAACCCGTGCTCCTCCAACCTCTGGAAAACTGTCCTGAGGTGGACTACATGTTCGTCCTCAGACACGCTGGCCACCAGGATGTCGTCCAGGTAGACGAACACAAACGGCAGATCGCCCAACACCGCATCCATCATGCATTGGAATGTCTGCTCCATGCCTTTTAACCCGAAAGGCATGCGTAAGAACTCAAAAAGACCAAATGGGGTTATTACTGCCGTTTTAGGTATGTCCTCCGCATGCACCGGGACCTGGTGGTAACCGCGGACCAGATCTATCTTGGAAAAAATGCGTGCCCCAGTGAGGTGAACGGAAAATTCCTGAATATGGGGGATTGAGTAGCGATCGTGCGCTGTGGCATTGTTTAATCTGCGGAAATCTCCGCATGGTCACCACGATCCCTCGGCTTTCGGAACCATGTGTAGCGGGGATGCCCATGGGCTGTTTGAGCATCTGATGATGCCCAACCTTTCCAAGTTGGCAAACTCCTTGTGCACAATGGCCAGTTTAGCTGCGTCCAGGCACCGACGTCATGGAAAACGGGAGGCCCCGTGGTGGTAATGAAGTGCTCCAACCCTTGTTTAGTGACAGCCGCCAAAAACGTCCGAACCGTGAGTGCTGGGAACTGGGTGAGTAGTGTGTGGAACTTACCCCCTGGAGCTGTGACGTTGGCTAGTGTCGTGGACCCGGCTCCTCTAGCTGTACAGGCCAGAGAATCAGAAGACACTGCATTAATCAGGCGTCTGTTAGCTACATCGACGAATAGTCCGTGTGCACACAAAAAATTAGCACTCAAAATGGGGCAGCTACATGCTGCTAAGACGAATGTCCATTGGTATGTACGGCGTGCAAGGATATAGTCAGTGTCCTCTCACCAAAAGTCTTAATGTCTGAGCTGTTTGCGGCCACCAGCTCGGCGCCGCTACTTTCCGCCAGCCGGGCTGCGTAGGACGGCAGGATGAGGCTCTTTTGGGAGCCGGAGTCCACGAGGAACCGTCTCCCCGAGCGTGAGTCCGTCACATACAGCAGCTTGTTTGTATCACCGGCGGTCGCAGCTGCTACCAACTGCTGGCCCTGGCATTTCCCAAGCGCTTGAATTGGCACAGTGGCACGCATCGGTGTGTGTCTTCTCCAAAACGGCGGTGGTAGAAGCAGAGCGTGCCTCTCCAGTGCTTCTTGGCCTCCGCTGCAGCCACCATCGTTGGCTCCTCGCCTCCGCTGGCCGTCTCGCTGGGTTCCGATGCCGCTGCGTTCACAGCGAAGGCTCTGGTGGTGAGGATAATCCGATCTGCCTCTTGTGCTAGCGCCCGGTAGTTGCGCGTGGCCAGCAACGGTAAATTGGCAAGGACCGCTCTGGCCATTGTCGGGAGGTTCTGGAGGAAAAGGTGGGCAAAGAGGAAATGTTCGTCATCTGTGCCCATCAACGCCAACATCTTCTCCATTAATTCGACCACCGACCCGTCTCCCAACTCGGAGCGCGTCAGGAGCCTTTCCGCTCTCTCGCAGTCTGAGAGCGTGTAGCGCCGGGTCAGCGCGGTTTTAAGAACGTTGTATCTGTCGTGGGCTGGGGGCTGTTGGAGCAGGCTTGCCACCTGCTGTGTTGTGCGTGCGTCCAGTGCTGCAACCACGTAGTAATATTTGGTGTCATCCGCCGTTACTCCCCGGAGCGCGAACTGGGCCTCAGAGTGGAGGAACCAAGACTTGGGGCCATGTAGCCAAAAGTCTGGGAGTTTGACTGAAACAGCGCATGCGGTGCTGGCACCTCCAGTCTGGGTCGTCTTTGGGAATGTTCGCCTCAAGTTCCATTGTGCATCAAGGGTCACCAGTGTAGAGAGAGGAATAATCAGGCGAGGCGGTTCCGGAGCAGAGCAGACTTTATCAATCTCTCTCTAACATTCACAAGAATAAGAAGCCTAAAAACCAGGTCGCGGGCACCTCTCTTTTTATACCACACCACACGCCCTGCGACCTGTGGTGCTGCATTAACATGAATACCTTTACCATGACAATCCCCTTTGTCACTGTTTGCATTAACACACATACATCCCCCATGACAATTCCCTTTTGTCACCCAGCCTGCCGGCGCATTATTATGCAGACTGGAGGAGAATGCATATCCGTTTCTCCTCTCTTAAGCATCTCCTCCTGCCGTGCTATTTAGTCTGAGTAGAGAACATACTGACTGGGTCCTCCACGGTGCCAACATTTGATTTCAAAATAAGGGAGGTTTTTCCTGCTGTCTGGGTGGTGAGGAGATTTCTAAAAAAAAAAAAAAAAAAACTATAAATATAAAGAAATATAACTGAAATAACGGCATCCTTGGTCATTTAAGTTAATTTATTTCATTAAATACAATTTTATTAATATTTTTCCTTCGTAATCAGAGTTAAATTATTGTTCTGTTCTGACTGCAAAGTTATGGTCAAAAATGTAAATTGTTATATGAAAAAGTAAAAAAAAAAAAAAAAAAAAAAAAAACTTTCAAATTTATCTAAAAAAAAACAAAACAGTAATTTTAGTTTAAAAAACAGACAAAAATTAGTCATAAAATGATCCACAAATTTATAATAAAGTTTCATATGTACAATAAAAGTCAATTTTACAAGAGGAAATTACAAATTTGAGGAACATGGTTTCAACTTTAGATTTACAGAGAAAAGTAGAAAACTATAAGAAAATTATTATAAATTTTTGAGAAAAACCTCAAACCTTCAAGACTGAAGTCATTAGTCAGATTTTTAAGTGGGTGCTCTTTGTACCCTTAACTCAACTAGAATTTTTTGGTTGTCTACTTTTAATTATTAATTTCAAAGCACTGCTTTTACATGAGTAGAATTTCTGGTTACTATACCCACCTGATCATATAATTTAAGTATGCATGAGTACATTACTATTATGAATGTTTCTTTCTCTTCCCTACTCTCTCAATGGAAATAAAGAAACATTAGAATAAAAATAAAAAAAAATACACATATTTTTGTCATCTATGTAAACCATGACAAAAAAATCCTGCAGGACAAAACATGACACTTGATATTTTTTAACCTGTTTGTATACCACCATAGACAGAGAGAGAACCTGAATTAGACAGAGCTCAGAGAGGGCAAGATGAGACAGAAGAGAGGAGCCAAGGAGAGGAAAGTGTTCAGGCAGAGGAAGGAGAGAAGGATAACACCACTAAAAAGTCTAAACACAGGATGTCTGGGTGGGACCCCAACTGGCCCAATATTCAAGCCTCGGTTGTACAATACTTCAAATGGTAAGTTCCATATGCAACGTTACTGTGTAAAATTTTAAAAAGAAATAAATAGTATAAAATTAACATATGGGAAAAAATATGTTGCCACCGCGCCAAGGTCTTTAAGCCAGAGGAAACACTGGGTCTCTGTAATGAAGCTACAAGCCCAGCAGTACATACTTCTGCATATGAACAGAGGGAGACAGCAGGACGACATTCATTTCACCCCAATTGCATACTCCCGCCATGTATTCCGCTAGCTGCTGTAAAGGCAGAAATGCGTTACGTCGACATGTGTGGCTGACGTACACACATGCGCGGTAAACATCTTTTCTACCAAAACTTAGGAGTAAGTTCACACCAATCAGATCAACAACTGGCATAACCCACCCGTCTCGATGGGAAGGAAATTTTGATCTGAAGGAGTGTGATCAGGTCAGACTCTTCAGACTGGTGTGCTTACATGAAGCATTTTTATTCCGATCAGGCTTTTAATCTGGTTACTTGTGTCCATGTACACATGACTAATGATGTTGGTATTTCACATTTAACATATTTTGAAATTAAGCATGAGCTTGTATGCAACCCGCTTAACCCATTTTGTCTCCACTAGGCTCTGTGCATTGGTTTCACTATAACACACAGAGAAGTAGAGGAGATACAAATATCAAAACTGTGAGCACTGAAGGGCAGCAAAATGTAGAGCTAAAATCAAAGGAATGCACATACAATTAAAAAATAATAACATTAGACCTGAAAAAGATAATAACTGTTGCAAAACCTTGTTTGAAATCCTCAGCTGTGAGAAGTTTTCAATGATCAATGAAAAATGATCATAATGTATTGTTAAATGTAAGGGCATGTAAACCAAGCAAAAACCATTTCATTTTCTTTTTCACAAGGGAACTATAGCATGTATGTATAGATTGAAAAAATTAAGACTAATGCCATACAACCTTGGAGATTAATATTTGTAGCAATGAGTAAATGGTAAAAATTAAAAGAAAAACTGAGAAATATTGGAAAGTTGAGCAGATGTGTGTAACTGATACAAAATTAATTTTGTTTAATGATCAGTTTAATGAGTTTAAGTCAAATGACCACAAATGCTCTCTAAAAGCTTAAAACACAATGGTGCAACTGATTTATTAAAAATTAAAAAACAAACATGAATTGTAAAGGGGAGGGGGTAACCCAATTATTCACTCTCATGCCAACTGGTCAGTATTAGTCCAAGCAAATTCCAAGAATACAGACGTGGACAAAATTGTTGGTATCCCTCTGTTAATGAAAGAAAAACCCACAATGGTCACAGAAATAACTTGAATCTGACAAAAGTGGTGGTAAATAAAAATTCTATGAAAATTAACCAATGAAAATCAGACAATGCTTTTGAATTGTGGTTCAACAGAATTATTTCAAAAAACACACTCATGACACAGGCCTGGACAAAAATGATGGTACCCCTAGAAAAGATTGAAAATAATGTGACCATAGGGACATGTTCAACCAAGATGTGTCCTCTAATTAACATCACAGGTGTCTACAAACTTGTAATCAGTCAGTCGGCCTATTTAAAGGGTGACAAGTAGTCACTGTGCTGTTTGGTGACATGTGTGTATCACACTAAACATGGACCAGAGGAAGCAAAGGAGAGAGTTGTCTCAGGAGATTAGAAAGAAAATTATAGACAAGCATGTTAAAGGTAAAGGCTATAAGACCATCTCCAAGCAGCTTGATGTTCCTGTGACTACAGTTGCACATATTATTCAGAAATTTAAGATCCACAGGACTGTAGCCAACCTCCCTGGACGTGGCCGCAGGAGGAAACTTTATGAAAAATGGAAGAGATGGCTAATACGAATGCTAACAAAAGAGCCCAGAACAACCTCTAAACACATTCAAGGTGAATGCCAAGGTCAAGGTACATCAGTGTCAGATCGCACCATTCGTTGTTATTTGTGCCAAAGTGGACTTCACGGGAGATGACCAAGGAGGACACCACTGTTGAAAACAAATAATAAAAAAGCCAGACTGGAATTTGCCAAACTGCATGTTGACAAGCCACAAAGCTTCTGGGAGAATGTCCTATGGACAGACGAGACAAAACTGGAACATTTTGGCAAGGCACATCAGCTCTATGTTCACAGACGCAAAAATGAAGCATACCAAGAAAAGAACACTGTCCCTACTGTGAAACACGGAGGAGGTTCTGTTATGTTCTGGGGCTGCTTTGTTGCATCTGGCACAGGGTGTCTTGAATCTGTGCAGGGTACAATGAAATCTCAAGACTATTAAGGTATTCTAGAGAGAAATGTGCTGTCCAGTGTCAAGACAGCTTGGTCTCAGTCGCAGGTCATGGGTCTTGCAACAGGATAATGACCCTAAACACACAGCTAAAAACACCCAAGAATGGCTAAGAGCGAAACATTGGACTATTCTAAAGTGGCCTTCTATGAGCCCTGATCTAAATCCTATTGAACATCTGTGGAAGGAGCTGAAACATGCCGTCTGGAGAAGACACCCTTCAAACCTGAGACAACTGGAGCAGTTTGCTCATGAGGAGTGGGCCAAAATACGTGCTGAGAGGTGCAGAAGTCTCATTGAGTTACAGAAATCGTCACTTTTGGTGGCTCTTAAAGCCACCGAAAGTGACAGTATGTGATGGACAATGACATACCATACATCCTCAAAAGTTCTGATTCTCGTGCAGTAGAAAGAGGATCTGAAAATCCTGCCTGTCTAGTTACATCAGTCTTATGAGGATTTTTCATAGAGGCACCCATTCTCAAGCAAATTCAGGGCCCATAATAAAAAGGAAAGTGACATGCATCCCAACCGCTGGCCAACAGTGCCAACTGTCTGCTGTGAAAAGGAGGGGAGTTGCCAAACAGAGGTATGGAGACATATTGCCATTCCACTTACTAATGCATTGCCTGTAGAACACAAGTATTCCTGTCTGAAACAGGCAGCCCAATTAGGCTTTACAGGCCCAAATGTAGGGTGTGTTTGAAAGTGGAATACAAAGAGGTGTAGGCTATAATGAGGCAATCACACATTAGATTTTGACAAATAAAAAAGGGACTGAACGGTACTAAGATTTATTTGACTGTGCAAATATTAATTACAGAATACTTATTTATTGAAAACGAATAGGACATCCAATATTAGTGATTCTTTCAGAACCCTTATTTGCTTATCAGATCACTTATTTGTGTGATTTTTTTTATGACTTATATTCATAAGTGTTGTATCTTGCACTTTGGGGAATGGGAGCTGTCCAGTCACCGTTATAACTATTTTAGTTATATCACTGTTTAGTGATGGAGTTAAGTGTTATATTTAATGTCTTCTGTATATCATCAATCAACTCATGCAGTACTATAAAAAGACACGTTTACAAATCTGAGATCCGTTGTAGTGCATCTTTTTTTTTTTTTAGAAATATTTGGTTATTAAAAGCTTTATAAAAACATAATCAATTGAATTAAGTACAAAACACCCAACATTATTATATACAGCAAAAGGAGCCATTTGGCTCCAACTGTTGCATCAGGGTTGCCCATTTGCCAGGAAATATCTAACTAAAAATGATTTTGTTATTTGGGCGTGTTTGTGTGCAGTTTGGTCAAGGTCGTCATTCGGGGTGGGAAAAAAAATATTGATTCAGTGATGAATCGTGATGCGTGGCACTTGTGACAATGCATCGATCCATAAATGCACGGATCAATCTTTTATTTTAAAAAAATGCACTCAAACATATATTTTTGGGTTATCAGTTAATTAATGGAGTTTTCAGTCCACTAGATGGCACAAAGTCATCGCAGCAAAGGTGTCTCACGAGATTGAACCTCAGTCCATGTTTACAAGATGGCGGAGGCAGCAGCAACACCAGGAAAAAACAGAAATGCAGCATCAAAGTTTAAATCAAATGTCTGAACTTTTTTGTGATTTTATAACAAAGACAGAACAGATGACCTGGATACGACACATTCAGTTTGCAAGGAGTGTCACACGAAAGTAAAATACTGTGGGAATACTGCAAACATGAGGAACTACCTCTCTCGGCATCATCCCAGGGCAGCAGCGTTAGCGGATGACAGCGACACTAAACCAGCGCCGGGTAAAAAAATCAACCAACTCTGGAAACGTATAGCTTGTTAAAGCTACCTCAAAATTTTGAACAAACCAAGAAGATAACACTGTCAGTCACCTACTTCATATGCAAAGACCTGCATCCATATAGTGTTGTGGAAAATGAAGGGTTTGGTCACAAAATTAGAACACTGTAGCCCAGGTATGTTATTTCATCTCGCTGTTACTTCACTGATTATTATTTTAAGACTATAGTTTATCATCAGTTGAACATTTATTTTAAGAGCATTTATTTTTGCATCCGCTGCCATCAGTGTGTGAATGTTTGCGTGAATGGCTGATTAGCAGGATCTGTAAAGCACTTTGGTCATCCAGAGAGGAGTAAAAAAGCACTATATTAGTGAACACCATTTACCATTTAATTTAAAAATAATTTACTGTGAAATTGTCCGGTTGCTGCCCATTTGGACTGAATACTTTATTATATGAAAGATGTCAACAGTTTTACTATGGGGCATGATTTGAGGTTGAATAAGGTGAAAAAAAATCTGAAATATATGGGATTGTAATGCTTGATTATCGTGATAGGATCAAATCGTGCCCAAGTATCGCGATCCAAATCCCACTCACAGTCATCATTTAGTCGAAGTGTGTATATGTGGCCACATATGATATGCAATTGATCTGGCCATTCCGTTCCACAGTAATGGCAGTATTATTATTAACTTTTAATTTTAAGATAGCCATGTGAGCAGACAGGTAGGAGAGCCATTGGGGACTCGTGGTCCTACAAAGGACAGTGGTGGCACACAGGTGAAGCAGCAGTCGTGACTCATGTCTACCGCTGACCAGGAAGGCTGGGCTTGCCTCGCCACAAAGGAGCACGGTCCGCCGGTCCGGCTGTTGTTTCTCCCGGTGTGTTCTGTGTTGGATACCCCAGTGTTCTTTGCCAGACCCCGAGTCCCCACTGGCACTCCTCCCAGTGTACATGCACGTTTCATGTTCTCCACATATGCTGAATTATTAGACCTGACGCAATTATGGCAACATTATTTTTTATGCATTAAATCTTCAGTATTATCTTTTTCTGGTCAAATTTGTCACTTTTCACTTCCTTGTTTTGTTCACGGCGCGCTCTGGTAACTGGTTGTGATGGCACGTGGCACGTATTATTCAGTCAGCATGGAGTAGATCCCAAACCCTGTTCACACTTCCACAAGCCAGAGCATGAGGAGACAGAGTGATGGCTAAACTTTTGATAAAAATTACATATTTTGACTGAACAACTCCATACTTGGGATGCACACCCTCGTAACCTCAGCAAAGCACCTGTAACATCTAAGGTCAGTCTGACCAACAGTTTGAGAGATATATGAGGAACACACACACACACACACACACACACACACACACACACACACACACACACACACACACACATTCCTTGCATTTATAGATAGATGAGACACACAGCTGTCAGGTGAATAGGAAACATTCAACACTCAAAGAAGGTGACCTAAGGTTGACAGTTTCTGTTTAAGATAAAGTGAATGTGTAAAACTTGATCAAACACCAACAGTGAACAAAGTCAGGCCAAGGCTTAATAATTAAAAATATTTCCCAACTCGTCTTTCTTAAAACAGCATCAAAATCCCGGAAGGGTTAATGATCAGAAGCTCTAAGGTCCCTTTAGTTCTGCCAAACAACTCATTACATACAGTAGACTGCTAAAAACGATGTGATAAGCAAAACAAACAGTGACAACCTAATATTCAAGTTCTAATTAGGTGCTTAGGTGTCTATGGTCTGGTGTGGGAGATAGATGCCAAGCTTTCGTGGACACACACACACACCCCGACGGAGGTACAACCGTCCACCATTACGCCTCCATAAAAAGGCTTTTCACGGTTGAGCTAATCTGGCAAAGTTCTGAGATCAATGGCTCATAAAGCCATAATCATTTCCATCCACGGTTAAAATCTAACGTAGGCTTTCCAGCATCCGATACCAATACTGATTTAGATGTTAGTAAACTTAAGCTATCAAACTTCGCCGAAAACAATTGATGCTTAATTTAACTTACCCATCATCAACAACAAGCTATCGCATGCATGCTAACGTTAACTTGGCTTGCCAACAACCTGTCCATCTGTCCGGCTACAAACCAGAGGCTAACTATCCTGAGCTAACTGCCCATTGTAATAATCAGCATTTAAACATTTTCTAAAATATACTATACGGACAATAGAGTTTATGATCTTTCGACTGAAGCGACAGAAAGGGTAAATCAAGCATGGATGTCTGAACAAATAGCGATACACGACAGACAATGAAAATCGACACCGTCTCAGTCATCAGCTAGTGTTACAATGCTAGCCTAGGAAGCTAAGTTAGCACGCTAACGCTAACTCCCGAGCCACTAGGCAGTCGTAGAATTTATTCACAAATAATCGAGCGTTAATTACACAGGATGATGGCTCTGTCGTGACAGTCTTATAGCTTCGTTGTATGCAAATAAAATATACAACTACACCATATGCCGCATATGCTGGTTTATTTTGATAGAAAAGTTGCGGGAAAGTTTAGTTAATATTTCTTTACTTTTTGGGGGGGTTGTTCTCGGAACTCGGTACGTGTTTGTGTGTAACCGGGCCACACACAAACGGTTACCTCGCACGTTAGCTGAAATCAAGCTATGCTAACTAGCTTAACTTGCGCTAGCCGAGCTAACGGCGACAGATAAACTTCCGCCGTCGTCACATTTTAATTGAAAAATAAAACCCCTGAAATAAAACTACACAGTAGCGAAATAGCGTGACATAAACTTACGGAGTCTAGGAGGAGCCTGACCGAGTTCGCCCGCAGTGTTCAGTTGGATGATGTTAGTATTTGGCTGGCTTCGGTGTAAGAATCCCGGGGATCCCCTCTCTCCTCTCCTCCGTCCGCCGTCGCTCCGGTTTACCAGATAATGAGCCAGGCGGCGTCACGCTGCCTTCATACACACCTCGGAAATGCAAAGTCTACAACTGCTCAAGAGTAGGAGGGGAGGGTGGTGCGTTTGAGCCCTCACGAAGAAGTAATCAAATCTAACTTTATTTGCATAGCACCTTTCATTCAGGTTATTACAGTTCAAAGTTAATAACAATATTAAAAACATAGGAGGTATAGTATACACACGCATGCACACACATACTTGTGCATCTTAAAATTACAATATCATTCGTCATCATTCATTTCAAAAACTTGTAAGTCATAATTTCAAAATGAAAGCAAAAATGGTCTTGCAATATTTCACTTGGTGTGTAATGAATATTGGTTATATTGAGGGTTGCCCTTTTTTTTAGAAATAAGTTATTTTAAAAAAAATCAAGAACTTTTTTCATAATATTCTAATTTTTGGAGATGCACTTGTGCAGTACTGTGCAAGTCTTGAGCCATCTATCAGTGCTTTACATTTTCACTTCCAAGGAGCCAGACTTTCTTTCAGATTTTGAAAGTGATCAAGCAACAGTTCTCCAGGCTAAAATTAAGTTAAAAATTGTCTTTGATTCTTTTTTTCCACATTCATTTTAGTCGAGTACCTTGACCTGATCATCGTCCAGTTTCCTCAAAAAAGAAACTATAGAGGGCACTCAGAGATTACATACCTCCACCAAGGCTCCACCCCTTCTTCATTCTGTACCTCCATCTGCCGTACATTGCAAGATTTGGGCGTTGGTGGAGGTATGCACTCATGGATCACCTCCAAAATCTATTGGGTTCATCCATAGCCCAAGTGTCACCTCTGGGAATTTTTTTTTTTTTTTGTATCAGAACCCATTGAGTAGCCTAATCCAGCCAACAAACAAACCATCCTGACTGATTCCATTACCTCCGGGATAACAAACAAATGATTTACACTGTTATCAATTAACCAAAGCAGTCTGACAATTGTGCTTTTGTGTTGAAAAAGTTCTAAAATTAATTCATTTTAATAAGCTGGTATAAACATGTTTTGTGGGACAAACACACACACACACAACTACCTTTCAGCTGCTCCCTCTTTGGGGTCGCCACAGCGGATCATGGGTCATCATGTTGATTTGGAAAGGATTTTATGCCAGATGCCCTTCCTGACAGAACCATCTACACAGGCTGGGTAACCAACTTTCCTTTCTCCATTCTATTATGCTGAGCAGGCAAGCTAGAAGATGGAAAGCACCATTTTTATTGGTCTTTGGGATGCTCTGGCTGGGGCTTTAATCCCCAACCTCCCGGTTGTGAGGTGGATGCTCTGACACTAGGCCACCACTCGAGTTGCTTTGTGGGACAAACACTGCACAGTATATAACAAACAATATACAGGGAAAACACAATGGGAATAGAAATCTTTATCAAAAATTCTACAGCCCATTTGGGAGATAATGAACGAACACAAAAAAGCCATCCATCCATATTACTTATGCTGGACATTGAGTTGCCTGGACCTGTTGTGCCATGTCTGTTTTAGGTGTCGTGTATATTTTGTCCACTATTAACAACCCCAAAGAAAGAAGAATAAATTTAGACTTTTCATTAATCTTGGAAGCATTTACTTCTCAAGCCATGACTGCAATATACAGTGGTGTGAAAAAGTGTTTGCCCCCTTCCTGATTCCTCTTTTTTTGTATGTTTGTCACACTTAAATGTTTTGGGATCGTCAAACAAATTTAAATATTAGACAAAGATAACACAAGTAAACACAAAATGCAGTTTTTTAAAGGAAGGTGTTTATTTTTAAGGGTAAAAAAAAAATCCAAACCTACATGACCCTGTGTGAAAAAGTGATTGCCCCCTGTAAAACATTAATTACAGTGGGGACAAAAAGTTTTTAGTCAGCCACCAATTGTGCAAGTTCTCCCACTTAAAAGATGAGAGAGGTCTCCAATTTTCATCATAGGTATACCTCAACTATGAGAGACAAAATGAGAAAAAAAAAACAGAAAATCACAATGAAGGATTTTTAATGAATTAATTGGTAAATTCCTCGGTAAAATAAGCATTTGGTCAATAACAAAAGTTCATCTCAATACTTTGTTATATACCCTTTGTTGACAATGACAGAGGTCAAACGTTTTCTGTAAGTTTTCACAAGGTTTTCACACACTGTTGCTGGTATTTTGGCCCATTCCTCCATGCAGATCTCCTCTAGAGCAGTGATGTTTTGGGGCTGTCGCTGGGCAACACGGACTTTCAACTCCCTCCAAAGATTTTCTATGGGGTTGAGATCTGGAGACTGGCTAGGCCACTCCAGGACCTTGAAATGCTTCTTACAAAGCCACTCCTTCGTTGCCCGGGCGGTGTGTTTGGGATCATTGTCATGCTGAAAGACCCAGCCACGTTTCATCTTCAATGCCCTTGCTGATGGAAGGAGGTTTTCACTCAAAATCTCACAATACATGGCCCCATTCATTCTTTCCTTTACACGGATCAGTCGTCCTGGTCCCTTTGCAGAAAAACAGCCCCAAAGCATGATGTTTCCACCCCCATGCTTCACAGTAGGTATGGTGTTCTTTCTCCTCCAAACACGACAAGTTGAGTTTTTACCAAAAAGTTCTATTTTGGTTTCATCTGACCATATGACATTCTCCCAATCCTCTTCTGGATCATCCAAATGCTCTCTAGCAAACTTCAGATGGGCCTGGACGTGTACTGGCTTAAGCAGGGGGACACGTCTGGCACTGCAGGATTTGAGTCCCTGGCGGCGTAGTGTGCTACTGATGGTAGCCTTTGTTACTTTGGTCCCAGCTCTCTGCAGGTCATTCACTAGGTCCCCCCGTGTGGTTCTGGGATTTTTGCTCACCGTTCTCGTGATCATTTTGACCCCACAGGGTGAGATCTTGCATGGAGGCCCAGATCGAGGGAGATTATCAGTGGTCTTGTATGTCTTCTATTTTCTAATAATTGCTCCCACAGTTGATTTCTTCACACCAAGCTGCTTACCTATTGCAGATTCAGTCTTCCCAGCCTGGTGCAGGTCTACAATTTTGTTTCTGGTGTCCTTTGACAGCTCTTTGGTCTTGGCCATAGTGGAGTTTGGAGTCTGACTGTTTGAGGTTGTGGACAGGTGTCTTTTATACTGATAATGAGTTCAAACAGGTGCCATTAATACAGGTAATAAGTGGAGGACAGAGGAGCCTCTTAAAGAAGACGTTACATGTCTGTGAGAGCCAGAAATCTTGCTTGTTTGTAGGTGACCAAATATTTATTTTACTGAGGAATTTACCAATTAATTCATTAAAAATCCTTCAATATGATTTTCTGGATTTTTTTTTCTCATTTTGTCTCTCACAGTTGAGGTATACCTATGATGAAAATTGGAGACCTCTCTCATCTTTTAAGTGGGAGAACTTGCACAATTGGTGGCTGACTAAATACTTTTTTTGCCCCACTGTAGCTGTGGTTTATCACATCTTTGGAAAGCTGAGTTCAATTTCTCTCGAAACACTCAGGTCTGATTACTGCCACACCTGTTCTCAATCAAGAAATCACTTAAATAGGACCTGCCTGGCAAAGTGAAGAAGACCAAAAGATCCTCAAAAAGTAGACATCATGCTGCAATCCAAAAAAATAAAAATAAAAAAAAAATACAGGAACAAATGAGAAACAAAGTAAGTAAGATCTATCAGTTTTGAAAAGGTTACAAAGCCATTTCTAAAGCTTTGGGACTCCAGCAAACCACAGTGAGAGCCATTATCCACAAATGGTGAAAACATGGAACAGTGGTGAACCTTCCCAGGAGGGGCCAGCTAACCAAAATTACCCCAAGAGCGCAGTGATAACTCAACCAAGAGGTCACAAAAGACCCCATAACACCACCAAAGAACTGCAGGCCTCAATTGTCTCAGTTAAGGTCAGTGTTCATGAGTCCACCATAAGAAAGAGACTGGGCAAAAATGGCCTGCATGGCAGAGTTCCAAGATGAAAACCACTGCTGAGCTAAAAGAACATAAAGGCTTGTCTCAGTTTTGCCAGGAAACATCTTGATGATCCCCAAGACTTTTGGAAAAAATACTCTGTAGACTGAAGAGACAAAAGTTGAACTTTTTGGAAGATGTGTGTCTCATTACATCTGGCTTAAAAGTAACAGCATTTCAGAAAAGGAACATCATTCATTCATTCATCTTCTACTGCTTAATCCTTTTTGGGTCGCGGGGGGGGAGGGGCTGGCTGGAGCCTATCCCAGCATCCTTGGGCAAGAGGCAGGGTACACCTTGGACAGATCGCCAGTCCATCGCAGGGCCAACACAGAGAGACAGACAACCATTCACTTTCACAGTCATACCTAAGGACAATTTAGAATCCCCAGTTGATGCCAATTAACCTAACTTGCATGTTTTTTGGCATGTGGGAGGAAACCGGAGAAATCCTGGAGTAAACAGACACGGAGAGAACATGCAAACTCCACTCAGATCACTGTTGGTCGGGGGCTGGGATCAAACCCAGGATCCCCCGGCCAAGGGTGAGTTGCTGTGCTGCCGCAGTGCTAACCACTCCACCACCGTGCTGCCAGCAGTAAACTATGGGGGTGGTGGTGTGATGGTCTGGGGCTGTTTTGCTGCTTCAGGACCTGGAACACTTGCTGTGGTAAATGGAATCATGAATTCTGCTGTCTACCAAAAAAATCCTGAAGGAGAATGTTCGGCCATCTGTTCGTGACCTCTAGCTGAAGCGTAATTGGTTTCTGCAGCAGGACAATGATACAAAACACACCAGCAAGTCCACCTCTGAATGGCTTAAGAAAAACAAAATGAAGACTTTGGAGTGACCTAGTCAAAGTCCTGACCTGAATCCAACTGAGATGCTGCGGCATGACCTTAAAAAGATGGTTCATGCTTGAAAACCTTCCAATGTGGCTGAATTACAACAATTCTGAAAAGATGAGTGGGCCAAAATTCCTCCACAGCGCTGTAAAAGACTCATTGCCAGTTATCGCAAACACTTGATTGCAGTTGTTGCTGCTATATGGCCCAAAAAGTTATTAGGTTTAGGGGACAATCACCTTTTCACACAGGGCCATGTAGTTTTGGATTTTTTTTCCATTAATAATAAACACCTTCATTTAAAAAGTGCATTTTGTGTTTACTTGCGTTATCTTTGTCTTGTAGAGAGAGGAATAATCAGGCGAGGTGGTTCCGGAGCAGAGCGGACTTTATTAATCTCTCTCTAACATTCACAAGAATAAGAAGTCTAAAAACCAGGTTGCGGGCACCTCTCTTTTTATACCATACCACACGCCCTGCGACCTGTGGTGCTGCATTAACATGAAGACCTTTACCATGACAATCCCCTTTGTCACCATTTGCATTAACACATATACATCTCCCATGACAATTTCCTTTTGTCACCCAGCCTGCCGGCGCATTATTATGCAGACCGGAGGAGAATGCATATCTGTTTCTCCTCTCTTATGCATCTCCTCCTGCCGTGCTATTCAGTCTGAGTAGAGAACATACTGACTGGGTCCTCCACACCGCCCCCCCCCCCAGAAACTCAGACTGAGCTTTAACCCTCATGTCCTTTGGGCTTCAGCCTACGTCCATAGCGGCTGTAACGGGGGGTCGGTGGCTCCGAGGTGTTGCTGTGCCGGTGGGGCGCTCTTGGGGGCGCGTCCATCTGTGGGGGAGACACTGGGGGGGGGGCATCTTCAGCATGCCATTGTGACTGATCTGACGAGTCATTTACCTGGGGAGTTCTCAGTGGGGGTCGTCCACGCCGAGGAGCTCGGGCCAACACCACCTGCTCGTCTGCTAAAATGAAGGCGGGCTTAAGCCTGTCTATACAGATTGTTTCTCTGCGACCCCCCAAGTCTAACACAAAATGTTTTTCCCCAGGTTCCAGCAGTCTGAACGGGCCATCGTAAGGTGGGCGCAACAGGGTCCGGTGGGCATCGTGCCTGACAAACACGAATGATGCGTCCTTCAAGGTCTTTGGCACAAAAGCGCGGAAAAAACAGTGGTGGGCCGGGCCAGGTACCGTCCCTGCCTCTGCACTATGTAGTGAAAGCGGGGATGGATCGGTGTTCGGCACGGGGTTGTCCGGCAAAATTTCTCCGGGGAGCTGCAGCGGCTGGGAAAAGAACAGCTCTGCTGGGGAGGCCTCCAAATCCTCCTTCGGAGCTGAACGCAACCCTAATAGAACCCACGGCAACCAGTCCACCCAATTTGCATCCATAAGCGAAGCTCTGAGCGCTGCTTTAACCCCTTGAACTCTGTGAATTCTGCGGGTGGTCACGTCTCTGCATCTTAGTGCATCTCAGTGCGCACTGAAAAAAAAAAGCTGTATTTCCGGTCTTCCTGTACAGACACAGCCTTGTTACAACCTGAGAAAAAAGCTGTGTAATATATTCATTTTTTGTGGTATTTTTACAAAATTTTGACCTGAGCTTGAAAACACTTGGTTCTACATTTGTGTTGTGTTTTCCAGCCAGTATCTGACAGCTGTATGTTATTTGCAGGCATTTGTATCTAAAAAAAACACCCAGGCGAACTTTCTTGTTACTCAGTGGCAGGAGCAGTTAGAGAGATTATGACTGTTTTGCCAAAAAATTCAGAGTGTTTTCTTTTAAATGAGACTAACCCCATGAAGATGCTGCAAAGGGTTGAAGAACAGCTTTTGATTTACTTTGGTCATGTTATTTTTAGGCATTTTTAGGGAAGCTGAACAGAGTTCAACAGGTTAAGTGACCTATGGAAATGCTCGCATAACCCATTGGCCTGGGGGTTGTACGCAGTCGTACGATGAATTGTGACGCCCAGGCTCCGGGCCATTGTGGACCATAGGTCGGAAATGAACTGCAGGCCCCAGTCAGATGTAATATCCAAAGGGGCACCAAAACGTGCCACCCACGTCATCAAAAAAGCACATGCAACTTCTGCGGACGCAGTGGAAGCTAGCGGGACTGCCTCGGGCCAGTGCGTGGTACGGTCCACTACTGTCAGGAGGTGTGTGAACCCCTGCGATGGGGGGAGAGCGCCCACGAGGTCCACGTGAACGTGGTCAAACCTCTTAGCCGGGACATGGAACAGCTCAAGTGGGGCCTTTGTGTGCCTATGTACCTTGGCTCGTTGGCACACTACGCAGGCTGCAGCCCACTCTTTCACCTGTTTGCGCAGGCTCGGCCAGACAAACTTTCCTCCCACCGTTTTGACTGACGCACACACTCCTGGGTGCGTCAGGGAGTGAACCGACTCAAAAACACAGCGGCACCAAGCTCGTGGGACCACGGGGTGCGGATGGACTGTGGAGAGGTTGCAGATTGGGGGGGCCCCCGTCTTGCAGTATTCTGCTCTCCAGCCTTAACCCTGTTGGTCCAGACTGCAGCGTGCAAACGTCCGCATCGCCGATCTGCTCAGCGGCCATGGCCGTGTAATCTATCCCTACGTAGACTGGGGCCACTAATGCACGTGAGAAGCAGTCTGCCACCACGTTGAGTTTACCGGCCACATGCTGACTGTCGGTCATAAACTTTGCGATCGCTGCCAGCTGTTTCTGCTGCCGGGCCGACCATGGTTCCGAAACCTTGGCCATGGCGTACGTTAGCAGCTTGTGGTCTACAAATGTAGTGAAAGTGCGCCCTTCCAGCCAGAACTGGAAGTGGTTTATGGCCAGGTGGAGAGCCAGTAACTCCCTGTTGAAGACACTGTATTTACGCTCATTGTCGCGCAAAGATCTGCTTAAAAAGGCCAGTGGCTACCAAGAACCGGCGATGCACTGCTCCACGACGGCCCCTATGGCCACGTCCAATGTTTCAGTAGTGAGCGCTATCCAAGCCGTCAGGTCCGGGTGCGCCAGTAGTGCAGCGTTCGCTAGAGCTGTTTTAACCCTGGAAAACGCCTGCTCTCACTCAGGAGTCCAGTCGACTCTGTCCGCCAGTTTCCGTTTCTTAAGCGCCGCGTACAATGGCTGCATGAGCTGGGCTGCGCGAGGGAGGAAACGGTTGTAGAAGTTAACCATCCCCAAAAACTCCTGTAGTACCATGACTGTCTGAGGCCGGGGAAAATCTGCCACTGCGCACACTTTGTCTGGTAAGGGTATCGCACCCTCCGGTGAGATGCGGTGGCCAAAAAAATCGATTCCCATCACCCTGAACTGGCACTTCGCCAGGTTGATTATTAACCCGTGCTCCTCCAACCTCTGGAAAACTGTCCTGAGGTGGGCTACGTGTTCGTCCTTGGACGCGCTGGCTACCAGGATGTCATCCAGGTAGACGAACACAAACGGCAGATCATGCAACACTGCATCCATTATGCGTTGTAATGTCTGTGCAGCGCCTTTTAACCTTAAAGGCATGCGTAAGAACTCTAAAAGACCAAACGGGGTTATTACTGCCGTTTTAGGTATGTCCTCCACACGCACCGGGACCTGGTGGTAACCGCGGACCAGATCTATCTTGGAAAAAATGTGCGCCCCGGTGAGGTGCACGTTAAAATACTGAATATGGGGGATTGGGTAGCGATTGTGCGCTGTGGCGTTGTTTAATCTGCGGAAATCTCTGCATGGTCACCACGATCCCTTGGCTTTAGGAACCATATGTAGCAGGGATGCCCATGGGCTGTTTGAGCATCTGATGATGCCCAACCTTTCCAAGTTGGCAAACTCCTCACGTGCAATGGCCAGTTTAGCTGCGTCCAGACGCCGAGGTCATGCGAAAATGGGCGGCCCATGGTGGTAATTAAGTGGTCCACCCCGTGTTTAGTGACGGCCGCTGAAAATGTCCAAACCGTGAGTGCTGGGAATTGGGTGAGTAGTGTGTGGAACTTACCCCCTAGCGCTGTGACATTGGCTAGTGTCCTCTAGCTGTACAGGGCAGAGAATCAAAAGACATTGCATTAATCAGGCGTCTGTTAGCTACATCAATTAATAGTCCATGTGCACACAAAAAATCAGTGCCCAAAATGGGGAAGCTGCATGCCGCTAAGACAAATGTCCATTGGTGTGTATGGCTGTGCAAGGATATAGTCAGTGTCCTCTCACCAAAAGTCTTAATGTCTGAGCTGTTTGCGGCCGCCAGCTCGGGGCCACTACTTCCCGCCAGCCGGGCTGCGTAGGACGGCAGGATGAGGCTCTTTTGGGAGCCGGAGTCCATGAGGAACCGTCTCCCCGAGCGTGAGTCTGTCACATAGAGCAGCTTGTTTGTGTCACCGGCGGTCGCAGCTGCTACCAACTGCCGGCCCTGGAGTTTCCCAAGCGCTTGAATTGGCACGGTGGCACGCATCGGCGTGTGTCTTCTCCAAAACGGCGGTGGTAGAAGCAGAGCATGTCTCTCCGGTTCTTCTTGGTTTCCGCTGCAGCCACCATCGTTGGCTCCTCGCCTCCGCTGGCCGTCTCACTGGGTTCCGATGCCGCTGCGTTCACAGCAAAGGCTCTGGTGGTGAGGATAATCCGATCTGCCTCTTGTGCTAACGCCGGTAGTAGCGCATGGCCAGCAATGGCGAATTGGCAAGGACCACTCTGGCCGCTGTCAGGAGGTTCCGGAGGAAAAGATGGGCAAAGAGGAAATGCTCGTCATCTGTGCCCATCAACAACAACATCTTCTCCATTAATTCGACCGTCGACCCGTTTCCCAACTCGGAGCGCGTCAGGAGCCTTTCCGCTCTCTCGCAGTCCGAGAGCGTGTAGCGCCGGGGCAGCGCGGTTTTAAGAGCGTCGTATTTGTCGTGGGCTGGGGGCTGTTGGAGCAGGCTTACCACCTGCTGTGTTGTGCGTACGTCCAGTGCTGCAACCACGTAGTAATATTTGGTGTCATCTGCCGTTACTCCCCGGAGCACGAACTGGGCCTCAGTGTGGAGGAACCAAGACTTGGGGTCATGTAGCCAAAAGTCTGGGAGTTTGACTGAAATTGCGCACGTTGTGCTGGCACCTCCAGTCTGGGTTGTCTCTGGAGTGTTCGCCTCGAGTTCCATTATTTTTTATTTATTTTTTTTTTCACCCTTATTGTCATTCAACCGTACAACCAATCATGTACAGCAGAACGAGATTGTGTTTTACCTATCTACTGTGTTAATCACACACACCCCAAGTGCAGAATCAGAGGGCCGCTGCCATGCAAGGCGCCGCCACAGAGTTCCCTCCTCCATTCCATTTATTGCTGAGCACCAAGCTGGACGGCAGGAAGTTCCACTTTTATATGGTCTTCGGCATGACCCGGCCGGGATTTGAACCCCTGCCTCCCGGGTGTGGGGCGGATGCTCTACCAACTGAGCCACCACTCCGGTATGCGTCAAGGGTCACCAGTGTAGAGAGAGGAATAATCAGGTGAGGTGGTTCCGGAGCAGAGCAGACTTTATTAATCTCTCTCTAACATTCACAAGAATAAGAAGCCTAAAAACCAGGTCGCGGGCACCTCTCTTTTTATACCACACCACACGCCCTGCGACCTGTGGTGCTGCATTAACATGAATACCTTTACCATGACAATCCCCTTTGTCACTGTTTGCATTAACACACATACATCCCCCATGACAATTCCCTTTTGTCACCCAGCCTGCCGGTGCATTATTATGCAGACCAGAGGAGAATGCATATCTTAATTTCTCTGTTCATATCTTCATTTCTCTTCGTTTCTCCTCTCTTATGCATCTCCTCCTGCCGTGCTATTCAGTCTGAGTAGAGAACATACTGACTGGGTCCTCCACAGTCTAATATTTAAATTTGTCTGATGATCTGGAACCTTTAAGTGTGACAAATACACCAAAAAATTAAGAAACCAGGAAGGGGCAAACACTTTTTCACACCACTGTACATTTTTCCCCATTTTATATTGAAAGCTTTCAGGGTCTTACTTGGACTCCAACAGCTGGCGATCACTCAAGAAACTACACACGTGGACAAAATTGTTAGTACCCCTCTGTTAATGAAAGAAAAACCCACAATGGTCACAGAACTAACTTGAATCTAACAAATAAAATCATCCATAAAATAAAATCTGTCATAAAATAATCCACAAATTTATAATAAAGTTTCAAATGTACAAGAAAAGTCAATTTTACAGGAGGAAATTACAAATTTGAGGAACATGGTTTCAACTTTAGATTTACAGAGAAAAGTAGAAAACTATAAGAAAATTGTTCTAAATTTTTGAGAAAAACCTCAAACCTTCAAGACTGAAGTCATTAGTCAGATTTTTAAGTGGGTGCTCTTTGTACCCTTAACTCAACTAGAATTTTTTTGGTTGTCTACTTTCAGTTATTAATTTCAAAGCACTGCTTTTACATGAGTAGAATTTCTGGTTACTATACCCACCTGATCATATAATTTAAGTATGCATGAGTACATTACTATTATGAATGTTTCTTTCTCTTCCCTACTCTCTCAATGGAAATAAAGAAACATTAGAACAAAAAAAAAAATACACATATTTTTGTCATCTATGTAAACCATGACAAAAAATCCTGCAGGACAAAACATGACACTTGATATTTTCTAACCTGTTTGTATACCACCATAGACAGAGAGAGAACCTGAATTAGACAGAGCTCAGAGAGGGCAAGATGAGACAGAAGAGAGGAGCCAAGGAGAGGAAAGTGTTCAGGCAGAGGAAGGAGAGAAGGATAACACCACTAAAAAGTCTAAACACAGGATGTCTGGGTGGGACCCCAACTGGCCCAATATTCAAGCCTCGGTTGTACAATACTTCAAATGGTAAGTTCCATATGTAACGTTACTGTGTAAAATTAAAAAAAAAAATAAATAGTATAAAATTAACATATTCCGGTATGTTTACTCCCCCCCACCCCCCCCCGAGGAAAAATATGTTGCCACTGCGCCAAGGTCTTTAAGCCAGAGGAAACACTGGGTCTCTGTAATGAAGCTACAAGCCCAGCAGTACATACTTCTGCATATGAACAGAGGGAGACAGCAGGACGACATTCATTTCACCCCAATTGCATACTCCCGCCATGTATTCCGCTAGCTGCTGTAAAGGCAGAAATGCGTTACGTCGACATGTGTGGCTGACGTACACACATGCGCAGTAAACATCTTTTCTACCAAAACTTTGGAATAAGTGTTTATATGCACACCAATCAGATCAACAATTGGCATAACCCACCCGCCTCGATGGGAAGGAAATTTTGATCTGAAGGAGTGTGATCGGGTCAGACTCTTCAGACTGGTGTGCTTACATGAAGCATTTTTATCCCAATCAGGTTTTTAATCTGGTTACTTGTGTTCATGTACACATGACTAATGATGTTGGTATTTCACATTTAACATATTTTGAAATTAAGCATGAGCTTGCATGCAACCCACTTAACCCATTTTGTCTCCACTAGGCTCTGTGCATTGGTTTCACTATAACACACAGAGAAGTAGAGGAGATACAAATATCAAAACTGTGAGCACTGAAGGGCAGCAAAATGTAGAGCTAAAATCAAAGGAATGCACATACAATTAAAAAAATAATAACCCTAGACCTGAAAAAGGTAATAACTGTTGCAAAACCTTGTTTGAAATCCTCAGCTGTGAGAAGTTTTCAATGATCAATGAAAAATGATCATAATGTATTGTTAAATATAAAGGCATGTAAACCAAGCAAAAACCATTTCATTTTCTTTTTCACAAGGGAACTATAGCATGTATGTATAGATTGAAAAAATTAAGACTAATGTCATACAACCTTGGAGATTAATATTTGTAGCAATGAGTAGATGGTAAAAATTAAAAGAAAAACTGAGAAATATTGGAAAGTTGAGCAGATGGTGTGTAACTGATACAAAATTAATTTTGTTTAATGATCAGTTTAATGAGTTTAAGTCAAATGACCACAAATGCTCTCTAAAAGCTTAAAACACAATGGTGGAACTGATTTATTAAAAATTAAAAAACAAACATGAATTGCAAACGGGGGGGGGGGGGGGAACCCAATTATTCACTCTCATGCCAACTGGTCAGTATTAGGATTGACCTCCGCAAAGTCCCAAATTATCAACTCAACATCTGAAAGAAAAGAAACTGAGTCATTAAATTCCAGTCTTACAGACATGCAAATTCCAAGAATACAGACATGGACAAAATTGTTGAATCTGACAAAAGTTAACTTGAATCTGACAAAAGTGGTAATAAATAAAAATTCTAGGAAAATTAACCAATGAAAATCAGACAATGCTTTTGAATTGTGGTTCAACAGAATTATTCTAAAAAACTAACTCATGAAACAGGCCTGGACAAAAATGATGGTACCCCTAGAAAAGATTGAAAATAATGTGACCATAGGGACATGTTCAACCAAGATGTGTCCTCTAATTAACATCACAGGTGTCTACAAACTTGTAATCAGTCAGTCGGCCTATTTAAAGGGTGGCAAGTAGTCACTGTGCTGTTTGTTGACATGGTGTGTACCACACTAAACATGGACCAGAGGAAGCAAAGGAGAGGGTTGTCTCAGGAGATTAGAAAGAAAATTATAGACAAGCATGTTAAAGGTAAAGGCTATAAGACCATCTCCAAGCAGCTTGATGTTCCTGTGACTACAGCTGCACATATTATTCAGAAATTTAAGATCCACGGGACTGTAGCCAACCTCCCTGGACGTGGCCGCAGGAGGAAACTTGATGAAAAATGGAAGAGATGGCTAATACGAATGGTAACAAAAGAGCCCAGAACAACCTCTAAACACATTCATGGTGAACTCCAAGGTCAAGGTACATCAGTGTCAGTTCATACCATCCGTCGTTGTTTGAGCCAAAGTGGACTTCATGGGAGACGACTAAGGAGGAAACCACTGTTGAAAACAAATCATAAAAAAAAACCAGACTGGAATTTGCCAAACTGCATGTTGACTAACCACAAAGCTTCTGGGAGAATGTCCTATGGACAGACGAGACAAAACTGGAACTTTTTGGCAAGGCAATCAGCTCTATGTTCACAGACGCAAAAATGAAGCATACCAAGAAAAGAACACTGTCCCTACTGTGAAACATGGAGGAGGTTGTGTTATGTTCTGGGGCTGCTTTGCAGTACCTGGCACAGGGTGTCTTGAATCTGTGCAGGGTACAATGAAATCTCAAGAGTATCAAGGTATTCTAGAGAGAAATGTGTTGCCCAGTGTCAGACAGCTTGGTCTCAGTCGCAGATCATGGGTCTTGCAACAGGATAATGACCCAAAACACACAGCTAAAAACAGCCAAGAATGGCTAAGAGCGAAACATTGGACTATTCTAAAGTGGCCTTCTGTGAGCCCTGATCTACATCTGTGGAAGGAGCTGAAACGTGCTGTCTGGAGAAGGCACCCTTCAAACCTGAGACAACTGGAGCAGTTTGCTCATGAGGAGTGGGCCAAAATACCTGCTGAGAGGTGCAGAAGTCTCATTGACAGTTACAGAAATCGTTTGATTGCAGTGATTGCCTCAAAAGGTTGTGCTGTGGCGTAACATTATGTAGCTCACATATTCCTTGGCAGAGACCCAGACATGAGGGAACTTTGAGCTCGCAGTGTGTATTGACATCACGCCTCAAACGGACATTGAGTCTGGACCCCCTGCGGACTAGAGACGAAGTGAGAAGATCTGAGAGTGGACCTGAAGAGAATGTCTGACTCCTAGGGTCAGACAGAGAAGCCGAGAGGACAATAGGAGGATTAGATATGAATGGAATTCTGTGTTTGATGTGAATGTGATTTGTGTCTGATGTAACAGTATAAAGGTATGTGGTTTACCTCAGCTCGCCCTCTTCATTCCCTGACTGAGAGAGGAGCTGTAGGACTTGAGATGGAATAAACCAATACTGAAAAATCATTCAGTCTCTTCATTTCGAGTTTCCTACAGTGCAACAAAATATTAAGTTAAGGGTACCATCATTTTTGTCCAGGCCTGTTTCATGAGTTTGTTTATTAAAAAAAATCTGTTGAACCACAATTCAAAAGCATTGTCTGATTTTCATTGGTTAATTTTCATAGAATTTTTATTTATTACCACTTTTGTCAGATTCAAGTTATTTCTGTGACCATTGTGGGTTTTTCTTTCATTAACAGAGGGGTACCAACAATTCACACTGACCACTACAAGATGCTTTAAATTGGAAGATAAAACCATAAACACTGAACTCACACCCCAATCATCTGGTAATCTCCCGCAGCCCTTCAGAGATAGTGGAGAGGAAGAACTCTCGTTTAATTAAATGAAAACCTCCTGCAGAATCAGGCACTGGGAGATGACGCCATTTGCCTACAAGCAGTTGGCAGGTGAGGGGAAAGAGAAGAAAAAAGAGCAGACAATGCAAGGGTTGGTAAAAATACCATAAATATTTGCTACGAAATCCATGAACAAAAATAAGTGATTGATGAAAGATAACATTTTCTTGGTGGTTTTCAGAGAGTTTTGATTTGGACAAATATTTGAGTTTCACAAATTCACAGACAGTTTTAGTGTTCAAGAAATATTCAATTTGTGTCTCCTCTGAACTCTAGGGAGCATTTTCTCCATTATTCCCCAAGTTAACAAACCTGTGAGTGTTTCAAGAATGTCCCCTAACTTTTCTCTGGGATTTCACAACATTCCAATGCACAGAATTCCCACCAGAAAGGATTGCAGTTTCGATAAACTTATGAAAACTTAAGGACATTTGGTTGTTATGATATACTATTATTATGGCTCAAGAGAAAAAAAAACTTTTTCTAAGGCTTTCTTTAAGGTTTCATCAAGATCTCTGCTTAGAGGACTACACTGTTTAAAAAAAATGTCATACTGAAAAAAAAAACCCAACTTGTTATTGCCTGCTGGTAATTTTTGGGGGGCAGATATTGAAATGAACTAACAAAAGCACTCTGAGATGAGTGCAGTATCTCCCACCTCTGTTTTCTTTGAAGATTTCAATATGCCACTGAAGGAGAGCAGTTTTCAGCTTTTCCATATAATTATTGGGGCAGAACCAAATAATGATAAGCCTACCATCCATGAATGTAAAACAAAAATAGTTGTATATAACCCCTAGCTGTAGCGCAGGATCCCAAGGTTAACCTGTGTAGCAAGTTTGGTGACCCTAGCTTAACTCATTCTATAATAATAGGGTGGAGGGAATGCTAACCTTGACCTTTTGACCCTAAACCCGTAATCAGAGGTCAGGGTCTCAAGGTGAACCTTTGTTGTAAGTTTGGTGACCCTGTGGAAGATGGAAGGAGACGAGGCAGCGAGCTGAACGACACACAAACTTTATTCCACTTCCAACATAAACACAGAAACTTTCCAACCTGAGTGCCTGAGCGAACTCCTTTTATACACTTTAATTCCCACCTCCGGCACTCAGGGTAAACAAATTAGCATTCAGACTGCAAGACATGCACACACATTAACGTAACATCGACCCACACCTCACAGAGCAGGTCTTGCTACAATACATTTGCACCCCTGCGTCCTCATGTGTCAGTCTGGCACGGCAGGGGGCGAAAGGCACATCTTTGTTTGGTTGGCTCCTCTCAGCTTTCCCCACTAGCATCTCTAACTATCTTCTCCCCCGCCAACCTCCTTGTGCTGGGTGGAGTGCCATGTATATTGTGTCCACCACAACCCTAGCTTTCTTTGTTGTTGAGATATACAGTAGTTTATATGGCATTATGACCATGACTTTTGACCTTGTGATCCAAAAATTATAGTCACAGATCAGGGTCTCAGGGTGAACCTGTGTACCAAGTCTGATGACCCTAGCTTTACTCATTCTATAGTAATGGTCCAAATGTAATGTTTACCTTGATCTTTGACCTTTTGCTTTCAAACCAATAGGCAGGTCAGGGTGCAAGTTGTCCAAGATTTGTCTTATATGCAACTATGGTATCAATTTGAAAACCATACATCATTTCTTTTAGTAGTTATTGTATTTACAAGATTTAGGGAAAAACTGACCTCTTACCTTGATCTAAAGATTTATATACAGTAATTCCTGCAAAAATCATCCAATCTGAGTCAAATTGCAATAAGTGCATCATGAATGTATATCAAATACTCATACCACGTTTCAAAACAATTGGAACAAAACTGTACCAGCTGATTTCACATACCAGCTACTGTCTATTAACTGAGGAGAAAGAGGACATCCTAAGTCAGGGGCAATAATGCCTGCAAAACATCATCCAATCAGAGCCAAATTGCAATATACACATCATCAGCACAAACCCTGGTACCAAGTTTCAAAACAATCAGAACAAAATTGTAAGAGGAGTTGATTTCACAAAAATGGGACAGACAAATGGACAGACTCCCCCATAACATAATCCCCTTTTGTCTTTGACTGGTGGGGGAATAATAAGAGGATTCTAAGGCAAGTGCAATATCCCCCACTTCCATTTTCTTTGAAGATCTCAATACTTACTGATGGAGAGCAGTTTTCAACTTTTCAATATAATTACTGTGGCAGAACCAAATTATGATAAGCCCATCATCCACAAATACACAACAAAGTATACAACCCATAGTTGTGGAGCAGGATCCCAAGGTGAACCTGTGTAGCAAGTATGGTGGCCCTAGAGAGTTTTACATGTTCTATAGTAAGTGATCATAAGGAGTGCCAGCCTTGGCCTTTGACCTTTTGACCCCAAACCTGTAGTAGTATGGTCTCAGGGCGAACCTGTGTACCAAGTTTGGTGACTCTCACTTTCTTTGTTGCTGAGATATAGTTTATAAGCCATTTTGATGTTGACCTTGTGATCCCAAAACCACAGTCACATTTCAAGGTCCCAGGGTGCACCTGTGTACCAAGTTTGGTGACCCCAACTTCACTCGTTGTACAGTAATAAGGCACAGGGAATGTTAACCTTGACCTTTGACCTTGTGACCCCAAACCCATAGTCAGAGGTCAGGATCCCAAGGTGAACTTGTGTACCAGGTTTGGTGGCCTTAGCTTTATGCGTTATACAGTAATAAGCCATAAGAAACGTTAACCTTGACTTTTGACCCCAAACCCACAGTCAGAGGTAAGGATCCCAAGGTGAACCTGTATGCCAGGTTTAGTGGCCCTAGCTTTACTCGTTTTAATAATAATAATACATGTAGCATTTACCATAGTGCAACTGCAATGTTAACTTTGAACCTGCGACCCTTTGAACCCAAACCTATAGTTAGGTGAGGGTGTAAGTCGTCCAAGATGTGTATTAGATACAACTACTGTATCGATTTGAAAAGCCTACATCATTTCTTTCAGTAGTTACTGTGTTTAGAAGATTTGGGGAAAAATCTGACCTGACATTTGACCTCAAGGTCATCCGATGAGAGTAAAATTGCAATATGCACATCATCATCAGAGTATATCAAACCATGGTACCAAGTTTCAAAACAATTGGAACAAAACTGTAGGAGTAGTTGATTTCACAAGACAGCTACGGTCTATGAAGTGAGGTGAAACAGGAGGTCATAGGTCAGGGGCTACAATTTACGCAAAAATCATCCAATCAGAACCAAATTGCATTATGCACATCCTCAGTGTACCAAGTTTCAAAACTGGAGGAGGAGTTGATTTCACAAAAGTGGGACAGACGGACGGACGGAGGGACTGACTGACCCATCGCATCATACCCCTTCAGTCTTCGCCCGAAGGGCTCTTCGACCCCTTTGGGCTTCGACCGGTGGGGGATAAAAAGCACTAGCTAAATTACCCTTGACATAAACTGTATGTGTTGGATTGCTTGCTAGATTTGATTTTTTTAAGACACTCAAATCATTTGCTGACTTACTTTCAAAATATGGTTTTAAATGTTTTTCTCCCCTATTGTTCATCTTTGCCTTTTCTCCCACAGATTTTAGTTTGTGTCTCTGGACGGTATGATTCCCTTTGCTTCAACTTATGCAAAATACAACAGTCAGGTTTCCAGTTTGATAAATGCTTATTTATTCTCTCATTATGAACATTAAATGTACTGATTATGACTTATTAGCTCTATTGACTGATCTTCAAAAAAATGTAATTTTAATTTTTCCATATACAGGTTAAACCAGAAGTTTACATGCACTGTATAAAAAGGCGCATACCCCCCCCCCCCCAAATGTCCGACATTAAATTAGACTAAACTTTTCCTGTTTTAGGTCAGTTAGGATTATCAAAATTATTTATACTTGCTAAACATTTTTTAGAGAATTTTTTATTAATTTTTTCCAAGTCAGAAATTCACATACATTTTTTTTTATTTTTTTTTTTTTTATTACTTATTTTGTACCCGTAGGTAGATTTGTTTTGCAGCCTGGTGACAAACCACCAGCTGCCGGTCGCTGCATGCGCAAGCGCCCCTTAACCTAATACATTTTCTTAGTATTTGGTAGCATTGTCTTTAAACTGTATGATTTGGATCAAACATTTCTGGTATCCTTCCACAAGCTTCTCACAATAGTTTGCTGGAATTTTGGCCCATTCCTCCTGACAGAACTGGTGTAACTGAGTCAGGTTTGTAGGCCATCTTGTTCACACAGACACACACACACACACACATCTTTTCAGCTCTGCCCACAAATTTTCTATAGGACTGAGATCAGGGGCTTTGTGAAGGTTTCTCCAAAACATTTGACTATGTTGTCCTTGACCCACTTTGTAACTCATTTGGCTGTATGCTTAGGGTCATTGTCCACTTGGAAGACCTATTTGCAGCCAAGCTTTAACTTCCTGGCTGATGTTTTGAGATGTTGCTTCTATATTTCCACATAATGTTCTTTCCTCATGATGCCATCTATTTTGTGAAGTGCACCAGTCCCTCCTGCAGCAAAACACCCCCACAACATGATGCTACCACCACCATACTGCACAGTTGGGATGATGTTCTCAGGCTTTCAAGCTTCCCCTTTTCCCTCCAAATGTATTGTGACGTTTGCAAGGTTCACACAAAGAAAATGGAGCAGATGGTTGTGATCAACCTGATTTATTTTACACACCCCGACCCCCAACCTGCTTCTGAGCACAGACAGGAGTGGAGGTCATTCTCCCAGACCCCTGTTTGAATCATGGTTACACACACATGATACATCTTGCCCTAATCCTGCTAAACACTGCTGGGTCATTATGATGCAGTTATAATGACACAGCAGTATAACTCAGAAATAACACATTTAACACACACACAGTAACGTTTCAAACTGGCAAAGCATGCTGGGAAATCCCTGGCCTCCTTAAAATGGCCCCGACGTTACACTGCCCCCCCCCCTGGACTGGTTTCTGTCCCCAGAAAATTCAAAGTCCACTTTCAGAAATCCAATGCGAGTCAGCCCGGTGCCAGGGCGGCATGCACGGGCCATCTGAGTCTCGGTCGGAGTATCTGGTTGGGGTAGGGTTCCGGTTTGGCCACCAGCGGGCGGATGGACACATCTGACAGCCTCTGTAGGACCACGCACAGTCCCTTCCCTGGCAGCGGGAGTCCCAGGCCCGCTCCGGCCGACTCCCACCGCTGCCAGTTCTCCCAGGCGGCCGCTGGCCCGCGTCCATGCGTCCAGCCCTTGCTGCGCCTGGAAAATGGCCGCATCTTCGTCCTGCTCGCTCCGCTGCGTCGCTCCTGCGCTGAGGGCCTCCGTGACATCACCGAAAGGAAAAGCATCGGGTGGCGGTAGGACACGCACAGTTCCTCCTCTGACAGCGGGAGTCCCATGACTCCCACCGCTGCCAGGACCTCCCAGTCGGCCGCTGGCCCGCGTCCAGGCGTCCAGCCCCTGCCGATCCCGAGAAAAGACCGGATCTGTCCTGCTCGCTCCACTGCTGCTGCGCTCCAAAGGCCTCTGTGACGTCACCTGCCGGGGGAAGCATCTGCAGGAGGCGGCTTTTTCCCCGTCCATGCCACCTCGCTCTAATTTAACATCGGCGAGGGGCCAGTTTGTCGTGCGCTGTGTGCGGGGCAGTACCATGCCATGTAACCTGGCTCTGTGCAGCGGAAGCCGTCCTTCCTCGCGTCGCTACGGCTGTTTCCTTCGTGCACGCGCTGCTGTGATCTGCCGTAGCTCCTCCTCCACTCGCTCTCAGCACGGTGGTTTCCTCCGATGATCAGCGCGGCAGCCAACTCGACCTGGGCCAGGCGGTCATCCAACAGGTTCTCGCCGTTGTAGCGGGGAATCTTGGCCCGCTGCTGGATGGATGGGACGGTCATCTCCCGGTCGATTGCCGCTCCTAATCGCTCTGAAATCGCCAGCCCGTCCTGCCCTGAAAAGGGCGGGAAACGGGGCTGGTTTGCTCTGCTCTGTCCATCGCGGCGAAGCTCTCCAGGGGCTGGCGTCTCAGCTCTATACTCCGTTCCCGGCTGAGCGATGAATCGCTCCGGCTGCTGTACCTCCGCCTGGATCCTCATCTTGCTCCATATCCCACTCCTGACACCAGTGTGACGTTTTGCTTGACATGGCGACGTCCCACCGGGAGGTTCGAACTCACGCCTCCCGCTCCGGAGTCCCTCCCTTGGAGGCGTGGGTTCGAATCCCACTTCTGACACCAGTGTGACGTTTGCAAGGTTCACACAAAGAAAATGGAGCAGATGGTTGTGATCAACCTGATTTATTTTACACACCCCGACCCCCAACCTGCTTCTGAGCACAGACAGGAGTGGAGGTCATTCTCCCAGACCCCTGTTTGAATCATGGTTACACACACATGATACATCTTGCCCTAATCCTGCTAAACACTGCTGGGTCATTATGATGCAGTTATAATGACACAGCAGTATAACTCAGAAATAACACATTTAACACACACACAGTAACGTTTCAAACTGGCAAAGCATGCTGGGAAATCCCTGGCCTCCTTAAAATGGCCCCGACGTTACACTGCCCCCCCCCTGGACTGGTTTCTGTCCCCAGAAAATTCAAAGTCCACTTTCAGAAATCCAATGCGAGTCAGCCCGGTGCCAGGGCGGCATGCACGGGCCATCTGAGTCTCGGTCGGAGTATCTGGTTGGGGTAGGGTTCCGGTTTGGCCACCAGCGGGCGGATGGACACATCTGACAGCCTCTGTAGGACCACGCACAGTCCCTTCCCTGGCAGCGGGAGTCCCAGGCCCGCTCCGGCCGACTCCCACCGCTGCCAGTTCTCCCAGGCGGCCGCTGGCCCGCGTCCATGCGTCCAGCCCTTGCTGCGCCTGGAAAATGGCCGCATCTTCGTCCTGCTCGCTCCGCTGCGTCGCTCCTGCGCTGAGGGCCTCCGTGACATCACCGAAAGGAAAAGCATCGGGTGGCGGTAGGACACGCACAGTTCCTCCTCTGACAGCGGGAGTCCCATGACTCCCACCGCTGCCAGGACCTCCCAGTCGGCCACTGGCCCGCGTCCAGGCGTCCAGCCCCTGCCGATCCCGAGAAAAGACCGGATCTGTCCTGCTCGCTCCACTGCTGCTGCGCTCCAAAGGCCTCTGTGACGTCACCTGCCGGGGGAAGCATCTGCAGGAGGCGGCTTTTTCCCCGTCCATGCCACCTCGCTCTAATTTAACATCGGCGAGGGGCCAGTTTGTCGTGCGCTGTGTGCGGGGCAGTACCATGCCATGTAACCTGGCTCTGTGCAGCGGAAGCCGTCCTTCCTCGCGTCGCTACGGCTGTTTCCTTCGTGCACGCGCTGCTGTGATCTGCCGTAGCTCCTCCTCCACTCGCTCTCAGCACGGTGGTTTCCTCCGATGATCAGCGCGGCAGCCAACTCGACCTGGGCCAGGCGGTCATCCAACAGGTTCTCGCCGTTGTAGCGGGGAATCTTGGCCCGCTGCTGGATGGATGGGACGGTCATCTCCCGGTCGATTGCCGCTCCTAATCGCTCTGAAATCGCCAGCCCGTCCTGCCCTGAAAAGGGCGGGAAACGGGGCTGGTTTGCTCTGCTCCGTCCATCGCGGCGAAGCTCTCCAGGGGCCGGCGTCTCAGCTCTATACTCCGTTCCCGGCTGAGCGATGAATCGCTCCGGCTGCTGTACCTCCGCCTGGATCCTCATCTTGCTCCATATCCCACTCCTGACACCAGTGTGACGTTTTGCTCGACATGGCGACGTCCCACCGGGAGGTTCGAACTCACGCCTCCCGCTCCGGAGTCCCTCCCTTGGAGGCGTGGGTTCGAATCCCACTTCTGACACCAGTGTGACGTTTGCAAGGTTCACACAAAGAAAATGGAGCAGATGGTTGTGATCAACCTGATTTATTTTACACACCCCGACCCCCAACCTGCTTCTGAGCACAGACAGGAGTGGAGGTCATTCTCCCAGACCCCTGTTTGAATCATGGTTACACACACATGATACATCTTGCCCTAATCCTGCTAAACACTGCTGGGTCATTATGATGCAGTTATAATGACACAGCAGTATAACTCAGAAATAACACATTTAACACACACACAGTAACGTTTCAAACTGGCAAAGCATGCTGGGAAATCCCTGGCCTCCTTAAAATGGCCCCGACGTTACACTATTGATGGTCATTATGACCAAAATGTTAATTTTTAATAAGACCACAAGATGTCTCCAGAAATTAAGGTATTTGTCCCTGTTGTGGTCTATATTAATCATATATCCCATAACCTACATATGTATAAGCATGTGAGAATGTTTGGTGATTACATATGTAAAGCGACTTCACACCTCAGAACAGGACAAAGGGTCTCAACCGCTAGTGAAGATCAAAGAGCATCCAAGGCACTGCGGTGGAGACCAGATAGGTCGCCCTGACCTCCTAGGGCCAGGTGGAGGGGTACAGAGACAAAGGAGGATAATTAAGTTAATGGGGGATGTCAGCTTTGTATGCATGTCTTTTGTTGTGTGTGAGTATAAGTACACAGAGCCGAATGTGTTCGCTCTCTTACTTCTTCTGCTGCTGCACCAGATGAGACTTGTTAGAGGAGCAAAGCTGATAATAAACTTTGGTTTATAAGTCACATCGCCTCGTCATTCCGAGCTCTTCTACACTGGTGACCCTGACGCGAGGATGGACCAGAGGCGTTCCCCAGCGATCGACTCATCTGTGGCGACCCAGGCAGACGCCGGCGCCCATGCAGACAGGGGAACAGATGGACGACGTTCCCCCACGGCAGAAGTGATAGAGAGGGCTCAACCGAGCACCAGCGCCGCTGTGAGAGCTGAAGGAAGACACTCTCACCCTGCGGACACATCAGTGACGGTCCACACAAACGCCGTCACCGTCAACCTGCCGGACTTCTGCAGGAAGACCCCGCCTCGTGGTTTCAGCAAGCTGAAGCCCAGTTTACACTTGCGGGCATCACGGCTGACGATACAAAGTTCTATCACATCGTCGCCAAACTCAACGCTGCCACTTCGAGATGTGCACGGAGCATAATCCAGCGGCCGCCGACCCAGGACAAATACAGAGAACTAAAAGCGACCATCGTGGCGAATTTCGTCCCCTCTGCCGAGGAGAGAGCCGAGAGGATCCTGGCGGTCTACGGCCACAGAGGATGCAAACCCAAGGCCCTCATGGAGGACTTGCTGCAACTCAAAGAAGAGGACAATGACAATTTCCTCTTCCAATTTATATTCCTCAGTACACTGCCGCCACACATGAGAGGGATGCTTGCCAACATGCAATGCAGCACCCAGCAAGACTTCCGCACGCTGGCTTGCGAAGCACAGCGACTCGTCAACGCCTGCAGGGAACAGACACCCACAGCAGCATCCGCAGGCCTCAACGCCGATGTCCGGAGCCACGGGGAACCTCAAACCACTGAGCAGAATCCGCCCGCCATGGCAGCAACACGGCCAAGACGTAACAGACGGAGCGAGGTCTGTTATTACCACCACCGCTTCGCCGAGAAGGCTCACAAATGCTTTCCCCCCTGCAGATTCACGATTTCGGGAAAACGCCAAAGCCGAGAACCGTTAACAGCGGCAGTTCTCGGCGAAAAAAGCAAGCTTCTATATGTGACGGACGGACACACCGGCAAGCAGTTCCTCATTGACACGGGAGCTCAGCTGAGTTTTATAATGCCCTCCCAAGCAGACCGGGCCATGGGCCCCTGGGGTAATGGAGCGGTGGCAGCCAACGGCTCCATCATCGACACTTTTGGCGAAAGGAACCTGCCCCTCCGCATCCACGGCCGCAACTACAGATGGACATTTGTTGTAGCGGCGGTGAGTTTTAACTTGTTGGGCGCAGACTTTTTGTGTGCACATGGGTTATTGGTCAATCTAGCAAACAGACGCTTGGTTAATGCATTGTCCTTTGCTTCTATTCCCTGCTCAGCTCGAGTTTCTCCACCACCCGTGCAGGCCAGCGTCACTACAACAGGAGGTAAGTTTGATCAACTCCTCACCCAATTTCCAGCACTCACAATTCCCAAATTCTCAGCTACAGTGGCTAAGCACGGGGTCGAACACTTTATTCCCACAACGGGCCCGCCCGTATTCGCCAAAGCTCGGCGCTTAGACGCGACCAAGCTCACCATAGCTCGGGACGAGTTTACCACCCTTGAAAAACTAGGCATTATCAGGCGCTGAAAAAGCCCCTGGGCATCACCGCTTCACATGGTCCCTAAACCCGACGGTTCTTGGAGACCGTGCGGCGATTACCGCAGATTAAACAATGCAACAGCGCATGACCGCTACCCAATTCCTCACATCCAAGATTTTTCCCTACATCTGGCGGGTGCGCGCATTTTTTCAAAAATAGACCTGGTCCGCGGCTATCATCAAGTCCCCGTTAGAGCGGAAGACATTCCTAAAACAGCTGTAATAACCCCCTTCGGCCTTTTTGAATTTTTGCGGATGCCTTTCGGCCTCAAAGGCGTTGCTCAAACCTTTCAGCGGATGATGGACGCAGTATTACGCGACCTCCCTTTCGTGTTTGTCTACCTCGACGATATGCTGGTAGCCAGCTCGTCTGAGGAAGAACACGAACAGCATCTCACTATGGTTTTTCAGAGACTAGAAGAGCACGGGTTAATAATCAATCCAGCCAAATGCAAATTCGGCGTGTCACAAATTGATTTTTTGGGACACAGAGTTTCACCGAAGGGGGCAGTCCCACTGCCAGACAAAGTTCACGCAGTAAAAAGTTTCCCACGGCCACAAACGATCAAATCGCTGCAAGAATTTTTGGGAATGGTTAATTTTTACAACCGTTTCCTCCCCCGCGCAGCTCAGCTCATGCAGCCCCTATATGACGCGCTCAGAAAACAAAAACCTTCCAACGCGGTCGAATGGACCCCGAAGCGCGAACGCGCCTTCGCGGAAGTAAAAAGTGCCCTAGCTAATGCCACATTGTTGGTTCACCCTGATCCCTCGGCCCGCATTGCGCTAACCACAGACGCTTCAGACCTGGCCATAGGGGCAGTTGTAGAACAACACGTCGGCGGAACCTGGCAACCTTTGGCATTTTTCAGCAAATCGCTGAACCAAACTGAGCGTAAATACAGCACCTTTGACAGGGAGCTGCTAGCGCTTCATTTATCCATCCGCCACTTCCAGTTCTGGTTGGAGGGACGGCGTTTCACAGCTTTTGTAGACCACAAACCGCTCACCTTTGCGATGGCTAAAATTTCTGAACCGTGGTCAGGCAGGCAACAAAGACAGCTAGCTGCGATTTCAGAGTTCACCACAGACATTGGACATGTGGCAGGCAAACTTAACGTGGTAGCAGACTGCCTCTCTTGCGCTGTGACATCGCCAGAGCGCGAGGAGACAGATTATACTACCTCAGCCGCAGAACTCTTCGCCAACGCGGACACATACGCAGCCCCAATCCACGTAGGGATAGATTATGCAGCCATGGCGGAGGAGCAAAGTAGTGACGCGGACGTGCGCGCACTCCTATCTGGACCAACAGGGTTAAGGCTGGAGGAAAGGGGTTTACGCGACGGTGTGCCCCCCCTAATATGCGACATCTCAACCGGCCGACCTCGCCCGGTAGTTCCAACTACATGGCGCCGCCGTATTGTCGACTCAATTCACTCCCTCGCGCACCCAGGTGTGCGCGCTTCAGTTAAAATGGTCGCCGAAAAGTTTGTGTGGCCTGGCCTGCGCAAAAACGTAAAAGAATGGGCAAAGACTTGCATTTCTTGTCAGCGCGCCAAAATACACAAACACACAAAAGCCCCTCTAGAGCCTTTTCGAATCCCTGCTAGAAGGTTCGACCACGTTCATGTCGACCTCGTGGGACCACTACCTTCCTCCCAAGGTTTCACACATCTGTTAACAATGATAGACTGTACTACGCGCTGGCCAGAGGCGGTCCCTCTGGCGTCAACCACAGCGGAGGAAGTCGCTCGCGCTTTTTTGACAAACTGGGTGGCACGTTTCGGCGTCCCATCGGACATCACGTCCGATAGGGGGCCTCAATTTGTCTCGGAGCTTTGGTCAGCCATGGCCAGCAGCTTAGGAGCGACAATTCACCGCACCACCGCTTATCACCCTCAGGCTAATGGGTTATGCGAGCGTTTTCACAGATCTTTAAAGGCCGCCCTCAGAGCCTCACTAACGGATACAAATTGGGTAAATAAACTTCCCTGGGTTTTATTGGGGTTGCGTGCTACACCTAAAGAGGATCTAGACGCCTCTCCAGCAGAATTAGTTTTTGCACAACCTCTCAGGCTCCCAGGTGAATTTTTACCAGAGAACCCAGAGCCAGGGCATCTTCCAGCCCCGAGGCTTTTAGGCAGCAACGGACCGGACTCTCTCCCCGGGCCAGCACATCATTCTGTTCCACGGGTTTTTGTCCCCCAAGCTTTAAAAGACGCTGAATTCGTTTTTGTTAGGCATGAAGCTTTAAAACCAACCTTCCGCCCACCATACGATGGACCATTCAGAGTGCTGGAACCTGGTGATAAGCATTTTGTGCTTGATTTTGGGGACAGAAAAGAAACAGTCAGCAATGACAGACTTAAACCTGCCTTCTTGTTGAGAGACGAGCCTGCACGGTTGGCGAGAGCACCTCGGCGGGGTAGACCCCTCAAGAGAAAAGACTCAGCCCCCCTGCAGGGAACAAATAATCACTCTCCTTCCCAAGCTGCAGATTCCTTACAGGAAGGTCCCACCAGGACGCCCGAACGGACCCACAGCAGATTCGGAAGAAGATTAAAGCCCAGACGGCACAAGGACTGATACAGCACAATTAGTGAACAACTTTTGAGTAGTTTGTAACAGTTTAGGACTGACTTGTGATATTACTATGCTGTTATGATTACCACTGAATTCTCTACAGGAGCATAGCTGCTGGAAAGTTTCTTCTTTGTCAAGAGGTGTAGCAGTTAGTATGTCATAATAATTATCTTAAACTGTGAATTTTCCTATTGTCCTTTTCTTAGTCGTTTGGGGGGGGGGGGGCTGTGGTCTATATTAATCATATATCCCATAACCTACATATGTATAAGCATGTGAGAATGTTTGGTGATTACATATGTAAAGCGACTTCACACCTCAGAACAGGACAAAGGGTCTCAACCGCTAGTGAAGATCAAAGAGCATCCGAGGCACTGCGGTGGAGACCAGATAGGTCGCCCTGACCTCCCAGGGCCAGGTGGAGGGGTACGGAGACAAAGGAGGATAATTAAGTTAATGGGGGATGTCAGCTTTGTATGCATGTCTTTTGTTGTGTGTGAGTATAAGTACACAGAGCCGAATGTGTTCGCTCTCTTACTTCTTCTGCTGCTGCACCAGATGAGACTTGTTAGAGGAGCAAAGCTGATAATAAACTTTGGTTTATAAGTCACATCGCCTCGTCATTCCGAGCTCTTCTACACCTGTGTGCATTTGCAAATTGTAATCTGGCTTTTTTTTAAATGCTGCTTTTGGCAAAATGGCTTCTTCCTTGCTCAGTGGCCTTTCAGCCTATGCTGGTATAGGACTTATTTCACTGTGGACAATGACACTCTTACCAGTTTTAGCCAGCATCTTCACTAGATCTTTTGGTTTTGTCCTCTGGTTCATATGCACATTTTGCCCCAAAACACGTTCATCTCTGGAACACAGAACCTGTCTCCTCATGAGCGGTATGATGGCTGGACATTCCCATGGTGTTTATACTTGTGTATAATTGACTGACCAAATTAATGTGGCATCTTCAGACATCAGAAAATTGTACCCAAGGATGAACCAGACTTGTGGAGGTCCACAGTCCTCTTCCTGGTATCCTGGCTGATTTCTATTGATTTTCCCATGATGTCACACAAGGAAGCAGTGTTTGAGGTGTGCCTCCAATTAACTCAAATATTGTCAACGTATCAGAAGCTTCCAAAACCATGACATCATCATCTGGGCTTTCCCAAATTGTTTAAAGGCATAGTTATCCTAATGCATGTAAACTCAAACAAATATGAAAAGTATTTAGCAAATAGAAATAATTTTGGTAATCCTAACTGTGTAGAGAATGCATTCAAGGATGAGGCTGAGTTTATTTCTCAGGTTCAGCTTTATTATGAGAACACATTCTCTAGCAATCTCTCAACAAGAAAAGAGACCGAGCAATGAAATACCACACTCTTATACTGCCTAAGTCACATGGTGCTTTAGCAAACATACAATCACATGGTACTTAATTCCCAGTCACAATGCAACTCTTTGATGTCTGTCTCTTATCCCTCGATGTTCCGGGAATCCTTCTGGGGCATCCTCTCTGAGACAAAGGCCAAAACTCGCACCTCCTCGTCATCTCCTGTAGATCTCTGCAGACCCAGACCTTCTTTGTCCCGCGAGACATGAAGCCCCCAATACACATACAGCCATACATTTGTGGGAGATATGAACTCAATATATGTGCCAATATACACTCACCGGCCACTTTATTAGGTACACCTGTCCAACTGCTCGTTAACACTTAATTTCTAATCAGCCAATCACATGGCGGCAACTCAGTGCATTTAGGCATGTAGACATGGTCAAGACAATCTCCTGCAGTTCAAACCGAGCATCAGTATGGGGAAGAAAGGTGATTTGAGTGACTTTGAACGTGGCATGGTTGTTGGTGCCAGAAGGGCTGGTCTGAGTATTTCAGAAACTGCTGATCTACTGGGATTTTCACGCACAACCATCTCTAGGGTTTACAGAGAATGGTCCGAAAAAGAAAAAATATCCAGTGAGCGGCAGTTCTGTGGGCGGAAATGCCTTGTTGATGCCAGAGGTCAGAGGAGAATGGCCAGACTGGTTCGAGCTGATAGAAAGGCAACAGTGACTCAAATAACCACCTGTTACAACCAAGGTAGGCAGAAGAGCATCTCTGAACGCACAGTACGTCAAACTTTGAGGCAGATGGGCTACAGCAGCAGAAGACCACGCCGGGTGCCACTCCTTTCAGCTAAGAACAGGAAACTGAGGCTACAATTTGCACAAGCTCATCGAAATTGGACAATAGAAGATTGGAAAAAACGTTGCCTGGTCTGATGAGTCTCGATTTCTGCTGCGACATTCGGATGGTAGGGTCAGAATTTGGCGTCAACAACATGAAAGCATGGATCCATCCTGCCTTGTATCAATGGTTCAGGCTGGTGGTGGTGGTGTAATGGTGTGGGGAATATTTTCTTGGCACTCTTTGGGCCCCTTGGTACCAATTGAGCATCGCTGCAACGCTACAGCCTACCTGAGTATTGTTGCTGACCATGTCCATCCCTTTATGACCACAATGTACCCAACTTCTGATGGCTACTTTCAGCAGGATAATGCGCCATGTCATAAAGCTGGAATCATCTCAGACTGGTTTCTTGAACATGACAATGAATTCACTGTACTCAAATGGCCTCCACAGTCACCAGATCTCAATCCAATAGAGCAGGGGTGTCCAACCATGTGCCATGGAGAGCCAAGACCCTGCAGGTTTTCTCTTCTACCCAGTCTCTTCAGCAGGTGTTTTCACTTATCAGCAATCAGTGGGAAGAAGTTCACAGAAATCTGCTGTTGAAGACACTGGTTGGAGGTAAAACCTGCAGGGTCTTGGCTCTCCATGGCACATGGTTGGACACCCCTGCAATAGAGCATCTTTGGGATGTGGTGGAACGGGAGATTCGCATCATGGATGTGCAGCCGACAAATCTGCGCCAACTGTGTGATGCCATCATGTCAATATGGACCAAACTCTCTGAGGAATGCTTCCAGCACCTTGTTGAATCTATGCCACGAAGAATTGAGGCAGTTCTGAAGGCAAAAGGGGGTCCAACCCGTTACTAGCATGGTGTACCTAATAAAGTGGCCGCCCCAAACGTCTATTAAGGGACAAAAAATAATCAGAGATGCATGACAGAAAACATACTACATATCACAAATCAATCCACCAATTGCTTGGGTTTTAACCTCCTGCCATATCTGCTGTAAGCCGGCTTTGTTCCTTCTGCTCCAACTTGCTGCATCTGTGGATCAGAATTGTTAGCACATCTCTGTGGGGGGTCCGAAGAATGCCTTCTCGGCGGCCTGCCACGGCGGGGGGCTCTGGCCAACTGCACGTGTTCATCAGCCAGAACAAAGGCGGGTTTGAGTCTGTTAATGCAAATCAACTCTTTTCTGCCTCCTAAATCAAGCAAAAAATGTTTCTCTCCTGTTTTCAACACTCTGAAAGGCCCATCGTAAGGCGGTCGCAAACCTGGGCGTTGGGCATCATGTCTAACAAAAACAAACTCTGCATTTTTTAAAGCCTTCGGCACAAAAACGCGTGGAAAACTGTGATGAACTGGGCCAGGAAGGGTATTTGATCCTGTGCCACTCTGCAACAGCTGAGCGGGGGGGGGGGGCAATTTGGCACAAGGTTGTCGGGAAGAAATTCCCCTGGCAAACGGAGGGGTTGTGCAAAAACTAATTCAGCCCGAGACGCCTGCAAATCCTCCTTAGGTGCGGAACACAACCCCAATAAAACCCATGGAAGTTTATCCACCTAATTTGTATCCGTAAGAGACGCTCTGAGGGCTGCTTTCAATGACCTATGAAAGCGTTCGCACAAACCGTTAGCCTGGGGGTTATACGCGGTAGTGCGGTGAATCTTCACCCCTAGGCTGTGGGCCATCGATGACCAGAATTCGGAAACAAATTGGGGACCTCTGTCGGACGTTATGTCCGACAGAACTCCAAAACGCGCGACCCAAGCTGTTAAAAACACGCGTGCAACGTCTGCGGCTGCAGTTGACGCCAAAGGGACCACTTCTGGCCAACGCGTGGTGCGATCTACCATCGTCAAAAGGTGTGTACACCCCTGCGACAACGGAAAGGGGCCCACCAAGTCAACATGCACATGATCAAAACGCTTAGCCGGGATGTGAAAAGGCTCCAAAGGGGCTCTAGTGTGCTTGTGTATTTTGGCTCGCTGACACGCCACGCAGGCTGCTGCCCATTCCTTGACCTGTTTACGCAACCCCGGCCAAACAAATTTCTCCCCCACCATTTTAATCGATGCACGCACCCCCGGGTGCGCCAGAGAATGGATTGAGTCAAAAACGCGGCGGTGCCACGCAGCTGGGACCACAGGGCGAGGCCGCCCCGTGGAGACATCGCAGATTAGAGGGGGCATACCTATTTGCTGCACCCTGTGCTCCAGCCTTAACCCTGTTGGTCCAGACTGGAGTGCGCGCACATCCGCGTCGCTAGCCTGCTCCGCGGCCATGGCTGCGTAATCCAAACCTACGCGGACCGGAGCTGCGAGCGCTTCCGCTCCACAAACCTGGCCCGCGGCCACGGCTGCCGAGTCTGCGCCCACGGGGCCTGGCGCTGCTACCGCACGCGAAAGACAGTCTGCCACTACATTATGTTTGCCCGCGACATGCTGAATATTGGTGGTGAACTCCGATATCGCGGCCAGCTGTCTTTGCTGCCGGCCCGACCAAGGCTCTGAAATCTTGGCCATCGCGAACGTTAGCGGCTTGTGGTCCACAAACGTGGTGAAACGGCGCCCCTCCAGCCAGAACTGGAAATGGCGGATGGCCAAATGCAGGGCCAACAGCTCCCTGTTGAATGCGCTGTATTTCCGCTCGTTATCGCGCAAGGTTTTGCTGAAAAATGCGAGCGGCTGCCAGCTCCCTGCCACAAACTGTTCAACGACCACCCCCACCGCTAAATTGGAAGCGTCCGTGGTGAGCGCCATGCGGGCCGTTGGCACCAGGTGTGCCAACAAAACGGCATTCGCCAGGACCGATTTGACTTGGGAGAATGCGTGCTCCCGCTCCGGGGACCATTCGATCTTATTCGCAGGTTTTTGTTTTTTAAGTGCCGCGCACAATGGTTGCATGAGCTGCGCTGCGCTTGGGAGGAAACGGTTATAAAAATTAACCATTCCCAAAAATTCCTGCAACGCTTTGACCGTCTGTGGTTGGGGAAAATCTGTTATTGCGCGTACTTTATCGGGCAGAGGGACCGCTCCTTCTGGTGAAACGCGGTGCCCCAAAAAATCGATTTGCGCCACCCCAAACTGGCACTTCGCTGGGTTAATTATTAACCTGTGCTCCGCCAGCCTCCGAAAAACCGCTGTGAGGTGGGTTTCATGTTCGTCTTCGGACGTGCTGGCTACCAAAATATCATCCAAGTAGATGAACACGAAAGGGAGGCCGCGTAAAACTGCATCCATCATGCGCTGGAAAGTCTGCGCAGCACCCTTGAGCCCAAACGGCATATGCAAAAACTCAAAAAGCCCAAAAGGAGTTATAACCGCTGTTTTGGGTATGTCCTGAGCGCGGACTGGTACTTGATGGTACCCGCGCACCAAATCTATTTTAGAAAAAATGCGCGCCCCCGCTAAATGTACCGAAAAATCTTGGATGTACGGAATCGGGTAGCGGTCGTGTGCTGAAGCATTATTCAACCTGCGGAAATCACCGCAAGGCCGCCACGAGCCATCAGCCTTGGGGACCATATGCAGCGGTGAAGCCCAGGGGATGTTAGAGCGTCTAATGATGCCCAGCTTTTCCAGGTTGGCGAATTCCTCGCGCGCTATGGCTAGTTTAGCTGAGTCCAAGCGCCGAGCTTTTGCAAAAACGGGGGGCCCGGTGGTAGTTATAAAATGTTCCACCCCATGTTTAGCCACTGACACCGAAAACGTTGGGACTGTGAGTGTTGGAAACTGAGTGAGTAGTGTTTGGAACTTACCACCCGCAGCTGTGATGTTGGGCTGTGCAGTAGGCGGGACCACCCGGGCTGTACAGGAAATAGAGTGGAAAGACAGTGCATTAACCAGACGTCTATTAGCAAGATCAACCAATAAACCATTCGAGCACAAAAAATCAGCACCTAACATGTTATGACTGCCGCTACGACGAAAGTCCACTCGAATGTCCGACCGTGAAAAGACAGGGGGAGGGTCTTCTCCCCGAAGGTCTTGATCGTCGAGCCGTTCGCCGCCAACACCAGGGGTCCGCTGGAAGGCGCCAGCCGGTCAGCGTAGGAAGGTGTGATGAAACTCAGCTGGGAGCCTGTGTCCACCAGGAACTGTCTCCCTGATTTCGCGTCCGTAAGGTAGAGCAGCCTGTTCTTCACGCCGAGGGCCGCAGCTGCTACCGGCTCGGTCCTGGCGTTTCCCAAGTGTCTGAACTGGCACGGTGGAGTGCACTTGCGTGCCCTCTCGGCGAAACGTCGATGATAAAAGCAGAGGACGTCGCCCACTCCGTGTCTCCTGGCCTCCGCCGCTGCTGACGTCAGCGAATTTGGTGCTGCAGCCTCTGGCCCCCTGCCATCTCCAGGCGTTGCGCTCAGCTCCGCTGCCGCCGTTGTGGCCGTGTGGCGTCTATGGGCGTCGGCGAGTTGCTGTGCCTCCTGGCCCAGCTCGTGGTAATCTCAGTTGGTCAGCAGCTGTGAACCGGCCAGGGTAACTCTCACCGCTGGCGGTAGTGTCCTGAAGAAAAGATGGGCGAAGATAAAGCCGTCATCATCATCGCCTCTCAGGCTCAGCATCCTCGCCATCAGGTCCACAGGCCTGTCTGCCTCGCCTTCAGCCAACACCAGGAGCTTCTCTGCTCGCTCTCCCAGCGAGGGGGTGAAAGCATGGATGAGAGCGGCTTTCAATGCGCCGTACTTGTCGTTGTCTGGTGGGTGGTTAGTCAGGCTCTCCACCCACTGGACTGTGAGGCTGTCCAGCTTTGCGACTACATGGTAGAACTTCGTTGCATCCGCCAAAATTCCCCGAAGATGGAACTGCACCTCGACAGTGTTGAACCAGGAGTGCGGGCTATGCTGCCAGAAATCGGGCAGCTGGACTGCGGTAGCTGCGTTAGCCTGGCTGGCTCCTGCTGAGTCCAGTGCGGGAACGTCGTTCCCGGCCATAATTTGTCGTCGGGTCACCAGTGTAGAGAATGCATTCAAGGATGAGGCTGAGTTTATTTCTCAGGTTCAGCTTTATTATGAGAACACATTCTCTAGCAATCTCTCAACAAGAAAAGAGACCGAGCAATGAAATACAGTGATCCCTCGCTACTTCGCGCTTCACCTTTCGCGCCCTCAGTGCATCGCGGATTTTTCAAAAATATTCATCAAAAATTCAAAATTGAGAAAAAAATGGGTGGGTGCTAGCAGAAGGCAGGGAGACTACATTAGAACATCAGGTATCAACACGGAGAGCCCGCACAACTCAAAATCCACCTCTCTGACCACCGCTCCACTCCTCTCCGCCCACCTCTTCACCGCTCGGGAATCTCGCAAGCTGATTGGCCGAGACGTTTTACCCAGCTTCTCTCCCTGCCGAGCGCCCATACCCAGCGAAGGAAGACCGCATTCATTGTTCACTGTTCTCTTGTGCCTTTTTGTACAAAATAGTCTTCCCGTTGAGCCACTACACCGCCTCCTGCAGCTTCTCCAGCTCTATCGGAAGCTGCCCTCGACGATCCTGCGCCTCTAGCACCTGACGATGAGGCGTCACCTGAGGAGCAGTAAAGCTTTCATTAACCTGTGCAGTAAATCATCTTCATCTTGAGTTACGTATCTTGTTATAAGAATAAAAGAGTTCTAAAAACATATTTATGTACACTTTATTTACATCTACGTATGTATGTACACTTACACACACACACACATATCATATGAGAGAGCGAGTGAGAGAATGAATGTACGTATTATTTATGGGTGACGTCATTAGGGGTGACGCTACTTCGCGGTTTTTCACTTTTCGCGGTCGGTTCTGGAACCCATTAACCGCGATAAGTGAGGGATCACTGTACCACACTCTTATACTGCCTAAGTCACATGGTGCTTTAGCAAACATACAATCACATGGTACTTAATTCCCAGTCACAGTGCAACTCTTTGATGTCTGTCTCTTATCCCTCGATGTTCCGGGAATCCTTCTGGGGCATCCTCTCTGAGACAAAGGCCAAAACTCGCACCTCCTCGTCATCTCCTGTAGATCTCTGCAGACCCAGACCTTCTTTGTCCCGCGAGACGTGAAGCCCCCAATACACATACAGCCATACATTTGTGGGAGATATGAACTCAATATATGTGCCACAACTGACCTAAAACAGGAAAAGTTTAGTTTAGTCTGATTTATTGTCAGTGAGAAGTCAGTCTTTTTATAGTGCATGTAAACTTCTGGTTTCAACTGTATAACAAGAGTGGAAACAACAAGTTTCCATTTACCCATAACTACAATACAATCAGATACACACAAAGTAGATTCAAAATGTCAAAGAAATATCCAAGCCTTTTCTGCTTTGACACATTTTGTTGCTGCTGTGGGATTCCTAACTAACGGAGAACAACTCTGTTTGGACTTTGTGTCATTTCACATCTTTTTATCAGGTAATTGAACCGAGTATATAAGTCTTTGCCATGACTTGAATTTATCCAGAATTAACACCAAAGGACCCATCAGCATAAGTGAACATGTCATGTTCTTCACATCAGTCTGAAATATAGCCTTCTGCAGGAAGAATGCAACATTAGTGCTCAAGGTCTTATAAGACAGAAAAGGCAGCTGAGTTAAAAACCTTTGAAAAATGAGCAAGAGTCAAGTTGCATCACTGTTGCCAAAGACTGAAATCAAGACTTCCATAAAATTAGACATAAGTGATGGTACCACTGAGAGCTCTAGCACGACCTACAGGCAACTCTCAAAACATGTTCACTAATGAATCACAATATTTAAACCAGATGAAGTCAATAAAACTGACCAATTAATTGCTGATGAACTTTCACTCAACCCCAGCTTTTATGTGAATAATTCTGCCACACATCACGCATCCAAATATTGCTGAAAAGGAAACACACACCTCCCGCCTCATTCAGCAGGATATTGCACAGCATAAGTGAAGTCCAAGGACCAGACCAAAGGCGCTACAGTGTTGACGTGGCTTCCAAACTCTTGATCCGATGAAGGATTTATAAGATATGCCGTGACAAGCAAAATTCACAGAGGCCCCACCCTGCAAACCAAAGGCTCAGTGCCAAACAAAACATAATGTCACCAAAGGGCACATCCCACATCTTTAGGAACATCTTTGAGAGGGACCTACCGTACACAATTAAAGAACCTGTGAGCAAGCTCACATATTATACCCCATGCACCTGCATATCGAGGGGCCATGCCATTAGGGCCCGTCTGCATATCACGGGCCACTAATGAGAACTGTGTTCAGCATAAAATGGACAGGAAAAAATAAGTCCCCCTCCCCAAAAATGGAACCCCTCATTTCAGTCAATACTTCTGTATAAATTTGAAGTGAATCTGATCAGAAATATAGACACCATAAGTGAAGACAACATAAAAGCATTCCTCCCCAAAATACATGGAACCCTTCAGATGTGTGTGAAAAGCGACTACGTCCAAGGTAGTGATGAGTTAAAGCTTCTGTTTGCGCTTGAAGTCAATTTGGTCAGAAATGTAGAAATTAGAGTGGTGACATGTCAACCGAACGGACACACAGAAGGGTCAAAAACATTAGCGGGGATATAACAATAAAAATAATGAGCAACTTTTTTTTTTTAATATTGTTGCCGATTTGTGTGCTGCAAAACAGCAGTAAGACTTCTCAGTAGTGCTATAACCGACAGCTAATTTGATAAATTGCTTGTGTACCTTTCCCTGTAAAAAAAAAAAAGTTTGATGTAAGAAAATGTGCACTTGTGCTTTTTATTTAACCTTTATTTATCCAGGGGAAGTCCACTGAGAGGGTACCTGTCTTTTTCCAAGGTTGCCCTGCTCACATTCACACCTGGAAGTGGCCTGGTACAACCACAGACTGAGCTGCAGCCACTGAGCAGCTCCACTGGGGCAGTTGGGGTTAAGTGCGTTGCTCAAAGGTACTACGATGAGGTTGATAAGGGTGGGGCAAACACTGCTTTGTCATCCATCTCACGCAGATCTGATCCTGCCAATCCAGGGATTAAACCAGTGATTCTCCAGGCACAAGTTCACATCTCCAATAGGCCACCACTGCCCTTTTTTGCATTACATCTAAAAGTATTTTTGATTTTGTACCATTTGTTTGAAAAATCATGAGGATACATTGAGCTCTGATACTGTAAATGGCATTTTGGATATATATCAGACCAAATGATTAGTTTATTAATTAAAATAAAAATAGGCAGATTAATTGTAACCAAAAGAGAAAACTAAAAAAGCACTCAGAGACCACATACCTCCACCAAGGCTCCTTCTGTCCCTCATGGATCACCCCCAAAATGTAATGGGTTTGTGTGTAGGCCATGAGCCAGTTCTGGTGAAAACTGCATCAAAGTCTATCCAGCAGTTTTGGAGGATTCTTGCTAATACACTGTGAGAAGAGCCTTGGTGGAGGTATGCATTCTTGGATCATCACCAAAATGTTATGGGCTCCTCTCTAGGCCAACGACCACCTCTGACAAAAATTTCATCCAAATCCATCCAGTAGTTTTTTTGTGTAATCCTGCTGCACAAATACAAGGTCCTTGGCAGAGGTATGCACTCTCAGATCACCAAAATTTAATGGGTTCATCCTTGGCCCAAGGACGCCCAAGGCGTCCTTGAAGGCATCCTTGGCCCAATTTCACCTCTGGTGAAATTTTCACCAAAATCAGTCCTGTAGTTTTTGTGTAATCGTGCTCACAAACAGACAAACCACCCTGATAACTGTAAGCTGCAGCCCTACTTCTCAATATGTCCAATGTGAAATGATACACAGGACAGGTAATAACTTAGTCCACTCTAAGAATTTAAGGAATTTAAAAAACAAAGTAAATTACAAAATTGCAATCATATTTTTATTGGAAAATTACTGAAAATGTAAGAATTTAAAACATAGGGATTGGACAGAATATCGCTAGTACTCAAGCATCAACTGTGTTCTTACAGAGTGCTTTAAATACCAGGCATCAAGATACCTACACAGGATAGCTAAAATAATACATATCACACTTTACTAAATTGACTGTATAAAATGTCACTGTACAATAAAAGGATCAACAAGTGGCAGATCTATACATACATGTCAAGAAACCGTTTAGCAAAAAAAGTACTGGGACAAATGAAAATAGAACAAAATAATATAAATTATCTTTTGCTATCAGGCTACTGAACATTCCAGAAATCTAAACATCAGAGTTGGGTCCAAATAGTAATCAATTACTTTGAATGAATGAACGAATCTTTATTTCAGATAGATTAGATTAAAAAAAGGTTAAAATAAAGGAACAGAATAACATAAAGGGGGAAAAAAAATTCCGACAAGGTCAAATTAAACAATAACTCCTCGGATTATACAATTCAACACAAGTTATCCGAAACGGGTGATGGCTGAAGCTGCAGCTTATATTGCCCACCCATGTTCCATCTAAGAATTCAAAAGAAAATAAAATGGATTACAAATCAGAACAAAGCCAAGACAAAACATGACAAAAAACTAACAGCACAACACAGACTGGATATGATAATCCTTATGTGATTTTACATGCCGTTTTGTATACATGTTTGGAGTATTTCTTCCTTCAGTTTTTGTTTAAATTGTCCAAACACTGTACATGATTTTAATTCAGGTTCAAAAGTGTTCCACAGTTTGACTCCCTGCACTGAGACACAGTGTTGCTTGGTAGTTCTCACTGAAGGTTTTTGAAATATACATGTTCCTCTGAAATGATATTGTTTCTCCCTTATTTGGAACAACTGTTGGATATTTGCGGGCAGTGATAGATTCTTCACTTTAAACATTATTACTGCAGTTTTAAAATCAACCAGATCTTTCAACTTGAGAGCTTTTAATTTAAGAAAAAGTGGGTTTGTTGGTTCCCTGTAAACAGCTTTGCTTATTATTCTAATAGCTCTCTTCTGAAGCATAAAGATTGGATATATGTTTGTTTTATATGCATTTCCCCATACTTCAGTACAATATGTCATATATGGGAGTATTAATGAATGAAACAAAGTATATAGTGTGGGTTGATTCAGCAGATATTTCACTCTGTGTAGTACTGCGATTGATTTGGATATTTTACCTTTAATATAATTAATAAGTGACTTCCAACACAGTTTATCAATTATTACTCCAAGAAATTTAATTTCAGATACCCATTTGTTTGAATCAAACCACAGTTTAAGCTTTCCTAATTCCTTTCTGAGTGTATCCAAAAGTTGTTCCAAATTGCTTCCACTGCATAATAAATTAGTGTCATCTGTAAACAGTATTAAATCCATTTTTTCCAAAACTTTACATATATCATTTATATACATATTGAATAACAATGGCCCCAAAACTGAACCCTGTGGGACTCCGCAAGTAACCTTCAGTAACTGCGAGTTTTTGCTACCAACACATATATACTGCCCCCCCCCACCGAGGGCGGCACGGTGAAAGAGTGGTTAGCACTGCAGCAGCACAGCAACTCACCCTTGGCCGGTGGATCCTGGGTTCGATCCCAGACCCTGACTAACAGTGATCTGTGTGGAGTTTGCATGTTCTCCCCGTGTCTGCATGGGTTTACTCCAGGATTTCTCCGGTTTCCTCCCACATGCCAAAACATGCAAGTTAGGTTAATTGGCATCAAAAGGGGATTCTAAACTGTCCTTAGGTATGACTGTGAGAGTGAATGGCTGTCTGTCTCTCTGTGTTGGGCTGGCGATCTGTCCAGGGTGTACCCTGCCTTTCGCCCAAAGATGCTGGATAGGCTCCAGCACCCCAGCGACCCAAAAAAGGATTAAGCAGAACAAGATGAATGAATGAATGACATACATACTGATATCTGTTCTTTAATTAACTACATAACCAGGACAGTGCTACCCCCCTAATACCATGATTTTGTAGTTTCTTTAACAATAATTTATGATCCACTGTATCAAATGCTTTTTTAAGATCCAGGAATACCCCAACTGAATACTCTTTATTTTCTACAGCAGTTGCTATTTTTTCTATAAATTACATTAGAGCAAATGCAGTTGTCCTCTTGTGTCTGAACCCATATTACTGCTCACACAATAAATTATTCTTCATTATAAAGTTGTCAATTCTCTCACAGAATATTTTTTTGAGTATCTTACAAAATTGCAGCAATAGTGAAATAGGCCTACAGTTTGAAAATTCCCCTCTGTTGCCCATCTTGTATATCGGAATTACTTGGGACTATTTTCATTGCATTGGGAAATATACCTGTTTGGGGAGACAGGTTACAGATATACTGTATGTCAGTGGCTTCACCCAGCATTCAATGATAGTTTTGACTAAAAGCATGTCAATACCATCACAATCCACAGATGTTTTACTTTTAAACGATTTAACAATTTCAATGACTCTCTCATTTGTGTTCTTTATGAAGATGGGAGTCTTTTATAGCAATGTTTTTGCTTATTGCATCACCTGTAGGTGCTGTAATGGGTATTTCTCGTGCCAAATCAGGACCAATGTTAACAAAAAATTTATTAAATTCATCTGCAGCTGAGACTGCATTCACACGGAGTCTTTTTTTTTTTTTTTTTGAAAGATTGGTTAGGTAGCTTGTATTTCTGTTTTTATTTCCAAGAATATTGTTAAGTATTGTCCATGTATTTTTAGTGTTATCTATTTTTCTCCAGTTCTTTACTGTAATAGTCTCTTTTACTACATCTCATTATATATATTAACTTATTTTTGTATGTTTAATACCACTGCTCTGCTTCTTTTGTCCTTTTTCTTAGAAAAGCTTTATATAGTGATTTTTTCTTTTTACACACTTTTTGTAATCCTTTGGTTAACCATGGCTTGTTGACAAATTTCTGTTTAAGCTTTTTTTTTTTTTTTTTTTTTTTACTAATGGACAATTTTTTTTCATAAAGAGCGGTTACAATGTTCATCAATGTATCGTAGGTGTCATTTACATCTGATACAGACTTTTGTCCAGTCTTGCTTCAGCAGATCTTCTTTAAAAGAACTGATTGCATTTTGTGATTTGTATCTGAAAGATTTTGAAGTTTTTTCTGTATTGGCCCCCGTGTGGCTATGGATAAGTGCAAAGACTGGCAGATGGTCACTTACATTATTTATCAATAATCCACTTTCTATTTTCTTATCAATAATATTAACAAACAGGTTGTCAGTAAGCGTAGCAGTGTCAACTGTGATTCTACTGGGATGTGTTATTGTGGGATAACACATCCCATGACTTTGTGAAATCCTGGAAACTAATTGCAAATGTAATTGTACTTTTCAAATACTTTTGGTATATTTTGGTACATACCTCTCTATCAATTGAATGCCCGGCAATTAGTTGATAGACAGGTATATACAGTCAGTATACTGTACATCTGCTGCAAATATATGTATTTCCATCAAACATTGAATGTTTGATGGAAATATTCATTGGCCAAATATACCAAAAGTATTTGAAAAGTACGATTACTTTTCAAAAGCAATCAATTACATTTGCAATTAGTTTCCAGGATTTTCACAAAGTAATTGATGACTATTTGGACCCAACTCTGACTAAACATGATTTGTAAAAGGTTAATACAACAGGAGTTTATATATTTCAGAACTTCATAAAAATACATTTGGTGAAGGTGTTTTTAAAGGATTGATGGTAACCCTCACACCAAACAAATCACATAAATTTCAAGTGTTTAGCCAGACCCAAGAGAGACATCATCTGCGCAGAGTGGACTGTATACTTTTCAAAATATTATGACAAAATAAATTACAAGAGCTCTCCATTTCTTATTGTGGATTTTGTGCAAAAAAATACCTAACAACAATTTATTGTTAGCATCCTAGGTGTGAAACTATTGTACAAGGAGTCTTATCAGTAACTTCCATGCATGGAAAAAGAAATGGCGTTCATACAAAAAGGCAAAATATTTATCAACAGTTACAAAAATAGCAACATGAATAAATTAATTTTTCTTTAGTTCTTTACTGTCCCCACCTAACCCAGTCTTCCAATAAATGGAAAAGAATCCTATCAAATGCTGTGAAGGTTCTACATCTGAGGCAAAGACGTCCTTTTGTACATTGCTATATGTTCGACTCTACAATTGTGGCCCATAAGCACGAAAACCACCATAGAGTTTACATTTGTATGTATAAAACTGTCATAATATAGTATATATAATTGTTTACCAATGTTTTGAAAATGCAGTTGATAGGAAGGAAGCAATCTTCAGCGGATGCAGTCAAGTTCCAAAAGTGTCACCTGTTAAATTCCTTTAAGCTACAGTGGTGTGGATAGCACGTTGTTAGGTTTTTTGCCACTAGCTGCCGGCGTGCTGCAGAAGCTCTTCATAACAAACTCGCCAAGCTGGTTGTTGGGCCATTCTGGGCTTGGATCTGGACAGGAGGAGGGCCATCAGTCCACTGGAGAGAAAGAGAGGGGAAAAAAAACAACACTGAAATACTATGGCTGTAGGACTACTTTTCTGCACAAAATAATGTCTGCCCTTGGAAAGGCTATTCCAGATCATCTGCAATATGTTCAAGAGTCCTTTTTGGGGGGTTGTTGATAAATCTTGTCCAACAATTTATTTGGTCTAGTTACTTCTATCCAGAAATCTCAACTTTGGAGCAGACCAAACATCTGATCGTCACCATGTTTAAACTAATGCAATTAAAATGTTACTTTAATGTAATCCAGATTTATCCAATAAATGTGACACAAAAGGCAACACACTATTAAAACCATGTGAAACATTTATTAAAAGTAAGTAAATGAGGCTTTATTTGATATCACCTTGTTTAAACTGATCCTGTTCAAATCTAAAGGCTAAATACAATTCTAAAAGAGTTTGTTTGGACCAAGTAATTTGACTGGACAACAGGCATTTCATGAGCCGTTAAACAGAATATGAATTACTTTGCTTCAGAGGTGTTCTGACAGTCATTAATTTCACTCTTTGTTACTTGAGAATTGTGACTGAGTTACAGCTAATGATAATGCTGGGTAAAGCAGAACATGTTTCCACAATAGGGAGACGATTAATAAAGGTCGGGCACTAGATGCATTTTCTTCCATTTCTTTCTCCTAGGCTGTAAGTATTCATGCTCAAACTTCAAGAGTTTAGCTCACTTGGCCACATTTTGGTTCTTGTACAGAAGTTGGCATAAAGTTTCTATTAACTCATCACAGCGTAATACATGCTTTTGACTCTTTACTTCATCTAACGTTACCACATACATATTTCCAGAAATAAACTCTGAATGCTGCTCAGGAGACAAGGAAAGAAGCCACTGTACTTCTGTGCTGAACATCTGTGTGTGCTTACAAGCAGGGCTGGGCGATTAACCGAAATGAAACCAGAACCGAATCTTGCTCAATTCATAATCTTGCTCAATTCATTTTTTCCCCAGTTTCTCACCCTCTCCCTGTTGTGTGCATGTATGAGAAGTTTTCATGTACTGCCCCTTTAAGACATGCCCACAGAGTTACAGACGCCAGGACGCAACTCCAGAAGCAGCACAGCTGGTGGTGTTCAGATGCAGCAGAACACGAGTGGAACAATTAAAGACGGCTTGTAACAAAAACAAAAGCAGTCTCCATCTACATTGTATGTGATCACTGACTCTTTATTTCACCTGAACATGCCAAAAAAAGCGAGTGAAGTGCACGGATACTAACACTAAAAGGAGCAGAAGCTAAGTTGCCGTTAGCCTCTGACGGCTATCCACGTTATCCCAATAGTTTTACAGAGGGAATGAAAAAGCTAAAGGCCTGTTCAGAGTCCCTCAGAGGGGACTGCGTTTGCGTACACAGCAGTATTCTGAGTGGTTTCTGAGCCACTGCAACTGCCACTCGGCAGCCGCGTTTCACACATATGCAGTGAAAATAATCTGCAGGTCACATACCCGTACTGTCGGCGGCAGCCAAAAGCCACCAAACTGATTTGAACAGCTGCAATCCAAACAAAAAAGAAGAGCACGGTGGCAGACGTTTTAAATGGTGGAGGCAATGGAGGTACGTGAATACAATGACAATCAAGACAAACAGGAGCTTTTGCTGTTTAGTGGCAGAGGAAGAAAGCAGACAGGCAAAAAGACGGACATTTGTTCACCCAGTACTGGTGGATTTTGCTGTACTTCCCTCTGGCGGGAAATTCTGGGCACATGCACAGTTCACTGCATCCATTTGCGTACTTGTATGTGCGTTCACTTTTTTGGGGCTGCATGCGCCCAGTCAGCACTCACCCTCTGTGTAGGGTTTGCACATGAATGCATCCACTGCACTAGTTCGTGCACCAACACGTTTTTGCCACCATGAATAGACGGGATGCATGAGAACAGAATTCTTGGCAGTTACAGGACAGTTAGCATAGCAACACAGCACTGAGCGTCAATCACATGGGACAGCTTTATTTTTTATGCAGCAAAACATAAAATTCACACAAAATATTTAGTCACAGCAGTGCACAGAGTAATTTTTTTTTTTTACTTTACATGTTAACAACATACCATTCACTTGACTGTAGTGACGTGTGGGTAAAGACCAAGGAGCACATGGGTGGTGAAGAACTGATTCAGAGCCTTTATTTATTTAATTTTTTTGCCAATTAATCAAGATAGAATGATAAGATACTGATGATAAGATGTACTGCTGTGACTGAATACTGTGTGTATTTTTTTCTTTTACTGCATACACCGTAATGTTGCCATTGATTTGTGCCACTCTGTTTTTTAACTGACTTCTGTTCGGTGACATCATGCGCATACCCTCTACTGGGCTTTAGGCTGTATTTAAGAACCTGATTAGAGACTCACTATATGGTGGTAACCCAATCGTGGGTGTGTAAAGGACTCCCCCAATACAGCTAATAAACTAATTAGTTGCCACACATGTGACATGACCCACAAACCCTTGTGTATGTGTTGTAGACACTGGACAATGTTTACTTTCTGTGTGAAATTACAATAGACCTGTTCTTTATTATATTATGCTCATTTTCTACCACACCTAAGTGATACCATACCACACTCTAATGTAATATTGCTTAATTATGAGCCTCATCGGTAGGAAGAGGGGATCCCCCCCCCCCCAAAAAAAAGACATGAAAGGGTCAATTAACCATGACGCTGATTTAAGATCAAATTGCCCAGCCATCAAGACATCAGCTATTCTTCACAAATTTGAGAAAAGCAAAAATTGAGGTAAAATCAAAAAGCAGGGGTGTTTAAACTGCTTTCAGACATAAAAAAACTCAAGTAAGCCAGTGAGCAAGAATATGTTCATTGTTTGTGTTACTTAGCAACATTTAAGTGGCAGTACAGTCACTGACATATGCAAATTATTAAAGTAACATACCTGTTTAAATAAACAAATCCTAACATCTTTTCTAGCTGACGTTTACAGCCATCATATCAAAGTCTACCGTGTTAAAAATAACCCAGAAAATATAAGATCACTTTAGTATTTTCTATATTCATCATACAAAGTGAGCCACTTCAAACCTTTTACATTTTGATGACTTGACTTAGCTCTCCAAATTAAATTGCTGAATCATATTTTATTTTTTGAAATGCACTAGTACATTTTACACAACTGCTGAAGCAAAGTGAACAAATGCCATAATCTTGACTTCAAATTGGGCCTGCCAAGGCTCACCTGGCTTTACAAGCAAAAAGCCCACTACATGGTCAGCGATTACGTGTTGGGCACACCCCATATCTCACTCTGAGAAAAGGAATTCACCATTATCACCATAAACTAATAAATAGTGTTATAAGAACTGCTGTATAACAGCAATATCTTTTCTGAATATCAGTGATGTATTGGCCTGCAGCATTCAATCTTGTGTGATGTTGCAAATGTAGTAATAGAATAACTAAAAAATAATAATGAAAGGATGCATCAGTTTTTTTAGGTGCTTAAGTCTACCAACAACACATTTTGCATATGCATACTGTGTATACATAAAAATATAAATCCAGAATAGCATACGAGTGAGAAGTGCTAATGAGAAATGATGACGTGACCAACTACTAAACCACAAAGCCATGTCACATACACTGATGAGGTTATGCTCAGGAAGGCTGCAGGCAGCGATGTGGTCCTGCAGCAGCTGTTGGGAGAAGTTCTGGTGCATCTGGGCTGCTTCATGGGCATCCATAGTGTTCCCAAGGGCCTTGTTCAAATCTGCAACCACAAAAAATGTACAAGATTTAAAAAAAACAAACTGTATGTTAAGAATCTCATTGCTGAATGTATATTTTATACGTTTTCTTTCTTTTGAATGTATTCCAAATTTAAGTCTGAATGTTCATTCAAGTGTGAATAGAAAAGAACAAAAATTTTATGGGAAAAAAAAAAGAAAAAAAAAAAAGAAAAAGGCATTTATGTACCTTTTAACAGTGCTGAAGACCAGAGCTGAACAGACATATCTGGGATCTTACTGGCCAGTTGCATGGCAGGTACAACCATGTTGTTACTTTCCTAAAGGCAAAATCGGTGCAAATCCCATCAATATTATTGCATGCAGATATCAAACGGCCCCCACACATCAAGTCTAAAATAGTAGAAAGTAGTCCCCCAAACAACTATAACATAGATCCCTAATTTCAGCAAAAGAATTATAAATGACAAGATTGTTGCTGCAACAAATCATATGAATTTTTGCAAGAGATAAGAAAGATAATCCTTTATTAGGCCCACAATGGGGAAATTACAGTATTGGAGCAGCAAAAGAATAGCAGCACTCAGAGCAATAATAAAGATAAAAATAGGGTAAAAAAAAAAGAAAAAAACAGTATAAAAACAGTGCAAAGGGTCAGGAAAAGTAGAATAGCTTTGACAGTATTACAGCTAAACAGCATTTACAGCATTACAGTTCAAATTCTGAGAAGCATGCAAATTACCAAATTAAAACATTTTTTGATACGGTAAAAAGAAATTCTGTTGGCTTTTCCTCAGCGTACAGGCTGCTTTATACATTTTCATAATACCTGACCAGCAAAAGCCTTAATATCAACCATATATCAATGATAAAGGCTTGCACTGGCTCAAGCAAATCCGGTCGAGTACGAGTGTTATACGCGCAGCTTAAGAAATCAGGCCACTTGCACAACCTGTTAATACTTAGGACAAACTGTATAAAGAGTTTCACAACTGAGGGCCTCCATGCTCTTAACAGAAGGATGAGTGTTGCGTTTTTCCAGCTTAATTCATGGTCCTTGTTAGCAAATGAAAATAATGTCAGCTTTAGCTTCTATGTAAGCCCCTTTAGAGTATTAATCAGTCTTACTCTGTGGTTTCCCAGTACGTAGAAAATGTGCCCCAGCAGAACCAGGGAGCAGGCGGTCAGTCTGTTCAGATCTTCTGCATTAGACATCTTCAGGGTTTCCCTCAAGAAACGTCTTTAACACAGAGAAATAATTTTTTATTAGTGCTGTGTGGGCTAGTGGGCATTAAAATAAAACATTTTAGAACTGCCCATACTTTGCTTCATTGTAGCGCCCTTGAAAGAAAGACAGGAGTCCCCTGATGTAGAAGGCTGCAGCTCGGAGGCAATGGGAGCTGAAAATCAAAACTTGTTAATTAATGAGCTGAGAAATGGTGTTGAACGTTTTGTCTTGTGTTACCTGTACAAGCGGAGAAAAACATGTCTTACCTGACAGGGAAGTTGTGGTCTGGGTTTATTCTCTCTAGAAGGCTATACAGCTGCAGAAAAATAAAAAATGAGAATGTCCAGTAGATTTTAAGTTTGATTCTTCTCCTTCTCAACAAATGTGCGTTCATCCAAGACAGACTGGTTCACTTGACAGCATTCATACAAAACATCACATAACTTTGACTTTAAGGCCACATTCACACTGAAAGGAAATGTGTGCAAATCACACTGATCTGGGCCCCTTACACATATGGCTTTATATCAGACACAGACTTATTTACTGTGGTTAAGTCCTGGCAGTGATAACCTCCATCTGGACATTCACATGAGAATTCATTTGACTTTTAAGGCCACCTGTCTAAATACCAAGTTCCTTACTGGTTGAGGTCAGTGTGGTGGCACTGACAAACTCTCACACCATCTCATTGTTAATCTACTCAGACATGCTTATACTACTCATGAACTTCTAATACTGTCACATCTTCGTGAATGACCTTTTTTTACACATGTGGGTCAACTTGGATCCAAATCAGGAACCATTGCACAAAAATCTGTTATGCGCTAGATTTAACAAATAACATGAACAACCAGACACAAAAATTCAGACGCTCATAAGACGTCTGAGTTGAAAACTAGATTGAACTTCGCTTCAGAGTACTTTTGGAAATATTCCACATTTGATAGCTGAACCACTGGGCGCTCTCTGGTGGAGAAACTGTGTAATTGCTACACTCCCTTTTGAGCACAGGATGCACTGTACAGTATTTGACATATTCAACACATGAACACTCCCAGGCTAATATATGTTTGTGATAAGTAAGATGCTGTACTGATGTAGAGGTAAAATATACCACAAACGAATAGAAACCAGCTCTACATTTAAGAGGTGGTTCACTGCTTTACAATGTCACAATTAAAAAGCGACCCCCTCACATTACGGGACTGACCTCCTGGTTTCGGTTTCCTTCCCTTATGTAGACGCTGGCCAGGTTGGTTACGATATATGTCCACAGTTCCTGGTGTGTGGTGAGCTGGAATACAAACAGCAATTTTCAGGTTTGAGGTTAAGAGGAAAGAGCAGCTAGAGCACAGTGTAGGAAGATAAAGGACAAGAAGAACCACATCATCACACTGTACTCACCCTTAAGGCTGTAGTGAACTGTGCCTCTGCATTGTCCATACAGTTCACTGAGATACAGTACAGACCCTGGGATGGGGGAAGAGGGAAAAAAAAGTCCTGATTAACTATATCAACTTCTCAAAGTAACAACATAATTGAAGTGTTTAAAAAAATATTTCCATACTGCCAACCTTTGGAACTTCAAGCACACTAAACCATACTGCAATTAGTAAAACTATTCCCACTGGATGTACAAAAATGTCAGAATATCAAAAGATCAAATTTAGGCACTTAAAAAGGCACAACCAATTAACATCAGCAGGTGGTGTGTTTCTAAAAATCTGCATTTAAAATTGACACAACGGCAGATGGCCTGCTAACAGGAAGTGTTGCTGACAAGTGGAAAAAAGGATATAATGGCATTGTATTTAAACACACAAGACAATTACTGTAACCAGTGCTGCACAGTGATACTAGTCTGTATGAACTAACTGGAAGCATAATTAAATCGTCCAATCTCCAAATCTTCTTCTAAATTTACATACACTGGTTCACATTGTTGCTCAAGTAAGCTAATTAAAAGCTGTTTTCACACCAGATTGGCGAGTTTAATTTGTGGGATGTAAACTCTTGCAAGACACACTCCAGTGGACACACATCTCCTTAAAAAGACAAATCTACAGTCTAAAATGGCATCTTATGCACTCCCCCCCCACAGAAAACCTTTCACTGTCTTACAGTTGCTTGTAAAAAAAAAAAAAAAAAAATTCCCCCCCCCCCATTTCCTCCTCCTTCAAACGGCAGGATCTAATTAGGCCCACCCACCAGGACACCGAAGTCTGCAAGCTGGCAAATTTGAAAAGCTATGTCTTAGTCCTGACTGGCTCAACAACTACAGACCTGTTATCATGACGTCACCAAAAACGCTCCATCTAAACCTTTTTTCCCCAAAAGGAGGACCTTAACTGAACTTTCACAGCAAAAAAAGAGCAAGAGACAGCAGGAGGGACCATATAATTAGATTTGATCAGAGTAGCCGAAAGGGAAAATGTATGCAGTCTTTGGGTTGTGCTCACATACAGAACACTGTTCATGAGGTACTGCATCTGTCTGATCAGCAGCCAGGTCTCATGCATCGAATATAATCAGCAGTTCACATGCCTGTACAGGACCGAGCCTTTTCAATCATGGCCCCCAGGTTATGGAACGATTTACCCCTGGACATCAGACAAGCATCTTCACCGTCCATTTTTAAAACCAGTCTTAAAACACACTTTTACTCCCTGGCCTTCGACCCAGTATGAGATATTGATTTTATTGAATGAAATGGATTTTTATTTATTTATTTTACCTTTTATTTATGAATTTATTTTTTTTTAAACTGTGGTTCTTGTGTTAGCGCCCTGCTTTTATGTTCTCTTGCTGTACAGCACTTTGTGTAGCGAGTGTTGCTTTTAAAGTGCTTTATAAATAAAGCTGATTGATATAGTGCACCATGAAAATTGGTCTATGTGAGAAATGAAGGAACTGATGTAGCACTGGTGCGATGAGAGGCAGTCGTGAGTTTGATTAGGATAAATTCACACCTCAACAACCCTACACAGCTACAGTATTTTCAGACTTTATGCAGGCCTAATATCCTGCAGGTAACAGCACATTTCTCTGGGGTATCAAGTTTCATGTCCTCACATCGCTAATGTCACACGAACATGCTGGTTAGCCCGGAAACTGGTGATGCAGGCCGCTATTGAGAGTCACCAGCATTTTTACAGGTCTTTTAATTTTGCCGCCCCGTGTCAAACTCAGCGGAGGTCAGAGGTGGAATACACCAATCAATATAGTTAAACGGTTGTTGCTCTGTGTCCTCCGTTACAGAGAAGATGGCAAAATGCACCCCATCTTTTTTTTTCCCCATATCACCACTGCACTGTGTTTGTGTGCGCAGGCTGCACGTGCCACACAAAGAGGAATACGTTTTATTTTGGAGGGGGCTGTCATGGGAAGAAAAAAAAAAAGAGGAGCAGAGGATAAGTTAAGTTAACCAGGACAGGCTGGACGATCAGAGCTGCTGCAGGCTCTGAAGGAATGACTGAAAAAAAATGCTCTTAAGAAGCCTCTCACTCTCAGCTGCTGTGATATTTGTGTAATATAATTGTGGCACACACAGTTGTCTGCTGCAATGTGAATTTTGCTGATGAATAATTTTCATCACAGTCTTTGTCAACAACATTTTTTTTTTCTGACAAAAACGAGATGTTAACTAAATAAGAAGTGATTCATGAAGCTAAAATTCTGACCAAATGTACTGACACTTTTCATCAACCAATAAAAACAAAACAAAAATGCTCCAGAGATGAAATCTAATCAGAATGGTGTGAAACATACGATCCGTGGGCCAAAACTGGCCCGTTAGTGTGTATGGTGTGGCGAGTCTGTTCAAGTGGTGGACTGATTAAGACTGATGACTAATGTGGAAATGTATGTAATTTAAAATAATTTCTACATCTTGACGATGTTTTCATCATTAAGTGAAATACTATATTTTTAATAATTTAAATGCTACAAATTTTTATCTTGTGCTACATGGCTATGAACCTCTGTAGCACCAGTGTTATGAGCAAAAAAAGTTAACGTACAGCCCTACTGTACTCTCAGCTTCGGTGACGAGCCACCAAACTGATTTGAACAGCCACAATCCAAAAGCAGAAGAGGACAGTGATGAACATTTTAAGAAATGGTGGAGGTGCGTGAGTACAAGGACAACCGCAAGAAAAAGGAGGATTTGCTTTTATTATTGTTACCAGCTGAGAAGGAAAAGAGACAGGCAAAAAAGAAGGAGATATGTCCCCTCCTCAATGTCCATGTTGTTTCTCTGTTTTCTATGTCGACAACGGCACTACTGCCTCCCCTCGGTGGGAGTTTTCTTGGCATACACTACTCACAAAACGTTAGGGATATTCGACTTTCAGGTGAAATTTCAGGATGCACCTAAAATGCACTATAACCTTTACAGGTGAACTTAATTTGAACATCATGAGACCAAAACAACGCCTAACAATTGATCAACAGTACCTCGCCCTTTGTGAGGCTTCAAATAAGATGTTCTAAACTCAGTGGCCACTTACCTCTGAAGGTAAGTGGCCACTGAGCTTAGAGTGTCACAGGGTGTCATCAGCAGGTTGCAACAGAGATACAGAGAGACTGGAAGAGTCACAGAAAGGCATAGAAGTGGACGTCCTTTGGCCACATCCCACGCTGAAGACCGCTTCATTGTGAACAGTGCCCTGCGGAACCAGATGATGAATGCTACTCAACTCCAGGCACATTTAAGGGAGGTGAGAGGCACCCAAGTGTTACATCAGACCATTTGAAACAGTTTACATCAACATGGTCTGCATATTAGATGACCTGCAAGGGTACCTGACCACACCACTAGGCACAGGTGTCATCGTCATGCATGGGCCAGGGAGCATTTATGCTGGACAAGGGACCAGTGGGCCTCAGTGCCATTTTCTGATAAAAGTCAATTCACGTTGAGCAGAAATGATGGCCGCCAACAATGTTGGAGACGTCAAGGAGAGAGTTTTGCATCAGCCATTGTTGTTACCATGTTACAGTCTGGGCAGGTGTGTCTAGTCAATACAGAACTGCCCTACACCTTGTGAATGGTACAATGACAAGCTGATACTACCTAAATCACACTACCTAAATGATACTACCTAAATCACATCATTAATCCAGTCATTGTGCCCCTGCATGAACAACACAGGCTTAATTTCATCTTCATGGAAGACAATGCTCCAGCTCATCGAGGTCGCATCATTAGGGAACAGCTGCTGGAGGCTGGGGTAGCTCAAATGGAGTGGCCAGCACTTTCTCCAGACCTGAATCCCATAGAAAACCTATGGGATTAGCTGAGTTGCCGTGCAGAGGCTCGTAACCCTGCACCCCACAACCTCAATGACCTGAGGGCTGCCCTTCAAGAAGAGTGGAATGCCATGCCTCGACAGACAATAAGTCGACTTGTGAACAGCATGAGACATTGTTGTCGAGCTGTAATTGATGCTCAAGGGCACATGACAAGTTACTGAGACAGTGACATTTTTTGTCATAGTATACCCACCACTGTTGTTGGTGTTTGCTTCAATAAATTGTTTGAGATGAGGAAATCACCATTGCATGCGTCTACTTAAGTGTCCTACTTTCATGATACAATATCACTGTAGCGTAGCGGTCACCAACTAAAAGTGCAAGAAGTCAGTCCTCCTCCCCAGCTGAGGTCCAAATTAGGGCTGGGGATCTTTAGGCACCTCACAATACAATTATGATTCAGGGTCTCCGATTTGATTCTAAAATGATTCACGATACATTTTTTTTTTTTTCCAGGATTTTATTCCTCTCACTGTGTGACAGCTTGGTACTTTTAAAGTGTGTTTGCAATGACCCATGAATTTACTTCAAACATTTTTCACACACAGTCACACACAGTCACATGGACAAATTTATCTGAAAACATACTTTTAAGACCTGTCATCTTTTCATGGACATTCTTTAAGAAGACCACAGCTGTCTCCAGCAGGCCAATATCATTTGCTTTTACACATTATTTTAATAAGCTGATGTTTAAGCTGCTTTTAGTTCTGTATTTTTTAAACAAAAAAAATTCTAATAAATTCTTTGCTCAATTTCAAATAAAATGTAATAATTATAATAATACAGAAGACCACTAAATGTGTTTTTGACTCAAAATAAATGGCTCTAAAATTCTAAAGTCTACAACTTAAATCCTAAAAATGGAAAGTTTTACAGGACAACACAAACTAAATTACATACATTTAAAAAGATTAATATTTACAAAACTAAATCTCACCAAAGTCTGCCTTTATACTATATTTTCAGTATAAAAAAACAACGTTTTAAACTGTAAGCCTAGAATTCCTTTGGAGTTTCTTTTTATGTTAATGTTTTTATCTTTTTAACCTCGTCTGGGTAACACTCCATCACAGGGAGAGAGGAGGTGGATGTGTGTGGAACTTTTCATGTTCAGTAACACGTAGAGAAAATTATTGTTTTGGCATGATATCAAAGGGTCATAAACAACGTCGTGCAGCCCAATGGGGGTGCTGTTCCAGGAAGTTGTGGAGGAGCTGCAGGGACCTTTTGTCAACAAACCCCTGGGTGGAAACGTACCATCGCAGGCAGCCAGAGTGGTGGTAGACACAATTTCACAACAGCATCTCATTCCACGGGTTATACCAGGAAGGACACGTGGCTGTCCGCCCACTGCACTGATCTGTATAGAGAACTTTTGTTTTCTATACAGATCGGTGGCCTGCTGTATCCCACGGAAAACGTCCAAGGTCCCATGCCATAAAATGTCTGGGTGGCTGCCGCCAATACAGCATTTGAGTTCCGCTTTTTCATTCAGTTAAAACAAAACAGTATAATTTTTCCCCAAATTATATTAAAAAGCTTCGGAGTCCGGACAGAGGACTTTCAATGTCCGGATCCAGACTGGAGTCCGCCAGTTATTGACCCCTGCTGTAGCGTGAACTTCTTACATTTTCCATAAATTTCACCAGAAAGCCAAAAATCTCTAACTTTTTGTGAGTAGGGTATGTACAGTTCAATGCAAATTGCTGACACCCAAGATGCGCGATCATTGTTTTGGGCTTCATGCACTCTCCCTCTGCAGAAGGGAAGACAATGCAATGTCACGTGCACAATGCGCTTTGTGACACCATGAATTTGGCTCCAGTCTTATTTTTATGAGAATTTTGTAAGAGTTTACACCATCAATTTGATTTTCTCTGGAGTGTGACCGTCACAGCACTGCCAAATGGAGATGAGGCTGTTAAAAACCCAGTCATGTGACCAGGCAGTGAAGCGCTGACATGACCCTGGTGACAGGGAGTTGCAGGGACATTTGCGACCAATGGGAAATTGGTTAAAAGTATGCTTTTTTTGTGATACCAACAGTAACAGCCTTCACCTTGTTTGTGAACAGGCCATAACAGTGACCATTTTGCACATTTATACCTTATAATGCAATATCTTTCACGGATACTCACTAATAGTGTGTGGAGCTGAGCAGCATGGTTGGTGAATAACCTGGGAGACTGTTGGCACAGTTGACACACCTGTGATATCTAGAAAGACATAACACAATTTAAAGCTCATTTAACTGTGTAAATTTAATGTAATACAGATTTTTTTTTAATTTTTTTTTTTTTAGGAATACTACCTGTTTTTATGTTGACACACACAAAACACCCCAAAACATAAGAATCAGCCATGGAAACAAAAGTAATATACCTCCTGTAATGCAGTGGCCTTGTGGCCTGTGACAAGTCGGCACATGATGATGTGCTCCAGCAGAATGACTTGGAAAGTAGAGAGGATGGGGCTGCAGTCCAACACTGAAACAAGAGAGAAAAAAATGCTTCAAAAATGTGAAATATAAATTCTACACACTTTTTATTTTCTGGTTTAAACAGCAAATCATGAAGCCAGCCAGAGTATATTATCAAAACTCACTTTTTAGTTTCTCTAGCTGCATAAGAGCCTTGTCTGTGTACTTCTGAGCTTTCTCCAGGTAACCTGCTTGCATGGAGTGCATGACTGTCACCTGTAAATTTTTAATTAAAAAAAAAATGCATCAAAGTTCACACTATAAACCATTTTCTTGGAAGCTTTCTGACCAAACAGGTCTCAGTTTCAACTAAATATATTCTAAAAGCCTTTATTGGAGGCATTCCCCAGTTTTACCCAAACTGAAAGTCAACTGTTATTACAATAACTTCAGCTGTGCTTATATTTTAAACAGCAGTCAATTAATGAGTAAAACAGGTACAACTGAAAAACTAAAGCATTATATTAAATTAATCACATATATAACCATGATAATATATGCACTTGGGGTGTGCCATATTGTATCGTCCACGATAATACCAGTATAAATTTTGATACTGGTGTAAAAATGAATATTGCAATATTTGGGGTCTGCTGCGTGAGGACGTCACACTGTTACAATGTGATGGAAGTTATGCGCTACCATAGAAACAACAAAACAAACATGGCACGAGAAGCTGCTGCTCCATCTGCATCCAGTTGAGTGGAAATATTTAAGTTTGAGTTTCTGTTTCAGACTACTGCCATGTTTAAAACAAACAAAAAAAGTGCAGTAATGGGGATAATCTGCCTGCATTTTTCCCGCATATCAACACTGCTGGAGTGGTGTTTATGTTCGACAATGTGCCGCTCGAAGTGTCTGTAGTTGTATTTTCATTCTGTTTTGGCTGCTTCACCTTGATTTTATTCAACCATCCAAAGAGGGGAGGAACCCCCCCCCCCCAAAAAAAACATCTGTTCAGTGCAACGAGAGCCAAAAAGCCCCAGGACAGGTCTGTGCAATGACCATTGCAATGACCATATTGGCCACCCCTAGTATGCACTTACACTACTCACAAAAAGTTAGGGATATTTGGCTTTCGGGTGAAATTTATGGTAAATGTTAAAAGTTCACGCTACAGTGATATTATATCATGAATGTAAGGCACTTAAGTAGAAGGATGCGATGGTGATTTCTTCATCCCAAACAATTTATTGAAAGAAAAGCCAACAACAGTGGTGGGTAAACCACAACAAAAAATGTCAATATCTCAATAACTTGTTATGTGCCCTTGAGCATCAATGGCTATGTTTACATGGACACAAGTAACCGGATTAAAAGCCTGATCGGAATAAAAATGCTTCATGTAAACACGCCAATCTGAATATTCTGACCCGATCACGCTCATTCGGATCAAAATTTCATTCCAATTGAGAGGGGTGGGTTATGCCGATTGTTAATTCGAATGGTGCGCATGAAAACACTTATTCCAAAGGTTGGGCAGAAAATATGTTTACTGCGTATGTCTGTACACCAGCCGCACGTTGACGTGACATATTTCCACCTTTGCAGCAGAGAGCGGAAAACATAGCGGGAGTAAAACAAAACTGGTCTGTATCGTCCTGCTGTCTCCCTTTGTTCGTCATATGCAGAAGTATGTACTTGTAGGTTCATTACGGAGACCAACAGAAGCAAAAGTACAGTCTGAATAACACAATACAGGTCCAGTTCGACACGAAGCAGGGCTTGCTAACACCGGAAGTTGCTTCTTCTTCTACTATTTTCGGAATGTCGAAATGTCAACGTGTGTATGTCAAAATGATTTATTCCATTCAAACGTGTGACACATGGAAACACACGTCCTAATCGGATCAGCTTTTTCAGGATCCATGTAAACAGTAAAATTCTGATCTGAATTGTAATCAGATTCAAGAAATTTTGCCCATGTAACCGTGGCCAATTACAGATTGACAATGACGTCTCATGCTGTTCACAAATCGACTTATTGTCTGCTAAGGCATGGCATTCCACTCTTCTTGAAGGGTGGCCCTCAGGTCATTGAGGTTGTGGGGTGCAGGGTTACAAGCCTCTACACGGCAACTCAGCTGATCCCATAGGTTTTCTGTGGGATTCAGGTCTGGAGAAAGTGCACGCCACTTCATTTGATGTACCCCAGTCTCCAGCAGCCGCTCCCCAATGATGCAACCTCGATGAACTGGAGCATTGTCGTCCATGAAAATGAAATTAGGCCTGTGTTGTTCATGCAGGGGCACAATGACTGGATTAATGATGCTACTCAGGTAGTATCGGCTTGTCACTGTACCATTCACAAGGTGTAGGGCAGTTCTGTATTGACTAGACACACCTGCCCAGACTGTAACACCATCACCAAAGACTCGCCTGGTGACAACAGTGGCTGATGCATAGCGCTCTCTTTGATGTCTCCAACATCACTGGCGGCCATCATTTCTGCTCAACGTGAATCGACTTATCAGAGAATAGCACTGAGGCCCACTGGTCCCTTGTCCAGCGTAAATGCTCCCTGGTCCATGCAAGACGATGACGCCTGTGCCTAGTGGTGTGGTCTGGTACCTTTGCAGTTCGTCGAGCACGCAGACCACGCTGATGTAAATATTTTCAAATGGTCTGACGTGACACTTGTGTGCCTCTCACCTCCCTTAAAATGTGCCTGAAGTTGAGCGGCATTCATCATCCGATTCCGCAGGGCACTGTTCACAATGAAGCGATCATCAGCGTGGAACGTGGCCAAAGGACGTCCACTTCTGTGGCTTTCTGTGACTCTTCCAGTCTCTCTGTATCTCTGTTGCAACCTGCTGATGACCCTCTGTGACAATCTAAGCTCAGTGGCCACCTCCCTCTGAGAACATCCTGTTTGAAGCCTCGCAATTGCAAGGTACTGATGATCAATTGTTAGGTGTCGTCTTGGTCTCATGATGTCAAAATGAACAGCATGATGAAGAGGACTGTTTAAATACCAATTCTAATTGAACCAGAAAATTTATTGGTCGATTCATGGATCAAACACCTGTTGTGAATTTTGCCATTAAGCACCTTGTTAGAGAACAGCAAGTTATGCAAAAAGTACTGAAACACTGAACAGTTGGAAATATGGATTCAAAAGGTTAGACAAAGTCAAATTAAGTTCTCCTGTAAAGGTTGTAGTGCATTTTAGGTTCACCCTGAAATTTCACCTGAAAGCCAAATATCCCTAACTTTTTGTGAGTAGTGTATATTCACTGTTAGTGAAATTCATGTTGTTGTCTAGAGACAACATTGGAGTAGGAGCTAATGTAATGTGGTCCACCTTAAAAAAAAATAATAAAAAAAATAAAAATAAAAAAATAGAGAGATAAGAGAGTTCTAAGAACTATTATAGCTCATGCTCTTATGGTGGGAATAGTTGAATAGTATTCACTGGATGCACTACAATAGGGCACTATAAATGTTATTAGGATGCGTTGATAGGGAGATGATCACCGTGGCTGCACGGTGGCGCAGTGGTTTAGCACTGTGGCAGCACAGTTTTACCCTCGGCCGGGGGATCGCGGGGATCATGAGATCGTGGGTTCGATCCCAGCCCCCGACCAACAGTGAGCTGTGTGGAGTTTGCATGTTCTCCCCGTGTTGCGCGGGTTTACTCCGGGATTTCTCCGGTTTCCTCCCGCACACCAAAAACATGTAGGTTTAGGGCGCTCGCGCACGCAGCGACCAGCAGCCGGTGGCTTGTCACCAGACTGCAAACCAAGTCTACCTACGGGTACAAATAAAAAAAAAAAAAAAAAAAAAAAAAAAAAGCACCAAGCCAACTGATGAAACTTTTATTAAAAACTTGGGACAATCTAATCAAAAGCTACCAATTAAAAGATGAAGTTAAACTGCTTGGATGGCCAGCATATGACCCAGACTTTAACACTGGGGTCACAGGATGGCAGATTTCAAGAATGGTCACATGCAGGAATCACCTCGATATGTAAAATTATCAAAGATGGGGAAATGTGTGATTTTCTTACTTTGTACGAAAAATATGGTCTTGAAAAACAAGACTTCTATGGGTACTTGCAAATGAGAGATTATTACTACGGGTTCAAATCCCGTTCTCCCCAGATATGCTGCCGTTGTGTCCCTGGGCAAGACACTTCACCCCAATTGCTCCTGGTGGGTCTGGAAGCGCCATGTTAGGCAGCATGCCACCATCAGTGTGTGAATGTGTGCGTGAATGGGTGGATAGCAGGATCTGTAAAGCGCTTTGGTCATCAAGAGATGAGAATAAAAGCGCTATATAAGTGAACGCCATTTACCATTTTACTATAAAAGAATCAGAGATTCTGCTAAAAAGGAGCTGTCGCAAATCATTCAAGTATTCATAGATGTATACAATTCTGGTAAGACCAAAAGATTGAACACTAGACTCTATCACAGTGTTATGTCTGAGTGAGGACAGTACTCTTTATATAAAACGCTGGGAGACAGAACTCAACATGGTTGCATCACAGGATGTATGGACTGCTGCCTGGAGGACCCAATCATCTTCTAACAGCTCTCGGACTTAGAGAGACTTTTGTTTGAAGAACCCGATTTCGTTTTTTTTTTTTTTTTTTCATTACCCCCAAACAGAATTCCAAACTGACTGGAGCTCTGTCAGCCTGCTGGAGAGAATGTGGAACATTATCAGCTGATCATGGACACATATTTTGGACCTGTACTGTGATTCAGCCTTTTTGGAGAGCGCTCTCTTTAATCAGCTCAAAAATATTAGGAACCAGTGTTAACTGTGATTTTACTCTCCTTTAACTTGGTTCTATTCCTGATGGTCTTGTGGTACAGACATATTTGTTGAAGGTTCTATTGGCAGCGGTCAAAAACTATCGCCAGGCGTTGGCTCCCAAAGATTCCCCCACCAGTCAATCCATTTATCAATATTGTAAAAACCTTATGCTCCCTGGAACAAATGACATACTTGCTGAGATTGCAAAAAGAATTGGATGAAGAGAGATGGGAAAAATGGTGCAATTATTTAGCCTGTGACGCTGGATAAAATTTGAGTCTTTTGTATTTGCTTAGTAACTGTTATATTGTGAAATTCATCCCTAGACCTCATGTTCTATTTTTTGTTCTCCTTATAAAACCTGCAAAATATTATAAATAAAAAGTAATTAGAAGTGGGAAAAAAAGAGTTCTAATAACTATTATAGCTCATGCTCTTATGGTGGGAATATACTATACAGTATTTTTGTAATGACTGAGAACCCAGTACCACACACAACCATGTGTGTACACGCAGGCTAAAAAAAGCACACCTATACTTTTATAATTAAATAATAGCATAAAGTCTGTTAAAATAACAGAGAAATATTCATCTGGTTTTCTTAGACAGTTACTCATTCAAATGGAAGAACTCCACCCTCTTCCAACTTCCAACTCCACCCTCTTTCAACAGTTGGTAGAGCAACCGCCCCACAGCTGGGAGGTTGTGGGTTCAAATCCCAGCCAGGTCATACCAAAGACCATATAAAAATGATACTTCCCTGCCTTCTAGCTTGGTGCTCAGCGTAACAGAATGGGGAAGGAGAAGTTGTTTGTGGCGGTTCCTTGCATGGCAGCGACCCATCTGATTCTACATGTGACAAGCATTGTAGATAAAAGAAACGTAATTTTGTTCTACCGTACAGAATTTGCTGTATGGACTGAATGACAACAGAGGCAGCTTGTTCTTCTTCTTCAACCTCAGTTCACGTGATTGGCCCTTACTCCATTTTCCAAGTTCACTGAGAGCAGCATAGTCACAGTTTAATTATTTTTCTGCTTGCAGGTTGTATCTAAATAAAAACAAGACCAATCGTCTCCTCTTGCAGTCCATGAAGGTAAAGACCAAGTATATCTGACTGGATAACCAAAAAGCTCAAGAGAAGGTGAATGACATAATGACATTGAGCAAAGTCAAAACAGTGACCTGATTAGCCAAGCAATGAGGAAACACCAGAAAGAAAAGACTGCAGCTAGGTGCTGAGCAAGGACTAGACTTTTTAAAGACAGAGGGAATTGTCTGATAGCAAAGTGATTGTGCCATTCTCTCCGATAAAAGGAAAAAATTATATCTAGGCAGGAAAACACCACACTGCAAAGACAAGTGTAGTACTGACAATAATCGGGGGCAACACAATGGACAAACACAGCAAACACTTCAACATTAATGAGTTACTTTGGGTAGTTTTAAGTACAGCTGTCTCACACAACTGCCACAATCTAAAATAACTGTCAGAAGAAGGGGTTGGACTGATTATATGTCATTAAATATTTCAATTTACATAGTATACACATGCATGTGGACGTACATGAGAAACCATGCATGATAATGGGCCATACTCAAGTATGGTATAGAGTGCTCACACTTGCCAGAAGAAGTGGACTTTGGGTTTAGTCATGAGACAAACTCTCTATTGTGAGTGGGCCCTAAGACATTCTGAAGCCAAGTGTAAACAACATGTTCAACCAATTATGACCAAAACCCACCAAAGCACAAGACACTTGGGGTTTTCACAATTTTCTGAAATTTTCAAAAGCTACAGGAAGAACAGTGCCCTTACCAAATACACAAGGACACACATGTGCTCTTTGGGAAGCCAGTGGAAAAGGTCAGCTGGGTTGCTGGGCAGAATCTCATCATCATGGAGGGTAGAGATGGTCTGGATGCACTGCTGCAGCTGCTTCAGACATGGCTTCACACTCTTGACCTGAGGAAAAAATATGAGCAACCAACTCTCCTTTAGCTGCTGGCTGCCTTTTTAATTACAAACATCCTTTCCACATCTCAAAAACAAATATTTCAGTCCATTGTCGTACTTTACTTTTCCCACATCTTAAACTGAAAACCTACCTGTCCAGCATCCAGGTAGTGTGTGACCTGTAGTACCAGGAAGAAGACCCTCAGAGACTCCTTCTGGATTGGATTTCCCTGCCAGTTTTCCACAATCGTTCCACACAGTGTGAGAAGAGGATGCACCTCCCCAAGCTTCCTTTCCATTAGCAGCAACTAGAAAACAGAAGGAATAAACACAATGAAAAAAAAAAAAAAAATCACTTCTTGCTGACTGTAAATAGTATAATTATTAAGTATGCTTATGTATATTGCAGCTGAGTCTAATTTTTGTACATACTCATACTGTAATAAAGTCTCATTCATTTGAAAACTGAATACTCACCATTCCTTTGCTAAGAAGAAACAATGCCCTAAAAAACAAATAAAAGTCAGTTTTGTATAGTAAACTTCCAAATACTTGAGAAGTTTGTGAACTCAGATCAATGCTGATAGTATATTAAAAGGTTTTCAAAACTGGAAAAAAAGAGAAAAAAAATTAAATCCAGCACAACTTATTCACCGTTTATCCCAGTAATGACATTTGTTTGAAAATGCACAATATATTAAAAATCTAAGGAAGATGACCATTTTAGAGACATAATGCACTTTTTTCCACATCTTGACAGTTTCCAGAGGTTTGAATAAAATGTCCCTGACGTCCTTTGTTCAAAATGCCTTCGGATTTAATTAATGCAGAACCATTCTGACACATCTTCTGCAGCCTTCATCAGAACTGCTTATTTCATTTCAGTGCATGTCTTTTTCAGTGCTCATGAGCCTTACAGCCCTGCCACTTTCGTCACTGCTGAGGTCAGTTGGTTGCTAACGTCCAACTCCAGTAGCAAATACAGCCTGAGCTAATGTAAAATTGTCTAAGAATGGATAATGAATCACTGGTTGAGAGGGGTTGATAGGATATAACGGGTTCCTGGAGTACAATAAGCACAAAAACAACCCTGAATTGGTGAATGGGCGACTGCTAGGAGCAGCTAACCACTTTTGACTCTGGCCAGAGTATAATAAACTATAGTAAAATAATACATAATGTCTAAAAATGACATGCATAATGAAGTGTGGCTAGATGAACAAGGAAGTCTATTGAGGAATGTAGAATATATAGAAAATAATAAGACCTAACAGCAAACCAATAGCTAAGCTAGCGCTAGGCAGCCTGACCTGTCAGCCTCTCCCTGCTGAGAAAAACTCAAAATGCAGAAGACAGACCAACTTCAACCGGCTAGCCAAGGTTATGCTACCAGTCCAATCTGCTGACTATCACGGTGAAAATATAACAAAACATGCCAGAATGACACTAGATATATTATCAACTGTGGATTGCTAGTTCAGGTGGGAAAAAGAGATCTCTAGTGGGGTGGCTGGTAGGAGCGGGCAATATGGCCTAAAAATGATATCATGATATTTCTGAGAATTTTCATGATAACATATTCTTTGCTATGTCACAGAATAGTTTTTTTTTTTTTTCTTTTAAATGTATAAAGGACAGTTTCACAGGCCAGCGTTATGTACCTTCAACAAATTCAGTACAAAGAAAACAAAAACTCATTTTTCCAGTTTATAAAAAGCACTTCAGAATGAGCTTCAAACATTTTTTTATTCTGTATCAAATGTTACCAGAAAATAAGATAAACCGCCACATCTTAAGTGCACTGAGGGGTGGACTGGGACAAAAACTGAGGCTGGGAATTTGACTTCATCCTCGGCTACCCTGTTACTGCAAACCAGAAACCACCACAATTTTAGCAGGCCAACATTTTAAAATAGCAGATATCAAACTACTTATAAATGTAATTATAACCTTTAGCCGGAAGGAAAATTATCAAGATCGTATTTTGATAGTCAATTGATCAACTAATCTTAATTTAAATTTGGTGCTGCTTTTGATTTCTTCACCCTTTTAGAATAAAAACACAAGGCATGTATAGTCAAGGTAATGTGTCACTATTAATATATGGTGCACTCAAGCACATCAATTGTCATGAGTTTTTCATTAAATTTAAAAAAAATGCTAATTTTTAGGTAAATAAGTTGCAATTTTGCATGAAAAAGGTCAAATTTGTCACAAAAAGTTCAATATTTATCAAAAATGTGTACCTTTATAAAAAAGATGTTAAAACAATGAAAAAAGAAAAATTTAGGAGAGAAAAGTCACAAGTAGATGACAGTAAGGTTAGTGCCGCATACAGTCTATAGTTTTGAAAATTATACAGATATTTCTTAAAACATCTGAATAGTCCTGAAAATGTTGCCTTCTGAATGCAAGATGGAGGTAATTTAAGTAAAGTTAATGCAATCTATTTATTACATTAGAGAATGTAAACCGTAAACTATAAGCTGCTACAACAATAACCACAAACACTCATTCACCACATTACTGCCAACTCATTTTTGTGCTCTGGGGCACCATGGGTTTTTTGGCCTTTTTAATAGATTAAATTCATTTAATCTAGTATGTTATTTCACTGGGTCAGGGAGAAGGTCTAAATAAAAACATCAAGGCAGTGGGTTTATTTAAAAGTATTTATATCTCATCATTTTTATCACACCGCATATATACTGGCTTACCTGCCTGCTCGTTCCCTAACTTCTGTTAGCAGAGACTGACTGCTGCATCGGACCTCCCGTCTCTCTCCCTTTTCCTCTCTCTTTCATGCTCAGTTTACCAGCATAAGTCTCCGTCGCACAAACGGCTCCTGATGCTTTTTGGCTCTCGTTACACTGAACGGATTTTTTTCCCCCCCTTTCGGGATGGCTGAATAAAATCGAGTTGAATGGAATCACAACAGAACAAAAATAAAACACTGGACATTTCAAACATCAACGCCACTCCAGGGTGAAGTGAAACTTTACCCTTTGGTGCTGACACGTGGAAAAAAAATGTGGGCAAATTATCCACATTGCTGCACCATCTTTTTTAATTAAACATGGCAGCAATCTAAAACAGCCTTACAACTAAATTACTCCCTCACAACTAGACGCAGACTCTCCAAACTCGGAGCGGCAGCTTCCTGTGCCATGTTTGTTTTGCAGTTTCCATAGTAACACGCAACTTCTGTCAGAAATGTAACGATGTGACGTGCTCACACAGCAAACCCAGAAAATCACGATATTCGTGTTTACGCCAGTATCAAAATTTATACTGGTAGCATTATTGTGAACAATATGATATGGCACAACCCAAGTAGCTGGAGTTTAAAGAAAATAAACACATGCTTGCCAAGTTAACTTTATAGTAGCACTGTTAGTGGATTGAGATGCTCTTGGGGATATTTCCACCCAGAGGATGCGTTAGCTAAATACTGCCAACCAGTGACAGGAAAAAAAAAAAAAAAAAAAAAAATCAGAAGGCTGTCATTTTGACAGATTACACTGAGGGTGATCAATTGTAACTTTCACTTGTAATTTACAAGTCTGCACTTTACAATGCATACTAAAGTAATTATCTAAAACCGTTTCGCCTTTGATTTTAGTACATTACGTTTACGTACACACATTTTAGTACATAGTACAGGGGTGGGAATCGCAAGGGACCTCACGATTTGATTCAGATTGCGATACTTGGGTCACGAGTCAATGATAATCATGATATCGAGTAGCGTGATACTGTAGTGGTTTGATTAAACCCCCACAACACACAGACAGAACACAGAGACAGTCAGCTCGCACTCCTGGGTTTTTTCCGCTGCATGCTGCGTTTACAGCCGTGAAGTTAAAGTGTTCATGCATCTTGTCCTTACTGTGCTTCTTCTGAGCATCTTACATATGTAGATGTGCTTTGATGTAAATCCCCACAGACAGACTGGTCAAACACAGCGCTTGGCTAGAGCAAATAACAGAACAGTGAAATGTGTATTAATGTCTACAGGCAGCCCCATTTCGTCTGGCTCACCTCTGTGATGTTAATGGTTGCCTTTCATGCAAATGTCTCATGCCTTCCTGTTATCTGTTTGATCAGACCAACTGCTGTGAATGCTTTGATGTATTGTTGTAGTTGGGTGTATATATACTGCATTGTAACCATGCTCTCATCCTCTCTCAACCTCTGCTGCAGGACACAGACTTTGTGTCCGCCTCCTCTCCTTCTCTGAGAGCCGTGGGCTCGCGCCGGGAGCGGAGCTTGTGACGGCGGTATGATAATAAAACTCTACTTAAAACCTCCAACAACGCCGCATTATTTCATGCCGCCGCAATACCATATATTTCAATTTTTTTTCACCTTATTCAACCTCAAATCATGTCTCATAGTAAAACTGTTCACATCCCTTTTTTTTTTTTTTTTTTTTATTTTGTATACTTTATTGATCCCCAGAGGGGAAATTGAGGGCATCCACCTGGATGGATGAAGCAGCCACGATACGGTGCTATCCCTTAACCATTCACACACACATTCACACCTAGGGCTACTTTAGAGTCTCCAATTAACCTAACCTGCATGTTTTTGGCCTGTGGGAGGAAACCGGAGAAATCCCAGAGTAAACCCATGCAGATACGGGGAGAACATGCAAACTCCACACAGATCACTGTTGGTCAGGGGCTGGGATTGAACCAGGGATCCCATGGCCAAGGGTGAGTTGCTGTGCTGGTGCAGTGCTAACCACTGCGCCACCGCGTATTCAGTCCAAACAGGCAACAACTGAACAATTTCACAGTAAATTAAATTAAATGGTAAATGGTGTTCACTTGTACAGCACTTTTTTACTCATCTCCGGATGACCAAAGCGCTTTACAGATCCTGCTATTCACCCAGTCACACACACATTCACACAGTGATGTGGTGGATGAAAAAACAAATGCTCTTAAATGTTCAACTGATACTAAAATATAGTCTTAAAATAAAATAATAATCAATGAAGTAATGGCGAGATGAAATCACATACCTGGGCTCCAGTGTTTTAATTAGGGATGAGCCGATCCGATCAGCCGTATCGGGCTCAATCCAGGCAAAATGGCTGGACCGGTATTGGTAAGGTATAAAACTAATTTTTAGTTTATACCTAGTTTTATACGCAGGTCCTTCCTACCTACGGCTGTCAGACTGTACAACCTATGCAGGGCTGCTCGCAGAGATAGCAAAAAGACGTGACAACCTAGTAGTATTGAATGCAAAAGATGCAATAGACTTACACAATGGTCCCCTCCGGTATACAACTAGGAAAATACCGGTCGCTATGGAGGGTGACAATATGTATGGGTACATAATCATACCATGCAGGATAACCAAGTAGACGGTTATGCTGTTTCATTCCATCTAGCTACAATGCTTCGCACTGTGTGTGTTTATATATTTATATATTTATTCCATCTAGCGACAATGCTCCGCACTGTGTGTTTATATATTTATACGTACATATGTATACTCGCTGCTCTTGTTTTTTTTTTTTTCTTGTCTTCTGATTGTTGCTCTGAGTGTTGCTATCCCTGTGCTGTTGCAATCCTGGAATTTCCCCACTGTGGGACTAATAAAGGCTTATCTTATCTCATCTTACCGATCCGATACATTAACCTCTTGCACTCTGGTCAATTTCCCTAAAAACGCCTAAAAATAACGTACCCAAAGTAAATCAAAAGCTGTTCATCAACCCTTTGCAGCATCTTCATGGGGTTGGTCTCATTTAAAAGAAAACACTTTTTTGGCAAAACAGTCATAATCTTTCTAAGTGCTCCTGCCACTGAGTAACAGTCATCTAAACATACTGAACTTGAAGAAAATAAATTTCGCCTGGGTGTTTTTTTGGATACAAATGCTTGCAAATAACACACAGCTTCAGATACTGGCTGGAAAATGCAACAGAAATGTAGAACCAAGTGTTATCCAGCTGAGGTCAAAATTTTGTAACAATACCACAAAAAATGAATATATTACACAGCCTTTTTCTTAGGTTGTTCCCAGGCGTTTTTGAACTGTGCCAAATGGCACAGTTTGGGAAAACGTCTAACTTTTGAATGATTCAATATAGAAGCTTCATCTTGGGCTCTAATGAAAGGTGAAGGGCTGTGTGTGTGTGTGTGTGTGTGTGTGGGGGGGGGGTTGTTTATTCATTCATGAATGAATGAATGAACAAACAAGCCCCCACACACAAAGAAGCATGCGACGTAAAAAATGTGTGGCTTTTTTTTTGTACAAGAAAAAATAACCTACAGTGCACTAAAAATTATACTAAAATATTTGTAATGTAGAAGATAACAACTCCCACCCCCCACCCCGCTACAGAGGACGAACATCGCCCATCGCTACATGACAGAAAGCGGTGACGGTGCACAGCGGTCTACTACGCACAGTTGGACTAAAATATCTGCAATCTGCTACAGAAGAGTAGCGGGGGGGGGGGGGGGGGGGGGGGGCGTTCGCAACATGACGGACGAGCGGTCCGGGTCCACAGTTGTAATTTACTGATCGGTCAAAAGTCATTTGGATTACAATTTTCAGGGATAAAGAATAATTTAGCTTATAACACTTACCTGTCCACAACAGCAGTGTAGCTGGCGAACTTCTCTTCCTCATTGTCAGACGAACATGACGCTGGTCCGCTTGTTACGGACTCGTGGTTCTGGTCATGCGACCCGGTCAAACCATAATTCCATTATTGCGGTTTTGCGCTTCCATGATTGCGGTTTTGGCGAACGATTTTTCAAAACAAATAAGAACAGTAATAAGAAAAAAAGACTGGCGAACACCTGTGTGTCACCCAGCCTTACACAAAACAGATTTTACGCAAGGGATGCACGCTTTCGAACTTCTGAGCTTCAATTGGCTGGCTGTATTCGCAGCCGTTGGTAGGCGGGTCCTTCTTGCTAGGTTTTCAGTCATTGGTTCTTCAAGGTTTCAGAAACCCAATTCAAGGCTCTTATTAGTCGAATGAGAGGTCAATCACATCTAAACCAATCAAAGCACTCCTTTGGCTTTCTGTTCGCGGCTGTGTCTGTAGTGGAAGAACGGAAATGCAGCTTTTTTTTTCAGTGCGCTCTAGGACGCAGCGCCCCCGTGCGCTCTAGGACGCAGAGACGTGTCCGCCCGCGGTACACCGGAGTGCAACAGGTTAACAATATTGAAATGAAGGTGCAATCATGTTCTCAGCCACCCTGTGCATGGCTTCTGTAAACAGAGGCAACAAGTGTCACGTGTCACTGGAGCCTGTGGGACTCGCCTTGGTATGTCTGCTGTGTTGTACCAGTATTTACAATGTTAACACCATCAACTTGATAAAACACTTGCAAAAGTATCAAGGTAAAGGAGTATGCCGAATTCTGTCAAGAAATGAGCAGAAGGAAGGAAGTGTGTCGTGCATCAGCAGCCACTGCTTTTCCAGCTCAGAGGCTGGAAGATGCTAAAACTGAAATGTAAACAAAAGAATGAAAATGAAAGTACAAACCACATGGGAGTGTGAAAAACAACAGAAACAAAGACATACCATGGGCTTTGGTAACAGAAACATAAACAGCAAATTATAACAGTGAACTGGAAGTAGAACTAGAACAACATGGCTACAGGAAATTGAACAGGTATGACTTCAAAATAAGAGCAAACCTAAAAACTAAGAATGAACACAGAATAATATAAGAAATACTATCAAATAAACCAAGGACCAGGAAAATACTTATGATAATAATAATGCAACAGATTTATATAGCGCTTTTTCATAGACATTCAAAGATGGTTTACAATGGATACATTATTCATTCACTCCACAGACAATGGTAGCGGTAAGCTACTATACTGTAGCCACAGCTACCCTGGGGCAGACTGACGAAAATGGGGCTGCCGATCTGCACCAACGGCCTCTCCAACCACTACTGAACAAAAATGACAAAAATATAACTTAAAGGGTTAGTTCCTTTATTTTCAGATCTACCGCATTTTTTAACCTCATGCATAAAGTGACACTTTGAATTTCATCTGAATGTTTACTTAAACTAGAAGTCCCAGAGAGGGGCCATTTGGCCTTTTTACCTAGAAAACCCACAAGAGGGCCAACTTCTGGGACTTCTATTAAGGCTTTGAGTGTGACTGTTGCTGAATTGCAACATAACCCCTAGTGGTCAAGAGTGGTAAATAGTTTTTGTCAAAAAAATAGTTCAGATTTCCAAGGCTATAACTTGAAAGTGGTAAGAGATAATGGCTTACTGTCAATTAGAAAGATGTAAAATATGATCCAAAGTTTCAGATAGGAGTGATTTTATCCATCTAATTTGCATAATGCCGCGGCAGCTATATTGAATTACATAACTCAGTCAAAAGCGGACTTTGGACATATTTACACAAAAAATGGTTCAGTCTTTTGACACCGTTTTTTGTACAGAGGTATGTTCTTATCTTCAAAGTATATGAACAAGAAATCAGTACAATGTTAAAAAAAAAAACGAAGAAATTCGTCACTTACCAGCGGCTAACAGGATCGCTCGCTGCCGTGGTTGGTGCGTTTTCATCCATCGTGGTCGTTATTTTACGTTCTGTCGGTCATTTATGCTCTCTACCACATCTAAGTTTTATGATTATCCCACATAAATTTCGCTTGTATCCCACGGCTATTTTCCGTGTACGAAGCCATCTAAGTGACGGTGCACGACGATGGACGGCAGCCATATTAGCTTTCTGGCCTAAAAGGATGAAAACAGGAAAAGGAAATGAGTTCTTCTTCTTTGGTGTATTACGTGTCATCCATTGAGTCCAATGCGTGTCTGCCACCTTCTGAAACTGGCAGATCAGTACAAATCCTCAGTGCAGCCGGAGATGTCAGTGAGATGACAGGCGCAGCGCCGTGCTCTGCCACTAGGGGCACGCAAAATCTCACACTCAAAGGGTTTATACTCAGCTTTAAAGTTTTGCATAAATTTCAGAATGCATGTTTACATCGTCCTGACCAGTGAAATGCTGCCAATGTTACAAAGTTTAAAATAAAAAAGCAGCAGTGTTACTAAACTGTCAGATTTGCAATATATTCTTTGACTTTTAGATTTATGTTTTTATATGTGTGCAAAATGCAACCAAAGTATGTTCTGTACTTTCATTGTTTTAAATAAGAGAGACAGTATTGGGTTTAGATTGGTATCGGCCGATACTCAAAATCACAGTATTGGTATTGGACTTGAAAAAGTGGTAGCGGCTCATCCCTTGTTTTAATATGTGCCAAAAAGCCTCCTTGCAAACTGAATGTGTCATATCCAGGTCGTTTGTCCCATCTTTGTTATTAAATCCAAAAAAGTCCAGACATTTAATTTAAACACTGATGCTACAATTCTCAGTTTTTTCCTCCAGCGTTGCTTGTAGACTGTGCTGCTCCCACCGCCATCTTAAATTGTACCAGAGCTGGGCTGCAGGTAAATCTCGCAAGACACCTTTGCAGCAATGACTTTGCGCCATCTAGTGGACTGAAAACTCAATTGATTAACTGATACCTACTGTAAATGTACACAGCAGTTTGAGTGTGCTTTTTTTAATTAAAAGATTGATCCATGCGTTTATGGATCGGTGCTTTGTCACATGTGCCAAGTATTGTAATTCATCACTGAATTGATCTTTGTTCCCACCCCTAATTATTAGATCTTTATGACAGCTCACTTGTCTCCTTCTCTACGCAGGGACACAGCCTCTACTCCAGCCACACACAAAAAAAAGTCAAAGCAGCCGAGTGTGAAAACTGTCTGTATTTTAAACAAACAGTTGTGATGTTGTTGATACATCATAACTGGAGCCTAATCAAAACCTCTTGTTTAGTTTGTTTAGTGAGACCTTACTGAAGGTACTGAGACCTTTAAAAGAGGAATCACTTGAGACTTCAGCAGAAACCTTACTCTAAAGAGTTTCATAGTCTAGCCCCTTTATGATTACATTAAGATGTCTGGCGCATCCATTAAAATGCAATAAACAGAGGACAGATTTACCTGGTATATTCTGAGCCCACCACCCTGGCATACTCAGCTCCAACCCCTAGTAGGTCACATGCTGACACCAAGTCTTTCTCCAGTGTATGAAGTTGCTGAAAGAGAGAATGTCTGTAAGCAACTGAGCCTTTCATTTTTATTTTATTTTTCAGTTTCTTGACTATCAAAAATGACAATACAAGGAAAGAGAATTCTGAGCAAACACACAATCAGAATCACAATCATATTTACAAACTAATTTCTGTACCATCACTGCATGTAAAATGTGAGGGGAAAAGGTGACAGAAATGCACTTATACACACCGCCAACTGGAACAACAATCTGCAGTGCCAATATGGAGTTTGTTGTGAAATCTGGATGGCTTTGCGCAGCAGAGGTTTTGCAGAGTCCACCAAATTCTGAAAATGTATAAGCATGATCTACAGTTAGCACTCATATAATGATGATAATAATAATAACAACAGACTTCTGCGATAGGCACACAGTTTAATGTCTTAATACAGACGCGAGTAGTTGCTTATAACTCATCTTGTACTACACATCTAACACTACTGACTTACCTGTTGACAGAAGAGTTCTGACAAAATACTGGCGGCTTCAAATTTGACATCTTCAAACTGAGGGACCTGCTGCGATATGAACCACTGCCAAACAAAACACACAAGATATCAGTAGGTTTTGTTTGCCATCACTTCATCGAATAACCCCAAGCATTAGCTTACTGGGGTAACATTTGCAAAAGCCGCTAACTCGGAGCGAATATCTACTAACAAACAACTGACAAAAGCAAACACAAAAACTCTGAAATGTAACCCTTAAGCAACAACAAACTTCCTGGTAGAACAGCTACAACAAAACTTCCGTCATTCACAATTTTTCTCCGCTTGCGGCCTACACTAGTCCCGGTCTTCGCAGCATCCCCGCTCTTTCCTACATCAAACGCCCGCTCACCGCTTTCTCCAGGTGGCTGCGGGCCAACTCGCTATTCTTGGTGTGATGGTAGAGCACCGAGCCAAGCTGAAGGTGCGTTCGAGCCTCAATTCTCTGCGGGGGCTTGAACTGGAACACAGCCTGTAGACAGTGTACGCAGAGACGGATTTTTGGCGGACTGGAGGTTCGAAAATGCTCCGCAAAGCCGAGAAGGGCGAGGTACCAGCGCTCGGGAGCCTCTACGTTTGACGCCATTTTCCCAGACAACAACAAGTTTTTCAGCGCTGTGGCTTGGCGAGACTGGTGGGTTGCCAGGTTCACTGATGGAAAAACGCAAGACCTTGGCCCATTGTTTGTTAACCCAAAACCTTAGTGCTATTTTGGCCTGTGCTTCTAAAGAAAATTATAAAATGATACACGATAGAAAGCATGGATGATGTACAGTAGGTCTACATTGAAATCCTTATATCTTATAATATATTGCTTTAGGAGTGAATCTTCTCTTCTTCTGTTTTCCTCATTTTATTTTAATGACATATACAGGAATTTTGTTTTATATTTATTATCAATAGTTTTCTTTTTCTACATCTTGTATGATAACACAAAATATGTAAACCATGCTGTTTTGGTAGTAAAACCTGCTGGACAAGAAAATTTCTTCAATATAAAGAAATTTAAAAAGTTAATCATAACAGTTAATTGTGTTTCTGTTTGGAATTATGTAATTGTGGTTTTCTAAAAATTTGCAGCTATTGAATCAAATTGTAACAGATCAGAAGAAATACATTTATTGCAAATTAAAATCACATTAAATGAAAATGCATAGTCAGTGTTATGCAACTATATTTGTTAACAAGAACAAGACAAAAAACAGGCGCTGACAGGACTAATTAATAATCAAACAGCAGGCTGGTCAGTAGAAAAGGAGGGTAATACATATTGAAGTAGTACTAGATTATTGCTGAGCTTTGAAGCTTAAATTACACAAATGCAAACTATAATTTGGAGGATTTTGTTCCAGTAATATCAAAACACATTTGCCTTCTTCAGCTGTACCATGAATAGTGATTTAAGAATCAGTTAATTTTCATATAACAAATACAGGTAAATGGAAAAACCTAAGAAATATGAAAACAATGACTGCATCAGTTTTTTGTAACTTGATTGAAAATATTTTGGCATTATTATTATTAATAACTTGTTTATTTATTTATTTGATTTTTTTCTCCCAGTGACCAAGTTAGAGAGGTTACATCGAACTCTGTGGTGCTGATTTTCATTTTACGCAGGTGACTTTAAAAAAAGAGTTTGATTTTAACAATGTAAAAGTGAACCTAAAGTAAATGTCCAAGTGCGTATTAAAAATCCTAAACAATTTGGCAACCGAGTGCTTCTGCTCATCCCGCGAGATTTTTGCCACCAATAGCGGGATTAGCTCTTGGGTATTGTAGTCCAAAATATGAGCCGTCCCAGTTTCTGTTAAAAGCCAAAACAATGTTGTGCGCAGAAGCAGGGTCACACATCTCATCATAGACGTCCTCAGTAAGCAAAGTGCTCTGTCTCAGCGTTGTCTGACACGCGTTCTTTCGCCACACCGTTATCTTTACAAACGTCAACAGCAGCGAGAAGAAAGAAAGAAAGAGGAGGAGGAGACGCGCAGAAACAGCCCGAATCGTGTTCTGGGGAAGTTACCAGACTGTCCAGCCTCAACGGGGCAAAAGCAGAAATGCGCGCATGACGCTGCCGCACGAGACCGACGAAGATTTGTAAACACCGAGCTCTTTCTGACACACAGGTAACACGCGCTTTGCGGATGTTAATCGATGCATAACGTGACTTTTCCGCAGATGCGACGCACAACGCTAAACATCGCTAAAGTGTGGATAAAGAGTCGCAGCTTGTTTTTGCTTGAGGCGGGGGGGTCACCAGGTTATCGGCGCTGGTTATCGTGGTAGCGTGTTTGGCCCCGCGCTGCAGAATAAGGGTGGACGGACCTGCTGGAACGTCTGTTTACTAGCCACGCTGTTTGTGTGGACTAGAAGGAACACGGGCGTGCGTGTGATCACGTACCCGCGCGTCCCGGTACACGGGGGAGGAGCAGCACCGCACAAGGGACTGTGGCTTTGTTTTTTTTTTTATCAGCAAAACATTCAGTTGTTCTACTGTCCACATTCTGCCCGTCTGCAGGGGTTCCCTCCTGCAAGCGCCGAGGGACCGACAGCCTGAAGGAACTCGGGAAAGGAACCCATGGCCCAGCACCGTCTGCCGGTGTCCCAGGGAGCTGTGCTGGCCCTACCAGCAACCAGCCAAGCAAAGGTGAAAATTATCGTCGTTTCTGCTGACATACTATATTGCACGTTAGTGTGATTCAGCACCTGTTCACGCTTTGATCCGTTTCACACATCTTGGTTTTGGATTTTTACTATGTTAAGGAGTGAATCAGAATTTAGGGTTTTGGGGGCCAATTTCCCATGAAGGATTCCTGTGTTTTTGCACATGTTGGGACTCTAAAACTGGTCTGATGCTATTGTGTGAGCTCGTGCAGCAGAGCCTGTCATGCATTGAAAGGCCGTGCCCGGACTGACCCGTGTAGTGCCAGCCGGTCCAAAGCTGGCCTTGCTCTACAAAGCAGCGCTCCAGAAAAGAGTGAATGGGCAGAATCTCTGTTTTGGAGTTCCTGATCTTGGGGACAGTGCAAAATATTGCTTTTAAGATGCACGTTCTATTTTGGTCGCATTCAGATGTGTTTGTTTTTATGGAGTGCACCGCCCCCCCCAGAGAGCGAGGGAGAAGAAGAAGAAAAAGAAAAAAAAGTTTGGTACAGTCATTGGAACATTGTAATAGAAATTTTATTTTGACTAATTAAATAAGTTCATTTATTATAAATCAAATGACAATATTTCTTTTTCATTCATTCATTCATCTTCTTCCGCTTAATCCTTTTTGGGTCGCGGGGGGGCTGGAGCCCATCCCAGCATCTTTGGGCGAGAGGCAGGGTACACTCTGGACAGATCACCAGTCCATCGCAGGGCCAACACAGAGAGACAGACAACCATTCACTCTCACAGTCATACCTAAGGACAATTTAGAATCCCCAGTTTGATGCCAGTTGACCTAACTTACATGTTTTTGGCATATGGGAGGAAACCGGAGAAATCCCGGAGTAAACCCACGCTGACATGGGGAGAACATGCAAACTCCACACAGATCACTGTTGGTCGGGGGCTGGGATTGAGCCCAGGATCCCCCGGCCAAGGGTGAGTTGCTGTGCTGCCGCAGTGCTAACCACTCCACCACTGCGCCGCCCCCTTAACTTAACTTAATATTTCTTCTTAGATCATTTTTTGTCAATTGCTTAAAGGTGAACTAGAGAATATTTTAATGAAAACAAATGTTTTTAATAATACATTAACAAAATATTTGGAAAGGTGCAGAATTAAACTCTTCATAGTATTGGAAGAAATACATTGATGAAAAAATATTAATTTTTTTTTTTACAGGTCAAAAGTAGTCATATTTAGTATATCTGAGCACTTGGATGAGAGACTGCGGTGACCGCTAATGTAGATATATAAACACTAGATCGGATATGGTTAACATTTTCATGGCAAACACAGGCGGCATATTCTGTAGGTAATTATAATAGTTGACAGCACCTGCAGCATTGTGATAACTGGATACATGAACAGTTGTTTGTTGTACTTATTCTAATCATATTAGTAAGCTGTGTATATGGAATATCACTACTCTGGCGGATAGCCACGTCCTATCTAGTGTTTATATATATCTATTGCCAGGAATGAAGTCACAGCTGGCCACAGCCAATAGCATAAAGGTCTGTTCAGAGTCCCTGAAAAAAAGAAAAATGCACGCGTTCTTTAGACTGCACTCCCATACACAGCACTATTCAGAGGAGTTTTTGAGGCACTGCAGCTGCGTTTCTAGCATGTGCATTGAATATAATCTGAAGTTCACATGCCCGTACTGTCGGTGGCAGCCAAGAGCCACCAAACTGATTTGAGCAGCTGCAACCCAAACTGTAAAGAAGAGAACGGTAGCAGATGTTTAGAAAATGGTGGAGGGAATGGAGGTACATGAATACGATGACAATCAAGACGAACAAGCGCTTTTGCTGTTATTGTTTTTAGCAGCAAAGTGAACAAATGTCCGTCCTTTTGCCCGTCTGTTTTCTTCCTCTGCCGCTAAACAGCAAAAGCTCCTGTTTGTCGTGATTGTCATTGTATTCACGTACCTCCATCGCTTCTGCCATTTAAAACGTCTGCCACCATGCTCTTCTTTCGTTTGGATTGCAGCTGTTCAAATCAGGTTGGTGGCTCTTGGCTGCCACTGACAGTACGGGAATGTGAACTGCAGATTGTTTTCACTGCGCATGCATGTACTGCAAAACCACTGGATGGATTTGGATGGGATTTTTACCAGAGGTGGTCCTTGGGCTGAAGAGGCACCCGTAACATTTTGGTGATGCTCCCAGAACGCATACCTCTGCCAAGGCTGTGGCACTGAGGCATCAGCACCTTGGTGCTTTCATTTAGCGTGCATTGCTCATACACTATGCTGTAATATGAATGATCAACAATAGAGTAAATGATAAAAATCCAAAGCCAACTCCAGCATGTCCTGGTTCAAATTGTGAAACTTATTTGTTTTTCATGTCAACAGTTTTTATCAGTAGGTGGGATGTGTTTATTGGGTTCAACTGTCATTTGTGTGTGCACACAAATAGGTCTTCAGTGAGGCACATTTCACTGTTATCTTTTGTATTTCTGTCATAATGGTTGAGTCGCTGTTGCTGAAAATGCAGATTTGAGCTCCTCTGTTACCTGACTGATAGACTTTTTTTTGGGGGGGGGTGTTGAGCTGATAAGCATATGCCATTTGGGTTACTGATTGTGTGGCTCACATATCTTTTGTTCTCCTCATTCTAAATAAAAGTCAGTGTAATGTTATGATGATGTGTTAATATCTGCATAAACTGACCAAATATCTCCAAACAGGACTTCAGGCCCGCTCTGACTGCCCTGGACTCGCTGCTGTGTGGAGCGTTTGCTGGTGCGGTCGCCAAAACTGTCATTGCACCTTTGGATCGAACAAAAATCATTTTCCAAGGCAAGCGCATAAAGCTCCCTGCAAACATGTACACAGGAAATGGGGCACATGCTAGCGAGTGTTGTTTTGTCTTTTGTCACGTAAGGAATGCCAAGACATTGTTTTTCTGTCTGCGCCAAAGTTTTCATTCAGTGTTCCCGACTAACTGCTAATCCTCTTAGTTTAGTCTGCATGAGCGTGTTATTTAACCCACCGGCTCACCGTGTGTCTCATGTTGTTTCAGTGTCTTCAAACAGATTCTCAGCTAAGGTGAGTTGCATCTGCCTGCCTGAAAGCAAATCATATTCTATTCCAGACTGACACACTTTAAAAGGAAGCTGCAAATGTTTTTTTTTTTCCTTTCATATGAATATTTAATTGCTCTCTCTATTTTAAAACATTACTTGAATACACAAATTCATTGGTTTATTAATTTATGAAGGAAAAACAAATATGAATCTAAAAGCTTACCCCTGTGTTACTGTATATGCCCTCATTCACACTCTTAAACATGCAGTGTTGTTGTACATTTGATTATGTAACAAAAACTGTACCGAACATGCTGAACTAGATGATAAGCTGCTCGCCATGACGTGCGTCTCCCTCTGTTCCTGCCTCAGGAGGCCTTCAGGTTCATCCGCTGTACGTACCTGAAGAATGGGCTGCTCAGTCTCTGGAGGGGGAACTCTGCCACCATGGTGAGGGTCATGCCCTACGCCGCCATCCAGTTCTACTCACACGACCAATACAAAAAGCTGCTGGGCAGCTGCTATGGCTTCCAGGGCAAGTAAGTGAAAATTTTGCATTTGCACGTTTGCAGGGATGTACCACCTCATTTTGGGTCCTGAGTGCAGCAGTGGGTACAGTTCCTAACCACTTACAAGTAAAATTTTCATTAATGGGGCAAAACTTGAAAATTTCTGAGAAAAGTTGCAAATTTTGGTGGAAAATGCAAATCTCTAAGGAGGGCAAAATGCAAATTTACAGGAAAAATGTAGATTTGCAAGGAAAAAAAATCAGATATTGAGGAAAGTAGTGGCCACCCTGAAAAAAGTTGCAAAATTACTAGTTGAAGGTTGCAAATTTATAAGAAAAAGCCATAATTTTATGAGAAAAAGGTTACTAAATTACCTAAAAACTAATAAATAATAATAAGCAAAATATTAATTAAAGGGAGAACATTGCAAATTTGCAGGAAAATTTGTACATTTTTGAGCAATACAATACAATCTCTAAGAACAAAGTTGCAAATTTCTGAGGAAGAAAACTAGATTTGCAGGAAAAAAGGTCATACTGAGAAAAGTAGTTGCAACTCTGTTTGACACGTTGCAAAATTACTAGCTGAAGGTTTCAAATTTAAAAGAAAAAAATGTCACAACTGTATGAGGAAAAAAAATTACTAAATTACCTTATAAGCACTTGATGCTTACAAATAAAATCTCAGTTAATGGCATAATGTTGCAAATCTACAGGAAAAAGTTGCAATTTTTGGAGCCAAAGAATGCACATCTCTAAGAAGAAAGTTGCAAATCTGTGAGAAAACAGTTGCAGATTTCACGGGGAAAAAAACCCCTGCAAATCTCTAAGGAAAGAAAAATGTAAATTTACAAGGGAAAAATTGTAGAGTTGAAAGAGAAGATTGTAATACTGAGAAAAGTAGTTGCAAATCTGTTTGGAAAAACTGCACATTTTCTAGCTGAAGGTTGCAAATTTAACAGGAAAAAAAATGTCACAACTATATGTGTAGCTAAAAAGTATTTGTGACACAAAGTCCAAGTTAATGGGACAAAAGTTGCAGTTATACAGGAAAAAGTTACACATTTCTGACAAAAAGAATACAAATCATTAACAGAAAGTTTCAAATTAATGAGAAACGTGTCAAATTCCATCCATCCATCTTCTTCGGGGGTGGGGTGGGGGGTGGAGCCCATTCCAGCATCTTTGGGCGAGAGGCAAGTGTCAAATTTACAAGATAAAATTTGCTAATTTATGAAAAAACATTAGAGAGAAAATGTTCCAAAATTGCCAAAAAAAAAAAAGGGTGCAAATTTACGAGAGAAAATTGCACATCTCTAAGAAAAAAAAGCAGCTGACGAATGAGGCAAATGTTGGAAAAGTACCAAGAAAAAGCTGCAAACAACCTGTTACTAATGCTGGCAGACCAGTTTATTCTTATAACTCGGCTGTTTTACTTTGACTTTCCAAACTTTTTTTTTTACAAAAATGTTACATTCCTCTCGTCAAATGGGCCCTCCTCCACTGAGGGGCTTGTTCAGTGAGTTCCACCATTACCCCAGTCTGGTTCTGTGCTTGTTTGGCAACCACTGGAATAACAGGCACGAGTGGATTGTTTTTCTCGAAGCATCAAGCTGTTATGATGTACGAGGTCAAAAGGTGACATTTGAGTTCCAAAGTTCGGCCTCTGAAAGCCTGGCTAATGTGTCATCACCGTGTTGGCTTCCTCACAGAATGTCTCGTTTGTTTTAGAGCTCTTCCTCCCTTCCCACGTTTCCTGGCTGGTTCTCTGGCTGGCGCCACTGCTGCGATGCTTACCTACCCTTTGGACATGGTGCGAGCTCGGATGGCTGTCACCGCCAGAGAAATGTAAGTGCCCGTAACCCTGGTTCACATGCAGCTCTGCAGGCGAATTGCAGCCACCGACACCTGATGCGGGCCAGGTCCATGAGGGAGAACGTTCACTGCTATGCATTTCAGTTCCTCACAGGTCACGATGGGAACATTCGTGTTTAATTTCAAATTGTGTGATCCACCACTGACCAGTATACACAGTTTGCACGTTTGTAGCAGCCACCTCAGTGATGAATAAAGACAGTATAAACAAGTGCAAAATGTCAGTTGTCAAAGTAAATTAGCATTTTCTAAAGGCTACGTTCACATTACAAGCTGCATTGTTCTAGTCAGATTTTTTTTTTTGTCAGATGGGGTTTGCCTGTCGTGACAGTTAATTTGTAATTACAGGTGACTTTTAGCCTTCTCAAATATACTGTATATGACCTCTGAAATCACACACATGTGCACATCATTAATAGTAACGTCAAAGCCCACTTGTTCACTTTAACCAGAGAAAGTAGATGCATTTTTATCCCCTGCTCGTCTTCAAAGGGGGATTATGTCATGAGGCGGTCCATCCATCCATCCGTTCGTTCGTCTGTCCCACTTTTGTGAAATCAACTCCTCCTACACTTTTGTTCCAACTGTTTTGAAAATTGATACCAGGGTTTGATATACACTGATGATGCACATATTGCAGTTTGGTGCCGATCGGATGATTTTTCCAGGAGTTTGGGGGCAAAAGGTTAAAAATGTCAAGGTTGGCATTTCCTATACCTTATTACTATAGACTGAGTAAAGCTAGGGTCACCAAACTTGGTACACAGGTTCACCCTAAGACCCTGATCTCTCACTATGGGTTTGTGTGTGTGTGTGTGTGTGTGTGGGGGGGGGGGGGGGGGTCAGAGGTCAAGGTTAGCATTCCCTATGCCCTATACTACACAACGAGTAAAGCTAGGGTTACCAAATTTGGTACACAGGTTCACCTTGAGACCCTGAACTGTGACTATAAGTTTGGGATCACAAGGCCAAAGGTCAAGGTCAAAATGCCATATAAACTTCAAAATCTTCAAAGAAAACAGAGGCAGGTGATTTTGCACTCATCTCAGAGTGGTTTTGTTAGTAGTGCTATCAAAGAGCATAATAACGAGTTAACGCACCACCTTGTTTGACGCCGCTATTTTTTGATGAACGCGTATCCAAACATGTCTTTTTGGCCCCGATGGCTTTCTATGCTTAAGGCCTTCCACCCACGCAGCAGTTAGGGAATTCAGGGAGCAATGCAGCATGCCTCGAACAGCAAACTGGGGAAAAAAAAGCCTTCATGAGTCAAAGAAATGGAAAAGAAAAGGCCATTTTGAATGGCAAGTTCAGCTTTATATTTACTTTATAACAGATGGACAATGTGTGATTGAAGTGCGATAAATGAAGAGTTAACTATGAAAATCATGTGCTTGATCATGATTAAAAACATTTTTTGACTTGCATCACTAATTATTAGTAAATATATGTTTGGGATTTTGCTCTGGATTGCGAGCAGTTAGTCTGCTGTGTGTGACGAGATCCAGAAGAAGAATGGAGACCAGATGGAACTGTTGAGAGCAGTTTTAGTAGTGGCTTCTACCACTGATGCTAACTATGTAACTAAACTAACTTAACCTAGGACCACATACGAAAGTGGCTCAGATTTAGATCAGATTTGCTGGCTCAGACAGTAGTAAAATAATCCCATCTGTGTCACACTGGAGTAAAAAAAAAAAATCAGATTTAAGTCACTTCAGGCTGGTCATATGAACATAACCCCAAAATGGCTTGTGCATCTCTTAATCTTGTCTTATTGAATTTACATACTCACATACACATTGGGGAAATTAAGTATTGGGCACGTCAACATTTTTCTCATTAAACATATTTCTGATGGAGCTGTTGACCTGAGATTTTCACCAGATATCAGTAACAACCCAAGTAGTCCATACAGACAAAGAAATCAAGGCAACTGTGTTCACAAAACAAGTTATATTTAATAAAGTGGAATGACACAGGAAATAAGTATTGAACACATGAAGAAAAAGAGGTGCAAAAAGGCATAGAAAGCCAAGAAACCAGCTGAAATCTATCAGAGTTTAGGAAGCCATCCCATCCCCCATCAGTGCAAATTAATTTCAGCTGGTTAAGTCCTGACTGATAGCCTTTAAGAGGTCTGTGAATATCAGATTGTCACACCACAAAGAACTCATGATGGGTAGAGGCAAAGACCTCTCTGTAGCCCTTCACAACCTTATTGTTGCAAAATATAACGATGGCATTGGTTACAGGTGCCTCTCTAAACTGCTGAATGTTCCAGTGAGCACAGTTGGAGCCATCATTTGGAAGTGGAAAGAACATCATTTTACCATAAACTGGCCATGACCAGGAGATTCTCGCAAGATTTCTGACCGAGGAGTCAGAAGAATTATCAGAAGAGTTATCCAAGAGCGAAAGCCCACTCATGGAGAGCTCCAGAAAGACCTGGAGTTAGCAGGTACTGCTGTTTCAAAGAAAACGATAAGTAATGCACTCAACTGACATGGGCTCTACGTATGTCCGCTTACCTCACAAGACTCCATTGCTGAAGAAGAAGCATGTTGAAGCTCGTTTAAAGTTTGCTGCACAACATTTGGGCAAGCCAGTAAAATACTGGGAGAATATAGTCTGGTCAGATGAGACCAAAATTGAACTTTTTGGATGCCACCACACATGGCATGTTTGGAGGAGAAATGGCATTGCACATCCCATCATGGTGTGGCGGTGTTTTTCGGCACATGGTACTGGCAGACTTCATATAATTGAAGGAAAGATGAATGGACAAATGTACAGAGACATCCTTGATAAGAACCTGCTGCCATCTGCCAAGATGCTGAAAATGAAACGAGGGTGGACATTTCAACAAGACGATGATCCCAAACACACAGCCAAGGAAACTCTCAACTGGTTCCAGAGAAGGAAAATAAAGCTGCTAGAATGGCCCAGTCAGTCACCTGACCTGAATCCAATTGAAAATCTATGGAACGAACTGGAGATCAGAGTTCATAGAAGACACCCATGGAACCTTCAAGATTTGAAGACGGTTTGTGTGGAAGAATGGGCTAAAATCACTCCTGAGCAATGCCTGCATCTAGTTTCTCCTTACAAGAGGTGTCTGGAAGCTGTTATTACCAACAAAGGCTTTTCTAATAATATTAAATGAATTTCACCAAGTGTGTTCAATACTTATTCCCTGTGTCATTCCACTTTTTTAAATATAACTTGTTTTGTGAACACAGTTGCCTTGATTTATTTGTATGTATGAATTACTTGGGATGTTACTGATATCTGGTGAAAATCTCAGGTCAATGGCTCCATCAGAAATATGTTTAATGAGAAAAATGTTGACGTGCTCAATACATATTTCCCTGCTGTATAAACGTCATGAATGTCAGACACCTCTGCATCAGTGCAAGTGTGCATGAATGGCTCCATTTCTCTTTTTATTGTGAAGTGTTGAAATGGTTGTCGGTTATTGCAGTTCCTGAAAGTTTTAAACAAAATCTGACTTGGTTTATGATGGTAATTAGCAACAATAAATATCTTGACTGCAATGCTTTTTCCTCCCACAGGTACAGTAATATCATGCACGTCTTTGTGCGCATCTCACAAGAGGAAGGCGTGAAGACGCTTTACAGAGGCTTCACTCCGACTATCCTGGGCGTCATCCCGTACGCGGGAATCACATTCTTCACTTACGAGACGCTCAAAAAACTGCATGCAGGTACAGATATTTAAGGCTTAATTTTTCTTTTACTTAAAGAAGTATGATTCAAAGGTTAGGAAGGAGAAATGCAATTTTATTTATTTATTTAGTTGCAAATTGGCACACAAACTTATTTTCTATTGGCTTTTTATTGGACGCATGAAAATCCATAAAATGCATTTTTCTCCATGACTATATTTTGAAAGTAACTGAGTTTTTTCCGTCATTGAGCAAAGTCTAATTGTAGTTTAATAAGTAATTACTATGCTCATGTATTTTCTCATTCCCACATTGATTTGAGTTCCTGGTTGCAGGATTTCTCATCAGAAAACTTTGTGTAGCCCAGAGGTTGTGCTAGACTTTTTTTGTTATCAGACAGGGTTGTAAAAATTCTGTCAGAATCTATTATTACCTGTCATTTTAATTGATTTTAATTAGATCACCCTCAGTTTAAGGACAGACGGCTTTCAGATGTTTCTGTCACTGCTGATAAAAACAATCTGTCAATGAAAGACAATTTTCACTTAGCGCAATCTCTTTATCCTATATTTTGTGGGTTTTTTTTAGCTCGTTCTGGCTCATCCCATCCATCCATCCATCCATCCATCCATCCATCCATCCATCCATCCATCCATCCACATTTCACAAGAATCTCTACTCCTCCTAGATAGTTTCCCCAATGCTCACCAAACTCACACACAGTGATCCTCAGGTGGGTCTCCATCGAGGTTGTACCTTTGGTCAGGGTGTAGGTTAAAGGTCACAAGCTATATCTACATGTCATTTCAATGTTCAGTAGGCGAGATGAGAGCGCGAGAGAGGAGAGACAGACTCTTCATGACCTTGGGGCTCATCATTTATCAGGCCAGAAGGAGCTACTGCATCATTCACAGTCTCATTTCCCTACATGTTAGGCAATAAAATAGTTTAGATATAGTCTGTATTATTTTATGGGTGTATGTTGCGTCGTCCCTACAGCTCAACTTATTTAAGTATTTTCCCACAGCTGTGTCTGTGTCTCACACAGGAGTGTGTTTTTGGGTTCTGAATGAAATGGTGTATGACCCACCCCCCCCAATCATTGTCATTTTCAATGAGGGCCTTTTCTTTCTTTCTTTTTTTAATCAAAAATCCTGCTTTCATTAGCAAAGTGCCATTCTTTAAGATTTATTAAGGTCTATTTTGAAGGACTATGTTTTTATACAAAATTTGCAGAAACTAAACAGCAACAAAGTGAATTTAAATATCCAGGATTAGTCAAGAATGCAGTTATGCATATTACCTGTTGGAGCATGCTTTGAGGTCAAAAGCCACTGGCATGTCTTCTTGTTGTCTGAATCATGTTTGTGCAAGCTGGCTTTCAGTTGAGGAGACTACCAGGCTGCTCGGTCTGTGTTGCCTGTAACTCCAGTTTGATGCTTGGTTTCAGACATTTAACTTGTTTTCTTTTCTTTTTTCCCTGAACACAGAGAAGACGAAGCGATCTCACCCTTACCCTTATGAGCGATTGGCCTTTGGTGCCTGTGCTGGCCTAATCGGACAGTCGGCTTCGTACCCCCTGGACGTGGTACGTCGCCGCATGCAGACAGCCGGCGTCACAGGCTCGTGCTACTGCACGATTCTGGGGACCATGCGTGAGATCGTAACTGGGGAGGGCGTAGTTCGTGGACTGTACAAAGGCCTGAGCATGAACTGGGTTAAAGGGCCCGTTGCAGTGGGGGTTAGCTTCACCACATTCGACATCACACACGACCTTCTGCTCAAACTGCATCAGAGGGGACACTTTATCCACTGACTCATGTGCAGGCAACAGAAGGGGAACAAAAAACCCCAGATGAGACTGGCATAAGAGGTGGTCATCTGTTGGCAAGAACAAGTCTCTGCCTCCGCAGAGCGTTCAGTGGCTCGCTCCTGCTCCCTGCAGACGGGATGTCAGAGGAGTGATGGGAGATCTGTTGAAGCACGATATGTCAGACTTTGGTATGCAGTCAGCATTCATCGTCAGAGAAAACGCTTTGATTTGCTGTTGACATGATCCGTCCCATGTTTTGAAATCAGGATATCATCAGTAATGCTAAAAATTTCACACTGTCAGCCTTGTTTTTGATGGATGGAGTTTGTGTTAATGAGATAATTGTTGCATTTCATCAGACCTGCAGTATTCTTCTTACAAATTAGTCTTGCAACTAATTGCTGCTTATTCTTTTAAGGGGTCATTGACTGGAAAATGGTGTTTTTATAGGTTTTAACTTTCTGAAAGGTGTCTATTGGTCATGTGATTATAAAAAAAACATCAAAATGCTCATCCCTTTCAAAAAACACACAACCTTTCTATGGCTTTTCACTCCAAAAAACAAAATTGGACTGTTCCAGATTTGCCACGGGATGTCATAAAATTCTGAAACCAGCCCAACGCCGTCCTTGATTCCCACCTGATGTTCTGTTATTGGCCAGCTTAGCTGTCTGTCATGTGGTGAACAGTGAGCTAACAAGTTAGCTTACCAAGCACGGTTTATATCATTTTCCGTAGATTTCAGTCACCCTAACAGACATCCCTGTTTCCACTGGTTCACTAATCCACAGTCGGTAATATATCTCGCATAATTTTGGCATATTTTGTTATATTTTCGCAGTGGTGCAATATTGATCTCCGTTAGCATTAGTTTGACTAGGCAGTTGCCGTTGGTCACGTGACCGACAGGCCACCTAGCATTAGCTTAAAGACGCACGGCAATAGATGTAGATTTGTTATTATAGGGGATTTACATCATCTAAAATGGTATCTTATGGCCTCTTTTCTACAGACAAAACCTTTCATTGTCTTACAGTTTCATGTCAAAATTGTTTCATTTTTCCCTGTCCTTCAAACGCCAGGATTGGTGACTAGGCCCAGCCCACTTACCACAAGGCTAATAGTGGCTAGCACTACATTAAACAGAATAAATGCTGTGATAAAAAGACTTGCCGGTTGAAGGACATGTCCAGTTGTATGCACGCTGGTGTTATGTCCATAACCATAAACCAATAATGAGGCCGGAGGTGCAGTAGAACGTGACTTTATTATAGAATTCACAGTGTGGCCAAGGCGCACCCGTCCAGGCAGAGGTGAGGTCAAAAGAGACTGTCCCTTCTTCTTCTTCTTTTAGATTTGATTGGCGGTTGGCAACCAGCTTACAGGTGCGTTACTGCCACTGACTTGATTATCATCACTCTGTATCTTTGTATAAAGAGTTCTGAACAACTCCTTATGTGTAAAAAAAATTATCTGTTCTTGAACTGTGTCCAAGGTGCGGCCGACGGCTCTCATCCCTCTTCCGCATCGGCCTTTTACACTGTGGGTGGCGGCGGAACCGGAAAGGTGGAGCCACCACCCATAACACACAATGATATATGATATTAACAGTATTGAAACGTCACCCCCCCCTTCAAAAAGGTTCAAAACGCACACACACTATTTAGGCCCTCCCGGGTTTACAGCCTGAATCGCACACTAATAACAAACAGAATAATTAAGACCTATTCATGCACACAAACAACTAAAACTAGAGGGGGACAGGTGGACTACTGTCGCACCCCCACACGGCCAGATGGATTATTCTGCTGTTTCTGCTATCATATAGTCCATGAACTTAAAAAAAAAAAAAAACTGTTGTGGTTCTAATATAATATATAAAACAATCCCAGAAACATATGTACAAACAGGATAAACCCCAATTAACAAACAACCCAGTCAATATTTACCTTCACACCATGCTATGAACACCCCCAACACAATCACCCCATAACCCGGGCAAACCACACATCAACCATATGTAATAGGCATATTGATATAATCATTGTTTGTTTTTTTTTTGTTTTTTTAAATGGTCAATTCACATAGCAACTCTGTATAAGAAACATATTGACTACATAGCCTGGGCAATTCACATCATATCATATTTAGTCATATGAGCTACAGTAAATGACTTCTATGCTTGTTTTGACAAGGACAATAACGAAAAGAATATCAATTTCCCACCCTCTGACAACCTCCACCACCTCACACTCACCCACACCGACGTCCGTAACGCACTGAGTCATATCAATGTACGTAAGGCTGCTGGCCCTGACGGCATTCCTGGGCGTGTGCTGAGGGCATGCGCTGAGCAGCTGGCAGGGGTCTTCACGGACATCTTCAACCTGTCCCTGGCCCAGGCGGTGGTACCAGCGTGCTTCAAGACCACTTCTATAGTACCAGTGCCGAAACATCGTGCCTAAATGACTATCGCCCTGTGGCACTGCCACCCATAGTCATGAAGTGCTTTGAGTGACTGGTCTTGGCACAGCTCAAAAAATGCCTGCCCCCTACACTGGACCCTCACCAGTTTGCCTACTGGAGTAATAGGAGTACAGAGGATGCGGTTTCTACAGCGCTACACTGTGTACTCTCACATCTGGATGACAAGAACACCTACACAAGAATGCTGTTTGTTGACTTCAGCTCAGCATTCAACATAGTTATCCCCTCCAAGTTGATCACTAAACTTGGGGACCTGGGAATCAGTACCTCCACCTGCAACTGGATCATGGATTTTCTGACCAACAGACCCCAGCATGTTAGGTCAGGCCCCAACCGTTCTTCCATCATCACACTCAACACTGGTGTACCACAGGGCTGTGTGCTCAGCCCATTCCTCTACTCCCTCTTCACCCATGACTGCAGGCCTATGTATGGATCCAATTCCATCATAAAGTTCGTAGATGACACCATGGTGATCGGACTCATCAGGGACAACGATGAGTCAGACTACAGGGCAGAGGTTGAGCACTTGGCTACTTGGTGCGCTGACAATAACCTGCTCCTTAACACCAGCAAAACCAAGGAGCTCATAGTGGACTACAGGAAGGAGAGGGGAGAGACACATGACCCCATCCATATCAACGGCATGGCTGTTGAACGTGTCTCCAGCTTCAAATTCCTGGGGACCCACATCTCGGAGGACCTGTCCTGGTCAGTTAACACCACCAGCCTGATCAAGAAGGCCCATCAGCGCCTCTTCTTCTTGAGGACACTGAAGAAGAACCATCTGTCAACTGATATCCTGGGCAACTTCTACCGCTGCGTGATAGAGAGCAACCTGACCAACTGTGTCACAGTCTGGTATGGGAGCTGCTCTGTCGCTGACCGTAAGGCGCTGCAGCGGGTGGTGAAAACCACCCAGCGCATCACAGGGACTCCACTTCCAGTTATAGAGGACGTCTACAGGAAAAGATGTCTGCGCTGGGCACGCAAATAATTTTGGAATGCGGCAAACCCCCTCACCCAGGGAACCGGTGACTCACCGGGAAGCTCCAAAAACGGCCCAGTACTCGAAACTCCTGTATCTATGCTTTTATCCTCGTCCCCAAATGTTATGTCCATAACCATAAACCAATAATGAGGCCAGAGGCACAGTAGAACGTGACTTTATTATAGAACTCACAATGTGCCCAAGGCGCTCCCGTCCAGGCAGAGGTGAGCTCAAAAGAGACTGTCCCTCTTCCGCATCGGCCTTTTATACTGTGGGTGGTGGCAGAACCGGAAAGGTGGAGCCACCACCCATAACACACAATAATATATCATATTAATAGTATTTAACAACATCACAGGTGGCCCAGGATAATGACCAAAACTGCATTGGTCCTTAACAGCAGTTTAATGGTAAAACCCATCTTAGTTTGGGTCAAGTTTTCAAAGCAGCTGTCCAAAAATGCTGACTGGCTTGAAGGCTAACTTCATTTAGGCCAGAGGGTCCTAATTGGCTCAACACTACGGACGTACCAACGATGTATATAGTTACTTCACCAAAAACGCTCCCTTTAAACTGGCCTTTTTTCAGGGGGCGGGGTTTAAGTTGAACTTTAAAGCAACAAAACAGAGACATGAGACATTTGAGTGATTTTGCTCTTGATATGTCTTGTAACTCAGAAAAAATGTTAGTCGTGTTAACAAGGGAAAAAACCTCAATTTTTTGCAGTCACTTTCACTGGTGATCCAGCCAGTTTGGCTCGCTATTTTCTACAAATTCTATTTACCCCCCACTGGAATGCTTCTTCATCTACCAACACTTGACCATATACTGCATGTCATCCTGAGACGTTATTTTCAGCGGGTAGCTAATGCTAGCTAGCTACTAATGTCAGTTAGCTGCCTTATTCACTTTTTCGTGACTATTTCTGTGCTTGTACTCCAGGGACCGGTCCTATCGACCACTGAAACCACACAACCCTGCCCGCTATTGATGCATTATTTCATTTATTCTTTGAGACGAATGTTAGTTGGCTCAGGATACATCTGAGCTAAAGGCTAGCAGCTAGCCAGCTAATGTGAAGTAAGAGGGAGGGTGGCATTAACTGGGGTTCTGGGGCAGTTAAACAGACATGCACTCAAACGAAGCGTTCTCAGAGAAACTGGAAAAGAGGATTCACAAATATACTGTGTTAAATATTTAAAGAAAAATTGAACAAAGCATGTAACAAACACATTAAGAGCTGTGTGAGCTGTTAAAATGTGGAAAAACTGAAGTCAATGACCCCTTTAATTTGCAATGAAGTTTTTTTTTTTTTTATTATTTTAGATGCACTTGATGCCAGGTGTTCAAACTAAAGGATAATCATTTCAGCAGGACTGTAACATTCAAATGTGGTTACAACATATTTCTCTTAATGTCTAATAAATTGGCTCTAATCTAAACGTATGATAAATAAATCTATATATAATACAGAATTTTTTTTTTATAATATACACAGCCATAAGATTTATTCTTTTTCACTGTGCTATTTCCAGAGTTTGTCTTTCATGAGGCATTGTTTGCTTAAAAAATCTAAACATCTAGAGGCATTTATATGGCATATCACTTACAAATGAAATGAGGGTAAGTCTGACTCTGAGTTAAGCTATTGTACATCTGAGAAATGATGTTTACAGCTGTTTCTGTACCTGACTGCAATAAAGTGTCCACCCTCAGAACTGAGTAATGAGTCATTTTGTCCACTAGAGGGGGCCATGTAATAAGGCTGAAGCTAGCATCAGCAATGTTGGCAAGAAATCTAAAATTGAGCTGAAAATGCATAAAATCTGCTATGATTGGAGTTGCACAGTGAGTACAGACCCAGAATTGATTGTTTTGTTTCGTAATTGTTCTTCTGTGTTTCTGTTACACGTAGACCTTTTGGCTTGGAATAGATTTTTCTTTAATTGTCCACATTATCAACACGTCTTTAAAAAATGAAGAAAACAGAGATATTTCTTTTCCAAATTGAACAAAGTGTGTTTATATGATCATGTAAACTGGTAACATATAGGTAGTAGGTGATTTTTTTTTTTTTTTTTTTTTAATAAGGGGCAATGTGGTTATGGGGGAATATAAATTTAGCATAAGGTACGAAGGTATAAACATACAGGTACTGTACATCTCAATAAAGTTAATTTATTTCAGCAAATCAATTCAAGAAGTGACATATATTCATTACACACTGTGATATCAAAATCAAAGTCAAACGTTTATTTCAAACTCAAGATTTGTGGAGAGTTGTGAAGGACGAGACTTGAGTGTATTCCTCAGGTTCAGCTTTATTCACAATAACATTCTCCAACATTCAAAAGCAGAAAAAAAAAGGATGAATCTTCTCACATCTGTCCTTTTATACCAGGACATCAAACATACAATCACATGGTGCTTAATCAAACATACAGTCACATGGTACTTAATCCCAGTCACAATGTAACTTCCCCCGATCTTAACACCATCCACCTCCTAGTCTCCGGTGGTCAGGAAATCTCTCAAGGCCATCTCCTTGAAACAAAAGGCCAGATCTCACACCCTCCCGTTACCTCTGGAAGGCTCAGCCCCTTTGTTCCCCTGAGACGTGAAGTATACAATAAGCATACAGTGATATATCTGTGGAGCATCTGAAATCAACATATGTGCATATATGTGTGCCACATGACCCCCCTCAAACGTCTAAGATGGAACAAATGTAATACAGTTTGCAAGTCATGGTCACATTATTACACATCAGTCCAAATGTTGCTTGGGCCTCAGTCGCCTTCCATATCTGCTGTAAGCGGGCTTTACCACCCCCGCGGCGTCCTCCCGCTGTGGAGCTGCTGTTTGAGGATTAGAACTGTTAGTCAATCTCTGTGGGTGTTTTGGGGAATGCTCTCTAGGGGGTCTGCCGCACCGAGGAGCCCTCGCCAACTGCACCACTTCGTCAGCCAGCATAAAAGCGGGTTTGAGCCTGTTTATACAAATCATCTCTTTCCTGCCCCCCAAATCTAGCAAAAAATGCTTGTCCCCCGTTTCCAGCACTCTGTATGGTCCGTCATAAGGTGGGCGTAAGGGTGGGCGGTGTGCATCATGTCTGACAAAAACAAACTCCGCATTTTTTAAAGCTTTAGGCACAAAAACGCGCGGGAAGCTGTGATGAACTGGGCCAGGAAGCGTGCTCGCTCCCGTGTCGCTCTGCAATACATGTGTAATGACAATAAAGTTGAATCTCAATCTCAATCTCAATCTCAACTGCTGAGCGGGGGGGCACTCTGGTGCAGGATTATCCGGGAGAAACTCCCCGGGCAGCCAGAGTGGCTGTGCAAAAACCAACTCAGCTGGGGAGGCTTTTAAATCCTCTTTAGGTGCCGAACGCAACCCCAATAAAACCCATGGTAGCCTGTCCACCCAATTTGCATCCGTAAGCGACGCTCTGAGGGCTGCTTTCAATGACCTATGGAAACGTTCGCATAAACCATTAGCCTGCGGGTTGTATGCGGTAGTGCGGTGGATCGTTATCCCCAGGCTGCGGGCCATCGCTGACCAGACCTCGGAAACAAATTGAGGACCTCTGTCAGACGTAATGTCCGACAGAACTCCGAAACGCGCTACCCATGCTGTTAGAAACGCGCGTGCCGCCTCCTCGGCTGTGGTTGATGCCAGTGGGACCACGTCCGGCCAACGCGTGGTGCGGTCCACCATTGTCAAAAGGTGTGTGCACCCCTGTGACGGCGGGAGAGGGCCTACGAGGTCGACATGCACGTGATCGAATCGCTTAGCCGGGATGTGAAAAGGCTCCAAGGGAGCTCTAGTGTGTTTGTGTATTTTGGCTCGCTGACAAGCCACGCAGGCTGTTGCCCACTCCTTGACTTGCTTGCGCAGGCACGGCCACACAAATTTCTCTCCTACCATTTTGACCGACGCGCGCACCCCCGGGTGCGCCAGAGAATGAATCGAGTCAAAAACGCGGCGGCGCCACGTGGTTGGCACCACCGGGCGCGGTCGCCCTGTGGAGACATCGCAGATTAGGGGGGGCATATCATCTTGTAGCACCCTGTTCTCCAGCCTTAACCCTGTTGGTCCAGACTGGAGCGGGCACATGTCCGCGTCGGCAACTTGATCCGCGGCCATGGCTGCATAATCTATCCCCACGCGGACTGGGGCCGCGCGCACTTCCGCGTCGCTAACCCGGTCCGCGGCCATGGCTGCAAAATCTACCTCTGCGCGGGCTGGAACCGCCACGGCGCGCGAGAGGCAGTCCGCCACTACATTAAGTTTACCCGCTACATGCTGGATATCGGTAGTAAACTCCGAGATGGCGGCCAGCTGTCTCTGCTGCCGGCCCGACCACGGTTCTGTAATCTTGGCCATCACGAAAGTCAGCGGCTTGTGATCCACGAACGCGGTGAAACTGCGTCCCTCCAGCCAAAACTGGAAATGGCGAATGGCCAAGTGGAGAGCTAACAACTCCCTGTCGAATGCGCTGTATTTTCGTTCACTATTGCGCAAGGTCCTGCTGAAAAACGCGAGCAGTTGCCAAGCTCCTGCTACATACTGTTCCACGACCGCTCCTATGGCCACGTCTGACGCGTCAGTAGTGAGCGCTATGCGGGCCATTGGGTCTGGATGTGCCAACAACGCAGCATCTGCCAGGGCTATTTTGACTTCAGCGAATGTGCGCTCCCGCTCCGGAGACCATTCAATTTTGTTTGTGGGTTTTTGTTTTTTTAGTGCAGCATACAATGGTTGCATGAGCTGCGCTGCGTGAGGGAGGAAACAGTTATAAAAATTCACCATTCCCCAAAACTCCTGTAACGCTTTGACCGTTTGTGGTTGGGGAAAATTTGTTATTGCGCGCACTTTGTCGGGCAGAGGAACCGCTCCTTCTGGAGAGACGCGATGCCCCAAAAAATCAATCTGCGCCACCCCGAACTGACACTTTGCTGGGTTGATTATTAACCCGTGCTCTGCCAACCTCCGGAAAACTGCTGTGAGGTGGTTTTCGTGTTCGACTTCGGACGCGCTGGCTACCAATATGTCATCCAAGTAGACGAACACGAAGGGGAGGTCGCGCAGAATCGCGTCCATCATGCGTTGGAATGTCTGCGCTGCACCTTTAAGCCTAAACGGCATGTGCAAAAACTCAAAAAGCCCGAAAGGAGTTATTACCGCTGTTTTGGGGATGTCCTCAGCGCGCACTGGGACCTGGTGGTAACCGCGTACCAAATCTATTTTAGAAAAAATGTGCGCCCCCGCCAAATGCACCGAAAAATCTTGGATGTGCGGGATCGGATAGCGGTCGTGCGCTGTAGCGTTATTCAACCTGCGGAAATCACTGCAAGGTCGCCACGAGCCATCAGCCTTTGGGACCATATGGAGCGGCGAAGCCCAGGGGCTCTTCGACCTCCTGATGATGCCCAGTCTTTCCAGGTTGGCGAACTCCTCGCGCGCTATGGTCAGTTTAGCTGAGTCCAAGCACCGAGCTTTTGCAAAAACGGGTGGGCGAGTGGTAGTAATAAAATGTTCCACCCCATGTTTAGCCACTGTCGCCGAAAACGTTGGGACAGTGAGTGCTAGGAATTGAGTGAGGAGTGTGTGGAACTTACCACCCGCAGCTGTGACGTTGGCTTGTGCAGTTGGCGGGGCCACTCGAGCTGTGCAGGGAATAGAATAAAAGGAGAGTGCATTAACCAGGCGTCTGTTAGCAAGATCAACCAATAAACCATGTGAGCACAAAAAATCAGCCCCTAACATGTTGAAATTGACTGCCGCTACAACAAAAGTCCACTCGAATGTACGGCCCTGCAAAGACAGAAGCAGATTCCTCTCACCGAAGGTCTTAATCGCCGAGCCATTCGCTGCTGTCACCCGGGGACCACTGGAAGGTGCCAGCCGGTCCGCGTAGGAAGGCGTGATGAAGCTCAGCTGGGAGCCTGTATCCACGAGGAATTGCCTCCCCGAGCGTGCGTCCTTCAGGTAGAGCAGCTTGTTCTCTTCTCCGAGGGCCGCGGCTGCTACTGACCCCCGGCCTTGGTGTTTCCCAAGCGCTTGAAGTGGCACGGTGGGATGCACTTGTGTGCCCTCTCTGCAAAACGGCGATGGTAGAAGCAAAGGACGTCATCCGCTCCGTGTTGCCTGGCCCTTGCCGCTGCCGTCGTCGGTGAGTCTGGTGCTGCAGCCTCTGGCCCCATGCTGTCTCCGGACGTCACGCCTAGCTCTGCTGCTGCGGCCGAAGCTGCGCTCCGTTTGTGGGCGTCGACGAGTCGCTGCGCCTCCTGGCTCAGCTCGTGGTAGTCTCGTCGGGCCAACAGCGGTGAACCGGCCAGGGTCACTCTCACCGCTGACGGTATGGTCCTGAGGAAAAGGTGGGTGAAGATGAAGCTGTCATCATCGGAGTCTCTCAACCTCAGCATCTTCCCCATCAGGTCTGCGGGTCTGTTGTTCTCAAACTCCGTCAACGCCAGGAGCCCCTCTGCTCGCTGTTGCACCGAGGGGGTGAAGTGGCTGATAAGCGCAGCCTTCAATGTGCCGTACTTGTCGCTGTCCGGTGGGTGGTTGACCAGGCTCTCCACCCTCTGGACTGTGTGGTTGTCCAGCTTCGCCACCACATGGTAGAATTTTGTGTCGTCTCTCGAAATTCTCCGGAGGTTGAACTGCGCCTCGACCGCGCTAAACCAGGAGCGCGGACTGTTCTGCCGGAAGTCTGGCAGCTGGAATGTGGTGGCATTCGTCAGGCTGGCTTCTGACAAGTCCGGCTCAGGAGAATTACTTCTGCTCATGCTTCGTTGTAAGGTCACCAGTGTGGAGAGTTGTGAAGGACGAGACTGAGTGTATTCCTCAGGTTCAGCTTTATTCACAATGACATTCTCCAACATTCAAAAGCAGAAAAAAAAAGGATGAATCTTCTCACATCTGTCCTTTTATACCAGGACATCAAACATACAATCACATGTTGCTTAATCAAACATACAGTCACGTGGTACTTAATCCCAGTCACAATGTAACTTCCCCCGATCTTCACACCATCCACCTCCTAGTCTCCGGTGGTCAGGAAATCTCTCAAGGCCATCTCCTTGAAACAAAAGGCCAGATCTCACAACCTCCCGTTACCTCTGGAAGGCTCAGCCCCTTTGTTCCCCTGAGACGTGAAGTATACAATAAGCATACAGTGATATATCTGTGGAGCATCTGAAATCAACAAATGTGCATATATGTGTGCCACAGGTTCATAGTATACAAAACGTGTAAAAAAAAATAAAAGTGTATAAAACGTGTAAAAATAAAAGTGTATAAAATTCAGCAATCACACGGCGCTCATATAACAACAATAAAATACAATAATGAACTCAGTATAAAATAGAACGCCACCACTTCCAGATGCTGGAGTGAAGTGTGAGTGACGAGTTAACAATTGCGGATATAAAATTGTTGTTACATGCCAGCAACCAAGTGTATTTCAAGTGTTTATTTCTTTTAATTTTGGTGATTATTGTTATGTCTGTAAAACGTGGCACAATAATGATGTGAGTGGTCAACTACACAGAACTTTATTAAAGGACTCATTGAGTACAGACTGACGCTCCCGCTGGGCAGAGAGGTGGTAGAAGAGACCATGCCTTCTTCTTCTTCTTCTTCTTCTTCTTCTTCTTCGTCTTCTTCTTCTTCTTCTTCTCTTGGTTACTGGCGGATAGCCAACAACTGAAAGGTGTATACCGCCACCTACTGTACAAGACCGTGCCTCTTCCGCATCAGCCTTTTATACCCCGGGTGGCGGCGTAACTGGAAAAGTGGAGCCACCGCCCATATCATACAATAATGCAATATATTAATATGATAACACTACATTTCTCTCCCCCCTTCAAAAAAATCCAGAACACATGCATACCAATTAGACCCTCCCCAAATTTAGTGCCCGAATCACACTCTTAACAATAAACAAGATAATTAGTTCTATCCATGCACTCACAAGCAACAGAGGGGGACAGGTGGACTACTGTCCCACCTCCACACGGCTAGATGGATTCCATGAAAATAAAATCTGCTGTGTTCCTAATATATTAAATAAAATAATCCCAAAAACATATATACACACAGGTAAAACCGTAACATGTCTAACCAGTCAATACATTCACGCCATACACCCAACCACACCTCGGGCAAACCACACAGTAATATGTGCCTCAAACACGCTGACACATGTATTACTTGCTTTTTTTTTTTTTTTTTTTAACATGGGCAATTTACATAGCGACCCAGCATAAGAAACCTATTGACTACGCAACCTGAACAATGCACACATTAACATCGTGCGAAACACAGTAACTCGGGCAGTCAGCAATAACACATATAAAACACACTGTCCCCTTTAACCTATCAGTCACACACCATGGAGAGCCCACCCCCCGGAGACCCGTCAGGCGGGTCCCGACCAGAGCGTTGTCTCTTCTTGGTGCCCGGGGATGACCCATGCCGGTGCAGAAGTACCTCACCTTCCTCATAAACATGCCGCAGCTTGTTGGGGTGTCTCTCTGTACCATCTGTCAGCTGCAGGTAACCGTCCTCCCGGACAGCCACCACCTGTAACCGCCCCTGGTCCTCCTGTCTCCTCCGCTTCCTGTGGGCTCCTCTTAGTCGAGCCTCTTCTCTGGGTCGAACCAAATCAGTGGCCCCCAGAGGAGCCCTGCTCGGCTGCCAGTGTTACTCTGTGGCCCGTCGTTTAACCATGCCAGCCAGTCCTGCCCAACTCGCTTTCATTTTAGATGCCAGCAAAGCCGTTGTGACCCCCTGCTTCTCAGTACCTCCCAGCCGAACTCCAGAAGCAGAATGAGTCAGCCACTCGGCTCCATCTGCTGTCACGGGCGTCCCACGGCGCCACCCAGTTCCCTCAGCTAGGGCAGCTTGGGCTCTGGTGCAGGAACCCTCCCGCGATGGCCCTGGATGGGGTTGGTCCTGTTCACCTTCCAGATTGCTAGGCCAAGGTTTGTCCCATACTGCATCATCCATCACCACCAGCATCGGGCGGTCCCATAAACCACATCCCGACCACTCCTCCTCAACGCCGCAGATAGAAAACCCCAGTCCACAGAAGAGGTTGCAGCCCATCACATTCTCGCCACCGCCAGTCAAAATCAACTTCATGTTGACGACCACTGCCGACTTGTACCTGGCCGTCAACTCCACCGAACCCACGATGGGCAGCCTCCTTCCTCCGTAGCTGCACAACGGCTTTAAATGACTTCTCAGCTGATGATATGGGAAGAAACTCCTCACGGTGGGCCAATTCAACATGACCTCACTGCGCCCGTGTCAACCAATAATGGTACCTCCACTCCGTCCAGTTCCACCGCACAATACGTACGGCTGTCAGTGTCCGGGGAAACAGTGTGGATAACCGTGGGAGTTGGAGCAGGGGTGTCCGCTTTACATCGCCGTTCCCCTTGTTCAAACCTATCACAGGCCCTGGCAAAGTGATGCGGGAGTCCACACTTGCCACAGCGTTTACCTCTCGCTGGACACTCTCTAGCCTTGTACTGGTGCTTAGTAGACCCACAACCCGAACATTTGGGTGATCCCGGGGCAGACCTCATCTTTACAGCTGCAGTGCATTCCTCTTGCTCGCTGTCTTCGCTGTCCGGATCCACAGCTTGCGTCGTTGATTGTGAGTCATGGCGGCGTAGCGTAGCTCTCTCACCGAGGTCGTGTGATAACTTGTCCGCTGCTTCACACTGTTGGGCTATCTCCACAGCCATAGCTAAAGTTAATTCGCCGGAGGGTGTAAGCAATCTTGACCGAGCCGACGAACACAGAGTGTGCTCTGCCAGCTGGTCGCGGACCGTTTCTTCCTCTAACTCACCAAACTGGCAGTCCCCAGCCAGCTACCGTAGGTCTGCAACATAGTGTTGCACTGACTCGCCGGCCTGCTGGAGGCGCTGCCAAAACTAGACCCTCCTGACGATGATGTTTGTAGGCGCGTGAAAATGTCGCGCCATTTGCTCAACCACGTCATCAAAGCTATCGCTAGCTCCCAAGGGAGAAAGGATACGTTGTCCATCCATGCCTAAATTGTGGACTAAAATTGTCCTTGTTCATACCTTCTTCAGTTCACCAAGGTTTAGTGCCACCAAGTAGTTTTCGAATGTGGCGAACCATCTCGCCCAAGGCACTGGAGGCTCCCCTGGAGACTCCAAAAACATCCGAATTGCAGACATGCGAGCATCCATTACTTTATCCTCTTCGTCAAATGTTATGTCTGTAAAACGTGGCACAATAATGAGGCGAGTGGTGAACTACACAGAACTTTATTAAAGGACTCATTGAGTACAGACTGACGCTCCCACTAGGCAGAGAGGTGGTCAAAGAGACCGTGCTTCTTCCGCATCAGCCTTTTATACCCCTTGTGGCAGCGGAACCGGAAAGGTGGAGCCACCGCCTATATCATACAATAATACAACATACTAATGTAATAAACAACACTACAATTACGGCTTACAGCTCATGAAAACCCGAAATTCAGTTTCTCAAAAAATTAGAATATTACATGATCAATTAAAAAAAAGATTTTTAATAGAAATATTGGTCAACATGTACACACTCAACACTTGGTCGGGCCCCTTTTACATGAATTACTGCATCAATGCAGCGTGGCATGGAGGCGATCAGCCTGTGGTACTGTTGAGGTGTTATGGAGGCCCAGGTTTTTGTTTTTGTTTTTTTTTCCACAATATCTTTATTGAACCTTTTTTTTTTTTTTTAAACAAACATGATACAAACAATCAAACACTAACACTAAAGTACTACAAAAAAAAAAATGCACTAAAAACACCAACAACCACCAACAAAATCAAGTCTTCAACAATGCTCCTCTGTTTAGTCTAGACAATCCAATACATAAGTATACATATTATGTTCACCAGTTTGGAATTTACAAGGTCCACACCCACTTTACACATGCTGATGTTTGTGTAGTATTGATGTCAAAGAACTCGTCTATCTGTTTTTCTATATACTTGACAAATTCCTCATCCTGAAGCCATTTATGCTGAAATTGCCATCTACCTGATTCCTTTGTCAATTTTTTATCTACATATATTAGACAACAGGGTGCATGATCAGAGATCACGATGTTATCATAAAAGCAGTTTTGAATCTTGGACCTTAATTCTGTGGAAATCAAAAAATAATCAATACGTGAGAATGTCTTGTAGGTACTGGAATAACAAGAATAGGCTTTAACTTGTGGTTTCATTTCTCTCCATATATCTAACAATCTCAATTCTTTCATAAAATGATTAATAGTCATCCTACATCCATTGTGCGTACAATCCAGTCCTGTTGATCTATCTATACCTGGATTCCATGTACAATTAAAATCCCCTGCTATTATATGTTGCCCTGTAAGTGATGATAAGATAAGAAATAAATTAGCAAAGAACTTTTGATCATCTATATTGGGACCATATAAGTTCACAAGATTTATATTTTCTAATAGCAAAGAACCTTGAATGATTACATATCTTCCAAATTTGTCTCCAATTACATTTTTCACTTGAAAAGGAACTGATTTATGTATGAGAGTCATAACTCCCCTGGCCTGGGATGAGAATGATGAGGTGAAGACACTTCCTTGCCATCTACTCCTAATTCTTTTTATATCCTCCTCTATTAAATGAGTTTCTTGTAAAAACACAATTTTTGAACCCATGTCTTTTATTTTATTCATAACTTGTTTAAGTTTTTTTAAATTTTGTAGACCTCTGCAATTCCATGAAGTTAAATTAAGATTAACACTTTGGTTTATGATCAATAGAGAGTTTGGGATTACCTTGCAGTGTAAACATGCTCATACAGAGAAGCAAAAACATGAGTGGTTGAACATTCATCCTACAAACTACACACAAACAAATTTCCCCTTCCCACACTTGTGGCAAACCCCCCAAAATCAAAAGAAAAATTCCGTCTCCCGATATAGCCATCGACCGCTCCACACCCACGGGGAGCAGCCTAAGCCACTCCTTCTTCATCCTCCCAATCACCCTAACTCTACTGCTTTTAATGACGTAACATTAACTCTCCTCTGTAGTTTTCCAACTTAACTCCAAAATTTTTAACAACTTTGTACATCATAGTTTTTTTTTGTTTGTTTTGTTTTTGTTGTTTTTTTAAAATATATAATACAATCTATATTTTGTAAACTTACTATTTACTTCAAGTCAGTCAGATGCCTGTGCAAATGCTTAATTATTCTACCTTATATTTTGTTCATGCTTAGCTCCCACCAGTCTCTTCTTCTTCTTTGATCTTCTTGATGAACTCCTGCGCCTCCTCTGGGGTCTTGAAGATGTGGGTTCTGCCCTCATACGTGGTCAGCAGTCTCGCAGGATAGATTACACCATGACGAATCCCAAGGTTGCGCAGCTCCTTACGTATGGGATCAAACTGCTTCCTCAATTGTTGGATTCCTGTGGCCAAATCTGGGTAGAACCGCACCTGCTGGTCCTGGTGTTTAATCTCTCCTTTAGCTCGTGCAGCATTGAAGATCTTCATCCTGTCTCTGTTGCTAAGAAACTTCATAATTAAGGTCCTCGGCGGTCCCTTATCTCTCCGTGGGCCAATACGATGTGCATTTTCCAGAACCACTGCTGATTGCAACTCCTCGCTGCCCAGCACCTCCGGAATCCACTTTTCCAGAAAGGAACATACGTCCCGACCTTCTGATTCCTCTGGAAGACCCACCAGCCTCAAGTTATTCTGTCTCGACCGAGATTCCAAATCCAAAATATTATTTTCCAGACATTTATTTTTTTTCCAAAGTGCGCACCTTTAATTGAAGACGGGTGACGTCATCTTCAGCACTAGCGAGACGGAGCTCCATCTGCGCCGTTCGTTCTACACAGTCACCCAATTCCTTTCTTATTCCTTCCAACGCTGTCATAATCCCATCAAATCTGGAGGAAAAGTCCGCTCTCATTGAACTCATGGCAGCCATCAGCGCATCTGCGCTGCTCCCCGCAGACATCGCACCGTTGCCAGCCTCCTCCGCCATATATGGAGTTTTATTTGCTGCGTCACAGACCTGAAAGTCCGTTAATTTGGACTGTTTCGGCGGCTCGCTTTTTCCTTTACCTGGTTTTCCAGCCTTAGGCTTCACCGACATATCCTCACCCAGACGCTGGGATACGTTCTGTCCCAAATGAGAGAGTTATTTGCCGATTTTTTTCTCCAGGAGCAGAGCAGAGTGAGACACGTCCGTCTTACGTGGCAGCCATAACCGGAAGTCCATGGAGGCCCAGGTTACTTTGATAGTGACCTTCAGCTCATCTGCATTGTTGGGTCTGGTGTCTCTCATCTTCCTCCTGACAATACTCCATAGATTCTCTATGGGGTTTAGGTCAGGAGAGTTAGCTGGCTAATCAAGCACAGTGATACCATGGTCATTAAACCAGGTATTGGTACTTTTATCAGTGTGGGCAGGTGCCAAGTCCTGCTGGAAAATGAAATCAGCATCTCCATAAAGCTTGTCAGCAGAGGGAAGCATGAAGTGCTGTAAAATTTCCTGGTAGGTGGCTACACTGGCTTTGGACTTGATAAAATCCATTGGACCAACATCAGCAGATGACATGGTTCCCCAAATTATCACTGACTGTGGTAAAGTCACACTGGATCTCAAGCAACTTGAATGCTGTGCCTCTCCACACTTTGGGACCGTGATTACCACATGACAGGACTTGGCACCTGACTTGGGGAGCCATGTCATCTGCTGGTGTTGGTTCACTGTGTTTTAACAAATCTAAGGTCAGCATAGCTGTCTACCAGGAAATTTTAGAGCACTTCATGCTTCGCTCTGCTCACAAGCTTTATGGAGATGCTGATTTCATTTTCCAGCAGGATCTGGCACCCCCCCCACACTGTCAGAAGTACCAAAACCTGGTTTAATGACCATGGTGTCACTGTGCTTGATTGGCTGGCAAACTTTTCTGATCTAAACCCTATAGACAGTCTATGGGGTATTGTCAAGAGGAAGATGAGAGACGCCAGATCCAACAACGCAAATGAGCTGGAGGCCACTATCAAAACAATCTGGGCTTCCATAACACCTCGACAGTGTCACAGGCTCATTGCCTCTATGCTACGCCAGTTTGATGCAGTAATCCATGCAAAAGGAGCCCCACCCCCATTGAGTGTATACATGGACATACTTTTCAGTTGGCCAACATTTCTATTAAGAATCAATTTTTTTTTTTAAATTGAGCTTATATAATATTCTAATTTTTTGAGACACTGAAAGTTGGGTTTTTAGTAAGCCATAATCATTCAAATTAACAGAAACAAATGCTTGAAATATATCACTCCATGTGTAATGAACCTGTACAGTATATGAGTTTCACTTTTTGAACTGAATTACTGAATTAAATTCACTTTTCAATAATATTCTAATTTATTGAGATGTACCTGTAAATTGAACGCAACCTCAATTTTGTTGAAGGTGCGACATTGTGTAAAACATAAATAAAAATAAAATACAATGATTTGAAAATCCAGTCCATCGCAGGGCCAACACAGAGAGACAGACAACCATTCACTCTCACAGTCATACCTAAGGACAATTTAGAATCCCCAGTTAAGATGCTGGGATAGGCTCCAGCCCCCCCCCCCCCCCCAACCCGAAAAGGATTAAGCGGAAGAAGATGGATGGATGGATTTGAAAATCCTTTTCAAACTATATTCAACTGAATATAATACCAAGACAAGCTATTTAATGTTCAAACTGATAAATTTTATTATTTTTTTCCCCCAAATATTCACTCATTCTGAATTTGATGCCTGCAACGCGTTCCAAAAAATGCTGAGACAGGGGCAAGAAAAGACTGGGAAAGTTGAGGAATGCTCAAAAAACATCTTTTTGGAACATTCCACAGGTGAACAGGTTAATTGGAAACAGGTGAGTGTCAGGATTGGGTATATAAAGGAGCATCCCTGAAAGGCTCCGTCATTCACAAGCAAGCATCGTGCGAGGGTCACCACTTCATGAACAACTGGGTGGGCAAATAGTCCAACAATTTAAGAACAATATTTCTCAATGTACAATTGCAAGGAATTTAGGGATTTCATCATCTATCTATCGGTCCATAATATCATCAAAAGATTCAGAAAATGTGCAGTAATTTCTGCATCTAAGCGGCAAGGCCAAAAACCAACACTGAGTGACCTTCAATCCCTAAGGCAGCACTGCATTAAAAATCAACATCATTCTGTAGATATTACCATGTGGGCTCAGGAACACTTCAGAAAACCATTGTCAGTCAACACAGTTCATCACTACATCTACAAATCAAAGTTAAAAGTCTACCATGCAAAGTGAAAGCCATATATCAACAACAATCAGAAATGGAGCTGGTCTCTCTGGGCCCAAACTCATCTGAGATGGACTGACATAAAGTGGAAAAGTGTGCTGTGGTCTGACGAGTCCACATTTCAGATTGTTTGTGAAAATAATAGACATCATGTCTTCCAGGCTAAAGAGGAAAATGACCATCCAGATCGTTATCGGTGTTAAGTTCAAAGGCCATCATCTGTGATGGTATAGGGGTGCGTTAGTGCCCATTGGCATGGGTAACTTGCACAGCTTTGAAGGCACCATTAATGCTGAACAGTACATACAGGTTTTAGAGGAATATTTGCTGCCATCCAAGCAATTTCTTTTTTAGGGACATCCCTGCTTATTTCAGCAAGACAATGTCAAGCCACATTCTGCATGTGTCACATCACAACAGCATAGCTTCATACTAGAAGAGTGCGGGCACTAGACTGGTCTGCCTAGAGTCCAGACCTGTCTCCCACTGTGTGGTACATTATGAAGTGCAAAATACAATAATGGAGACCCCGGACTGTTGAGCAACTGAAGTCGTACATCAAGGAAGAATGGGAAAGAATTTCACCTACAAAGCTTCAACAAGTAGTGTCCTCAGTTCCTAGCTGCTTATTGAGTGCTGTTAAAAGGAAAGGTGAAGTAACACAGTGGTAAACATGCCCTGTCCCAGATTCTTTTAGAATGTGTTGTAAGCATTAAATTCAAAATGAGTAAATATTTGGGACAAAGCAATAAAGTTTATCAGTTTGAACATTAAATATCTCGTCTTTGCAGTGTATTCAATTGAATATCAGTTAAAATGGATTTGCAAATCACTGTATTTGGTTTTTATTTACATTTTACACAACATCCCAACTTCATCGGAATTGGGGTTGTATAAATTTACAAGAATAAAGGTGTAGAAATATGTTAAAAGTGAGGAAATTACTAACAATATTGTGTTGACTTTCTTCAGATTTTTCCCACAATAAGCACTCTCAAGGCAGCATAAAGCAGACTGAACATTTTCTAAAATTTATTCTGAGGTAAAGAAGTGTATGCTTTGAAAAAAAATAACTATTTATGTGAATTGTGCAGATGCATGCTCACTTCACCCCTACTCCCGAGTCTCCCCCGTGCACAGTTCTCTCTAAATCTCACTCCAAGCTTTTCTGAAAAGTTGGCAACTCGGAAGTCACAAATTTACAAGAAAAAAATATGAAGCTAATATCTCACAGAGCAGCAAATGTGACCTGTCACGAGTAAACCAGCAACAAGTTGGCCTGATGTGATTCCTGAAAAAGACAGAAATAGTTTTTTTTAAATAGTGATTTTTGTTTGTTTTGCAAAATATGCTAGTTGAAATCATTAAGAAGCTAGTACATGCTTCAAATAACAGTGTGGGAGACTTTGAAACCGTAAACTTTGTCTTTGAAATAGAGTAGTTTCAGAGGGAAATATCAGCGAGACCGCATCCTAGTTTCAGGGGTGTGGATGCCACAGCTGATTTACATATCCAGTTTGTTTGGCTATTCACACGTCTTTGTTATTCATTTTGGCCAATCAGCAGCACGTTCAGGTAGAAGCACATGGCCACTTAAGCATGGCTCTTTTTGATAATGACTGTAAGGGGGGTTGGGTTCATGCTAAGTCATGCAAATGACCAGCTTTTGTTACTGCACCCCCCCACCTGGCTCCTCTGGAAGGTGACAATCCTTGGAAACTTTGAACCTGATTTTCTCAGAGAAGCAGTGTGAGAGGTGCTAACATTCACATGGCCACATCTTCTTCAAATCTTTTCGGATTTCCATGTGGTAGACATCATTGGAAAGCTTAGATTCCACACTTTTAGAATTTGTGAATAACTAAAAATACCCTTCCTGAGATTGCTCCTGGATTTTCCATGGCTGGTCATAAATGCCGACGAATGTTCTGATTTTTGGATTTCAGTTCGCAAACAGTTTTTCTTGTTGAATTAATTTTTCTGCAAACGTTTGTAAAATAGTTGTAAGCATTTGCAAACTGCTGTAACACATGTAGGAAAAGTTCTTTTTGGTTTGCTAAGTAGTGACCAATTCAATTCAATTCAATTCAGTTTTATTTATATAGCGCCAAATCACAACATAGGTTATCTCAAGGCACTTTACAGAAAAAGTGGGTTTAGACCACGCTCTCAAATTTATAGAACCCAGCAGAGACCCCTAAGACCAAGCACTGCAGCAACACAGGCAAGGAAAAACTTCCCTTTAATGGGCAGAAACCTCGAGCGGAACCATAGCTCATAGAGGATGGCCATCCGCCTCGACTGGCTGGGTTGAAAAAAGAGGTAAAAAGTAAGAGGCCTGGCAGTAGCTACATTCAAAACAAACATAACAAATACAATATTCGAAGCCAGACATTCCAGTATCAAGCCTGGTTAGGCTGCACATGTGAGTGAAAGCCTGGCAGCAGCAACATTTTTAACTATAGGCCTTATCAAAGAGAAAAGATTTCAACTTACTCTTGAATAAAGAGAGAGTGTCTGCCTCCCGAACTGAGCTGGGAAGATGGTTCCACAGGAGGGGATCTTGATAACTGAAAGCTCTACCTCCCAATCTACTTCTGGAGACCTTGGGGACCACCAGTAGTTTGGATTTTTGGGAGTGCAGAGCTCTGGTTGGATGATAGGAAACTATGAGTTCTTGCAGGTAAGAAGGAGCCATACTTTTAAGGGCTTTATAAGTTAGGAGCAATATCTTCAATTCAATTCTATATTTTATTGGGAGCCAATGTAAAGAAGCTAAAACTGGGGTAATGTGATCTCTTCTCCCTGTTCTCATTAGGATACGTGCAGCTGCATTTTGAATGAGTTGGAGAAACTTTATGCACTTATTAGGACAACCTGATAAAAGTGAATTACAGTAGTCTAGCCTAGAGGTGATAAAGGCATGGACAAGTTTCTCTGCATCTTTATGAGACAGGATGGACCTAATTTTAGACTTATTATGCAGATGGAAGAAGGCAGTCTTAATGGTTTGCTGTATATGAGAGTTGAAAGACATATCTTTGTGATGGTCTGAGTGCCGATCCCATCCGCGCTCGGGTTGTCCAGTATTTCCCCTATTCTATCTTATTTCGGGTCTTGTCTTATGGCCTCCTCCAGGGCTCTTATTTTGACAGTGTCATGGTGGGACTTCCAGCTGTTAAAGCCGCGCCGCGCCGTGACAGCTGTATGGTATTTCATTAATTACTTTCCCCTTTCCTGATTGGTTTTTGTTTCTCCATTTAACGGGAGCAGCTGAGGCTTACTCCTCGCTGCGACCTACAACACAACAACATTGTGCACTTCCGTGTACGCGACTGGAGTTCCTATTCCCGACTCCTGTCACCCCTGTAATTCTCTTCGTCCTTTGTCCTCTAAGTGTTTATTGTTCAGCGTAGGCTCCGTCCTCGCTGCCTCTCATAGTTTATCTCCAGAGTCAATTTTCTTGTGTCTAGTTTATATTTGTATTTTGCCCCACGTGGCTGTTTATTTTGTCTTCCTATTCTTATGGTTAATAAACAATCAAACTCACTGGTTGGTCTCTAGCGTCTCATTGATGCCCTCCAAGGGGCATCCATAACAGTAGGTTGCAGCCAAGCGAGACGCGAGCCACAGTAAGTTTGTTTTTTGGGCTTTTAGTTTTCCCCCCTGTTTTTGGGTGCCAGTGTGTTTCAGGAGATGGTGTCGCCCAGAAAGGGCTATCCTTTGAACTTGGGCTACGAGCTGATCATGTTTCTCATCGAGGTAGATGGCATCCTCTCCCAAGCTCGTAGCGACCCCATCCCTGGCAGCTCACGCTGGTACCTGGACCTCGCTGAGGTAACAATTAAGCACAATCCTTGCCACGCCGATCACACCGACGTCAGGAAGAGGACGGCTGAAATTACGGCACTTCGGGAGAGTATCTGTGGGCTGGAGAGGAGTCCCAGCAGGAAGCTGAAGTCAAAGCCGATGGTGAGGCATCCCCACTCCTCGCCTCGGGATCCGGTTCCTGCCACCCATCCAGCCCAGGGGTCTGCGTCACCAAAGTGCCGTTTCCATCCGCAGCGGATGAGGAGGACAGCCGGGATTCCCCGTGAAGAGACGCAGTGGGCAGCTGAGCTCATCCGGGGCCATGTGGCTGAAGCACGTTCTTCCTCTCATCTCAGCCAGATCCTTAAGCATGTGGTGGCGGCAGTTAGACTGGTGGAGGTCAATCCTGAACTTCATCATTATCCTGAGTACGCCGAGCTGCTAGCTGCTGTTTCTGCGCAGCAGCGGCGCTTTCCAGATTTGAACCTAGCCTCGCCCTCTGCCGGCAGACGTCGTCACCCTGCCCGCAATCAGCCTCAGCAAGATCCCCGTCCGGATCCTGTTCTGGGCTGCCGTGCAAATTCTGCCTCCCAGCCAGCTGTTACCCCTCGTGACGCAGGGGTAACAGGTGGGAGGGACAGACAGCAGCTTCAGCCTCTGGGTCATCCGTCCCAGCTGTTCCGTCAGCTCCTCATCCCTGGACTGCCTTGGCTGCTCCTCCCTCCTCCTTGGCGCTCTCTCCAGCTGCTGTGAGCTCAACGAGTCCTGCTCTAGCTCCGCCCGTCTCTGGTCCTGTGAGAGTGGCTCCTCTTCATCTTCCCGGGGGGTCCTCCGTCACCATCCATAGGGGAAAGGGGAGAACCAAGCCTGCTACAGCAGTCACCATTGGTCCTCAGGAGAACAGGCAAGTGCTGTTTCATTCTCACATTCCACATAATGAATTGCCTTGTCTGACTCCTGGGGGTGGAGCGCGGGGTTCACAGTCCCCTGAGCTCCCTCCACCTGCTGTAGCCATAAATATTGAACCTGCATCCTCTGTGTCTCCTTCCCCTCTCTACAAGCGTCCCCCGGTGCCAGGAATAGACCGTCAGATGAAGGAGAAGCCTGCGGCCCTGGAGAGCCTAGTGCCGGCCCTGCAGCCGCGTCACAGGCAGAGGAGAAGGGCGGACTGCCTTTTGGAGCCTGTGCCGATGATCAAGCGTCCCCGGGTCTCTGTGGAGGAGCAGACGGACCCAGCAGGTCACGGATCCCCTGCCACCACGCTGTGCAGGCCGTCAGCATGGGCTTCAGCGCCGGGGGGTTCCCGGACTGTGACGACCATCATGCCTGCTCCGGAGGCCGCCGCAGTTGAGTCGGAACCAGGAATGGACCTCCAGATCATTGAACCTGGATTGTCGGAGTCCTAGACTGCAGTAGAGCCCGAGATCAGGCAAGTGCTCTATTTTGTCTTCTTATTTTCCGTTCTAGGGCATTCTTGCCTGTCTCTTGGGGAAATGAGCCAGGTGCAGCCGACTGCTGCATCCGAGCTGGTCTCACCGGGCTCTGCCGCTGCCGGTGATCCTGATCCTGGTTCCTTTTGTTTCTCTGAGCCTTCTCCCAGGGTCACAGGAGACGAATCAGCTCCGGTCGTCATCGTGGAGGCTCCAGGTTTGTGCTCGGAGGTCATCCTTGATGCTTCACTGGCCCAATTGGGGTCCGACATGGGTGCGGCACCCGTCCAATCAGGGCCCACTGAGGATGCAGCGCCGGTCCAATCGGGGCCTGTCGAGGACACAGTGCCGGTCCAATTGGGTCCCGCCGAGGATGCAGCACCGGCCCAATCGGGGTCCATCGGGGGTGCAGCGCCGGTTCGGTTTGCGGCTGGTGAGGGAGCTGTGGATTCCCTTCAGCCGGATGCCAGGCTGGTTCCTCCTCTTTCCTCCTATTTTTCCCCACCGGGTGCCGTTGGGGTTCCCCTCATTTGGGTTGGCTCTCCTCCGCTGTCCCTCTTGGTAGGGAGGCTGTATCTGAGCTTCCCCCTCCGGTCTTGGTGGTCCAAGGACGTGGGACAGCTGCCTGAAAAACTGTCTTGTTGGATCGACGACCTGGTTTGGCTGGCCGAAAAACTGCTTTGTGGGTTCTGCGTTCTGGGTCGTCCGCCTGAAGAACTGCCTTGTTGGTTCGGTGAACTGGTCTGACCGCCTGAGGTACTGTTTTCCCGGGTCTGGGACTTGGGTAGGCCACCCGAACTGCTTTTTTCCCTCTCAGTCAGGTGGAATCTGGATGCGAGTAGACCGCCCGAACTTGCTTTTGTTTTCTCTCCGCTCTTTACCTGCCGGTGTCCCTGAAGTTGTTTTTTTTTTTTTCCATAACTTTTTTTTTCTCATAAATTTACTTCTTGTTGTTAGGGTCTGGATGTCCTCGCTTTATGTTGTCATTGGGTTTCTGTGATCTTTGGGACATGAGTTCAGCCATGTCCTCGCCCTCAGTTTATTGTGTTTTCCTGCTTATTTTGGTAGAATGATCTATGTGTTTTTGGTATAATTGCATTGGAAACCTCGTTGCCATTGCAGAAAGGAGGAGATGATTGTCACTTCTGTCTAAAGACATTCAAGAACGACATACTTAAAGTCTGTTTTTGAGCATTAGGCCTCCTGTTCAATATTTTAGTGAACTGAAGGATCTGTTTGCTTGGCAGTATTTATTTTTCTATTTTTACATAGACTTTTTTTTATATACACGTACCTTGGGAAGTGAATTTTCCTTTTTTGATTATCTGGCAGTTCTCTGAAATTATTTTGCATTTTGTCTAGCTGTTGAGAGTAAACATGAATAATACTCTGTCTCATGCTGCACTTGCTGGATAAACTTACTTTCTAATGCCTTATTTTGATGTTTGTCAATGTTGGACTTACAGTACTATATTTATAGTTTTTGTTTGCCTACTCTGAAGTTATTGAGTTTTTTTTCTTTCTCTCTTTTGTTTCCTTCTCCTTAGTGTTTACATGGTACTTGTGGGTTTTTGTTTTTTTTTCTTCTGAAGTATACTGGTATCTTGGTTTTCTTGTTTCCTTACCGGGCAGTATGTTTCATACACACACACACACACACACACACACACACACACACACACACACACATATATATATATATATATATATATATATATATTTTTTTTTTTTTTTGTTATTCATTCCATCGCACCTGAGTATTTCTCTGAAGTGTGTCTAAGCCATGCCATTTTATGGTCATCCATGTTACCCGTCCATTGTGTTTTTTTTTCCCTGTGCCATTCTTTGTTTTTTTTTTTTTTGGTTCTCTCCCTCCTGGCCTGTTTCCCCCTCCGCCTTCCCTGGGTCGGTCCTGGTAGCCTTCTGGTTGGGGGGTGGGGGGGTGGGAGGGCTTGGATGTTAAGTTTACGCACGGAATTCCCCTTGTGAACGAGGGGTACTGTGATGGTCTGAGCGCCGATCTCAACTGCGCTTGGGTTGTCCAGTATTTCCCCTGTTCTATCTTATTTCGGGTCTTGTCTTATGGCCTCCTCCAGGGCTCTTATTTTGACAGTGTCACGGCGGGACTTCCAGCTGTCAAAGCCGAGCCGTGCCATGACAGCTGTATGGTATTTCATTAATTACTTTCCCCTTTCCTTATTGGTTTTTGTTTCTCCATTTAAGGGAGCAGCTGAGGCTTACTCCTTGCTACGACCTACAACACAACAACATCATGCACTTCCGTGTACACGACTGGAGTTCCTATCCCCGACTCCAGTCACCCCTGTAATTCTCTTCGTCCTTTCTCCTGTAAGTGTTTATTGCTCAGCGTAGGCTCCGTCCTCGCTGTCTCTCATAGTTTATCTCCAGAGTCAGTTTTCTTGTGTCTAGTTTATGTTCGTATTTTGCCCCACGTGGCTGTTTATTTTGTACTTTCTAGTCTTATGGTTAATAAACAGTCAAACTCACTGGTTGGTCTCTAGCGTCTCACTGATGCCCTGCAAGGGGCATCCATAACAATCTTGGTCAAAGGCAACTCCAAGATTCCTAACAGAAAATGTAGAAGCCAGTGCAATGCCATCTAGTGTTGTTATCTTACTAGAAAGAGTACTTCTAGCATGTTTGGGGCCAAGAACAATGACTTCAGTTTTATCTGTATTCAGCATTATAAAGTTGTAGTTCATCCAGGTTTTAATATCCTTAAGACACTCCTGGAGTGGACCCAAATGGCTAGGATCAACTGGATTGATGGATAAATATAATTGAGTGTCGTCAGCGTAACAATGAAAATGAATAGAATGCTTCCTCATAATGTCTCCTAAAGGCAGCATGTATAATGTAAACGGTACTGGTCCAAGTACCGATCCCTGTGGAACTCCATAGCTAACTGTGGTCTGGGTAGAGGACTTGTTATGGACATGAACAAACTGGGAACGGTCTGATAGACAAGACTGGAACCATCTTAGCATTGTTCCTTTCAAACCAATTTGCTGTTCAAGTCTCTCTAGCAGAATATGGTGGTCAATGGTGTCAAAGGCTGTACTAAGGTCCAATAAGACAAGGACGGAGACAAGTCCTTTGTCAAATGCCATAAGGAGGTCATCAGTAACTTTCACTAAGGCTGTCTCTGTGCTGTGGTGTTTCCTAAAACCTGACTGAAATTTCTCAAATATAGAATTATTTTCTAAAAAAAGTACACAGTTAATTGGCGACTACTTTTTCGAGGATCTTGGAAAGGTAGGGGAGGTTAAATATTGGTCTATAATTGGCCAAAATCCCAGAATCAAGCAAAGATTTTTTAAGTAGAGGTTTAATTACTGCCACTTTAAAAGACTGCGGTACATGTCCTGTCAATAGAGACATATTAATTATGTTCAAAAGCAGTGGACTAATCAGAAATAATGATTCCTTCAGGAGTCTAGCGGGGATTGGGTCTAAGAGACAAGTAGTTGGTTTAGAGGCTGACGCTATTAGGGCTAGATCAGAATGACTAATACGAGAAAATTCAGAAAAGTGGAGTTCTGAGCCTGTGGACACAGCAGTGTTAAGCAGAGGCTTGGTATTTTTAAGGGGGCTATTTTTTGGAATATTATTCCTAATACTGACAATTTTATCATTAAAAAAATTAGGGATCTATGTAGGGACCTATGGCATTTTGGCTCTTGGTTAGCTGGGCCACAGTATTAAAAAGAAATCTATGGTTGTTTTTATTTTCTTCAATCAAGGATGAACAGTACTGTCGCCTAGCACTACGGAGAGATTTCTGATAGGTGATAAGGCTGGCATTCCAGGCTGAACATGATTTTTCTGTCTTATTTGCACGCCAAAGCCTTTCACAGAATCTAACTTTCTGTTTTGTACCATGGAGCTCATCTCCACTAGTATCTGTTTAAGAACCTTTACAAACCCTTGAAATCTGAATGGTAGGAAGGGTTTTCTCACCCTTTTTATTGGGTTGGGTTCAAGATTGACATTCGCCTGTTATTTTACCTGGAGTTGGCAAAAGGTCCAAAACATTCCCAAACAGTGGCAGAAGAATGGCAAATACAGCTCTGGAAAAAATGAAGAGATCACTGCAAAATGATCGCTTTATTTGGTTTTACTATTTATACATATGTGTTTGAGTAAAATGAACAATTTTATTTTATCCTCTAACCTACTGAAAACAAGTCAATACAACACAAATTCCAAGTCATTTAGAGCATTTATACAGAAACTGCCAGCTGGCCAAAACAACAAAAAAAGATGTTGCTTGTAGATATGCTTTTAGATCAAAATAATGCAAGAAAATCAAGTTCATGTTCATTCTTAAACACTACAGTTGTCATGGTTAGCTGACAGCTCACGTGCACGATGCGAGCACAAGATGGAACCACACAAGGGGGGAAACGTTCAATAATTTACTAAATGTAGAAAACAGCGCTACGTTAGAGAAACAGCCACTCCCCAGAAGATACAATCCACCTGTGGAGAGAAAAGCGAGAGCTGTCAGCGGAGAAGCAGAGAAAAGGAAATGGGCGAGCCAAATTGCCACTTACTCGGGACTCCGAGAGAGGACCGGTAGGACTCCAGCAGGGAATAGATGAACCAGTAGGGAAGGGGGAATGAGCTTGGAGTGCCTGACCGGGGTGAAGATCTGTTGCTGGGAAGGAAGGTGATGAGGTGGCAGGAGAGCGCACGCAGTCCTGAGACACACCCACATGATGGCAGCAACCTGAAACAACACAAAAGAGCGCAGTTTAGATGACGTGCCTAAAGCTAGCATAAATGACCTGCTTGCCTAAATTTAGGGCAGTATACCCAGACGAGCCAGCGTTGACTGTGCGGAGGAGGCGTCCTTAAGTACGCTGGCTGATGAGCAGGCACAGGTGTGTCCTCTGCCTCAGGTGCAGTGGTGAATTGGTGAACATGCGACAGGAGGGGAGGGGCACGCTCTCGCTGCCCATGACAGGGTCCCCCCTTCTAGGACCACCTCCTGACGGTCCATTGGGCTTCTCCGGGTGGGTCCGGTGGAAGATCCGGAGCATCTCCTTGTCCAGAACCCGTGAAGCTAGGGTCCAGGATTGTTCCTCCGGGCCGTAGCCATCCCAGTCCACCAGGTACTGCAGTCCCCGGCCTCCAATGGCGAACATCCAGAATTCGGCGGACCGTGTAGGCAGGGTAGCTGTCGATGATTCGGGGAGGAGGAGGCGGCTTGGGGGGGAGCAGAGAGGACTGACCGAGAGGGGCTTGATGTGGGACACCTGTAGCGTGGGAGGGAGCTTCAGCTGAACCGACACGCCATTAATAATCCAGGCGATGGGAAACGGGTCCAGAAAGCGGGGAGACAGCTTCTTAGATTTCTCCTTCAGTGGGACTTGACTCACCGCCAAGCAGACTTGCTGTCCCACAGTGTACTTGGTAGCTGGGACCCGTTTCCTGTCCACGGTGGCCCGGGTGCATTCCATGGAGCGCGTCAGGGCAGCCCGGGTAGACCTCCAGTCGCATCGGCAGCGGTGAGCATGGGCGTCCACGGACGGAACCGCCACCTCCCTCTCGGTCATGGTGATAAGAGGCGGGGTATATCCCAAGGATGCCTCGAATGGAGTGAGTCCTGTGGCCGCCGAAATGGCCAAGTTGAGACAATACTCAACCCAGGTCAGGTGCGAGCTCCATGAAGCCGGGTTCTTGGCTGCTACGCACCGCAGGGTGGCCTCCAGGGACTGATTGGCACGCTCTGCCTGCCCGTTACTCTGAGGATGATTCCGGATGAAAGACTCACTGTGGTGCTCAGTGTCCGACAAAAGGCCCTCCAGACCTGGGATGTAAATTGTGGACCCTGGTCAGACACGATGTCAGTGGGGATGCCGTGGACCTTGATCACGTGGTCAGTTAATAGGACTGCCGTCTCCAAGGCTGAAGGGAGCTTCGGGAAGGCCACTAAATGCACCGCCTTGGAGAAGCGATCTACGATCGTCAGAATTACAGTCTTCCCACGGGAGGGGGGGAGTCCGGTCACAAAGTCCACGGCGATATGAGACCAAGAACGACCCGGAGTGGGAAGGGGGTGGAGGAGTCCCAAGGGGGAAGAGGAGTCTGATTTCCCCCGGACGCAGATCTAACAGGCCCTGATGTAGTCCCGTTCATCCTGCCGCACTGTGGGCCACCAGAATGTCCGCTGGACGAAGTCCACAGTGTAGGCGATGCCAGGATGGCAGGCGAAGCGGCTGGTATGGGCCCACTGGAGAACATCACTGCGGAGGGGGGCCGGGACGTAGAGGCGATTCCGGGGGCACTCTACTGGCTCGGGCTCCCGGGACTGGGCCCGGGACTGGGCCTGACGGACCCTCCGCTCGATGTCCCAAGTAAGAGCACCAAGGACGCATGAAGGCAGGATGACGGTTTGGGGGGTGGGGGGGGTCTACCTCCCTGGAATCAAACTGGCGCGATAGCGCCTCCAGTTTGACATTCCGGGCGCCAGGCCGGTAAGTGCTGGTAAAATTAAACCACTGGAAAAATAAGGACCAGCGGGCCTGCCTGGCGTTTAATCGGCGGACCGACTGCAAGTATTTGAGATTCTTGTGGTCAGTCCACACGAGGATGGGGTGAATGGCACCCTCCAACCAATGTCTCCACTCCTCCAGTGCCAACTTAATGGCCAGCAGCTCTCTGTCCCCCACATCATAACTTCTCTTGGCCGGCGTAAGCCGACGAGAGAAAAAAGTGCATGGGTGGAGCTTCTGATCCGAGGACGTGCGCTGCGACAGCACAGCGCCAACCCCCGAATCAGACGCGACCACCTCGAGGACAAACTGGAGCTGTGTGTCGACCTGTGCCAAGATGGTTGTGTCCGTGAACAGGCATTTTAATTTGCTAAATGCCTGCTCCACTGCCTTGGTCTAACGAAAGGGGACCTTAACAGAGGTCAGCTGAGTTAAAGGCAGTGCCACCCCACTATAGTTCCTTATGAACCAGCGATAAAAGTTTGCAAACCCAAGGAAGCATTGGAGCTCCTTACGGGAGTGGGGAGTTGGCCAATCCAGCACTGCCTTCACCTTGGCCGGGTCGGCAATCAGTCTCCCCTCGGCTACTATGAAACCCAAGAAGGTGGTGGATGGAGTTGAAAACTCACACTTCTCGGCTTTTACGTAGAGCCGGTTCTCCAAGAGCCATTGCAGAATGGCACTAACATGGGCTTCATGTTCTTCTGGCGAGCGGGAGAAGATTAAGATGTCATCAAGATAAACAAACACAAATTGATACAGCATATCACAAAGGACGTCGTTAATTAACCGCTGGAAGACGGCGGGGCCATTAGTGAGCCCAAAGGGCATCACCAGGTACTCAAACTGCCCCTGGTGTGTCTTAAATGCCGTCTTCCACTCATCGCCCTCGTGAATGTGGACCAAATGATATGCATTCCTAAGATCCAATTTGGTGAATACCCGTGAGCGCTGAAGGCGCACGAGCGCGGAATTGATTAAGGGTAGAGGGTACTTGTCCTTAATGGTAATTGCGTTAAGCTCCTGGTAGTCGATGCACGGGCACAGCGAGCCATTCTTCCTTCCGACGAAGAAGATCCCGGCTCCGAGAAGAGCCAAAGATGGCCGAATTAGGCCGGCGTTCAATGACTCCTTTATATACCTCTCCATTGCCTCCCTCCCCGGGCCAGATATGCTCTATAGCCTACTGGACGGCAGCCTCGCCCCCGGGATGAGGTCTATGGCACAGTCATAAGAGTGGTGAGGCAGCAGCGACAACGCTCTAGACTTAGTAAAGACCTCCAAGATCGTGATAAGCCCGGAGAACGAGGCTGAGGTCCGGTGGCTCGACCGGAGGGAGGGAGACGGATAGAGAGGGGGAGCACTCCGCTGAGCGCATACAATGGGCCAAACAAAAGGGGCTCCAGGAGGAGATGATGTTTTGAACCCAGTTTATCACAGGGTTGTGCCTCCAGAGCCATGGATACCCAAGGACCACCGGGGAAGATGAAATAGGGAGAACTAAGAAAGTTAGTTACTCCCGGTGGCTCCTGGAAAGGAGGATGGAGATCAGCACCGTGCTACGTGTGACTACCGCGACCTCCCGGCCAGATATGGTTGTGATTCTCTGATCACGGGACAATTTACGTGTGGGAATACTCACCTGCTTCACGAATTCGACAGATACAAAATTACCCTCTGACCTCGAATCAACCAGTGCCTTAACCCTCCTCTTGACCCCCGGCAGCTGTACTAGGGCCAAAATAGACAAATTACCGGGGGAAGTGTCTTTAGTCCCACCCGCCAGACCCTCCATGGTTACTGACGGGCTGCGTCTTTTAGGCCGCTGGAGGCATTCGTCCCAACTGTGGTTCGGCGAACCGCAGTACGCGCACATGCCAGCCTCTCGCCTTCGCCGGCGCTCATCGTCAGTCAAATGCCAAGAGAGCTTCACTGGCTTGAGTGAGGAGACGGCGCTGCTAGTGTCAGTAAGCCGGAGTGGTGGCTCAGTTGGCCGTATCTCCCGGGTACTCCTCCCCAACCTGCTCCAAATACATATGCACCTGGATTAAGAAACTCTTACATCTCCCCACCTCCCCCACATACGGCGTAGATGTGGGAATGGAGGTGGTACGCCGCACCGTAGCGCGGGGAGCAGGCTGAGGAGGCGGAGCCGGGGGAGATGATTGAGACCAAAACTGGATTAAGTTTGACACCTGTTGCGTCAGCACAGCGAGCTGGTGCTCGGTCGCTGACAAGCGATCCAGAGCTAACAGCTCCTGTGACGAGGCACCGGCTGAGCTATCATCCTGGCTGGCTCATTCTGTCATGTTAGCTGATCGCTCACGCGCACGATGCGAGCACAAGACAGAACCACACAAGGGGGGAAACGTTCAATAATTTATTAAATGTAGAAAACAGCGCTACATTAGAGCAACAGCCACTCGCCAGAAGATACAATCCCCCTGCGGAGAGAAACGCGAGAGCTGTCAGCGGAGAAGCAGAGAAGGGGAAATGGGCGAGCCAAATTGCCACTTACTCCAGCGGGGAATAGACGAACCAGTAGGGAAGGGGGAATGAGCTTGGAGTGCCTGACCCAGGTGAAGAGCTGTTGCTGGGAAGGAAGGTGATGAGGTGGCAGGAGAGCGCACGCAGTCCTGAGACACACCCACACGATGGCAGCAACCTGAAACAACACAAAAGAGTGCAGTTTAGACGACGTGTCTAAAGCTAGCATAAATGACCTGCTTGCCTAAATTTAGGGCAGTATACCCAGACGAGCCAGCGTTGACTGCATGGAGGAGGCCTCCTTAGGTACGCTGGCTGATGAGCGGGCGCAGGTGTGTCCTCTGCCTCAGGTGCAGTGGTGAATTGGTGAACGTGCGGCAGGAGGGGAGGGGTGCGCTCTCGCTGCCCATGACAACAATACTTAAGTTTTAAAGGAACATCTCAGAAATCTGTATTTGTGGAATAACTCAGATTTTTATTCACGGCTTTCATGTCTTACATGCTTAGATGATCACCTAATCAGTACCTCCTGAAGTAGAATGAGGTGTTCTTGTGTTGGAATTCAACAGATACTCAAGTTGAATGGCTGTCATACATGTAGAGATGCAAATTTAGGAAAGATTTTGCAGTGGTCTCTTACTTTTTCTCACATTTGCTAGCGTTAGTCAACTGTCTTTCGCAAATACTTTGTGCAAATGTTGCGCGTAACAGAGGTGAACCCTGATTTTCGTGAACATTTGCCACAAAAGTTGGTGACTCAAATAACTCCAATGTTCATCAGCATTCGCCGCTCCATAAGATACTAGCTTTCCAAGAACAAAAGCTGCACATTTGTACATTTTTTTCTCTCATAAACTTCCCATTTTCTTGCACATTTAAGGTTTTTCTTGTACACTTGAAAATTTCTGATAAATTTGCAACTTTTTCCCCAAACATTTGGGGCTTTTCTGATAAATTTAGGATTTTTTTAGGGTAGAAATTTGCAAATTTTGCGAAACATTTGTTACCCCCCCCCCCCCCCGCACACAGATTTTACTTTATTAACTACTTTATTATACTTTATACTTTATTATACTATATACTTTATTAATCCCAGAGGGAAATTCAGGACATCTATGTGGATGGATGAGGCAGCCACATATACACAAATTTACAACTATGTACTCATAACTTTTTCTGTTAACTTTGCAAATTTACACAGACAAAAGCTGCACAATTGTTTGATTTTCAAAACTTTTTCTTCAATAAATTTCCCTTTTTCTTGCCAAGTTGTGATGTTTGTTCCTGTAAACTTGCAACGTTTTTCTTGAAAATGTATAGCTTTTTCTGATAAATTTGCATCTTTTTGCCTCTAATAAATTTGGCACTTTTTTCACTAGAAATTTGCCATTTTTGTGAAAAATGTTATACCTTTTTTTCCACCACACAAATTTACAACTATACTCATAAATTTGCAGCCTTTTCAATTAAATTAGCGACTTTTATCTCATGCATTTTCAACATTTTTCTTGCACATCTGCAACAATAGTCTCATTGGTATATTAAGTTGTCCTGTGTAAACTATCCTAGGATTGTTTATGGCGATGGGGGTGACTGCTTCAAATCGCCCACTGCATATAGGCAATATACAGTATATATTATATATTAGCCTATATATTAGGCTTTTAGTATATTAAATGACTATTTCTCTGATGTCATTGCGCTTCATTCTCTTCTCTGTCAGTAGATGGCAGCCTTGTACAGGGATTCATGTGCAGCTTGGACCATTATGAAAGTTATTTAAGCTCGGATCATCTTGTGGCCTGAACTTGACCCGTGAGTGTATCTTATCATTGTTTTGAATTTCTGTTTTGTTTTGTTTTGTTTTGTTCACATTCAAAGCCTTTTATACACATTTTCCACTCCTTGGTGATTTGTGTTAGTGTTTCCATCTTAATGAAAGCAAGTAAGCTTAGTTTGAAAAAGTAAATTTAAATGACAGAACAAAATCTTATCAAGCACTCAGATGTATGTTATTAATAGAGTTTATTTCTTTCACACACGATAATATAAACATTACAGGTAAAGCAGAAGTAATAATTGCAAGTCTTAGCAGAACATGATGTGTTTTCTAAAGGTTTTCCAGTGTGTCTTTGTTAATATATTATTAATACAAATTCTACTACAAAAGCACTAAATTGCACGTTTAAAGTACAGTCAAATGAACCAATACAGATACGAACAGAACTTAAATTCTTAACACATTTATTTCAAAAAGCGGTCCAGTTATCTGTACATTCTCCATTTAGTAGAATTCTCTAAAATATATCAGACTCAGTGCAAAAACAAAATATATTTAATTCTGTTATAGCTTTCTGGTACACTTTCATATTTGTCTTTAGTGCTATTTATGTCAAATGTAATTTTTAAAATATTTTCATGCTGACCCGATTTTATTATTATTTTTTCACCCAGCTCACGCTGTTCTACTGAGCAGGTTAGTGAGTAAATCTGGATCGTGCGTGAATGTGCGCCCGCTGTGTCGCATTTGTGGTGGTGCCATTCACCGCCCAAAAAGGCTTCTTTACTCTTCACCGACGTCCGAGCGTCACCTCCTGAACTTTCTGTCCACCTGCCCGCCCTCCGTGCTTATGTGACCTTGACTATGAATCATGGGATACCCTGCCACTCTTACAGTGTGCAGCCACCCAGCCTGGTACTGCAACAGTCGAAACAATGCGACTGGGTGGATAACATGGTCGGAGGGCGGGTGCTTGGGAGATGCAGCAGGAGGATGAGGAGGAGGAGGAGGAAGGATGCTTTCTGAAGGCGGCGTTGCCATAGGTAACCTGGATGTGTGCCAGGAGAGCGGAGTGAACCATTTGCATGTATTCAAATATCGCATGAATAATTCACTTTGAAGCCCCCGCTGAAGTGCTGGCGGACAATAGCTGTTCGCACACGCACGCACGTGAAAATGCACAATATAGGGTGGAAGGTGCACATGAATGCAGTATTCCCGCACACACACACACACACAATCACATGCACACACAGAGCCTGATAGGGTGTGAGAGAGGTGAGGAGGCTGTGCTGGGAGGTGCACAGGAATAAAGCTGTTCTCTGAGCTGAATCTGATTTGGCTGTAAAAATCATATGTGCATCTTCAGATCATCCAGGCCTCTTCTCCCCCCCCCCACTCAAAACAAGGGAGATGGTGACTAGTAACCAGGCATGTGGGACACTGTATTTATACCATGGATGTTTCTGTAGAAAATGTATGGTGAGCATATATACGCACGCCCACACCACCAGTGGCAACCTGCAGAAGCCGAGCTGGCAGGGGTCCAGCTGCCATCACTTTGAGGGCCTGTTCAGCCCTTTGCTTTTCTAGCACCTGGCGCCAAGGCAGCTTTCATAAATTCACCAGCATTAAATTGCCTCTGGGAGTGTTTTATCTAACATAAACTAGGTCTGTAAATGCTTCCCTGTAAACTTTCCTTTAAAAAAAATGTGGGTAAAAAATTGCAAATCTCGCTGCCATGGGTGTGGAACTCAGTCAGGAGAGGATAAAATCTGCTCATAAACACATGCAGATTTTTTTTTTTTTACAGGTGCTATAAGACTGTCGCCCTCTCCCACCGCCACCCTGCCAGTTTCCTCTCCCCATATATAGCTCAGTCTTGTTAATTTTATAAGATCCAGCCTATTGCCACTTATCGGCTGGCAGCGCTGTAAAAGCTCTGGGGTCAGTGCATTACTGAGCTGCTGGGTTCCACTCTTCCATTAGAGGGAGTGTTCAGGCTGCGTTGGCCTTCACTCAATCAAATATGGGCTCCGAACGGTGGCTCGGAGTGCAGATGAGGGGGGCGCAAATGCGCACACATAGCACACTCGCGCACACACGCATACAAATGGAAACTCCTTCAGCGCCTGGTTGTGAATCTATAAATCCGAGCCCGTAAATCCGGGCATCCGCATGCACATAGACACATATACGGCACTGTAGGTGTGCTCCCTCTACCCACTGTTTCAAACCTTGAGGCGCTTAACGCCTTCATTTGCATGGAGTTTTTGTATTTAAAGAGACTGAAGGCATATCCGTATGTGCGCGTGCCAGAGAGAGCTTGTACCGCGCCTGACATTTACACCACTTGGCATTTAAACGTATTCAGCGGCCGACGAGTTGTAGCTTCCTCCAACCCCCGGATCAGGTGAAACAGATGAGAGGTGCGTGCGGCGCACAGCAGCGCGCAGAATCGGGCCTGCTATTTAATAGAGATGCCAAAGCAGAATTCAAATAGGAGGAGTGTTTACTGGAACATGCAGAGGGAGAAAATTATTTCTGCGATCAGTCCAGTCAGGAAATGAGGTCAGTTTTTATGCCACGGCCTGCCAAGGCAGAGTGAAGGTCACGGGGTGTTGGAGGTGCGCCTTAATGATGCTCAGCTGGTAATGCGTTTATGTTCCTTCTTTCAATCTTTTTTTTATCTTAAAATCTGCACCCTTTTTCCGTTATAGCATTTACATTTTAAAATATGTCTTATTTTGCAAATAACGGGGTATTTTTTAATACATTTTCTGATTGTACAAATCAGTTGCTTTCACAGTTTCTTCATCTATTTCTGAAGCCACTGAGGCTGGGGCGCGCTCGTCCCCGTCTTCGGTGAGTGTGGCCATTTGTAAATATGTGTGCAATTCTTCTGGAAGAGCAGAAGATGGGGATGGGTGGGTGGGGGGGAGTGGGTTGAGTGGGTGGAAGGCAAAGGCTCCGATAGACTTTGCATGAGAATGGCCGGGGTCCTGTGAACCTTCTGCTCCCTGTGTCCACATTCAATGCCGCCGCTGCATGACAAACCAGGCTCCAAGTTCTCGGACTTTTTTAAGCCCCCCCACCCCACCCCTTCCCACCATCATCCCCACCCATCTACACCCTGTGTCCGCCATAAGAAACCCATTTACCCTATACTTGGCCCTAAGTGGTAAACCTGTAGGTTTTATCGGGTTTATTGTGTGTGTGAGGGGTGCTCCCAAGTTCAGGGATGCCAGAGGGATGACCCCAGCACACACAGGCACCCACAGAGGATTTGAGCAGAAGTGCAGCACCCATTGTAACATTTATTTAATTGTAATATTTAATATTATACCCCACACAACACCCGTCTGTCCGTCCGTTTCACATTCTGTGTTGTTGGTAAACCCCAGTCAACCCAAACACAAAGCCCAGCAGAACACTGGTCTACACATTCAGCACAAGCTGTAGTGCCATAATGCGTCACTGACAGAAGGTTATGGAGACAAAAATTCAAGTGCATGGTCCATATTCAGTAAAGGGTGATGCTGGATCGTACTGAGGCCACTGGAGAGTTTGGAAACTGGAGCTATGTGGTCCATATTTTCTTTTCCCTCTGAAGACTGTAACAGGCAAGTCAAATATCCCAGAGCAAAACAGTCCATTATTGTCCTGTGCCAGCTTATCGCTTTTCCATGACATTAAAATACCAAATCTATTGCCATTATTCACAGCTTGGCTTGGATTTCCCAGTAACAAAGGCAGTAGGTTCATATGCAGAGTCACACCAAATATCTTCTTCATCAGTCCAGTATGCCTGTAGGCCCCCACTGAGATTTTACATTTTAAACACCGAGGTGAAACTTTGGGATTTATTTAGCGTCTTTTAATAGAGGAGATTTGCAAACGATGTAAACTTTTAAATTGCAACAATCTGCTGTGATTGCACACAGATATCTTTGTCTTCTGCCATATTGCATCCCATCGTTCTCAGCAATATTAACCCAGAGTTCGCCTTGCCACGTCTGTGCCACCTCTTGCATTTCATACCTGTCAAATTCCACCTTTTTGAACTGTATCTTTAGGAGGTTTTCCATCTGTTTAGGAAACGGGGTTGGTATTTGTTTAAAAAATTAAAAATTTAATAATTATTCTGTTATTTAAAAAGGGGAGGGGGCAAATGAATAAAAAATTGTTTTAAAATAAAAATGTAAAGATTTAAATACAGCCCCCCTCTTTTTTTTTTACTGATTGTTCAGGTGCTAATGCTCTTTAATAGGAGCCAGATCAGCCCCCTTCCAAACAGGGATACGCTGGCACTATTTAAAATACAACTTTTTATTTCTTTACAATAATTTAGAATATTACATGATCACTGACATTCCCATTGGTTTATATTTCTCTGCTCTCACTCCACTAATGGTACTCTCTTAAAAAGCTATTTATTACGCTAATTATTATCATTATTATCAGTCAGTATCTGTGTGCTATAAGAGGTGAATGAAGAGTCTCTTAATGGTGGAGTGTGCTTTACATTATGTATAGTTACTGTACACTTGTCAGTAATTATTACACTGCAGCGTTTGTGCATTTGGTCTCACTATAAAAAAAAATTCCCCTCCTGAGGGCCTTAAACATACACACCACAGTGAGGTACTCTTAAGAAGTGGAATAAGATAAAAATTAAATAAGGTCAGTTTAAAAAAAAATATCTCACTCTATGGTGTTGTGATGGGAAGCAATAATATCCATTAGGTGAATTTTAAAGCAATGACATAATCGTATTATTTCTGCAATATATGAAGCCATATAACTAATGAAAACACACAAACCACTGAAAATGTGACATTTCTTAATATTATGTAGTTTTTAACATTATGTTATTAACCAAAGATGCTCCAGCTATTTTGTTCTTCTTTATCTGCATAATCAGCATAACTGTACCATTTCTCTTCTAGGTAATTTTCCTCGAGCACAGAAGGAGCCAATCAGAGGAAGCCCATTTAAAAAAACAAATACAGATACAGATACTCAAAGCAGGCTTCCTTTTGGTGACAACAAAAATGGTGGATTCCGTGCCTGGACTGAAGAGTAAACTTCATTTTAATAGTGATTTGTAAGTGGAAAAAGATCTATTTTTTTTCTTATCCACATATTACAGGCAATGACAAGCGGTGACACTATTCAAACCATTCTATAAAGTGTCTTTAGTTTTTACAGCTCCTTTTACAGCTTTGTGCAGCCTTGCCCTGCTGTTAAAGGCCTTTGTGCTGCTCACGGGCTGGAGTGTAGAGACCCCCCCCCCCCCCCACTGTCATTCACAAACAAACACACAAGCAATTAAAGGACAATTAGCTGCCCCCAAGGCTCTATGGGCCAATAATGGGCTGTTTTTACAGCTCAACCAGTTTACAAATGAGTGCGGCTGGCAGGTTGATTTAGTGTAAGTGCACGCCTGATTATCAATAGATATTTAAAGACGGACACTCTATAATGTGTTTTATTTTCACCCTTATGAGTTCATCTAAAACAACACCAATGTGAATTAATTAGAAAAATGTATTTTGTTTTCACGAATACTGCATACATGAAGTCTGGCGAGCTATAGCTCAGTTTTTCCAAGGCCAGCAGCTTCTTTTCGAGTTTGTCCTCACAGCGGGAGCGAGCGCGCCGTGTCACAGTTGTTCGCTGTATACGGGCGTTATGTGACACGATCCGTAACTCCATCTATAGGTGTTATGGTATCATTCCCACCATTAAAGAGGTTTTCCACCTTCCCAATGACCTCCTCCTCGCCTCACAGGACACAGAAAACGACCCGGTGGCAATCCCTTTCACTGTACAGGGGTTGCACTGAAATGTGTGTGCGTGTGTGTGTGTGTCCATGCACACAGAGGCTGGTCACTCCACACACGGCGTCTTCGGAACGAGTCCCGCCTGTAGGGGCTCGGCCTTCTCCCCGGTGAGAGTGGGGGAATCTGGCACGGCCAGTAAGCATGTATATCAGGCCATCTCACGGCTGGCTGGACACTCCCTGGGTGGCCCACCGTGGTCAATACCGCGCTGGTGACTGGACACACAGAATGGGATAATCTCCTACTTTCTTTCAGGGCCATGGTGCACGCGCACACACACACACACAGATCTCCTTTCATGCTGGCCTGGCCACAGAGGCTTTGCCTGGTCCTAATTTCAGGTCAGCACCAGCCAAGGGGAGGCCAAGGGCCGGGGAGCCCCAACTGAGCAAGGGGACTGGGCTGTTGGGGGAGCCCATTTCACCCAGCGCACTAGAGCACACTGGGGGCACTGGGGCATCACCCGTACTGGCTGTTTGGGGTGGGGTGGTGGTGGTGGTGGGGGGGACAAAAGGAGGTGATCCTCACAAAAAAATGGGACCGATATGTGTGTGTGTGTGTGTGTGTGTGTGTGTGTGAGGTTATGAATGTGTATCATTGTTCAGAGTTTTCTTCAGCTTCAGCAGTTTGCTTCAACACCCCTGCAGCTCACACACAAAAGGACCTAATTGACACTACAGATTTAGGCCACTACTTTTAACTGTTCCCATACCAAGCCTTCAGCCGCCACTGGAATAATCAGAGTGATATAAATGAATGGGCTCTTAGATTCTAGAGACACATCTTAGTGTTGTGTTTGAAGTAGGGCTGTTCATCGATTAAAATTTAACTAATTAAGTGTACTTAATTGCTAAACCTGATAAAAGAATCAATGAAAAAGAAGTCTACTTCAGCAAATTGTAATTGCATTTTTATTCAGTGAACATACTTGTGACTCTCACATTCAACAAAAATACTGTGAGAGCCAAGGTTCCTCAGCTACAGTATCTCACAAAAGTGAGTACATCCTTCACATTTTTGTAAATATTTTATTATATCTTTTCATGGGACAACACTGAAGAGATGACACTTTGATACAATATAAAGGAGTCAGTGTACAGCTTGTACAACAGTGTAAATTTGCTGTCCCCTTAAAATAACTCAACACACAGCCATTAATGTCTAAACCGCTGGCAACAAAAGTGAGTACACCCCTAGTGAAAATGTCCAAATTGTGCCCAATTAGCCATTTTCCCTCCCCGGTGTCATGTGACTGATTAGTGTTACAAGGTCTCAGGTGTGAATGGGAAGCAGGTGTGTTAAATTTGGTGTTATCGCTCTCATACTCTCTCATACTGGTCACTGGAAGTTCAACATGGCACCTCATGGCAAAGAACTCTCTGAGGATATGAAAAAAAAAGAATTGGTGCTCTACATAAAGATGACCTAGGCTATAAGAAGATTGCCAACACCCTGAAACTGAGCTGCAGCACGGTGGCCAAGACTGTATAGCAGTTTAACAGGACAGGTTCCACTCAGAACAGGCCTCGCCATGGTCGACCAAAGAAGTTGAGTGCACATGCTCAGTGTCATATCCAGAGGTTGTCTTTTGAAAATAGATGTATGAGTGCTGCCAGCATTGCTGCAGAGGTTGAAGGAGTGGGGGGTCTGCCTGTGAGTGCTCAGACCATACGCCGCCACACTGCATTAAATTGGTCAGCATGGCTGTTGTCCCAGAAGGAAGCTACTTTTAAAGATGATGCACAAGAAAGCCCACAAACAGTTTGCTGAAGACAAGCAGACTAAGGACACAGATTACTGGAACCATGTCCCGTGGTCTGATGAGACCAAGATAAACTTATTTAATTTAGATGGTGTCAAGTGTGTGTGGCAGCAACCAGGTGAAGAGTACAAAGACAAGTGTGTCTTTTCTACAGTCAAGCATGGGGATGGAAGTGTCATGGTTTGGGGCTGCATGAGTGCTGCCGGCACTGGGGCGCTACAGTTCATTGAGGGAATCATGAATGCCAACATGTACTGTGACATACTGAAGCAGAGCATGATCCCCTCCCTCTGGAAACTGGGCTGCAGGGCAGTATTCCAACATGATAACAACCCCAAACACACCTCCAAGGTGACCACTGCCTTGCTAAAGAAACTGAGGGTAAAGATGATGGACTGGCCAAGCATGTCTCCAGACCTAAACTCTATTGAGCATATGTGGGGCATCCTCAAACGGAAGGTGGAGGAATGCAAGGTCTCTAACACCACAATGTCATCATTTATAAGATGGCGGCAGCGCGCTCGGACGCAGCGGCCCCTCTTGGCATCAACGAGTGTGAGAGTTTTGAGTGTTGTGATCTTCCCAGACGTACATTCTGTAAAACTTACAACCATGAGACCTTATTAAACATCAAGGTACTGCACGCTGCAAGAATCGCGGCGATCGGTTGTGATTTGGACATTCTACGCCAGCATGGAATTCTGGCGGAGTTCCCGCTGGAAGCTACCCGAGAGAGGAGGAAGCGGAAGCGGAGCGAATGCAAGCAAAAGCGCGGAAAAAGGGCCGGGATCCATGCTAGGCTAAAGGCTAACCTCTCCAGACCAGCGGTACCGTCGCTTCTCTCTAACGTCCGCTCCCTCGAAAACAAGGTGGACGAGCTGCGTCTGCTGAGAGGAACCCGGAGAGAGTGGAGAGACTGCTGTGTGTTTGTTTTCACTGAGACATGGCTCCACGGCAACATTCCTGACGAGGCCATTCAACTGGAAGATATGGCAATGTTCCGTGCCGACAGGGAAACGGCGAGCTCCGGTAAGAGCCGGGGGGATGGGCTATGCATCTATGTTAACAAGAACTGGTGCGTCAATGCCACGTTAGTGTCTAAACACTGCTCTCCGTTGGCGGAGTTCCTTATTGTAAATTGTCGGCGACATTATTTGCCGAGGGAATTCAGCAACGTGTATGTAGCTGGTGTTTACATAGTGCCGAGCCCTAATGCTAGGCTGTAAGCAGCGAGCGCACCTCTGCAGTCATCCAGGGCTTATGATTACCCCGCATAGTGATGGTCTTCACTGTAGTGACATCCTCTGTGCACTTCGCGATGTAGCTGGTGACTGTATCAGCATACTCCTCCACATCCGTCTTGTCTTCCTCAGCCTTCAGAGCGAAGGACAGGATCGCCCTCCACTCAGCCAGGTCTGCGCTCTCAAAGGGAATTAAGGCGGCAAAGCGCGCCTATGCGGAGAAAATCCAGGGACACCTCTGTGACACTAGGAACACCAAGCAGATGTGGCAGGGAGTTTGGACACTGACGGGCTATAAATCTAGGCAGGGGGTCGATGATAACGACGCTTCGCTTCCAGACAGGCTTAACGACTTCTTTGCACGTTTTGAAGCATCAAACTCGACAATCAGAGGGAGGGCTGGCCCACCCCCACCATCGGTCGGACCAGCTTTTACCATCAACACAGCGGACACACGGAGGACCCTAACCAGAGTCAACCCATGCAAAGCTGCAGGTCTGGACAACATTCCGGGACGTGTGCTCCAAGACTGCGCGAGCGAGTTGGCGGATGTCCTGACTGACATTTATAACATCTCCCTGAGTCAGGCCATCTTTCCCAGATGCTTCAAGACCTCTATCATTGTACCGGTGGCAAAGAAACCAGTTGTGTCCTGTTTGAATGACTATCGTCCTGTTGCACTGACACCAATTGTGATGAAGTGTTTTGAACGGCTTGTCAAACCACACATTACAGCCTGCCTCCCTGCATCACACGACCCACTCCAGTTTGCATATCGTTCAAACCGCTCCACGAAGGATGCTATAGTCACCACCCTACACTCTGTCATCACCCACCTGGACCAGAAAGACACCTACGCCAGACTCCTGTACATTGATTTCAGTTCAGCATTCAACACCATTATTCCCCAGAGACTGATGGAGAAATTACTCCTTCTCGGTCTGAACACCGCCACATGTCTCTGGATCCTGGATTTCCTGACTGAGAGACCTCAGTCTGTCCAGGTTGGAAACAACATCTCCAACTCTGTCACGCAGAGCACCGGATCCCCTCAAGGCTGTGTACTCAGTCCACTGTTGTTTACACTTCTAACACATGACTGTGTATCCAGACACGAGGGGAACCAGATTATTAAGTTTGCAGACGACACCACGGTCGTGGGACTTATTCAGAGGGATGAGGAATCAATGTACAGGGAAGAAGTGAGAGACCTGGAGGGCTGGTGCAGGGACAACAATCTGGTGCTCAACGTGGACAAAATTAAGGAGATGATTATCGACTTCCGGCGGTCACAGCCTGAGCACATCCCCCTCAGCATCGGCGGCCGTTTAGTGGAGAGAGTAGAGAACATCAAGTTCCTCGGAGTGCAGATCTCGCAGGACCTGACCTGGAGCAAGAATTCCTTGGAGATCAGGAAGCGGGCTCAGCAGAGACTGCACTTCTTGAGGAAACTCAAACAGGCCTCTCTCCCCATCTGCATCCTCAGGACCTTCTACAGAGGTGTGGTGGAGAGTGTTCTGACGTACTGCATTGCTACATGGTACTCCAGTTGCAGTATGTCAGACAAAAAAGCCCTGCAGAGGATAGTCAAGGGGGCTGAGAGGGTAATTGGAGTCTCCCTCCCCTCTGTCCAAGAACTTTTTCAGAACCGTTGTAGGAGCAGGGCACTGAACATTGTCAAGGACCGTTCTCACCCTCTGCATAAACACTTTGAACTTCTTCCATCTGGTAAACGATTCCGGAGCATCAGAGGCAGAACCACCAGACTGATCAACAGCTTCCTTCCACAAGCTGTCAGGATGCTGAACAGTTGACCCGGAATCTCTCATACACACTACTGCACCTACGGACATTTTGTATATTATTTGTATATTATAGTTAGTTAGTTTTGTTTTGTTTTTTTTTTCTCCCCAAGTATGTCTCAGGGATGTGTGAATGGATGGGGGGGTGGGGGTGAGGGGTGGAGCTATGTGGGAGTGTCTTAAATCATGCTGCTTCTATTTATATGGATGCCGAGAGAAACGCAATTTCATCTTGCCTGCACTACAGTTGTATGTACAGCAATATGACAATAAAGTTTGATTTGATTTGATTTTTTGATTTGAAGAGGATTCCGGTGGCAACCTGTGAAGCTCTAGTGAACTCCATGCCCAAGAGAGTTAAGGCAGTGCTGGAAAATAATGGTGGCCACACAAAATATTGACACTTTGGGCACAATTTGGACATTTTCACTTCGGGATGTACTCACTTTTGTTGCCAGCGGTTTAGACATTAATGACTGTGTATTGAGCTATTTTGAGGGGACAGCAAATTTACACTGCAAGCTGTACACTGACTACTTTACATTGTATCAAAGTGTCATATCTTCAGTGTTGTCCAATGAAAAGATATAATAAAATATTTACAAAAATGTGAGGGGTGTACTCACTCTTGTGAGAGACTGTAGTTTTCACAAAGGACCACAGAGCTGACTTCCTAAAATGTTGTTACATGAATGTCAAGCAAATGCCCTTTACATATAATGCTTGATAATCATGAATGTATACTAAATTAAACAATTATACAATTTATTATATCAATTTCTAACATTGTTTTTCAGTTCAACATAAACAGAGTCGATTTCTCGCAAAACTACCATCCCCCATGGATCATCACCTTATTGTGGTGGGAGGTTTGTGTTCCCTAGTGATCCCAGCAATGTTGTCCAGGCAGTTTGCCTCTGGTAGGGTCACCTAAGATAAACTGGTCCTGGGTGAAGGGCCAGACTAAGAACAATCCAAAAGACTCTCATGACGAATGCTACAGCAAGGATTCAGTGTACCCCACCTGGTATGGGGTTACTGGGGCCCTGCCTCGGAGCCAGGCCTGGAGGAGGTGCTCGATAGCGAGCGTCTGGTGGCTGGGCTTCTACCCACTGGACCTGGCCAGGCTCAGCCCGAAGGAGCTACATGGGTCCGCCCTCCAGTGGGCTCACCACCTGCAGGAGGGACCATGGGGGTCTGGTGCTATGCAGATCAGGTGGTGGGCGAAGGCAGACACCTTGGCGGTCTGATCCTCGGCTTCCTAAACTGGCTTTTGGGATGTGGAATGTCACCTCTCTGGTGGGGAAAGAGCCTGAGTTTGGTGCATTAGGTTGAGAGATACCGACTAGATATAGTCGGGCTCACCTCAACACATAGCTCTGGTTCTGTAATCAGTCTCCCGGTGAGGGGCTGGAGTTTGGCCTACTCTGGAGTTGTCCCGGGTGAGAGGCGGTGAGCAGGGGTGGGTATTCTTGTATCCCCCCACCTTGCTGTCTCTACATTGGAGTTTTCCCCGGTGGATGAAAGGGTTGTTTCCCTGTGTCTTCAGGTTGGGAAATGGGTCCTGACCATCATTTGTGCCTATGCACCAAATGTTGGTTCAGAGAACCCACCCTTTTTGGAGTCTCTGACTGGGGTGCTGGAGAGTGCTCCTCTTGGAGACTCCATTGTCCTACTGGAGGACTTCAATGCACATGTCGGCAACGACAGTGAAACCTGGACAGGTGTGATTGGGAGGAACGGCCTGCCTGATCTGAACCCCAGTGGTGTTCAGTTATTGGACTTCTGTGCAAATCACAGTTTGTCCATAACGAACACCATGTTCAAGTATAAGAGTGTCCATATGTGCACCTGGCACCAGGATACCCTAGGTCACAGGTCAATGATTGATTTTGTTATTGTGTCATCAGATCTGCAACCGTATGTCTTGGACACTCAGGTAAAGAGAGGTGCAGAGCTGTCAACTGATCACCATCTGGTGGTGAGTTGGATCTGATGGCAGGGGAGAATACCATTCAGATCTGGTAGACCCAAATGTATAGTGAGAGTGTTCTGGGAACGTCTGGCTTCAACTTCAACCACATTCCGAGGGAGTCTGGAGACATGGAGTCTGAATGAGCCATGTTCTGCACCTCCATTGTCAAAGCGGCTGTCCAGCGCTGCGGCTGCAAGGTTGTCGGTGCATCTCGTGGTGGAAACCCCTGAACCAAGTGGTGGACACCAGTGGTGAGGGGTCCATCAAGCCGGAGGAGGAGTCCTATCAAGCTTGGTTGGCTTGTGAGACTCCCGAAGCAGCTGAAGTGTACCGGCAGGCCAAGCGGAGTGCAGCTCAGGTGGTTGCTGAAGCAAAAACTCAGGTGTGGGAGGAGTTTGGTGAGGCCGTGGATCAAGACTTGCGGTCGGCCTCAAAGAGATTCTTACAAACTGTCCGGCGACTCAGGAGGGGGAAATGGCTCCCTGTCGACACTGTGTATGGTGCGGACGGGGCACTGCTGACTTCGACTGGGGATATCGTCAGGCGGTGGAAGGAATATTTTGAGGATCTCCTCAATCCCACTGACATGCCTTCCGCAGAGGAAGCAGAGCTTGAGGATGAGCGGGTTGACTCACCCATCACAGGGGCTGAGATCACCGAAGTGGTTTAAAAACTCTTTAGTGGCCAGGCCTCAGGGATGCCTCAAGGCTCTGGATGTTGTAGGGCTGTCATGGCTGACACGCCTCTCCAACACTGCATGGAAGTTGGGGACATTACATTTGACATGGAAAACCGGGGTGGTGGTTCCTCTCTTTAAGAAGGAGGACCGGAGGGTGTGCTCCAACTTTAGGGGGCTCACACTTCTCAGCCTCCCTGGGAAGGTCTATGCCAAAGTACTGGAGAGAAGAGTACAACTGTTGGTCGAACCTCTGATTCAGCAGGAGCAATGTGGTTTTCATCCTGGCCGTGGCACATCGGACCAACTCTTTACCCTCTTGAGAATCCTCAAGGGTTCGTGGGAGTTTGCCCAACCAGTTTTCATGTGTTTTGTGGACTTGAAGAAGGTATTTGACCACGTCCCTCGTGTTTTTTTGTGGGGGGTGCTTTGGGAGTATGGGGTATCGGGCTTGCTGCTACAAGCTATCTGGTCTCTATACGACTGTTGTGAGAGTTTGGTTCATATTGCCAACACCCAGTCGGACTCCTTTCCAGTGAGAGTTGGACTCTGTCAGGGCTGCCCTTTGTCACCGATCCTGTTCATAATTTTTATGGACAGGATTTCTCGGCGCAGCCAAGGAATGGAGGGTGTCATATTCGATGACCAAAGGATCTCATCTCTGCTGTTTGCAGATGATGTCGTCCTGTTGGCTTCATCAAGCAGTGACCTACAGGTCTTGCTGGGACAGTTTATTCCAGAGTGTGAAGTGGCTGGGATGAGAATCAGCACCTCCAAGTCTGAGTCCATGGTGCTCAGCCAGAAAAGGGTGAATTGTCCTCTCCAGGTTGGAGATGAGCTCCTGCCCCAAGTGGAGGAGTTGAAGTATCTCAGGGTCTTACTCACGAGTGAAGGGGGAATGGAGATTGAGATTGACAGACAGATCGGAGCAGCATCTGCAGTGATGCGGATGTTGTACCAGTCTGTCATGATAAAGAGGGAGCTGAGCGCGAATGCAAAGCTGTCGATTTACTTGTCAATCTACATTCCTATCCTCACCTATGGTCATGAGCTTTGGGTAATGACAGAAAGAAAGAAATCGTGGATACAAGTGGCTGAAATGAGCTTTCTTTGTAGGTAGGATTGCTGGACTCACCCTGAGAGACAGGGTGAGGAGTTCAGTCGTCCAGGAGAGGCTGAGTAGAACCACTGCTCCTCCACATCGAAAGGAGCCAGTTGAGGTGGTTTGGGCATCTCATCAGGATGCCTCCTGGACACCTCCCACTTGAGGTGCTCCGGGCACGTCCCACTGGGAGGAGACCCCGGGGAAGACCCAGGACAGGCTGGAGAGACTATGTCTCCCAGCTGGCCTGGGAACACCTTGGTGTCCCCTCTGAAGAGCTGGAGCAGGTGGCTGGGGAGAGGGAAGTCTGAGCTTCTCTGCTTGAACTGCTGCCTCTGCGAGCCGGACCCCCGGAAAAGCAGTAGAAGATGGATGGATGAACTCCCATTTTTTAAAAATTACTGTTGTCACATTTCTTCTTTTATTTTGAAACCATCAGAGAGGACATGCCAGAACTTCCCTAATTATCTTAATCCATAAAAATACAAAAAAATGGAGCAACTTTTGAGTTCCAGAGCTTCTGACCTTAATGGTGAGTAAGAAGCGTTTATTCACTTTATACAGTATTTGACTGTTTTCCTCTGCTAACTCTGACAAACTTTGCCTGTTTTCACAATTTTGACCGAGCAGCCCAATCAGTGATACTCGGTCAGGTGTGTGTGTGTGTGTGTGTGAGTGTCCTTGAAGTGGGGTGTGAGGTCACCCTGAGTACCGAAGGCTCAGTTTAGTATTGTGTAAACTTTGCAAATTTAAATGCTGAAAAACAAGACCTACTCCTTTTTTAAGGTGAGCCAGTTGCTGAGACAACTTGTCTCTACTGCCAACACCACCTCATGACAGTGTCATTAAATAAAAAATGCATTAATTGGCCTACATTCATCAAAAAAGTAAATGTGTGAATTATCCTAGCCCTAGTATGGCACATCAGTGGTGTTGTAGTGCACAGGGGCATCAGGCTGGTTATACGCAGTAATACAATCATATGAAAACAACAAAACTAGATTATTTTATTTAGTCAGTCTGTTATTATGTTGCAATTAAAAAGCTGACTGGTTACAGAAACAAAAAAGTAAAATAGGCAAAAAAATTGTTATAACAATAAGAAAACTACAAGAGTAAACTGTACATTTGTTACAGAACATTTACTGTAACTCCAGCTAAAATCACATTTGAGCTTTAGCTGACAACACTTCATATTTACTAATTATCCAGATTTTTTCTTTTTCTTCCATCAGCATCTGTTCCACTAAAATATAAGTGATGGTCTCATCCTAGTGAAGTTTTCTGCCACTAAATGAACTACTATGGAGCTATTGCTATTTGCAATTTCTTCACTGGACTTGGCAATAAGAACAAAATTAGACTTCATCTATAATCACAGCAATTAAAAAACAACATTCCCCATACATCTCCAGATATAGACCCAATAATTACACAAAGCGGGAAAAAAGAAACATTTGAGGCAGTTTTTCATTTCACAAATCAACCAACTTTATTTAAAATAAATATCCTATGAGAACAACACTTACAGTCTCATTCACTGTTTTAAAATAAATTGCTTCATTGCTCATTGAAAAAGATTTTATAAATATGCATGTGTACATAATGTCCCACAGAAAGGAGGAAAAGTAATATAACCACAGCAAACTCTTGTTGAACGATTTCACAGTCAAATACTTGGATGTAAATTACGGAGAGAAAAGAAAGACCCCTTGGGGTCTCATCCAATCTCCGACCTAAAATTGGTCTCAAATATAGTAATTCATATCTAATGAAACTAATTTTGGAAAATATTATTCAGCAGCTCCATTTTACACTTCAGACAGCTCTTAAATTGATTCAACCTCTAAACTTACCTTTTAGAAGCGGTTCTGACTTACCTGTTCACATCCACAAAGACTCACGGCTAGACAGATGATAATCAGACTCTAATGGTGTGTGTCTGAGTGTTCTTGCAGGTGTAGGGGTGGCATTTTCCATATGCGGCCAAGGCTAAACATGTTCAAAGAAATTGGCTACAAACAGCGTGTATGCTTTGTTATTTGGGTGAAAGCTGGATTTTATTTTCGCTGCAGCAATTCTGAGTGCATCTGTGGAGACATAAGCATAGAAAGAAAAAGTCCTTAATGAACAGAAGATTCTGCAATTAATACAGTAATTTTTTTTCTAATTCAGTTTCCTTGAGTAGAAAATTATTAAACGTTAATGAAGACAGTTGGAGCTCTTTAAGAGAAAGATGCACTTTGCGGATAACCTGTAAAGCATGACACTGCTTGTGCCATATAACCGCAATGTAACACATAAAACTGTTCATGTTTACTACATGGGGGCGCGGTGGCGGGGGGGGGGGGGGGGAGGTAATGCACAGCCTGTGTGTGCATGTGCGTTTGTTTGTGCGTCTATCAGCTGTCTGCATCACTGGTGTGCACGACCCCTGAGCAGGCAGACAGTCATGGGTCAGAGGTCAGAGTAGATCCTGTCTGGGCTTCCTCACTGACCTCAACGCCCGAAGCACAAACACAGACACATAAACTGGATGGGATGGGGGGGGGGGTGCCCCTACCAGACTAATATCACCTTTGGGATTTGAATCCAGACAGAAATACAATGACCCCAAACGCACGCACGCACACGTTAGCACACGCTGTCTCGATTCTGCTTGGTCATAAAATGCGACTCTGAGCATGATGCGGAGAGAAGCGGCAGAGATGCTGAGTCTGAGAAGACCATCTAATTATCATTGAGGCTGAATAGAGGAGACTGGGGCCCTTCAGGCATCATCACAGGAGGAAGCAAGGCCACTGCTAGCTACCTAGCCTCAGTGGGAAAAGAGGGAAATTCAAATACTGTCTATGAGGAAGCTGGAGCGCTTCAAATATTTAAGAGAAATGTGACATGATTAAGGAGCTGCTGGATTAGTAAGTAGCTAAATCTGTCATACAGTAAGTGCCTTAGCTGTGTAATTTATCTAATATGGCTACATTAATTTGAGTATAGGAAATTAGCTCAGACAGGCTACCTGCAGGTGTAAGAAAATTAAATGTAAGAATTTTTGAGACATGTTTAAGCCTGTGCAAGAAAAATATGTCACCACCTCCTGTTGCTTGGATTTATTCTCTCTCTTTCGCCCTTTTTTTTAGGGTTTCTTTAAATATCAAAATACATTTGCCTTTGTTGACATGGCAACAGAAAGTTTAATACTGTAAATGGGACAAACCAAATCTTGCAATATACATAGGCTGATACTGCACACAAAGACTTTGCAGGTGGGGCATTTGGATCCCCTAAAAATGTCTCCGACTCCTTCTGTTATACTAGAATGCAATCTGGTAAAATACAAGGAAGTTTATTATCCCTTTGGTATTTGTAAGGTCCTGGAAGAGACATTCAAGGATTAATTTACACCTTAATTTTTGGTTGGATAAATTTAAGACTTTTAAAGACACCCAGTCAGAGGAACAATCTGGATAAAATATCAGCATGCCAGGCACTTCTAACAAAAAAAAAAAAAAAAAAAAGAAAGAAAAAAAAGACAGGAATCAAAGCAAAATGGGATTGCTGAATCTCAACACAGACTGGGTAAAACAGAAAAAAAAGGTCAAATTCAGAGCTGACGAGCTTCGCCGCCAGTCCATCGGGAAAACTCCTTAAATAAGCCTGAGTGTTAAGCCCACTAATCCCCTGTATTATTGCAACATCTGTGAGGTCTAGAGAGGCTCTGTTGGTGATTACCAAGACAGATGTAAACAATATCCAGGCTGAATAGCAGAGAAGGAGTAGTGGAAGGGGAAAGGAGGCTTGGGTAAGAAACTGCTTTTAGGATAAGAAAAGCAGATAGAGAGAATGTGGAGAATATAAAGCGGGGTTGGGTGGGAGTGAGTGCGTCAAGGGATTTAAGGTAAAAGAGAAGAAAAGGAAAAAAGAGGCAGTGACTGATTTTGGAAGTATAGTCAGACAGATCGAGGACTGATAAAATACAGTAGATGGGGGGAGGTGGCAGGAGACAGAAGGTGACAGCAAAAGAGGGGTGGGGGTGGGGGGGCAGCAGATTGGAAGATGGCAGACCTGGGGCCAGGCGTGCCCCGAGCGGCTGACGAGACACCAGGGAAACGTACCTAATTTATGCAGAGTTAGACTGAGGAGCGGAGGGTGTCTGGGACCCCTTCAATAGCCCTGAGAACTGAGGGGAGCAGCTATGGGTGCTAGCAGCGTGAGAGCAAATGGGCCATGGTGGGAGAGGAGGAAGGGGGAGGTGGGGGAAGCTTTCATTTTTTCTTGGTGGTGGTGGTGGTGGTGGTGGGGGGGGCAACAAGGGGGTTGGAGGCTGCCGTCTCTGGTCAATTCAGGAGAGGCTGTCCGTCTGACGTCCCATTAAGATTTGGGACAGGGCATGGGGAACGAGGCGGTAAAGGGGAGAGGGAGGAAAAGGGGAAGGAGGAGGAGGAGGAGAAGTGAACGAGGTGCTCCTTCCTCTCACTCTAGTCTGGCTACCTATTAGATCCATGAGGCCGTCTGTCTGCCTCTGTGCATACTAATTCCCCATTACCACAGCCTTGAACGTGAGCAAAGAACAGAGTCGGACTAAATCAGAGACAAGCAGCCTGACTGATCTGCTGGCTGTATAAGAGGGTTTAAGAGTGCTTTAGCAGCTGGGCAGACAGGTCCATCGGGCCAGCTGTGGGTCCGCTGTGGTGTACTCAACTTTGGGTGAAACCTGCTTTTCTTCCTGGCTGCACATTTTATCCACTGTAACTGACTTCTATTGGATTTTTGTTGCAACTGAGAACACCAATCTTCTATAATTATGCCATCAAACACTTTTTTTTTTGAACGCCTGAAATTATTCAGCAGAAGGAATCACACGAATCGAGTCTCTTATCAGAAAAAATAATATATATAAATCAAGAGTGACAGGTAGACATTGCCTCATGTTAGGGGGCCTAAATGTCAAAAATGGAAATAAAAGCAAAAGTCAACATTTTTCTGCATAATTTACAAAACCACAGCTTTAATTTTTAAGGTATGTTGCAATATTAACACAAAAAAATATCACCAACCTTCAAAATTCTGTATTACTTTTGATTCAGGTTTCAGAAGATAAACTGTATGCTTTGTGTATGCGGATCCAAGCTGCTGGCCAAGTGAATCTGTGTGTGTGTGTGTGTGTGTGTGCGCGCGCACGTGCGTGCTGTTCTCAGGCCCAGCGAGAAGCGAAATGGACAGGCAGCGAGCGTGATGGTTGAGTCGGCTGATGCAGGCGGACAGTTTAATGACAGTCCTCACCCGCGAACATACAAAAACCAGCGAGTGCCCCGGCGTGCTCGCGCATGTACACACGCCTTATGACAAATGTACATGCATGTGTGATATATGGTGTGGCGTTTCCTGAAAAAGACACCGGGGCTGGCGAAAATGAAAAAAGAGAGAGATCTTTTTGTGCGTGACCCTGGAAGGAAGTAACTGGAGGGCCTACAATTGGCTTCCAGGCAATATTTTTTTGAGTACCTCCGTATTCTGTTAAAAAACAAATTTTGAGTTTTTGAATTTGTCCTTCAGCACGGAAGAAAACAAATACAGCAGAGACCTCTCATTAGTGAGGAGGAATTTAAATAATTGCCAGCAGCAGCAGCAGCAGCAGCGAGGGAGCAGTGTAAAAGTGGAGAGCTATTCAGCCGCTCAACAGAAGCCGAGCGCTTTGTGCTTTTTGTGTGCTAAGTTGTGCCTGGCCATGGCCTTGCATCTTATTCAGTGGGACTTGCTCTGGTCTGGACTTGAATTTGGTGCCCAAACAAAGACATAGAGCCACCTCATTAAAAAAACATGTCATTGGATCAGGCCTGGGCTGAATTGTGTGATTTCTCCTCCTACCATAAGTGACCGTGACTGAGCGTTGGGCTGAATTAGAAGCCGGACAGAGGCCTACCAATGAAGCGCCACGCCACATCCCTATGGGAACCACCCTCTCACAGAGGGGGGCACATTTAGAGCTTTGTTGGTCTGTTAACACGGCTTTTTAAGATGCCTCTTTATGGACTCAGCTGAGCAAACTGCAGCCCCCGGTTTTCTTGTGACAGAAGGAGAAAGTTAAAAAATAATAAGGTGACACTGAAGGGCAACAAAATAGGAGGGCTTTTCTTCAGAAAAGAAAACCTAAAAGTAGAAACGATTTACCTAAAACTACGCGAGAATCTGTTTTTATTTTGTTTGAAAAATATTCATCATAAAACCCTGGTTTAAACTGTAATTAGGGCTGGGCATTGATTAAAACACTGAAACTAATGAACTGCACTTTTTTCTATAATAATTGCGATTAATCGCTAAACTTGCAGAAAAGAATCGCTGAAAAAGAAGAATACTTTAGCAACTTTTAATTTCATTTTCATTCAATGAACATACTTGTGACCCTCATATCCAACAAAAATACTGTGAGAGCAACATAAAACACTTTAAAATCATCAATGCATATTGAACTAAAAATGTTGCCATTTTTCAGTGGTGTGGGAAAAATCGATGCATCATAGTGCATGCGATAGCATTGGGACTCAGTCCCAATGCTATCGCATGCAACTGTGGTTGCGATTGGGACTGAGTCTGGGACTGTGACTGGGCAGGTTGGGGTTGAGACTGACATCCTGTGATTGCTGCTGACACTGACCCAGATGCATTATTAGAATTGCCATTTCCCCCTATTGCTGGCGCTGGAGCTCCAGCTCCTACTCCTCATCGTAGTGCATGCGATGGATGGATGGCGATAGTGGCGGTGGATATTGTATTGATTCAGAGACATAGTATTGTGATACTTTATTAAAAATTATTAATAAATGTTACAAATACAAACTTACCTATTTAAGTACCAGAGTAATAAAAAAAATTTGACTTTTCAGTCCCTTATATGGTTGATTAAAGATGGTCAAAGACTGATTTGGCATGGTATGGCCATCCCTAAACACACATACTGATCTTTTACTACTTATATATAATATATAGTATCACAATACTTAAGGAATCATAACATTGTAATAGTATTGCATCGTGACCCAAGTATCATGCTACATATTGCATGGTGAGTTCCCTCACGAGTCCCACACCTGCAATTTATGATAGCAATTTGTAATATTCTTTTTCAGTTCATTATAAAGAGGGAGTTGTTTTCTCTGCAAAACTACCATTTTTAATATTGTTGTAACATTTCCTGTTTTATTTTGAATGGTCAAAGAGGAAGTCAATGCATCTACTTAAGGTAACTTTACTAATAATTTCAACCCTTAAAGCGTACCTGTGGTGGTCGTGAAAAAAAAGATATTATATTGAGCCCCTGTCTCACGTTCTAGTTCAAGTTTAAGTTCAAGTTCAAGTTCAAAGCAATGTGATATAAATCCATTGCTGATGTGCTGGTTCAGCTATGTCAGCAAAACATGGGTGCAGCCATACTAGCAGCTACATGGCCTGCCAGGACGCTTCCTGTGACGTAGTAGCGTGGATACCGCGATCTGGATCAATATTGGCTGAGCCTGGAGTGCCCGGATGAGCAGTGGCTTTCAGGATATTCAAATTCAAATGTTTATTTCAAACTCAGGGTTCATATTAAATGCAGAACTAAAATGAGTAGAAAATGAATAAATAAATGCTTAAATTCAGCGGGTCGTCTCGTCTGATCTGAGGTCGTAACGGCCGCCAGACGGCCGATGATACTATATACAGAGCAGCAGACACTCGGCGCTCTTGTAACAACAAAAACATACAATGCGATATGGATATCGCAACATGGCGGAATGTAAAGCCTTTGGATGTCTCAATAATAAGCGAAAAAACAAAGATAAACAGTTCTTTTGTGTACCCAAACCCTGCTCACCTTGTCAGAAGATCGTAGCGGAAAAGTGATTGCGCAATCTCGGAACAGGGCACAGACGAATCCTTTCAGACGAAATTGCGTTGTGTGTGAGGACCACTTCGTCACTTTCACCCTCAGAAGACCTTTCTGGCTCAAACCTGTAGCCATGTTGGACGAATTCTTCCTCAGAGTCCGACAATTCAGCCATAATAGAATAAAAACACTCACAAAAGCACCCTATTCGCTCGTACAGGCGGAGTATTGACTGTTCAGTAGCAACGTAATGACGTCACATCCGCATGTGTCATGGCTGCGCGCAGAGTTTTCATTGGCTGGCCATGCCTGCGGTCGTATTTGCATATTTCTCTGGTGGTATATGGCTGGCAATAATTATTTAACCAAATAACGAATACTTTGCCTAATGTTTTCAAGTTGAATGCGTTTAGACGACCACCACAGGTACCCTTTAAAAGTACAAACAGATCAATTCTTAATTGATTTCCAGAGCTCCTTTATTCACTTTATATTGGAGTGTGTTTTTCTCCGCTCACTCTGACAGAAACTCTCCCTCTTTTTATACTGTAGAACAAGCAACCCCAATCAATGATGCTAGGTCTGGTATGTGTGCATGCTTTAAGTGGGGTGTGTGTGCAGGATGTGGTAGCTCTGAACTGAGGATACTGAGGATCAGTTTAATGTGGTACAAATTTAAATGCTGAAAAACAAGACCTACTCTTATTTTACGCTGAGCCAGCTGCTGAGACAAACCAGTCATCACTGCTGACATCACCTCGGGGAGTGACCTGACAGCATAAGTTTTTTCAGATGTGTTAATTGGCCCACATTAATTGAAAAAGTTATTGCGATAACTATCCCAGCCCTAATTTTAGTCATCCAAATTAAACATCTACACCTCACTGAAATCTTCCAAGACAAAGGAATCCATACATCTGTTCCTTTTACAGTTAATCACAAGAGAACTGAGCTTTGCTGCAGCTGAATCTAGCAGAACCGAGTCGGTGACAAACTGCCCCATCTCCCTGTGTCCTCTGATCCAGTCAGCACACACGCTTACCCAGAGGAGTACAGCCATCCTGCTGCTCAGACAATAGGTTTGTGTGGACGTTTGAGTGTTTGTGAGACAAACACAGATCTGCCAGGAAGACCGGGGCTGGAGACTTGGACAGTCTCATAGGGCACGCTGGGTGACAGCGAAATGAATAACAATGAACTTGCTGAGTCAAGTTCAGAACATTAGAGATGAACCAGAGCTCGGGAGCTCAGCCGCACGCCGTGTGCGTGCGTAATTGTGTCAGCGCGCGCAGGAAATATCTCAATGCGAGCGGCGCATGGGGCTCCAGAGGAGAGCACCCACCAAGATGAAAATGCACCTATGCGCTCCCCTCTCTCACTCAATCCCTCTCATCCCCTTCCCCTTCCCATCTCGCCACGCACACGCAGCAAGGACCCCGTGCTCGCTTTTTCTATTGCTGTCCGCTGCGCGCCTGATGAAAAGGCAAAAAAACGGTAGAGGGGGTGCACATGCCTAAAGGCAAGAAAACGCACATTTGTAAATCACAGCCCCAATATAAACATAGGGTTTAATAGGGGTTTCTCAGGCACATTGGCAGGGGTCCGCCTCGCTGTGTGCTACACCAACCGTGTGGCGCGTTTTCTAGCTACAGGAGGAAGGGAAAAAAAAAAAAAAATGAGCGAACAGCCTTCACCACCCGGCAGAGATGACGGTCTACGGGGCGGCGAATGCATCTGAATACATTTACATAAAGATTGTGGTATGTTGACTGATGCGCTGCTGAGAATGTGCTGCGCTCGTCAGTGTCCCCCGAAATCACCGTAATGACTGAAATGCGCTGCAGCCGGTGGGGGGGGGCTTCTTTAAACGGGGGAACAGACACGTTATTCTGAGAAGAAATGGGGGGGGGGGGGGATCGCGCTGTTAATGACAGCAGCAGCGTATACGAACCAGAGGATGGAGGCATCATGTAGCAACAAAAGAGCATAACAAACAAATAATTTCTACAACCCAGGAGACTGCCTCTTGAGCTGCTGGGAGATTAGATCAAGTTTATGACATTTCAGATGAATAGGAAAATTACTTTGCTTTAGCTCTGGCATTCAAATAAAAATGGCAGCCATGTGTGGCAGTAACCAAAAGAAGGTTGGATTTAAAAAAAAAAAAAAAAAAGTGAGTATTTCTGAACTCTGTGGGTAATGAAACTCAACAGCATTAATTTCCTGTTTAATGTAAGAGTAAAAAAATAAGACAATGAAGTACGTAGTAAAAAAAAAATAAATCTCAAATCTAGCATAAGAGTAAAACCTTGTCTTGAAGAATGTTTCTGGCTAGCAGAATGGCAGATATGAGAGTTTATTTTTTAACACAGCCGAGATATTTCAGCAGCAGATTGCATTAGAAGATAAAAAAAACCGAGCAGGTTTCGCTGTAGCAAATTTCGGGGATAGGATTCCACTAACCTTTTAATCAAAAAGACGGGATGTAAAGGTGAGCATGGCCTAAGCTACAAGAGCATCTTTTTCGGTAGAAGCACTTTAATTTTTGAAAATAACAAACAGGCGGGCAACGGGAGGAGAGCGGCGACGCGCCGTGATCAACCTCTTGCAGATAGAGTCAGCCAGCCAAACCATCCTGTCAGATGGGAGCCTGAGGAGAGGCGGGGGGGGGGGGGGAGTCGGCGGGAAGGGGAAAGGGAGCAAAACAGGGGTGAAAGGGGTCAGCGGGGAGGAAGGCTAAACCCCAGAAGCAAGCAAAAGATTGTCTGTGTAGCGCATTTATATTTCAGCATGTGTGTATGTGTGTCAACCCCAGCTGGGCAGACATTTACTTGACATGCTGATAGGGATTTAAGCAGTGGGTGGGTGGTGTGTCGGACCAAGGTGAGAGTGAATGAGCGGAGAAGGGGAGGCTGGTGGGGATCGGAGGATGATAGGAGGAGGAGGAGGAGGAGGCTTCGGGACCAGAGGGGCTCACAAAACTGCTGTTACTAAGCTTGATTTCAGCGCGAGTTGAGACGATTAGGAGACAGAGGCAGAAATGAGGAGGAAAACGAGGGTACGGGAGGTGGGTTTTTGTAGGAGAACCCTCCGGGCTATGGAAGAGAAGGGGGACTAGTCTATTGAGGTGATGAGGGAAAGCGGGTCTTTCTTTCAGACAGTCTAATGAAGCATAAGTCCCCCGATGAAGAATGGAGGCAGGGAACCGCGGGGTGGGTTAGCTTGTTCCTCCGCTCCTCTCCGTTTCTGCCCTCTCTTCCTCCATCCCGCCTTTCTCCCCTCCTCGAGTGCTGCAGTCCCTTCTCTTAAAGGGCTTACACCGTTTGTGTCAGAATGTTACATGGCTGACAGGCCACAAGCCCAGATGATTTGATGAAACGGCAATGATACGGCAGCTTTCACCATTTAAAAGCTCCGTCATTGATGGCCAGCTACGTCAAGGGGATGTAATTGGACAAAATGGGAAAATATGAAATGAGCAAATGTCCATAGCGTAATGTGTTTTTAAAATTAGATTATCTAAAATTATAACCACACAGATCCAGCCAAGGCACGCCATATGTATTGAGAGATATTTCTAATTGAGGTGTGCACATTGTATGGGTTCTGAGCCAACATGTTAAATTACAGGAGGCAGCAGACTGAGACAGACGGGGGGGGTGGGGGGGGGCTGTCAAAGTGTCTGACTGGGTTTGACTGCGTTTGGCTGGGGGATGTTTGACCAGGGGGTTGACTGGGCTGCAGGACTGATTTCTGGCTCAATTTGGCTCAGGGCCGGCTGGAGACCGGCCAGGGACTGACTGAAGTAGTGGGGGTGGGGTTGGGTTCCCCTGCTTCTCAGCTCAAGTTGTCCCTGGAGCGAGGCAATAAGAAGCAGCTTATAAAATAAGCAAACACAGGAAGCTCACAGACAAGTCGGCCAAGCCAGGCAAGTCGGGGATGAACGACAATTGAATGACACACACACACACACACACACTCTCTCTCTGCTCCATGCTGCAATGCTGACCCCCACCCCCTCTAACCTTGACCTCTGAGGTCCTCCTTAACCTGCCTCTGAATGGAAGTCGGTGCAGCTGGGGTGTCTGGCCGTGAACTAACTGAAACCCCCTTCGCGACACAACCCCCTCAAACCCCTAATCATTCGGCCAGTTCCCACGCTTGGTGACTGCGGTGCTGTCCCTGCACCCGAACGGGTAAAACTAACATGGACGTTACCACAACTGCCTGCTTCTCTTCTAGCCTCATGTGCAATCTGCATGAGTTGTCTTAAAACATTAGCATACCATTATTTTTTTTAATTTGGAAAGCTTTTGTTTTACATTCTCACTCCAAATTGCTTCATGTCTCCCATATGCAGCGTGAACGCATAGCTACATGGACTTTTTAATGTATGTGCAGCTGTGGTGTGTGTGTATGTGTGTGGGTGCTCTTACGCATCATGCAGAGGGGGGTTCAAACCCCACCACCTTCACATTTTCATTACGGCCAAATCTCAGGCCTATGTTACACCAGCGTGGCCTTTCACCGGCGAGCCGGCAGTTTAATCACACATACAGCACTACTCCATTTTCATTTCCTTTTCATACAGCCTCCATTCCACTCCGGCTTCATAATTCTCTCCTCAGAGCTGTCTAGCCCCATCTGAGTGTTTGCAGCCTGTTGAACTGACATAATCAGTGACTTGGATAAATGCCTGACTGTTTTTTTTTCCCTGAGTCTATAATCAGACTTGGGGCTCAGTGTTGCGGCTCTGAGGAAACCACAGCAGCAACACTTGACTCAGGAATTACTTGCTTAGAAGGGCGCTTTCACGTACGGAATTTATTCGAGTGTCATTGGAATGGATTTGGTGTGGGCTGCTGAGGCCGTCTTGTCAAATAAAATTGTCAAATTAAAGACCTTATCCTGCTCATAATAATCATAATTACTGACTGATACAATGCCTGTCATTGTGATGTATAACCATAATGTTTGAAATGACGAGTATCCTTGAATATGGCACTGCAGGCATTTATAATCACTTGAGCTCACCATCTCTCCAAAATCAAATGTTAGCAAACATGCATGCTACTGCTACATATTAAAAGCATGTTTACGTGTGTGTGTGGGGGGGAGGGGGGGCTAAAAAAGCATCCACAAAATGACAAATCTGCACAATTTCCAAATGAACTAAAACCAGCTGAACAGATCTTTTATTCTTTTGGCTGTGTTAGAAAAAGAATGACATATGAAACAGGCCGGGATAAATTGAGTGATGGCTGTAAATGCTTTCAGCAACTATTACTTCAGAGGGTGGACCACATTCAATCAATACCTAAGCAAATAAAAAGCAATGGGCAGCCATGATGAGAGAAAAAAAAAGCTGCAGTGGAATGAACAGCAGCAATCTCACTCACACACAAAAGAACTGCCCACATTCAAGTCTCTCCATTAGGATTATAACAATATACACCTCAAAATGAATAAGTTAATATGGTTTTTAAAATCTACTCAAGTCTTTTGAGCTGCATCATAATTTAGGTAGTTATTCATTCGAGTGTAAAGGTCTTGAATCATCTGAGAATTTTTCCTTTTTTCACCAGATATATTATATTAGAACAGTATATACAGCTATATAATTTGGAAAAGATTATGCTGTTAAAAGATAGAAATTTCTATGAAATATGTAGGAAGACTATTTGATAAAAGGATCTCATTTTAACTTGGTGGACTGGTTAAAAAGGCTTAGACTTGTCCTTCTGCTTGCCTTTTTTTTTTTTAAAGTAAACCCACTCACATTCATGCACAAGCAACCTGTCTGCCTAAACCAGCGTCGACTGTAACACTTTGCCTGTTGTCAGCATGCTGAATTATGCATAATTGCTGCAGCGTAGTAACACACATGGCCATACCCATCATTAGCATAAAAGCTTTCCACAGAAGATGGTGTCAGGGAGTCCTTTTTTCCGGTGAGTAAGTGCAAATGCACACATGCAGGAATGTTGTGCGTTTCGGTATGGATGGTGCAGTTGTTATGGCTAACTGCCACATATGGGTGGGAGGTGCGTCATGTGTATGGTACCCCTGTTAATTTTCATATAAACATGAAAAATTAAGCCTTGCTTGGTTTGCTTTGATGTAAACAGTACCGTGTCTCGACTTATCTGAATTTGAACCATCCAAATGCAGAAAAAAATGGCAGGTTTAAACAACGTTGAACTGCTTTTTGTGACTTAACTGGGAAAACCAGCAAAATCTAAACATAAAAACAGAGATTATATGGTCAAGTCAATCAACTGCCTTATTCATTGCTGCCAGTTCCATAATGAGAGCAGATTTTCAGCTTACCTGTCCACTTCACTGCCATTATTTCCGAACAAAAGGACACAGTGGCTTGCATCGCCCTCAGGCTAGCTATAGCTAACGTGAGCTCAATAGAGAAGCTTGACTGAAACTGCCTGACTCTGACAGTACAGATGATAACAGGGATGTACCAGCATTTTCTGGATGGCTAAATGGCAGCACTAGCAACCACGTTTTTTCAACCTGCAGTCCAGCACAGTTATGGTAACAGAGTGATCTGACCTGATCATCTTCTTAGATTTGTTTTTTTTTTGTGTGTAATTATCTCACCAAAAAGTGGCAAAGCATACAATATGCAAAACTGAAAATATAACCACTGAATGTTTTTATCAGTAGAAATGTATGACAGTATGATGTTTATGCCTCGGCGCAACAGAGGCATACGGTAATCAGTGTGTCTGTGTGTGGTTGTATGTGTGTGTGTATCTGTCTGCTACCAACTTTTCAGTGTGCCCGGTCAAAATCAAGTGGAACTAAAGGCTTGTATCATTATATCGCCATATTTTCTCGACTTTAAATTTGCCAGAATTTCAAGATAAGGCTTTGTTTTCAAAATAAACACAAATTTAACTCACCATTATACCCTCAATGGAGCCGCAAAAAAAGCAGGGTTTCCTCTGGTAACATTTCTGCGTGGTGGGCAGCCATCCTTGGATTTATGCTGCCACGCGAAGGAAATATGAATTTAAGAAAAAAATATGTAGGAATGATGCTCTGCAAGCACGCAGACGAACAACGCACGTGACTGTCATTTGCATAGAGTTCAGAAGCGCGCTGCCTGCGACCGTTCCAGTCAGCAGGCAGAGTGTCTCGCTAGCGTCACTGTCCAAGAGAAGCATGAGCTTATTAAAGTACTTTAAATGTGGGAAAAAAGCAGAAGAGGTATGTAAACACTGGAGGCATTTATGGTGGTTTTAACCCGCTGTTAATGTGAGCAATAATGAAGAGTTGCTTAGCTAACAGGTGTGGTTAGCTATGAATATGAATATGTGTGCATATGAATATGTATGCCCACATATTCATATGCAGGAAAAGGCAAGACTGACTGATGAATCGCTGAGGATTTACTTCACCAGCTACTACAATATTAATTAACTCATTTATGTTCATTATTATGTACCAGGCAAGTTAAGATGACCAAAATTCACGAAGTCAGTGACTTTAATCTGTCAGCAGCCTTCAGACAAACTAAATGTGCCAACATTTGGATTTCAAAATAAGGTTTTTTTTTTCCTGCTGTCTGGAGGGTGAGGATATTTCTAAAAAAATATAAATATATAGAAATACTGTAACACAAATAACTGCATCTTTGGTCATTTAAGTTAATTTACTTCATTAAACACAATTGTATTAATATTTTTTTCTTTGAAATCCGAGTTAAATTATTGTTCTATTCTGGCTCTGCAAAATTAAGGTCTAAAATGTAAATTGTTTTAAGGAAAAAGTAAAAAAAAAAATTACCACAGTCTATTTCTCCGGTTTCCTCCCACATGCCAAAAAACATGCAAGCTAGGCTAATTGGCATCAAAACTGGGGGTTCTAAATTGTCCTTTGGTATGACTGTGAGAGTGAATGGTTGTCTGTCTCTCTGTGTTGGCCCTGTGATGGACTGGCGATCTGTCCAGGGTGTACCCTGCCTCTCGCCCTAAGATGCTGGGATAGGCTCCAGCCTCCCCACGACCCGAAAAGGATTAAGCGGTAGAAGATGAATGAATGTTTCAAATTTATTTTAAAAAAAACCCCAAAACAAAACAGTAATTTTATTTTAAAAAATGGACAAAAATTAGCCATAAAATAATCCACAATTTTATAATAAAATCTCAAATGTACAAGAAAAGCCAATTTTACAAGAGGAAATTACAAATGAAGAAAATGGTTTCAAATTTAGTCAAATTTACAGAGAAAAGTAGAAAACTATAAGAAAATTGTTACAAATTTTGGAGAAAAACCTCAAACCTTCAAGACTGAAGTCATTACTCAAGTTTTTAAGTCGGTGCTCTTTGTACCCTTAACTCAACTAGAAATTTTTGGTTGTCTACTTTTACTTATTAATTTCATAGCACTGCTTTTACATGAGAAGAATTTCTGGCTACTATACCCACCTCTGATCATATAATTAAGTATGCATGAGTAAATTACTATAATGAATGTTTTCTCTCTTCCCTTTCCTACTCTTTCTCAATGGAAAAAGAAACACTAGAATAAAAATTAAAAAAATACACATATTTTTGTCATTTATATAAACCATGACAAAAAAAAAATCCTGCAGGACAAAACATGACACTTGGTATTTTCTAACCTATCTGTATACCACCATAGACAGAGAGAACCTGAATTAGACAGGGCTCAGAGAGGGAAAGATGAGACAGACAAGATGAGCCAAGTAGAGGAAAGTGTTCAGGCAGGGGGTCCAGGAGATGTGATAGCAGAGGAAGGAGTGAAGGATGACACCAGTAAAAAGTCCAAACACAGGACGTCTGGGTGGGACCCCAACTAGCCCTGTATTCCATCATTCAAGCCTTGGTTGTACAATACTTCAAATGGTAAGTTCCATATGCAAAGCTACTGTACAAAGTTAAAAAAAGAAATAAATAGTATAAAATTAACATATTCTGGTTACAACAGTGTCATGTGTTTCCTGCCCCCCTCCCCCCAGAGAAATATGTTCCCACCGCATCAAAGTCTTTAAGCCAGAGGAAACACTGAAATGCCAAAGGCATTAGCTTAAGCGCTAACAATGGTACTAGGGTTAGGGTTGCATTTATATTGTTATTTTCTTTTGATTTCAGTCAACCTAATAGACATCGTTGTTTCTGCCTGTTTCACTAATCCATAGTCAAAAATATATTTTGTATCATTCTGGCTTATTCTGTTATATTTTCACCATGATGCTACATCATTAGTAATGTTAGCACCACCAAGGCAACAAGCTGAAACTGGCAGTTTAGCCACTCATTCAGGAACGTTTCTGTGCTTAATGCACTCCAGAGACCGGTCATATCCTATCAACCACTGAAACCACACACCCCTCCGCACCAGTGAGGAATTATTTCATTCATTCTTTGAGACAAATTTACGTTAACTGGCTCATGCTAGAGTCGAGCTAGCCAGCTAATGTTAGCCATAGTGACTTAAAAGGGAGGGTGGAGCTGAATGCGATCAGATATTTAAAGAGCCATGCACTAAAACCAGGTGTTCTCAGAAAGGCTGGAAAGAAGAACAAATATTTTGCTGTAATAATTAAATAATTAAAGAAGATTTGACCAAAATGTATTGCAAACATTTCATTAAGACGTGTGATCTGTTAAAATGTGGGAAAAGTGCAATCAATGACCCCTTTAAAGACAAAAAAGTGATATCAATGGCTAATTTGTTTTATTTAAAAAAAAAAACCCTGCAATTTCAATCGCTGCCTTCTTGTCTGTACCTACACATACAATGCACATAATAACACTTATTAACCTAAAAATATAAAAAGGTCATATGAATCCCTGTCGTGACATATGTTTGCTAATGAGGCCATGTGGTTGTGTGCTGTCCTCGGGTTCTCACGGTGAAATTAAAAGCTACACCCCTACCGACTGACAACAGATGCCGTTCAGCAGGTTTTCAGAGTGGATGAGAGCCCATTTCCAGGACAGGGACGATTCACCAGATCACTCTTTTCAGTAATTAGCACTGACAGGTGAAAACGGCCACGAATGCCATGGGAGCTGACAATGAAACGAACAATTACACAAAGACGCACAACTACGGGGCGTGGACACACACACACAAACATAAACACGCACATGTCAGTGCACAACAGTGGCAACAGAGGATCCATCAGCACGGCTAACACCACATTAAGACCATAAAGCACCGATACATCTCCTGCTCCACGTACACAGCGCGTATCCTGCTGCTTCTGCACTGATACCCCTGATCCCCCTTCGCTTTGACAAGGCGTAATAAAGCCTGTATGAAGCGCTGCATTGTGTGGGGAGAACACAATGTTGCATGCTGAGTGCTGTGAGAAGGGCGTACACCGGTGGGTCCCACGGCGCAGCAGCGCACCAGGGCCTATAGCAGAGAGTGCTGAGCATGCTAATGAGGTCATTATGTTATGCCTCTCCCTCGCTCCTGCTCTCCTTTACAGTGTGGGCCTGTCAGAGGAGGCAGGGTACCCTGGTAATGCAGCCAACCACAGATGCCACATATGGCACAATGAGAGGACAGATGAGCGTCTCCGAAAAAAGTCGCTGAGAGAAAGAGGATGAGGTGCCGCTCTATTTTGCTGCTAGCATCAAAAGCGACAGCATCGGTGATTTGCATACGGAATAAGGTGAACTCAAAAGAGAAGCGCAGAGCGGTGCCACAACAGGCAACATTCATTTGCTAATTGTTCCTGCTGTGTATTCAATCAGCAACGATACAGGGTTGTTTCTTTTTTACTCCTTGTAGGCAAGCACTATTATTTACAACCGATGGGGAGGGCCTAACTACCACGCACATGCAAAGGCAATTACAGGATATTTGCATAGCCGTTAACAATTAGGGGGCAGATGGCAAACAGCGGGCATTAGAAAGCGACTGAGCGCCATCTTGGCTGAGTGAGACAGCTGGCAGACAGGAATCGGCCATTTTGTAATCGTGCCAGGCCGAGGCGTAGCAAGGCGCCAGTTTCTCTCTGTGTGCCAGGAGATTGGCAGGCAAGGGGGAATTGTGCTTTAATGCCCTTCCTGGTACAGGCAACAGCAACGAGCTACTCCAACAGTCAGTGACAGTATGATCACAATTCAGGGCTGACTGAAGACATCAACTGAACACAGCGTGTCTGTATTCACTTTAAAAATGCACATGAGCAAGGCTGACATCTTATTATAATAGGGTTAAGAGGAGAAAAAAATGGAAGTTATCAATGTACTTTACTAAAGCTGTCAGACCCACACAATTCCTTGTTTTGAACACAGAATATGCAATTAAATTACTCACCAAGAATCCTGTTTCCCTTGACATTTTTTATTGTCCATATGTCCGTTAGTCCTTTAGTGCAATTCCAGACCTCAAATAAGCATCATTGTAGCATGATCTGCCAGAGTTAATGTTCCAGTGGGGGGGGGGGGGGGGGAATATTTATACTTCATTTCTGAATATCTTGAATGCTACAGTTATATTATCCTTTCATTTTCATCCTTGATTATTGTGGCAACATAATTTAGTCCTCTGCATTTTTTCCTAAAATATCTAAAACACTATGTCTCTGTGTTGCTGAAAAATTGTGGGAGGACACTGCACAGGTAAAACTACTGTCCTTTTCATCTCTCATTCAATTAGCAGCCATTCACTTTTGCTGCCAAGGGATCCATGCTGCACAGCAGTAAGTGGACTTCAGGTGCTATTTCCTCACACACAGTGAGAGAGAGCTATGAAAGCCCAAGCCCTGCCTTCCTCTTTTCCACCTTATAGATCAATACCGCACTGCCATATCCTCTGATGGGAGCTGCTGCAGTGAGGGTAAGAAAATCTAAGACGAAAAGACAGGTTGTGTCTGATAGGGTGGATGGTAGAAAAAGTTCAAATTGTCCTTTCATCCTGGCTCATGAGATCTTTGGTATATTCTGCACTACGTGCTTGGAAGTGGGACTGCGCTGGTTGCGTGGATGGATCCTTATTCAAACTGTTAAGGTGGAATGACTAATAAGGATGATGGAGCTGGAAGAAAAGAGACTTTCGCCGCCTTGTCTCTTCTTCTCTCCCTCCCTTGCTGTCTCCATGTCTTTGACAAAGTTTTATCAAGTGGTGTTGGGCCAAGTAAAAACCCTCCGGCGGAACCACACACAAAGACTGTTTCACTGTCTCTTCCCTCCCTCTTCCTCTGTTTTACTCACACACATGTGCTTGTACTGATACACACACACACACACACAGCGTGTGGGGTGCTTCCAAGGTTAGGGCCCTGGCCCTGGCTGGTGCTGGGACTGTTGGAGAAAGATAGAAAGAGAGATGGAGAGAGGGGCTTGGAGCAGTGGTGGTTGGTCCCTGAGCTCCGAGGCCTGCAGGCGGTGCTGGGCAACCTCTGCTAGCCTCTCTCCTCTGTATTGATTTCTGCTACTCCGTGCTGCTCCGCTCTGCCGAGGAGGCTCCTAGCCGGCGGGAATGAGAGCTCGCCTCACCCGCCTCACCTGCTTCTCTCCTGGCTTGGCTGGCCTAGTCGGCCCACTCTGCTGCAGCTTTGGCTGGCCCCTGCTGGTTCACCGGGACCCCTGTATGCAACACTGGGGCCACAGGAGGAAGGCAGCCAGAGAGCCCATGGCGATCCACAGCTGTGTTCACCTGCTCTGGGTTCACCCGCTTCGAAACCACCTCCTCGAACTGCTTCTATCCATCTTTCCTTCCATTCTTCCACCCACTCTGCTTTTCTGCTTCCTCCTCCCCTGCCTCATCCTCCTCCTTCTTCTCCTCTTCCTGTTGTACACAAACAACCAGAGACAGAGATAGAGAAAAAAACAAGTTAATCTTAACTTTCAGCATTTTACACACTCTGAATGTCAATCTTGGTCTTTGATCAGCAAGAAGTCTGGGGTGAGGATTCTGGCATCCTCTCTCAGCTGGTAATATGAACCTGCTAACCTTAGAGAGCAGAAACTGCTGGGATTTGAGGCCTGGGAGTTAAGTGTGTCAGGCAGTGAGATACTGCCTGCCAAAGGTACTCTCTGCTATTAGATTCTGATGTGCTGCAGATAGCAAAATATATCGGGAGTGGGCCCATTATAAAAATCACTCCTGCGTCAATAGAATACATTAAAATATTTACAAGAAAAGTTTTTCTTCAACAACCACCTTCTTTTGCTCTCCCGTAAAAGTCAGCCCTCTGAGCTTTATATTTATTTGCCCTTGATGGTTACAAATAACAGAATCATTACTGAAAGTGATAGGATATTTTTGCTCTTCCCTTACCCATCTCCATTTGTGGCATAGCTAGTCCAATGGAAATGTTTTGGCTGGATCAGTGGTGCTCTATAGAAACTTTGTCAAAGAAAACATCTCAGCTTTTGTATCATTGAAAATTATTCAGATGGGTTCAGCAGCCCTCTTCTTATGATAATAGCAGTTGGGGGGGGTGAGACATTTCTTTGAGGATCCTTGGTTCTATTGTGTTTCTTAACAGAGAGAGAGACAGAGAGAGAGACCCACGGCCAAATTCGGCCCCCACCATCTCACATTGCAGCACTGCTGCACCAACCACGAAATCGGCCAAATATCTTCACCATGGTCACTGCAAAACTGCAGCAGCTCTCCTATACACCTCCGTAGACCCCTCTGTGGGTCTAAGAAACGAGACTAAAACCCGTGGGCCAACTGCCAGGGGAATAGAGAAGTAAAGTGCTGAGGTTTGGAGCCGGTGGGCCGGGAAGGCTTTGGAAGTTAGAGCTGTATTTTAAGGAAAGAGTGAAGGGGGTGCACAAGTGGTGTGCAGGGGGGGGGGGTGTTACACTGTTGGGACAAGAGAAGCAAGTTGGGGGGGGGGGGGGCACGGGAGTTAAGTTGGGGGACATGGATGGGGACCCAGGGTGCGGTGTATGTCTCAGACACAATAATACTATTCATTGGGCTCAGACATGGGTGTTAACTCCCCTCTGACAGAGCACAATGGGACTCGGCGGCATTCAGGCAGCCTTGGTGATATTGTTAGTTCAGGGCTGCATTCTCCCTGCCGCAGGATAGAGCGCCTGCATTGTGCCCGTCCAGGCAGGATGGATGGAGGGAGGTTTCAGAGGTGAAAGGCAAAGAAAGAGAGAACAGTACGTCTGTCTATCTGTCAGCGCTGACGGAGAGAGGGCAGAGGGAACGGTGGGTGGAGGAGGTGGGGAAGGTTGGAGTTGGGAGTGTTTTTGCTTCACAGCATTGGACTTGCCCGTTTCTGAGGGGGGAAATGGGAAAGAAAAAGAAATCGAGCTAAAAGAGAGGGTAATAAATATTACTCAAACAGCCAAGTGCAGGGTTATAATGGTGTTAAAGGGGGTGGGGACAGATGGAGTGAGGGACGGCATGGTGGCATTTTCAGGGGGGAAAAAATGCATTGGGTAAGTATGTTTCTGGAGAGTTTAGGTGCATTTTGGACATATGCCTGAAAAGAAAACGGGGATGATGATGGAGAGATAAATTATGTTGAAGCTGTTACAAAATTACTCACCCCCATTGCAAAGTATGTTAATTTTTAAAATGTACAAACTTTCAACTGTTTGTAAAAATTAAACAGAAATATTGAAATAGTTCATCCATCCATCTTCTTCCGCTTAATCCTTTTCGGGTCGCGGGGGGCTGGAGCCTATCCCAGCATCTTTTGGGCGAGAGGCAGGGTACATCCTGGACAGATCGCCAGTCCATCGCAGGGCCAACACAGACAGACAGACAACCATTCACTCTCACAGTCATACCTGAGGACAATTTAGAATCCCCCAGTTTGATGCCAATTAACCTAACTTGCATGTTTTTGGCATGTGGGAGGAAACCGGAGAAATCCTAGAGTAAACCCACGCAGATACGGGGAGAACATGCAAACGCCACATAGATCACTGTTGGTCAGGGGCTGGGATCGAACCCAGGATCACCCGGCCAAGGGTGAGTTGCTGTGCTGCCGCAGTGCTGACCACTCCCCCACCGTGCTGCCCGAAATAGTTCAAGTGTTGGATAATTTCAAGAGCAACTGTATGTGTGGCTAAAAAGAAGAGATGACAAACTCGCTCATACAGTAACCTACCAAAGCAAGGACAAGATAAGAGACGATACAGTTGAGTAGATGGTGTAGGACAGGAAAATGCAAGGTGGAATAGGGTAGGGCAGGGTAGGATAGGACAGGAGAGGATAATATAGGACAGCACAGAATAGGGATCTATATACAGATGTGGAAACATTTATTGGTAACTTTCTGTTAAAGAATATCACACAGTGGTCACTGAAATAGCTTGAAACTGACAAAAGTAATAATAAATAAAACTTCCCTGAAAATGAGCTAATGAAAATCAGACATTGCTTTTGAAATTTGGTTCAGCAAAATCATTTTAAAAAACAAACTAATCAAACTGGCCTGGACAAAAATGATAATAACCCTAGAAAGAATTGAAAATAATTTGACCAAAGTGACATGTTAAACTAAGGTGTGTCCTGTAATTAGCATCACAGGTGTCTTCAAACTTTTCATAGAATAGAATGGACTTTATTGTCATTGTACAGTTGTACAGTCCCAACAAAATTGTGGGTGCTCCACCAGGCTACTGCACAATAAAGTTAGAGAGCGGGATTTGATAAAACACAGTTACAGAATACACGATTAAACATACGCCTGACATAAAAATAAAAATAGCCCACAGGTATATACACAGGTATGGTAGTGGCTTCACGGATGGAACTATGTACATAAGCGTGCGGAGTGCAAAACACATGATTGAATAAACTGCCCCAAGGATTATGGAGAATATACACAGGAAAGGTAGTGGTTGCACGGATGGGTCAATGTACATGAAAGTGCGGACTGCAAAGACAGGTGTGTTATTATAATTAAAAAGGTCCTCAGTTCTGTGCATGTGAGCTTTTGGAGGGAGGGGGCGGGGCCTCTGGCTGTTTGCAGTTCGGATGGCCCAGGGGAAGAAACTGTTCTGGAGGTGTGGGACCTGGTTCATCTGAACCGTCGTCCAGAGGGGATCAGGTGAAACAGGTGGTGGGTGGGATGTGAGGGGTCTCCTGTGATGGCCTTGATCTTTCTGAGACAGGAGGATCTGGATATATCCTCAGGGAGGGCAGAGAGCCGTTGATGAATTTTTGGGTAGTGTTGATGACCCTCTTCACAGCCTTTCTGTCTTCAGCCATGGAGCCGGCGTACCACACACCCAGACAGTAGGTGAGCACGCTCTCCACTGAGCAGCGGTAGAAGGCCAGCAGCAGCTTCTGGTCTAGATTGTTCTTCCTCAGGACATGGAGGAAGTGCAGCCACTGCTGGGCTTTCTTCACCAGGGCCTTGGTGTTGACAGTCCAGGAGAGGTCAGAGGAGATGTGGGTGCCCAGGAACCTGAAGGTGGGGATGGTTTCCACGTGGCTGCCATTTATGATGGGGGGAGGGTGGTCCTGTGTTCTTCCTGAAGTCCAGTATGAGTTCTTTGGTGTTTTGGACATTCAGTTTCAAGTTGTTTGCTTGGCACCACAGCAGCAGATTCTCTACCTCCGCCCTGTATGCCTTCTCATCGTCATCAGTGATGAGCCCAACCAAGATGGTGTCGTCCGCATACTTCACGATGACGGTGGTTGGGTGGGTTGGAAGACAATCAAAGGTGTACAGAGAGTACAGTAGTGGACTTAGCACGCAGCCCTGGGGGGAGCCAGTGCTGAGAGACAGTGTGGAGGAGTGGGGGGGGGGCAAGTCTGACTGTTTGCAGTTGGCGAGAAAGTTTTTTTTAATCCAGGAGCGTGGGGGGCGGATCTGGAGGAGGTGCAGTTTATTGATCAGGATGTCTGGGATGATGGTATTGAAAGCTGAGCTGTAGTCCAAAAAGAGCATCCTCATGTAGCTCTTTGGGTTCTCCAGGTGGCTCAGCGCTCTGTGGAGTGTAGTGGCGACTGTGTCTTCCGTAGACCGGTTCTCCCTGTAGGCGAACTGGTGGGGGTTGAAGTGGGGGGGAAGACAGTCCCTGATATGCCGGGACACCAGTCGCTCAAAACACTTCATGACTACAGACATGAGTGCTATGACTCTGTAGTCGTTCAGGCTGTCAATTGTAGACTTTTGGGGGATGGGGATGATGGTGGAGGCCTTGAAGCAGGAGGGGATGGTGGTGTGCGTCAGGAAGAGGTTGAACAGCTTGGTGAGGATCTCTGCCAGCTGGTCTGCACATGCTTTGACCACCACTCCTGGGATGCTGTCGGGACCAGCAGCTCTGTGGGGGTTCACTGCTCTCAGTTGCCTCCTCACCTCATGCATCTGTGGGGGGGGGGGGGGGGAGGGTAATGGTTGGGGGGAGGTGTGCTCAAACTGGGCGAAGAAGCTGTTAAAGCTCCTCTGCCAGTGTGAGGCTGCTGTCTGATGTTGGGGGCCACTGGCCCCTGTAGTTGGTGAGGGCCTGGATGCCTCTCCACATCTGTTGAGGGTTGTTGTCTGTGAGGAAGCCGTCCACCTTCCTCCTGTAGGTGTTCTTAGTGAGTTTTATGCCTCTTGTCAGGTTGGCTCTGGCAGTGCTGTACAGAGAGCTGTCCCTCTGCCTCTAGGCTGAGTTGCGGACTCTGATCAGAGCCTGGACCTCACTGAACCCAGTGACCTCACTGAACCTCACGGAAACCCTCCAGGGTTTCCGGTTTGGAAACCATCATCAGCCATTCATTTAAAGGGTGAAAAGTTGTCACTGTGCTGTTTGATGTCATGGTGTGTGCCACACTGAACATGAACCACAGAAAGCAGAGAGAATTGTCTCAGGAGATTAGAAAGAAAATTATAGACAAGCATGTGAAAGGTAAACTCCTCCATTGCCTGGTCCCAAGCCTAGGATGCGAAAGGAGGAGGGTTGTGCGTTGGGTTAGCAGCCCACCACGTAAAAAACGCTTGCTACAGAAACGCCAACAAGATCAAACAAAAAGTCATCAAACCTTGGGCGACGAGCTGAGGACTGAGGCAGCAATGTCTTATATGAAGAGCAGGGATGAAAGCCGAAAGGAAGTTTCTGTTCCGATGGAGTCCTTGGCGAAACCCAAACAACGAGTGAGAGTGGGAGCATGGAATGTTCGAACGATGTACGAAACTGGCAGAGACGCTGGAGGTGGCTGGGCCACGTTCTGCGCATGAACAAAGCCAGGCATCCACACGCAGCACTCAGATGGGCACCGCCGGGGAAGAGGAGGAGAGGCAGACCCCAGGGCACCTGGAGGAGGACAGTGGAAGAGGAAATGAAAGCGGAGGGCAAAACCTGGAACGAAGTCAGCTGGCTCGCCCAGGACTGAGATGGCTGGAGGAGACTCGTTGGCGCCTTATGCCCCAGCTGGGGCGAAGAGGATTAAGTAAGTAATGTGAAAGGTAAGGGCTATAGGACCATCTCCAAGCAGCTTGATGTTCCTGTGACCACAGTTGCCAATATTTTTTAAAAGTATAAAGTTCATGGGACTGTAGCCAATCTCCCAGGACATGGACGCAAGAAGAAATGCAATTCCAGGTTGATCTGAAGAATAGTGTGTATTGTAGGAAAAGGGCCTAGGAAACCATCCAATTTCATTCAAGCTGAACTCCAAGGTCAAGGTTCGTTGCTTTCTAATCACACCATAAGTTGCGTTTTGAACAATAATGGACTCAATGGAAGGAGACCAGAAGAGATCCACTATTGACAGAAACACATTAAACAGTCAGCCGAAATGCATGTTGACAAGCCACAAAGTTTCTGGGAGGTTGTCCTTTGGACTGGCACAAAATTGGAGCTTTTGGGCGAGTCATGTCAGTTCTATGTTTACAGAAGGAAAAATGAAATGTACAAAGAAAAGGACACTGTACCTACTGTGAAACATGGAGGAGGCTTGGTTATGTTCTGGGGTTGCTTTGCTGCTTCTGGCACAGCATGCCTTGAATCTGCACAGAGTACAATAAAATCTCAAGATTATCAAGGCATACTGGAGCGCAATGTGTTGCTCAGTGTCAGAAAACTTGGTCTCATTCGCAGGTCATGGGTCCTCCAACAGGATAATGACCCAAAATACACAGCTAAAAACACCCAAAAGTGGCTCAGAACAAAACATTGGACTATTCTGAAGTGGCCTTCTATGAGCCCTGATCTAAATCCTATTGAACATCTGTGGAGGGAGCTGAAACATGCAGTCTGAAGAACACACCCTTCAAACCTGAAACAGCTTGAGCAGTTTGCTCACGAGTGGGCCAAAATACCTGTCAGCAGGTGCAGAAGTCTCATTGAGAGTTGCAGAAATTGCTTGACTGCAATGATTGCATCAAAAGGTTGTGCAACAAAATATTAAATTGAGAGTATCATCATTTTTGTCCAGGTCAATTTCATTATTTTTTTTAATGACTCTGTTGAACCAAAATTCAAAAGCAATGTCTGATTTCTCACACACACACACACACACACACACACACACACACACACACTATATATATTATATATAATATATATTATATATATTATAATGTGTGTGTGTGTGTGTGTATATACAGTATATATATATATATATATATATATATATATATATGGACAAAATTGTTAGTACCCCTCTGTTAATGAAAGAAAAACCCACAATGGTCACAGAAATAACTTGAATCTGACAAAAGTGGTAATAAATAAAAATTCTATGAAAATTAACCAATGAAAATCAGACAATGCTTTTGAATTGTGTTTCAACAGAATTATTTTAAAAAAACAAACTCATGAAACAGGCCTGGACAAAAATGATGGTACCCATAACTTAATATTTTGTTGCACAACCTTTTGAGGCAATCACTGCAATCAAACCATTACTGTAACTGTGAATGAGACTTCTGCACCTCTCAACAGGTATTTTGGCCCACTCCTCATGAGCAAACTGCTCCAGTTGTCTCAGGTTTGAAGGGTACCTTCTCCAGACGGCATGTTTCAGCTCCTTCCACAGATGTTCAATAGGATTTAGATCAGGGCTCATAGAAGGCCACTTTAGAATAGTCCAATGTTTCGCTCTTAGCCATTCTTGGGTGTTTTTAGCTGTGTGTTTTGGGTCATTATCCTGTTGCAAGACCCATGACCTGCAACTGAGACCAAGCTGTCTGACACTGGGCAGCACATTTCTCTCTAGAATACCTTAATAGTCTTGAGATTTCATTGTACCCTGAACAGATTCAAGACACCCTGTGCCAGATGCAGCAAAGCAGCCCCAGAACATAACAGAACCTCCTCCATGTTTCACAGTAGGAACAGTGTTCTTTTCTTGGTATGCTTCATTTTTGCGTCTGTGAACATAGGGCTGATGTGCCTTGCCAAAAAGTTCCAGTTTTGTCTCGTCTGTCCATAGGACATTCTCCCAGAAGCTTTGTGGCTTGTCAACATGCAGTTTGGCAAATTCCAGTCTGGCTTTTTTATGATTTGTTTTCAACAGTGGTGTCCTCCTTGGTCGTTTCCCATGAAGTCCACTTTGGCTCAAACAACGACGGATGGTGCAATCTGACACTGATGTACCTTGACCTTGGAGTACACCATGAATGTGTTTAGAGGTTGTTCTGGGCTCTTTGTTACCATTCATATTATCCGTCTCCTCCTGCGGCCACGTCCAGGGAGGTTGGCTACAGTCCCGTAGAGCTTAAATTTCTGAATAATATGTGCAACTGTAGTCACAGGAACATCAAGCTGCTTGGAGATGCTGCTTTACCTTTAACATGCTTGTCTATAATTTTCTTTCTAATCTCCTGAGACAACTCTCTCCTTTGCTTCCTCTGGTCACTGTTTAGTGTGGTACACACCATGTCACCAAACAGCACAGTGACTACTTGTCACCCTTTAAATAGGCCGACTGACTGATTACAAGTTTGTAGACACCTGTGATGTTAATTAGAGGACACATCTTGGTTGAACATGTCCCTATGGTCACATTATTTTCAATCTTTTCTAGGGGTACCATCATTTTTGTCCAGGCCTGTTTCATGATTTTGTTTTTTAAAGTAATGCTGTTGAACCACAATTCAAAAGCACCGTTATGGTGCACATATGTGGGTTCCATATGCTTCACATGTGAATTACTGTATGCTTGTTGTAGGCTTCACGTCTCAGAGGAACAAAAGGGACTGAACCTCCTAGGGATAACAGGAGGATGTGAAGTCTGGCCTTTTGTATGTGAAGAGATGACCGTGAGGGATTTCCTGACCACCAGGACTTGAGATGGAGACGAGGAGACCTGGTGGCGGATGCATTGTGATTTGGGATTAAAAGACAATGTGAATGTATGCTTTGATGTCCTGGGGTATTTAAAGAACAGAATGTGGGGGATTCCTTTCTCTTTTTCTGCTTTTGAATGTTGGAGAATGTGATTGTGAATAAAACCGGACTTGAGAAATAAACTCAGCCTCGTCCTTCCACAAATCTCCACACTGGTGACCCTACGACGTATCATGAGCGGAGACGAATCTCCCGGGCCAGACTCGTCAGGAGCCAGCCAAACGAATGCGGCCACAGTTCTGCTACCGGACTTCTGGCCGAACAATCCGCGCTCCTGGTTTAACGCAGTCGAGGCACAGTTCCACCTCCGGAGGATTTCGGTAGACGACACAAAGTTCTACCATGTGGTTGCAAAGCTGGACAACCACACAGCCCAGCGAGTGGAGAGCCTGATCAACCACCCGCCGGACAGCGACAAGTACAGCACGTTGAAGGCTGCACTCATCCGTTACTTCACCCCCTCGGTGGGGGAGCGAGCAGAGAAGCTCCTGGAGCTGACTGAATTTGAGAGCGACAGACCTGCAGACCTGATGGGGAAGATGTTGAGTTTGAGAGACTCCGAAGATGATAGCTTCATCTTCACCCACCTTTTCCTCAGAACCATACCGCCAGAGGTGAGAGTGACCCTGGCCAGTTCACCACTGTTGGCCCGACGAGACTACCACGAGCTAGGCCAGGAGGCGCAATGACTCGTCGACGCCAGTAAACGGCGTGTGGCTACGGCTGCGGCAGTGGAGCTAGGCGCAACGTCCGGAGATGGCAGGGGGCCAGAGGCTGCAGCACCAGACCCACCGACGACAGCGGCGGCAGGGGCCAGGAAACACGGAGCAGACGACGTCCTTTGCTTCTACCATCGCCGCTTCGCAGAGAGGGCTCGCAAGTGCATTCCACCGTGCCATTTCAAGCGCTCGGGAAACGCCAAGACCGGGGGTCGTTAGCAGCTGCGGCCCTCGGAGAGGAGAACAAGCTGCTCTACCTGAGGGATGCGCACTCGGGGATGCATTTCCTCGTGGACACGGGCTCCCAGCTGAATTTCATCACACCTTCCTACGCTGACCGGCTGGCGCCTTCCAGTGGTCCCGGGGTGTCAGCAGCGAACGGCTCGGCGATTAAGACCTTCGGTGAGAGGACTCTGCTTCTGTCTTTACACGGCCGTACATTTGAGTGGACTTTCGTCATAGCGGCAGTCAATTTCAACATGTTAGGGGCTGATTTTTTGTGCTAACATGGTTTGTTGGTCGATCTTGCTAATAGACGCCTAGTTAATGCACTCTCTTTTTATTCTATTCCCTGTACAGCTCGAGTGGCCCCGCCAGCAGCACAAGCCAACGTCACAGCCACAGGTGGTAAGTTTCACACACTGCTCACTCAGCTCCCAGCTCTCACGGTCCCAACATTTTCGGCGGCCGTGGCTAAACACGGGGTGGAGCATTTTATTACTACCACTGGACCGCCCGTTTTTGCAAAAGCTCGGCGCTTGGATTCAGCTAAACTGACCATAGCGCGCGAGGAGTTCGCCAACCTGGAAAAGTTGGGCATCATCAGACGTTCGAAAAGCCCCTGGGCTTCACCGCTTCACATGGTCCCTAAAGCTGATGGCTCGTGGCGGCCTTGCGGTGATTTCCGCAGGCTGAACAACGCTACAGCGCACGACCACTACCCAATCCCGCACAGCCAAGATTACCACCAGGTCCCAGTGCGCGCTGAGGACATACCCAAAACAGCGGTAATAATTCCTTTCGGGCTTTTCGAGTTTTTGCGCATGCCGTTTGGGCTTAAAGGCGTGGCGCAGACGTTCCAACGCATGATGGACGCAGTTTTGCGCGATCTCCCTTTTGTGTTCGTCTACCTGGACGACATATTGGTAGCCAGCGCGTCCGAAGACGAACACGAAAACCGCCTCACGGCAGTTTTCCGGAGGTTGGCAGAGCACGGGTTAATACTTAACCCAGCGAAGTGTCAGTTCGGGGTCACGCAGATTGATTTTTTGGGGCATCGCGTCTCTCCAGAAGGAGTGGTCCCTCTGCCTGACAAAGTGCGCGCAATAACAAATTTTCCCCAACCACAAACGGTCAAAGCGTTACAGGAGTTTTTGGGAATGGTGAATTTTTATAACCGTTTCCTCCCCCGCGCAGCGCAGCTCATGCAACCATTGTATGCTGCACTAAAAAAACAAAAACCCACAAATAAAGTCGAATGGTTTCCGGAGCGAGAGCGCGCATTCTCTGAAGTCAAAACAGCCCTGGCAAACGCTGCGTTGTTGGCACACCCGGTCCCAGCAGCCCGCATGGCGCTCACTACTGACACGTCAGATGTGGCCATAGGGGCGGTTGTGGAACAGTTTGCAGCCGGAGCCTGGCAACCGCTCGCCTTTTTCAGTAAGACTCTGCGCGACAACGAACGGAAATACAGCGCATTCGACAGGGAGTTGTTAGCTCTCCACTTGGCCATTCGCCACTTCCAGTTCTGGCTGGAAGGACGCCGTTTCACCGCGTTCGTCGACCACAAGCCGCTGACTTTCGCGATGGCCAAGATTTCAGAGCCTTGGTTGGGCTGGCAGCAGAGACAGCTGGCCGCGATATCGGAGTTTACTACCGATATCCAGCATGTGGCGGGTAAACTTAATGTAGTGGCGGACTGTCTCTCGCGCGCCGTGGAGGGTCCAGCCCGCGTGAAGGTAGAGTCTGCAGCCATGGCCGCGGAGCAGGTTAGCAACGCGGAAGTGCGCGCGGCCCTGGTCCGCGTGGGGATAGATTATGCAGCCATGGCCGCGGAGCAGGTTAGCGACGCGGATGTGCGCGCACTCCAGTCTGGACCAACAGGGTTAAGGCTGGAGAACAGGGTGCTGCAAGACGGCATGGCCCCCCTAATCTGCGATGTCTCCACTGGGCGGCCGCGTCCGGTGGCTCCAGCCGCGTGGCGCCACCGCGTTTTTGACTCGATTCATTCTCTGGCGCACCCGGGAGTGTGGGCGTCGGTCAAAATGGTAGGAGAGAAATTTGTATGGCCGAGTCTGTGCAAACAAGTTAGAGAGTGGGCGGCAGCCTGCATGGCTTGTCAACGGGCCAAGGTTCATAGACACATGAGAGCTCCCTTGGAGCCGTTTCACATCCCAGCTAAAAGGTTTGATCATGTCCACGTGGACCTCGTAGGCCCCCTCCCGCCCTCACAAAGGTGCACACATCTTCTGACAATGGTTGACCGCACCACGTGCTGGCCGGAAGTGGTTCCACTGTCGTCAACCACAGCCGAGGAGGTTGCGCACGCGTTTTTGTAACTTAGATTTTTATTCATTTTTCATCATATATAATGCATTCAGATCACATTCTACATTTAAAAAACAAAGGGGTTAGGGTAGGGAAAAAAAAAAATAATAAACAAAATAAAAATAAAAAATAAAAAAAAATAAAAAATAAAAGGGGGGGGACAAATGTTGGAGCATCAAGTTTTTAGTTTCCATCTCTTAATTCTTCTGGTTTTTTCAGTGTCTTTGGTTATTCTTTCAATTTCTGCCTCGTTGTTGCACTTTGTAGTGTGTCCATTTCCGCCATTTTTTCTCCCATATTCCTTCTTGCATTCTTCGTCGATATGTTAGTTTTTCCATCATACGTATGTCCTCAACAATGTCAGTCCATTGTTCTTGGTCAGGAAGAACTTCTGATCGCCATTTTTTTGTGATAGTTTTTTTACATGCAATCAACAAGATTTTAACTAGATATCTGTCCTCAGCCTGTATAACACTGTCTTTTTTAAGATCACATAAGTACATCAGGTTACAGTTCATTGGTATATTATATCCTAATATCCTCTGTATTGTCACATGCATAGATTTCCAAAATGATGATATTTTGTAGCATTTCCAAAACATATGTGAGTGGTCTGCATTTTGAGCCCCACATCCCCTCCAGCATAAAGATTGGGTATTTGTATATTTTCCTTGAATCTGTGGTGTAATGAAAAAGCGAATCAGGTTTTTCCATCCAAATTCCCTCCATGCCCTTGAATTTGTTGATGTGTGTTGTGTTTTCCATATTTCCTGCCAGCTTTCTTCTGTTATGTTTAAATTGAGCTCTTTCTCCCATTTCTCCTTTATATAGTTACTTGTATGATTGTTTGTCATAAGTTTCTGATATAGTTTTGAAATAATTCTTATTTTATTTCCTGCATATGAGCTTAAAATAAGTTGTATAATCTCGTTCACATCTGTTTGGAGGTTATGCCTAATCTTCTTCATATAGTAATCTCTCATCTGCAGATATCTGAAAAATTCCGATCTTTCTAATTTAAATTTTCTCCTGATATTTACAAAGCTCCCGAGATCTTTTTTTCCGATATTGCCCCATGCTGTGATTCCCTTGTTCACCAGATTTTTGTATCCCCTATCTTGTTTTGCCGGTTCAAACTGACTGTCAAATGCTACCCATTTCAATAGTTTTATGTCTTCCCTTATATTATATTTTTGTACTATTTTATACCACAGTTCTAAAGTAAATTTAGTGATTGGGTCTATTTGTTTGATTTGCTTATATGCATCTTTATCCCCTATTATGCTTTGTACTGGGAGTCCCTCAATTTCCTTTTCCATTTCTTTCCATTTTGCCTCATATCCCTCGTCGCACCAACATATGATATATCTTATTTGTGCTGAGTAGTAATATTCCTTTAGACTCGGTAGGCCCATGCCTCCTTTCTCTTTTGGTAATTGGAGGGTTTTATATTTCACTCTTGGTTTTTTACCTCCCCAAACAAATCTCGATATCATCCTGTCCCACTTTGAGAATTGGGCATCTGGAATCTCTGTTGGTATAGCCTGGAAGAGGTAAAGTAATCTAGGTTGTATGCTGATTTTGACTGTCTCAATTTTTGAATTCAGATCCATATTTAAGATTGACCATCTATCAATATCTTTTTTTATTTCTTGTTCCAACCTATCATAGTTTGCTTTATATATTTTGCTTAGGTCTTTAGGTATGTTCACTCCAAGGTATTTTATTTCTTTTTGCTTCCAGTTTAGTTTGATCTTATCAGTTATCTGGTTTAGAGGGTTATAGTGGAATGTCAGTACTTGTGTTTTTGTTATGTTTATCTTGTATCCTGATAATTTTCCAAAATTTTCTATCAAGTTCATCATTTCCATTATTGATTTATCTGGTTGTTCAAGGTAAACTATAATATCGTCTGCAAATAGCCCAATCTTGTGTTCCGCCCCCTTTATTGTTACACCTTTTAATTTCTTATTTTGTCGTATCGCTTGAGCCAATGGTTCTATGAACAGAGCAAACAAGGTGGGCGATAAGCAGCATCCCTGCCTAGTTGATCTTTGTATATTTACTTTGTCTGTTAAGCTACCGTTTATCTTGATTCTTGCCACAGGTTCTTGATATAGCGTCCTTATGCATTGTACTGATTTTTCGTTAAATCCAAAGCGCTCCAGTACACTATATAGGAATTTCCAGTTAACCCTGTCAAATGCTTTTTCTGCGTCTAAACTCATTATTACTGCGCTTTTCTTTTCTTTATGTATTTGGTTAATTATATGTATTGTTCTCCTGATATTGTCATGTGTTTGGCGTCCCTCTATGAATCCAGTTTGATCATCTTCTATCAATTCCGTCAAGAATGTCTTTATTCGTTTACATATAATTGTTGTGTATATTTTATAATCTACATTTAATAAAGAGATTGGTCTATAGTTTCCGCATTGTTCTTTATCTTTCCCTGGTTTTAAAATAACTGAAATGATTGCTTCGTTCCATGTTGGAGGTATTTTGTTGTTGTTCAGCGTCCAATTAAATGACTTTAGGAGTTGTGGCATGAGTTCTTCTATAAACAGTTTATAAAACTCAGATGGGTATCCATCACTACCTGGTGATTTACCATTTTTAAGTGACTTAATCACATCTCTGATCTCTTGTGTTGTTATTTCTGCTGTTAGTTTTTCATTTTGTTGATTTCCTATTGATGGCAAGTCCAATGTGTCTAGAAATTTTTTGATATCTTTAGTATTTGTTTCTTCAGGTTGCGAGTATAGTTCTTGGTAGAAATTATGGAAAATTTCTTCGATGTTTTCTGGGTTAACTGTGGTTTTATTTGTGGTGGGGTCTTTAATCTTGTATACATTATTCATTGTTTGTTGTTTTCTTAACCGTTTTGCCAGCAGTTTTGTGGCTTTTGGCCCCGTTTCATAATATTTTTGCTTTAGATATCTATTTTTCCTTTCAATTTCATCCATTTGTGTTTCTTTTATCTTTGTTTTTTCTTCTTTAATTTCTTGATATATTTTTGGATCATTTGTGCTTTGATGTTTACGTTCTAATTCCCTTAGTCTCTCACATCTTTGTTCATACGCTTCCAGCTTAGTCTTATTTGCTTTTCCTGTTTCAACAATTAATTTACCCCTTAACACGGCTTTTAGTGCGTCCCATAGTATTGTTGGGTCCACTTCTTCATTGTCATTCTCTTGGATATATTCGTTTATGTTTATTTTTATTCTTTCTTTCATTTTCTCATCATTTAACAGTCCTATGTTAAGTTTCCATGTTGTTTGTCGTTTTCTATTGTTTAAATATATTTCCATGTATATAGGATTATGATCTGATATTTCTGCCCCTCCAATCCAACAATTTCTCACCCTGTGTCTGTCACCTTCATTCATAAGGAAGTAATCTATTCTAGAGTGTACTTTATGGGCTGCTGAATAATGTGTATAGTCTTTTTCGAGTGGGTGTAGGTCCCTCCATATGTCTACCATACCCATTTCTGCCAGTGAGGTTCTTATGAACTTTGTTACATGTTTTTTTGTCTTCTTAACACTTGTTGTGTCAACTTCATGATCCATGACAGCATTTAAGTCTCCTCCACAAATTAGGACTCCTTCACTGTGTGTTGCTATGAGATCAAACAGATGTTGAAAAAAACCCTTGTCACTTTCTGGTGGGGCATAGATGTTCACTAATGTGATCTGCATACCATCTATTCTTCCCTTTATTATTACATACCTGCCTTCTTTATCCTGGATTTCCTGTTCACTTTCAAATTGTATTTTGTTTGAGATTAGTATCATAACCCCCCTTTTTGCTCCTCCCTTAAATGAACTGTAGTAGGAGTTCTTATAGCCAAATCTCTTTAGTTTCACATGTTCTGCCTTGCTCAAATGTGTCTCTTGCATAAATATAATTTCAGCTTTTTCCTTCTTGAATTTTCTTATTATTCTTTCCCTTTTAACAGGTGAGTTCAGACCATTCACGTTTAGTGTCATTATCTTAAGATTTTTACCCATATTCATGTTTTTCCATTTTTTTAACTTGTGCTCCTAGCCCCTTTAACAACAAAAATAACACATATTTATATAAAAACACATTAAAAAAACTCGACCTCCGTACTTTGGGCCTTTCTTCTGCCCACTGGTCCCTGTTGGTGGGTGGGGGGTTTGTCTTCACAGAGTGAAGGGCCCTCCCTAGACTTCTAATTACTATCAAAGTAATAGTCATAAGTCTAGAAATGTCCAACAAATATCACTTAAACCTCTCCTAGCCGTCTGTTTCTCTTTTACCTTGTCTTCTTGGCCTTCATTTCTTCTGTGCCTTTCTTAATCTTTGTTATGATCTAGGCTTTCAGTTGAAAGCCTTGTAGCTTGTCCTGGGCCCGCTGCTCTACGTCTCTCCCCCTTCTTCCGCCGTTCACTCGTCTCCACTCCGTCTGTCGTGGTGCGTTCAGGGCCGCCGCTGCTCCAGCCGTCTCCTTCGGCACGCTCACCTCAAGGCCCCGCTCCATCATATCCCGCGCTGCCTCTTCGGCCGTGTTGTAGGTTCTTGTGCCTTCCTCCCAATGAATCCTCATTTTCGTTAGCGGCGTTTGGAATCTAATTTTTTTCTCTTTCAGCGTTTTTTTAATATTGGCATATTTCTTCCGCTGCTGCACGATTTCTGTCGGGTAGTCATGGTCAAAAAATACCTGTTTGTCGCCGATTCGTATCTTTTTTTTCCATGCTTGCGTCAGGATTCTTTCCTTTATGTCATATTTCACAAAGTTTACCACAACTGACCTGGGTGGAGAGTTTGTTTTCGGGTTCTGTGCCGGTGTTCTGTGCGCCCGTTGAATCTGCAGGTCCGTTTCTCCGGGTATTTCCAGTTCTTTTTTTAAGAACTGATCCATGAATTTTGTCATCGAGTTGCCTTCAATGTCCTCCGGAATTCCAAAGATGCGCATATTGCTTCGTCGGGATCTGCTCTCCAAGTCGTTTATTTTCTCCTGCATCCTCTGCGTTTGCGTCGTCAGGGTCTGTAGTTGTTCGTTTGCCTCGCTTTTCCAATCTTCTAGTTCCGAAATTCGGGTCTGCGCTTCTGTCATACACGCCTGCTGGGAGCGCAGCTCCTCCATGTTTTCCGTTAATTTACGCTCCATTTCTCTTCGGAGGTCCATGATTTCCTCCTTAATTTCTTTTTTCAGTTCCTCCTTAAGAGCCGCTAAATCCTGTTGTAGCTGTCGCTTGAATTCTCTCAACTCTTCACCCAAACTGGCGATGCCAGCGTTCATGTTGTCGAGTCTGGCGTCCTCCATTTTCACTGCTGTGGACATCTCGTTTTTTTGGGCTTTGCGTACAGCGGTTTTTCCTGCGTTGTTGGAGAGGAATTCTTCAATTTTACCCTGTTTTTGTCCTTGTGCCCGGTTCCTTCGTGTTTTCATCCCTTAGTTTATTGATTCGTTTATGTCGAGTTGGCCATTTACCGATGATTTTTAATCCGGCTAGGGAGAGCTCTCTGTTTAAGTGCTATGTCTCTCCGCCATCTTCCCGGAAGTCTCGCGCACGCGTTTTTAACGGCATGGGTAGCGCGTTTTGGAGTCCCGTCGGACATTACGTCCATTACGACATTACGACAGAGGCCCGCAATTTGTTTCCGAACTTTGGTCAGCGATGGCCCGCAGCCTGGGGGCAACGATCCACCGCACGACCGCGTACAACCTGCAGGCTAACGGGTTATGCGAATGTTTTCATAGGTCACTGAAGGCGGCTCTCAGAGCGTCACTTACGGATGCAAATTGGGTGGACAAACTACCATGGGTTTTATTGGGGTTGCGTTCTGCACCTAAAGAGGATTTAGAAGCCTCCCCAGCTGAACTAGTTTTCACACAGCCACTTCGGCTGCCCGGGGAATTTCTCCCAGATAATCCAGCGCCAGAGTGCTCCCTGGCTCAGCGGTTACAGAATAGCACGGGCCCAAGCACGCTACCTGGCCCCATTCACCACAGTTTTCCGCGTGTTTTTGTGCCTAAGGCTTTAAAAAATGTGGAGTTTGTTTTTGTCAGACATGATGCCCATCGTCCGCCTTTACGCCCACCTTATGATGGACCATACAGAGTGCTGGAAACAGGAGATAAGCATTTTTTGCTAGATTTGGGGGGCAGAAAAGAAACGATTGGCATTAACAGGCTAAAACCCGCTTTTGTGGTAGATGACGAAATTGTGCAGTTGGCTAAGGCTTCTCGGCGTGGCAGGCCCCCTAGAGAGCATTCTCCAGAACACCCACAGAGGTTGACTAACAGTTCTTATCCCCAGGCAGCAGCTCCACAGCAGGAAGACGCCGCAAAAGTGGTACAGCCTGCTTACAGCAAATACGGGAGAAGACTGCGGCCCAAGCGGCATGTAGACTGATATGTAGTGATTTTATTATGACATGCAGTCTGTGGTTATGTTGTTCCATCTTAGACGTTTGGGGGGGGGGGGTCATATGGTGCGCATATGTGGGTTCCATATGCTTCACATGTGAATTACTGTATGCTTGTTGTAGGCTTCACATCTCAGAGGAACAAAAGGGACTGAACCTCCTAGGGGTAACAGGAGGATGTGAAGTCTGGCCTTTTGTATGCGAAGAGATGGCTGTGAGGGATTTCCTGACCACCAGGACTTGAGATGGAGACAAGGAGACCTGGTGGCGGATGCATTGTGATTTGGGATTAAAAGACAATGTGAATGTATGCTTTGATGTCCTGGGGTATTTAAGGAACAGAATGTGGGGGATTTCTTTCTCTTTTTCTGCTTTTGAATGTTGGAGAATGTGATTGTGAATAAAACCGGACTTGAGAAATAAACTCAGCCTCGTCCTTCCACAAATCTCCACACCGTTTGATTTTCATTGGTTAATTTTCATAGAATTTTTATTTATTACCACTTTTGTCAGATTCAAGTTATTTCTGTGACCATTGTGGGTTTTTCTTTCATTAACAGAGGGGTGTGTATATATATATATATATATATATATATATATATATATATATATATATATATATATATATTAATAGCACAAGTGGACTCTGTGTATAAGTGTCTCTATGACTGGAGAATCACTTAAAGACTGCTGAATATACAGGATGCAGGGACATGAACACCCCCCTGAGGGATGAAATTAGGGTGTTTATACCAAAAACAGGAGGCTTACAGTACATTAGGCTGTGTAATGTCACCATTACTGTTTTCTGTGTATATAAATGACATGCAACTACAAGACAGTAGTGTGAAACTTTTGAATAATGCTGATACATGGCTATAGTCGGGCTGTTTCATGATAGTGCTTGTAATTATGTTGCTTAGGTGCATAAGTTAGAGAATTGGTGCAAGTCTTGTTCTCTTTTAGTTAATGTTGATAAAACAAAGGAACTTATTTGAGAAATAATGATTTAGCAACACACGTGTTACTTTCCAACCAGCCTGTGGAAACTGTAACTTCCATCCATCCAGCTTCTTCCGCTTAATCTTTTTTCGGGGGGGGGGGGGGGGCTGGAACCTATCCCAGCATCTTTGGGCGAGAGGGAGGGTACACCCTGGACAGATCGCCAAACCATCGCAGGGCCAACACAGACAGACAACCATTCACTCTCACATCCATACCTAAGAACAATTTAGAATCCCCAGTTGATGCCAATTAACCTAACTTGCATGTTTTTGGCATGTGGGAGGAAACCGGAGAACATGCAAACTCCACACAGATCACTGTTGGTCAGGGGCTGGGATCAAACCCAGGTGTCATGAGCCGAGCTCTGGCGGTTTCCGTCAGGCTGTCTCATGGCTTTTTTCTTTATATTTACATATTTGTTGTATTTTGTGCCCTTTGGGTTTCTGTAATTTTTGTACTGTTTGCTGTTTTCCTGTTTATGCTTTAGTTTTGTTACATTCTCATTTTGTATTAATTTACATTTATATTTCAGTATGCATTTGTTATTTTATTCTTTAGTTCTTTACTGTTGGGTTGACAGCTGTCAAGGGCATTTCCGGGTTTTGTGCTTCATGTGGGCTTCGCCCCTGTCAGCTTCAGCCGCTGTCCTCTCATTGCCCCCAGCTGGTCCTATTATGTATCATTGGTTCCTTCTGCCCGCTCATGTGACCCGCACCTGTCACTACTTATGTAAATTCTTTTTGACCTTATTTAAGGACAGTTATTTTCATTTCTCATCGCCGCTGTCTTGAGGAAGTTTCTCTTCGTCTCCACCAGAGCCCTGTCCCTGCTCTGGTGTGCTGGATTTGCAAGTTTACCCGTTTGTTTGTATTTTCCATTAGAGGACTGTGTGAACTTTATGTTTGTTGTTTTTTCAGTAAATCTTCCAAACTCACAGTTCAGCGCGTGGGTCTTGCCTCTCTGCCCCGAAGGGCAATTCATGACACCGGGATCCCCCGGCCAAGGGTGAGTTGCTGTGCTGCTGCAGTGCTAACCACTCTGCCACTGCGCTGCCCGAGATTGTAACTTGTTTTAGGTATTTGGGAACATACTGTATATTGATAACAAGCTCAATTTTACAGGCAATGTTGCTTCTATTTATAAGAAATGCAACCAAAGATTATTTTTCATCAGAAAACCGAGAGGCTTTGGAGTCTGCTCAGATGTGTCATAACCCGAGTGTCGGTTCTGGCCACACTCGGGTCTCATATCTTTTTGTTCCCTGGCTTTGGCAGCTGAGGGTTCCTTCCAGCTCCTCGGGCTCTTATTGTGAAGGCGCCCGGGGGAGCTCCCTGCTGTCAAAGTCAGCTGCTGCTCTGCTGTCATTAGCAGCAGCTGTGCCGCGTTGGGGTCATTAGCCGCCAGAGATATAAGCGGGTGCTAAATGTCCTCCAGCGCGGCAGTCTCTGTTATTTCCTGTTATTTCCTGTTATGATCATCGGTTACGATCATCTGTTATATCCTGCTACGTTTTGATGGTGCTCCTTTATGCTCAGGTATGTTCCTGTTTGCCTAGCTCATCATTAACGTTGTCGTCTGGCGCATCGGGTGTTCCCCGGCTCAGACTTCACTCAGCCGCTGTATGTGTTCTGTGTGTGTTCATCCTTATCCACAATAAATTACCACTGCAAACTCACTGGTGACTGAGGCGTCTTGTGACGGTCCGTGAGGGCCGTTGTGACAGTAGACTGCCGCCTAACGCCCGGAGAGGAGGCGTTGCATCGAGACGCCATTCACCGTGTAGTTTGCAGTAGTGGACTGTTTGTTCCTACCTGTCTGGGTGCCGTGTTGAAGCATGCCATCGTGGAGGTCTCGTGCTCGGAGGCAGGACGCTGTTCTCGCTGACACCCTCGAGCGCGTGGACAGAGTCCTTGTCGCCGCCTCCCTCCTCGAATACAACAGCGAGGTGCCCTGGTACCTGGACCTAGCCGAGGAAATTCTGGATTCTCTCCCCCGCTTCACTAATCATCCAGAGGTAAGCGTGAGGAGAGATGACATCGCCGCCCAGCGTGAGATTCTCCGAGGGCTGGAGGGAAATCCTGGCAGGAAGCTGAAGCGGAGGAGACGTCGCCCCTCGCTTCGGGATCCCGCTCCTGCCTCTGTTCCGGCCCGGGAGTTCGCACCATCCGGAGGTCTTTTCCCATCGGGCATGTCGTCACTCGGGATTCCCCCAGAGAAGCTGCAGATGACAGCAGACAAGATCTGGGACCGGGTGGCAGCTGCTTGCTCTGCTGAGAATCCTCCAGCGTGTATGAAGCATGTGGTGGCGGCGGTTAGACTCGTGGAGAGGAATCCAGCGCTGCGTGAGTTTCCTGAGTTTGCTGACTTGCTTGCCGCCGTTTCTGCTCAGGAACGGCGATTTCCGGACCTCACCTTCGCCTCACCCCCTACAAGGAACCGTCGTCACTCCGGCTTCCAACCTCGGCTAGAGCCCCGTCTGGATGCTGCTCCGGGTCGCCGCAAGGGCTCAACCCCCCACACAGCTGTCACTTCTGCGCCTCGTCAGAGGGGAATCCCCGCAGCCTCGTCTTCTCCCGGGCCCTCGCCCGCTGTCCCGTCAGCGCCCCATGCCCGACTGACCCCGGCTGTCGCCCCCTCCTCCTCGTCGCCTATCCTGGCTGCTCTGTGTCACGAGAGCTCCGTTTCGGCGAGCTTCATCCCGGATCCGCCTCGAGTGGCCTCATCTCGTCTTCCCAGAGGGCCCTCTGTCGCCATCCAGCGGGGAGAGGAGGGAATGACGTCCCACACAGCGGAGACCATCTTACCCTTAGGGGAAAGGCAAGTGCATGATAATTTCTCTCCTCTTGACATTGTTGTGCCTTATCTGACTCCTAGGGGTGGAGTTCGGGGTATGCAGCCCCCCGAGCTCCCTCCACCCGCTGTGGATGAAAGTATTAACCCTGCTTCCTCTGTGTCTCCCTCCGCTGAGCGGTCCTCGACGTCAGGCCAACGTCGCTGGATGAGGAGGGGGCCTGCGGTTCTGGAGAGCCTGGTTCCGGTTCCGCAGCCACGCCATGGGCGGAGGAGGAGAGCGGACTGCAGCATGGAGCCATCGCCGGTGAGGAAGCGTCCCCGGGGTTCCACGGAGGAGCGGTCCGGTCCAGCAGGGCGAGATTCTCCTGCCACCACGCCATGCGGGCCACCGGCGTGGACATCAGTGCTGGAGGACTCTCTAGCTGCACGCACCATCATGCCAGCTGCGGAGCCCGACGCAGCTGAGTGGGAGCCTGAGGACGACCTCCTGACTTCTGAGCCCGGATCATCGCAGTCCTGGACGGCGTCAGAACCCGAGCTCAGGCAAGTGCTCTGTTTTATCTTTCTTCTTCACCTTTTAGAGCACTTTTGCCTGTCTCAAGGGGAGATGAGCCGGGTGCAGCCGCCCGCTGCGTCCGAGCTTATCTCGCCGGGTTCTGGTGCTGCCGGTGATCTTGATCCCGGGTTTTCTCTCTTGTGTGAGTCTTCTCCCAGGGTCGCCGGCGAGGGGCTGTCCTCGCCTGCTGCGCCAGAGGTTCCGGTTTCGGGGTTGGAGGTCGAGTCTGGTGCCACGCCGACCGGGTCCACCGGGAGTGCTGTTCCGGAGGCCCAATCGGGGTCCACCGTGGGTTTGGTTCCGGAGGCCCAATCGGGGTCCACCGTGGGTTTGGTTCCGGAGGCCCAATCGGGGTCCACCGTGGGTGCTGCACCAGCAGGTCCTAGGTTCGGTGAGGGAGCTGCAGATCCCCAGCCACCGGATGCTGGACAGGCTCGTTTTCTTCATCACCCTCATCTCCACAGTCATCCTCCTTGTCTCCCTGAGGAGCACTACCCATCTCCACCTGGGGCCGTTGGGGTCCCGAACGCTCCGCCCGGTTTCCCCTCATCTCCCCCCTTTTCTGCGGGATTACCGGCTGCTTCCTCCCAACGGTTCTGGTGGGCTGGTGTTGCGGGGCGTCCGCCTGAAGGGCTGTCTCGTTGGTTTGGTTCTCTGGGCCGGCCCCCCGACCGGTTTATCTTCCTGTGCGGCGACCTGCTCCGGCCGCCTGAAACTCTCTTCCCCCGAGTATGGGACTGGGGTAGGCCGCCCGAACTGTCCTCTTTTCCCCTCCCTGTTCTGTGGCCTCTTGTTGCCGGACGACCCCCCCGAACCTTTTGCCCCATCCCTCCGGGCCTGGACTGCGCCCTTTCCGGGTTCCTGATCTCGTCTGTGGGACTGTTGGTGTGTGTGTGGGGGGGGGGGGGGGGGGGATTGTTTTGTGTTTTTGTGTCACTCTGTTTGCCCAAGGGTGTGTTGCCTATTTTGTACTTATTGTGGTTTTGTTCTTGTTACCCGGGATTATGGGTTTTTTTTTTTTCTATAGCCTTGTTGGTTGTTTGTCTCTCTCCCTCCTGCCAGCACCCCATCCACCCACCCTAGGGGGGTGGGGGGGGGGCTGGGGTGTTACTCTGGCCGCTCAGAGCTCGGCCTTGAGGGGGAGGTACTGTCATAACCCGAGTGTCGGTTCTGGCCACACTCGGGTCTCATATCTTTTTGTTCCCTGGCTTTGGCAGCTGAGGGTTCCTTCCAGCTCCTCGGGCTCTTATTGTGAAGGCGCCCGGGGGAGCTCCCTGCTGTCAAAGTCAGCTGCTGCTCTGCTGTCATTAGCAGCAGCTGTGCCGCATTGGGGTCATTAGCCGCCAGAGATATAAGCGGGTGCTAAATGTCCTCCAGCGCGGCAGTCTCTGTTATTTCCTGTTATGATCATCGGTTACGATCATCTGTTATATCCTGCTACGTTTTGATGGTGCTCCTTTATGCTCAGGTATGTTCCTGTTTGCCTAGCTCATCATTAACGTTGTCGTCTGGCGCATCGGGTGTTCCCCGGCTCAGACTTCACTCAGCCGCTGTATGTGTTCTGTGTGTGTTCATCCTTATCCACAATAAATTACCACTGCAAACTCACTGGTGACTGAGGCGTCTTGTGACGGTCCGTGAGGGCCGTTGTGACAAGATGTTCTGCAAAGGGTTTATGTTGCTCTGATTCAAAGTGGTTTGGTGTTTAATATATCAGTTTGGTATGGTAATATTACTGTGGCAAACAAAAAGAAACTGGACAGAATTGTTCAAATGTCTGGAAAACTAATAGGGCGGCCACAAACATCATTAGAACAGCTGTATGTTGGTACTGTTTCCACAAAGGCCCGGTCTGTTATTAGTGACGATAACCATTCTCTTTTTGCTGAGTTTCACTTACTCCCTTCAGGACGACGATACTGAGCTCCTTTAGTAAGCAGAAATGTTTATACGGGATCTTTTGTGCCAAATGCAGTTAGGTTACTGAAAAAGGAGATGTGAACATGTTTATGAACTATCATTTCCTGTTCTGCAGACGTATGTTTTTGATGATGGTTGTAATTTTTATGATTTAAGAATGCATTGTGATGTGTATGTGGTGAACCAAAGACAAATTTCCACTTGGTCGACAATAAAGTTCTATTCTGTTAAAGTCAACTTTATAATCATTCAGTCAAGCATGTACAATAGAATAACATTGTTTTCTCCCATATCAATCACATCTCGAATCAGAAGGGCTGCTGCCACCAAGGTAGCAGGCTGGAAGTACCATCTTTTATGGTCTTTGGTATGACACGGCCGGGGCTTGAACCCATGACCTCCCGGCTGTGGGGTGGATGCTCTCCTACTAGGCCACCACTCCTGTTCTCTTTCAGTTGCTGAGAAATCACTTATTTTGTGTTTTTGGAGCAATCACCGCCTTGGATCACTAGGCCACCTTCTGTTTGCTAAGCTTCAAAATAGTGCAATGGTTAGTGTTCCTCCACCCCTCAACCAGTTGTGGCAGATTACTGACCCTCCCTGAGCCTGGTTCTGCCAGAGGTTTCTTCCTGTAAGGGAGTTTTTTCTTCCCACTGTCACCTAGTGCTTGCTCATAGGGGACCGATTGATTGTTGGGGTTTTGTCTGAATTACTTAGATTCATACCTTATGAATCTAGCACCTTGACATGACATTTCATTGTGATTAGGTGCTATACAAATAAAGTTGAATATAGAAACTCCAAAACTAATATTGAATTTCCAAAAAAATGCATTTTAAGCTTGGAGATTGTTTTTTTTTTTTTTTACCCCAACCTTATGACTTTCTAGAGCCTAATACCAATACACAGCAAAATTGCCAGACACCGAAAGGCTATATGTGTCTACTCTTTTCTAGTGTTGACTTTTTCCAGTTACACAGCAAAAGTACCGATCTGAATTAACTTAATTGTTGTTAAATTCAACTCTAGGAACACATGAACACATATAAACACAGGCATTGTTTTTTTCTGTGCAGTGCAACATTTTTACTGTCAGACAGAGATAGACATTTTAAAACTGAGAGTGCATTTTCATTTCCTTTCTTTTTACTTCTCTTTTTAATAAAAATATGCAAAAAAAATATCTTAAAACCATACTAAGAAATTAGATAGTTGCTTTATATTTCATGGAGATCAAAACACATTTTGTGTTAATTACCTCGGCCAAGGAAGTTATGTAATCAGTGTGGTTTTTCTGTCTGTCCATCCGTCCGTTTGTTTGTCTGTCTGTTAGCAGGATTACGCAAAAACTACTGGATGGATTTTGATGGAATCTTCACCAGAGGTGGCCCTTGGGCCAAGGATGAACCCATTAAATTTTGGTGATGATCTGAGAGTGCATACCTCCACCAAGGTCCTTGTTTGTATTTGTGCAGCAGGATTACACAAAAACTACTGCATGGATTTGGATGAAATTATCACCAGAGGTGGTCCTTGGACTAGAGACGAACCCATAACATTTTGGTGATGATCCCAGAATGCATACCTCGACCAAGGCTCTTATCTTCTCACACTGTGTTAGCAAGAATACTCCAAAACTACTGGATGGATTTGGATGACATTTTTACCAGAAGTGGTCCTTGGTGTAAAGAGGAACCCACATCATTTTGGTGATGATCCCAGAATGCATACCTCCACCAAGGCTCTTATCTTCTCACAATGTGCTAGCAAGAATCCTCCAAAACAAACCCATTACATTTTGGAGGTGATCCATGAGGGACGGAAGGAGCCTTGGCGGAGTTATGCGCTCTCTGAGTGCTTTTCTAGTTTGATATTACATTTTTGTTTAAAACTTCTTGAACATGCAGGATGATACAGATTTAATCAAATGTTAAATATTTAACGTCAGAAGTGACATTTTGATTACTAAGTGGACTATGCTTAGGACCAAAGGGGCAGTGGAGAGCTACAATACACAGTGGGGAAAATAAGTATTTAACACATCAACATTTTTCTCATTTAACATATTTCTGGTGGAACCATTGACCTGAGATTTTCACCAGATATCAGTAACAACTCAAGTAATCCATACAATCAAAGAAATCAAGGCAACTGTGTTCACAAAACAAGTTATATTTAATAAAGTGGAATGACACAGAGAACATGCATGTTCTCCCCGTGTCTGCGTGGGTTTACTCCGGGATTTCTCCGGTTTCCTCCCACATGCCAAAAACATGCAAGTTACGTTAATTGGCATCAAACTGGGGATTCTAAAATTGTCCTTAGGTATGACTGTGAGAGTGAATGGTTGTCTGTCTCTCTGTGTTGGCCCTGCGATGGACTGGTGATCTGTCCAGGGTCTACCCTGCCTCTCGCCCAAAGATGCTGGGATAGGCTCCAGCCCCCCCCCCCCCCCCCCCCGCGACCCAAAAAGGATTAAGCGGAAGAAGATGGATGGATGGATGGAATGACACAGGGATTAAGTACTGAACACGCTTGGTGAAATTCATTTAATATTTAGTAGAAAAGCCTTTGATGGTAATAACAGCTTCCAGACGCCTCTTGTATGGAAAAACTAGGCATAGGCATTGCTCAGGAGTGATTTTAGCTCATTCTTCCATACAAATTGTCTTCAAATCTTGAAGGTTGTGTGGGTGTCTTCTATGAACTCTGATCTTTAGTTCATTCCATAGATTTTCAATTCAGTTCATGTCAGGTGACTGACTGTGCCATTCTAGCAGCTTTATTTTCCTTCTCTGGAGCCAGTTGAGTGTCCCTGGCTGTGTGTTTGGGATCACTGCCTTGCTGAAATGACCACCTTCGTTACATCTTCAGCATCTTGGCAGATGGCAACAGGTTCTTGTCAAGGATGTCTCTGTACATTTGTCCATTCATCTTTCCTTCAGTTATATAACGTCTGCCTGTACCATGTGCTGAAAAACACCCCCAAACCATGATGCTTCCACCTCCTAACTAAACTGTTGGTACGGTGTTTTGGGGCTGATGTGCAGTGCCATTTCTCCTCCAAACATGCTGTGTGTTGTGGCACCCAGAAAGTTCAATTTTGGTCTCATCTGACCAGACTAGTTTCTACCAGTATTTTACTGGCTTGGCCAAATGTTGTGCAGCAAACTTTAAACGAGCTTCAGCATACTTTTTTTCAGCAATGGAGTCTTGCGAGGTGAGCAGGCATAGCGCCCATGATGGTTGAGTGCATTACTTATTGTGTTCTTTGAAACAGCAGTATCTGCTAACTCCAGGTCTTTCTGGAGCTCTCCACGAGTGGTCTTTGGCTCTTGGATAACTCTAATGATAATTCTTTTGACTCCTCTGTCAGAAGTCTTGTGAGAAGCTCCTGGTTATGGCCGGTTTATGGTAAAATTATGTTCTTTCCACTTCCGAATGATGGCTCCAACAGTGCTCACTGGAACATTCAGCAGTTTAGAAATGTGCCTATAACCAATGCCATCATTATGTTTTGGAACAATAAGGTTGCGAAGGTCTAGAGAGAGCTCTTTGCTTCTACTAATCATGAGTTCTTTGTGGTGTGACAACTTGATATTCATAGACCTTTTTAAAGGCTATGTCAGGACTTAACCAGCTGAAATGAATTTGCACCGATGGGGGATGGGATGGCTTCCTAAATTCTGATGGATTTCAGCTGTTTTTTGGTTTTCTATGCCTTTTTGCACCTCTTTTCTTCATGTGTCCAATACTTATTCTCTGTGTCATTCCACTTTATTAAATGTAACTTGTTTTGTGAACACAGTTGCCTTGATTTCTTTGTATGTATGGATTACTTGGGTTGTTACTGATATCTGGTGAAAATCTCAGGTCAATGGCTCCATCAGAAATATGTTAAATGAGAAAAATATTGATGCGTTCAATACTTATTTTCCCCGCTGTACATAACAGTACATAACTTTGTAATATTATGGATAATTCAGCTCCTCCACGGCAAGCTGAGCTTGACTAGCTGCACACATAACGATAAGATGATCAGTTTCAGTTTTTCGGTCTGTGAGTCAAAAGCAATTATGTATAGACAACCTGCAGAACTGAAACATTCTAACTGTATTGCTTCCTTCATAACTAGAAAAATGTTACAGGGATTTAGAAGCTACCGAAATAAATGTTAACATGAAAAAAAATTACAAGTAACTTCATGTTTTGCTGTTCTTTATTGCAACCACTGCACATCTCACTCTGTCAAAGAGATCTGTAATGGCTTTGATGATATGGAAATCAAGCATGGCCTCAAACATGCTCTACATCCATCAGTCATAAACCAAAATATACAGTGGATATAAAAAGTCTACACACCCCTGTTCAAGTGTCAGGTTTTTGTGATGTTAAAAAATGAGACCAAGATAAATCATTTCAAAACTTTTTCCCCCCATTAATGTGACCTATAACCTGTACAACACAATTGGAAAAACAAACTGAAATCTTTTAAGGGGAAAAATAAAAAAACGTACAGTAACCTGGTTGCATAAATATGCACACCCTCTTATAACTGGGGCTGTGGCTATGTTCAGAATTAACCAATCACATTCAAACTCATGTTAAATGGGAGTCAGCACAGACCTGCCACCATTTAAAGTGCCTCTGATTAACCCCAAATAAAGTTCAGCTGTTTTAGTAGGCATTTCCTGACATTTTTGTAGTCACATCTTACAGCACATGCCATGGTCCACAGAGAGCTTCCAGAGCATCAGAAGAATCTCATTGTTCAAAGGTATCAGTCAGGAGAAGGGTACAAAAAAAAAATCCAAGGCATTAAATAACCATGGAATACAGTGAAGACGGTCATCATCAAGTGGAGAAAATATGGCACAACAGTGACATGAACTTGACGTCCCTCCAAAATTGATGAAAAGACGTGAAGAAAACTGGTCTGGGAGGCTGCCAAGAGGCCGACAGCAACACTGAAGGAGCTGCAGGAATTTCTGGCAAGTACTGGCTGTTTAGTAAACTGGAGTAGTGGCCTAGTTGGTAGCGCATCCACCCCACAACCGGGAGGTCGTGGGTTCAAATCTGGCCAGGTCATACCAAAGACCATATAAAAATGGTACTTTCCACCTTCTAGCTTGGTGTTCAGCATAATAGAATGGGGAAAGGAAAGTTAACGCACAGAGCTACCAGAGGACTGACACCACCACCACTGTAGCTTTCACTACGTACAGTAGCTGTGTGGCCTAAGGTCACTGAAACAGAGATAGGCGCCATCCCACACACCACATGGTGTCCCACATGCTGTGGAAGGGATTAGCTTAACTGGCTGTTTAGTACATGTGACAACAATCTCCCTTCATCTTCATATGTCTGGGCTATGGGGTAGGGTGGCAAGACGGAAACCTTATCTTACGAAGAACATTCAAGCCCAGCTACATTTTGCAAAAACACATCTGAAATCTCCCAAACGCATGTGGGAAAATATGTTATGGTCTGATGAAACCAAGGGTGAACTTTTTGGCCATAATTCCAAAAGATATATTTGGCGCAAATGCAACACTGCTCATCACCAAAAGAACACCATACCTACAGTGAAGCATGGTGGTGGCAGCATCATGCATGTTGGCACCAAAACCTTCAAGCTTCTGCTAGAAAGCTGAAGATGAAGAGGAACTTCATCTTTCAGCACGACAACGACCCAAAGCACACATCCAAATCAACAAAAGAATGGCTTCACCAGAAGAAGATGAAGGTTTTGGAATGGCCCAGCCAGAGTCCAGACCTGAATCTGATCGAACATCTGTGGGGTGATCTGAAGAGGGCTGTGCACAGGAAATGCCCTTGAAGTCTGACAGATTTGGAGAATTTTTGCAAAGAAGAGTGGGAAAATATTGCCACATCAAGATGTGCCATGCTGACAGACTCCTACCCAAAAAGACTGAGTGCTGTAATAAAAGCCAAAGATGGTGCAACAAAGTATTAGTTTAAGGGTGTGCATATTTATGCAACTAGATTATTGTAATATGTATTGAAAAGTTGTTTGTGGCGGCACCTTGCATGGCAGTGGCCCCTCTGATTCTAGATGTGATTAAGATAAGATAAGATAAGCCTTTATTAGTCCCACAACGGATTAACATAGTAGATAGGAGAAACTTAATTTCATTCTACTGTGATTAGCTATATGGACTGAATGACCATAAAGTTGGCCTCTAAGTTTTTTTAAAAAAATTTTTATACTTCCCCTTAAAAGATTTGAGTTTGCTTTTCAAATGGGTTATAGGTTATAGGTCACATTAATGGTGGAAGAAGTTTTGAAATAATTTATCTTGGTCGACACAGAACTATATTTCTCCTCCAACACAGAACAAAATAACTCTGAGTGCCAAAGCAAACTCCTTTATCCACTTTCTTCCCGCTTCTGGCACCCAGGGTAAACACATTAACATACCAGTTACCAAGCATGTACACACATCAACATACACACTAACATACACGTCACAGAGCAAGGCTTAATACAATACATTCGCACCCCTGTGTCCTCAGGTGTGAACCTGGCACAGCGGGGGCGAAAGGCACATCTTTTTCTCTCGCCTCTTCACCCATTACTATCTCGAACTACCTTCCCCCCCAACACACTGAAGTCCTGGGTGGAGTTCCATCTCCTTTGTGTCACCACATGCCCCCCCCCGAACACCCAGCAGGGGTCCTAACCCTCTGGACCTTTGGGCTTGAGCAAGCGCCTGTAACGGCTGTAGCGTGGGGCTGCTGGGCCAGTCGAAACGCCTTCCTGTCGAGGTGGGTAGGAGAAAGACTTGGTCTCTGGAGGGGGAAAGGGTGGGGAGGGGAAAAAGTTAGTTTCTTGAAAACAGTCCTCTGCGGGGGGAGCACAAACCTGCGGACCCACCATAGGTGGGTGCCCGCACCAGGGAGCTTGAGCCAGCACCACCTGCTCATCTGCCAACACATAAGCGGGCTTTAGCCTGTCTATGCAGATAGTTTCCTTACGCCTCCCAAGGTCTAACACAAAATGTTTCGCCCCTGTTTCCAACACTCTGAACGGGCCATCGTACGGCAGATGCAGTGGGGTTCTGTGGGCACCGTGCCTAACAAAAACAAATTTGCCATTTTCCAGATGTTTTGGAACAAAGATGAGGGGAAAACAATGGTGCACCGGGCCGGGAACGCTGGCAGTCCCTGTCCTGGGAAAAAGGTGCGCAGGTGGATCAGTACCAGGCGTGGGGCTCTCTGGCAAAAATTCGCCAGGGATCCGCAACGGCTGAGAAAAAATGAGCTCTACCAGGGAAGCTGCCAGAGCTTCCTTAGGCACGGAGCGCAACCCCAATAAGACCCAAGGCAGGCGGTCGACCCAATTTGCGTCCGTTAGCAAGGCTCTGCGCGCTGCTTTGAGTGACCTGTGAAAACGCTCACACAAACCGTTAGCCTGTGGGTTGTACGTGGTGCTGCGGTGGATTCTGACCACCAGGATGTCGGCCATCGCGGACCAGAGTTCCGAAACAAATTGCGGACCCCTGTTGGACATGATGTCCACTGTACATAGGTGCAGATGGGGGAAGAATGCTTACGTATTAATATGCAACAAAATTCAATACGGAATAGTTTATAAACGTCTGTCGCTCTGTCTGTCTATAGCATATTTTAGCCTTGGTGAAAAAAAACCATCTGGTATTTTGGAGAACCATTTCATACAGTCCGCCAAGGTCTCCGCCTTTGACCGGAACCAGTCTCCTGGAGAGGGGCTGGAGCTTGGCCTTTTCTGGAGTTGCCCCGGGCGAGAGGCGATGAGCAGGGGTGGGTATTCTTGTATCGCCCCACCTTGCTGCCTCTATATTGGAGTTTTCCCCGGTGGACGAAAGGGTTGCTTCCCTGCGCCTTCGGGTTGGGAAACGGGTCCTGACCATCATTTGTGCCTATGCACCAAATGATGTTTCAGAGTACCCACCCTTTTTGGAGTCTGTGACTGGGGTGCTGGAGGGTACTCCTCCTAGAGACTCCATTGTCCTACTGGGGGACTTCAATGCGCACGTGGGCAATGACAGTGAAACCTGGAGGGGGGTGATTGGGAGGAACGGCCTGCCCGATCTGAACCCGAGTGGTGTTCAGTTATTGGACTTCTGTGCTAACCACAGTCTGTCCATAACGAACACCATGTTCAAGCATAAGGGTGTCCATATGTGCACCTGGCACCACGACACCCTAGGTCGCAGGTCGATGATCGATTTTGTTATCGTATCATCAGACCTGCGACCGTATGTCTTGGACACCCGAGTAAAGAGAGGTGCAGAGCTGTCAACTGATCACCACCTGGTGGTGAGTTGGATCCGATGGCAGGGGAGGAAGCCATTCAGACCTGGTAGGCCCAAACGTATAGTGAGGGTGTGCTGGGAGCGTCTGGCTGAGGCCCCTGTCCGGGAGGTCTTCAACTCCCACCTCCGGAAGAACTTCAACCACATTCCGAGGGAGTCTGGAGACATGGAGTCTGAATGGGCCATGTTCTCCACCTCTGTTGTTGAAGCGGCGGCCCAGAGCTGCGGCCGCAAGGTGGTCGGTGCATCTCGTGGTGGCAACCCCCGAACCAAGTGGTGGACACCAGTGGTGAGGGGGGCCATTAAGCTGAAGAAGGAGTCCTATCAGGCTTGGTTGGCTTGTGGGACTCCCGAAGCAGCTGAGGTGTACCGGCAGGCCAAGCGGAGTACAGCTCGGGTGGTTGCTGAAGCAAAAACGCGGGTATGGGAGGAGTTCGGTGAGGCCATGGAACAAGACTTTCGGTCGGCTTCAAAGAGATTCTGGCAAACTGTTCGGCGGCTCAGGAGGGGAAAGCAGCTCCCCGTCCACACTGTGTATGGTGCGGATGGGACACTGTTGACTTCAACTGGGGATATCGTCGGGCGGTGGAAGGAATACTTCGAGGATCTCCTCAATCCCACTGATACGCCTTCCACAGAGGAAGCAGGGTTTGGGGATGAGGGGGATGACTCGCCTATCACAGGGGCTGAGGTCACCAAGGTGGTTAAAAATCTCCTTGGTGGCCGGGCTCCGGGGGTGGACGAGATTCGCCCTGAGTACCTCAAGGCCCTGGATGTTGTTGGGCTGTCATGGTTGACACGCCTCTGCAACATTGCGTGGAGGTCGGGGGCAGTGCCTTTGGCATGGCAAACCGGGGTGGTGGTTCCTCTCTTCAAAAAAGGGGACCGGAGGGTGTGCTCCAACTTTAGAGGGATCACACTCCTCAGCCTCCCTGGGAAGGTCTATGCCAAGGTACTGGAGAGGAGAGTCCGACCGTTGGTCGAACCTCGGATTCAGGAGGAGCAATGTGGTTTTCGTCCTGGCCGTGGCACATCGGACCAGCTCTTTACCCTCTCGAGAATTCTTGAGGGTTCGTGGGAGTTTGCCCAACCAGTTTACATGTGTTTTGTGGACTTGGAGAAGGCATTTGACCGCGTCCCTCGTGGATTTTTGTGGGGGGTGCTTCGGGAGTATGGGGTATCGGGCTTGTTGTTACGAGCTATTCGGTCTCTGTACGACCATTGTGAGAGTTTGGTTCGTATTGCCAACACTCGGTCGGAGTCCGAAAGATCCAAAGATCCAAGAGTCCAAAGATCCAAGATGGCGCCCACAGCGGTCGACATGGTGCTTCGCTGCGCTCTTTGTTTGTTTTTGTTTGTCAATTGTGTGTCTGCTTGCACTTATACCCGTGAAGAACTTCTAAATATCAGGACTTTCACCCCCACGGACCTCCTCCCAGTTTTTCTAGCCCCTGCCGCCGATCTGGTTTATTGTTTGGCTCGGAAAGTGAGACGGCGAAAGAGAGGAAGACGAGCGGGCGCTCTCGTACGACTTCGCAGGAGAGGCTCGCGAACGGCGCTGCCTGGCATATTTCTGTCCAATACCAACTCTCTCTCTAACAAGGTAGATGAACTGAGACTGCTGATGCGTTTTAAGGACCTCGCCTCCTCAGCTGTCCTCTGCTTTACTGAGACCTGGCTCCGGGAAAATATACCGGACAGCGCGCTGCGCCTCGATGGCTTTCAGCTCTTCCGTGCTGATCGTGACACAGAGCTTTCCGGCAAGACCACAGGAGGCGGTGTCTGCTTCTACATCAACTGCAGCTGGTGCTCTGATGTAACGGTAATTTCCAAACACTGTTCTCCTGCCTTGGAATTTCTTGTTATCAATTGCAAGCCCTTCTATTCCCCGCGGGAGTTTGCTTCTTTCATAATGATCGCTGTGTACGCCCCTCCCGACGCGGACACGCGCGAAGCTCAGCGCGTGCTCGCGGATCACATTCAACACACAGAGCGGAGTTTTCCAGACTCGCTGATTATTGTGGCTGGCGACTTTAATCAGTGCAATCTGAGCCACGATCTCCCCCGCTACAAACAGTTTATTAAATGCCCCACCAGAGGATTAAACACACTGGATCACTGTTACACCACAGTGAAAGACGCATATCGCGCTGTCCCTCGAGCTGCGCTGGGATTATCTGATCACGTGATGGTTCACCTCATTCCCACATACAGACAGAGATTGAAGCTCACTAAACCTGTTGTGAGCACTACGAAGATACGGACCAGTGATGCTGAGGAGAAGCTGGAAACGTGCATGGAAATATCTGACTGGGGCATGCTTAAAGGAGCCACGCATGATCTGGATGAGTACACGGACACTGTGAACTCATATATCCACTTTTGTGAAGAGAACATTCTTCCATCACGCACCAGGGTGAGTTACTCTAATGACAAACCCTGGTTCACAGCTAAGCTCAGACAGATCAGGAAGGAGAAGGAAGCAGCGCTGAAAAGTGGAGACAGGGACTGCTACAGGGAGGTTAAATACCGGTTTAACAGAGAGCTGAAGAGGGCTAAATCTCTATACTCAGAGAGACTCCAGCAGCAGTTCACTGCTAATGATTCGGCTTCCGTGTGGAGAGGACTGAGGCAAATCACCAACTATCGACCTAAGGCTCCTAAAGGTCAGGATGACAAAGCCCTTTGTCAAAGACTGTCCCAACACTATGCCCGTTTTGACACCTCGTCATCTGTGTCCAACTCCCCCCCTCCCTCCAGCTCCACAGCCTCCACATTCCCTACTTCATTTAAGGCACCCCCCCCCCTCCTCCCCCCCTCCCCTTATCATCAGTGAGCAGGATGTGCTCAAACAGTTCTCCAGACTGAACCCGCGCAAGGCCCCCGGCCCAGACGGCGTGTCTCCCTCCACCCTGAGACTCTGTGCGAAACAGCTGGCTCCTGTATTCACAGACATTTTTAACACCTCCCTTAAGTTATGCCACGTGCCGTCCTGCCTCAAATCCTCCACCATCATCCCTGTCCCCAAGAAGCCACGGATCACTGGACTTAATGACTACAGACCTGTAGCGCTCACCTCTGTAGTCATGAAGTCCTTTGAGCGCCTGGTCCTGTCCCACCTCAAGTCCATCACCACCCCTCTCCTGGACCCGCTGCAGTTTGCCTACCGAGCCAACAGGTCTGTAGACGATGCAGTCAACCTGGCCCTCCACTCCATCCTGCAGCACCTGGACTCCCCGGGAACCTACGCCAGGATCCTGTTTGTGGACTTCAGCTCCGCATTCAACACCATCCGCCCCGCTCTGCTCCGGGACAAGCTGTCCCTGCTCAACGTGCCTGACTCCCTCTGCAGGTGGATCATCGACTTCCTGACGGACCGGAGGCAGCATGTGCGGCTGGGAAAGACTGTCTCAGACTATACTAGCATCAGCACCGGATCACCCCAGGGCTGTGTACTTTCCCCCCTACTCTTCTCCCTTTACACCAACTCCTGCACCTCCAGCCACCAGTCTGTCAAGTTGATCAAGTTTGCGGACGACACCACCCTCATCGGGCTCATCTCCAACGGCGACGAGTCCGCCTACAGGAGAGAGGTGGCCCAGCTGGCGTCCTGGTGCAGCCACAACAACCTGCAGCTGAACGCTCTGAAGACAGTGGAGATGATTGTAGACTTCAGGAAAGTCACTACTCCTCTGCCCCCCCCTCACCCTCTCAGGCTCTCCCATCACCACTGCTGATTCCTTCCGCTTCCTAGGCACTACCATCACCAGGGACCTCAAATGGGAGCTGACCATCAGCTCACTCATCAAAAAAGCCCAGCAGAGGATGTTCTTCCTGCGGCAGCTGAGGAAGCTCAAGCTACCCACCAAGATGTTAGTGCAGTTCTACACGGCCATCATCGAGTCCATCCTCACCACCTCCATAACCGTGTGGTACGCAGGAGCCACTGCCAGGGACAGACTAAGGCTGCAGCGCGTCGTGCGCACTGCTGAGAAGGTGATCGGCTGCAAGCTCCCATCTCTCCAGGATCTGTACATCTCCAGGACCCGGAGGCGTGCTGGCCGGATCATAGCCGATCCCTCACACCCTGGTCACGTACTGTTTGCCCCCCTCCCCTCTGGTAGAAGACTTCGGTCCATCCAGACTAAAACCTCCCGTCACATGAACAGCTTCTTCCCCTCTGCCATTAGACTGCTGAACACTAAGTGACTTATTGACTCTCGTGCACCATGTACAGCAGCTCAACCAGACTCATGTCAATCATCACTGTTTTCTTCCTGCATTACCGACTGCACTATATAGTTCTCCACAGTATCTGCTGCTGGTTAATATATATTTTAACTGTTGACCAGTATCACTTAATCTTATCCTACACTTTATTACATGTATAGTTTATTTCTCTTATCTTATCATGTTTAATGTTGCAGCATTGTACCGAGACAAATTCCTAGTTTGTGTACTTCATGAACAATGGCAATAAACCTGATTCTGATTCTGATTCTGATTCTGAGTCATTCCCAGTGAGAGTTGGACTCCGCCAGGGCTGCCCTTTGTCACCGATCCTGTTCATAATTTTTATGGACAGGATTTCTAGGCTCAGCCAGGGAATGGAGGGTGTCATGCTTGGTGACCACAGGATCTCATCTCTGTTGTTTGCAGATGATGTTGTCCTGTTGGCTTCATCCAGCAATGACCTACAGCTCTTGCTGGGACGGTTTTCCGCTGAGTGTGAAGCGGCTGGGATGAGAATCAACACCTCCAAGTCCGAGTCCATGATCCTCAGCCGGAAAAAGGTGGATTGTCCTCTCCGGGTTGGGGACAGGCTCCTGCCCCAAGTGGAGGAGTTTAAGTATCTTGGGGTCTTGTTCACGAGTGAGGGGAAAATGGAGTGAGAGATCGACAGACGGATCGGAGCAGCATCTGCAGTGATGCGGACGTTGTACCGGTCTGTTGTGGTGAAGAGGGAGCTTAGTTCTAAGGCAAAGCTGTCGATTTACCAGTCAATCTACGTTCCTACTCTCACCTATGGTCACGAGCTTTATAAGTGCAGGTTAGTTAGTTAGTTAGTTAGTAATGACCGAAAGAACGAGATTGCAGATACAAGCGGCGGAAATGAGCTTTCTCTGTAGGATTGCTGGACTCACCCTCAGAGATAGGGTGAGGAGCTCAGTCATCCGGGAGAGGCTCAGAGTAGAACCGCTGCTCCTCCACATTGAAAGGAGTCAGTTGAGGTGGTATGGGCATCTGATTAGGATGCCTCCTGGACGCCTCCCACTTGAGGTGTTTCAGGTACGTCCCACTGGGAGGAGACCCCGGGGCAGACCCAGGACTCGTGGAGAGACTATGTCTCCCAGCTGGTCTGGGAACGCCTTGGTATCCCCTCTGAAGAGCTGGAGCAGGTGGCTGGGGAGAGGGAAGTGTGGGCTTCTCTGCTTGAACTGCTGCCTCTGCGACCCGGACCTCCGGAAAAGCAGTAGAAGATGGATGGATGGATGGCATTTCATACAGCCTCTACCCTACCTCGTGCAACAAACAATCTTGCTGTTTCTGTCAGATATTTGATACTTGTCAACTGGATGAATGAGTGTAGCAAAGGAAAAGTGCTCTTTTTGCTATTGCTGTTACATCAAACATTTTCCATTTCGGGATAACTTATGTTGATTTTTCCATGATCAGACACTTAATCCACAAACCTAGATCCTGTGAATTTTTGCGGAAACAGTTAATAGGATAGGATAGAAAGGGATACAATAAGGGGAAGTAAAAACAAGATTTAAAACCAAAGTAGGCACATGGGACATTATATTGCTGTGGCCTATGCAAAATCTCTATCTGAAATTAAAGCAACACTGGGTAAGATTTTCTCCTTAAAATAATGTTTCCAAAATAATTTTGATGGTACATCAGCCTTTGGCTGGGTGAATGTCACTTCCCTCATAGCCTGAGTGGGCCCACATAGCCTGCAACAGCTCTGTTCTTGGTAGGAACACTGAAAGGACTACAAATATGACAACTATGACCTCATTCCCAACAGCCAATCACAGGTTACGACTGTAGCAACCAACAACTAAACACCCTGTGACTGGCTACTGGGACAGTGGTCCTTGTCGCCATAGTTGTAGTCTTTCAGTGGTCCTACCCAGAACAAGAAAGTTACATAGTGCTGCTTTAATAATAAGTAGGCTAAGTATTAAATTCAAATATGTGCCCAAGATGGCTGCTGTGTGGGAAGAAGTACTTTGTTTATGGCAATTTCTTCTGATTGGGCACCCCTCAAAAAGGTAAAATCAGAACAAGCAAAGGATGATATCAAAAGAGCATCCACACTCATGGACATCAGTTAGAAGTGCATATTCTGTTACTGAGATGAAAATAATTTTTAATATAACAAGCGAATTTGTCAAATTCCTTTAGAAGTTACTTTCACTGGAGCAATTCCTCCCATGTAGCGGCTCAAATGATTTGGTTTAAAAGAAGTTAAAAGACTTGGTGAATAAGAGGTGTGCCAGTGTCAAGGAAAACGACGTGGAGTGCATGTTGTCATGCACATGTCTAGTTACTCACTCAATATGACACAGAACCCACATTTGCGCTCCCCTCTCTCTCTTTCTTTCTCTCTTGCTCCCAGAGTATCACTGCTCCTTCTGCACAGAACAACCTGCTCTCATGAACAGTACTTTGTTTGTTTCCCCTCTGGTAAACTCTGACCAGCCGTTCCCATGGCAACCTTGCCAACTGATTCCCGGTGTGTGTGTGTGTGTGTGTGTGTGTGTGTGTGTGTGTCTGTGTGTGTCTGTGTGTACCTGAAAGAGAAAAGAGAGTGAAAGGGAGAGGAAAAAAAGGTATACGGGGTTGTGTGGCGGTTTATACTCCGCTATCTTAATGTAACAGATATAACTGTGTGTGAGAGTATTTATGAGTGTGTGATGGACAGGCAGAAAGACAGATGAAGTAATGTAGTTAATGTGCACACACATATATATACATCAATAAACGCTCAACTCTATTACTATAATTATAAATACTTAGATGCTTTCTTTGTCTTAGTGCATCACTCTCAGCTGTCTGGAGATAGACTGGGCCCCTAAAATGAGGAAAGACACAGCAGTGGGATGCTGTTTATGGGCTAGCAGGGGCAGGCCAGGGCATGGCACTCATCAGGGGGCTAATTCCTATCCAGGGTGGCTAAGGTAGTAAAGGTACTGCCTTTTGTCCCTGGTGGGGGTATTACACTGGTCATTTAGCACAGACAATGCGCTTTCCTACTGGGATGGGAGGACCAACCTGCTCTAAACCAATGACAGAGGTAGGAAACTGATCACTAACTTAATTAAGGACAGATGAAAGAATAGGAAGAGTGATGTGGAAGACAGATTTTGGGGGGAAAAGACTGAGAAGAAGTCAAGGTAAAGGTGGTGGACAAAAAAAAAAAGACACAAGGAGCAAAGGGACACACTAAAATAAGAAGAGGCATGGTGTTAAAAAGAGAGCAAGGGAATGCAGCAGAGGGGTGAAGGAAAGGCTTCTCTGGCACAGGATTAGGGGAGAGAAGATGAAAGGATCAGGTCTAACAGAGGACAGGGAAAAGGCCAGGAGAGATGGCCAGAGGAGGGAGACCAGAGACTTAAACTCAAAGCAAGGAAATCAAGTAGAAGAGTGTGAAAGAAAAGGGGGAGAGAGCTCAGGTGTCCATGACCTCGAGGCAGTGGTAGAGGAGTTACTGAAAGCTTCTCTTTTCTTTTTTTTCTATAACAAGAACACAATGTGACAACTCCCTCTCTGTTCGCTATTTATGCCACAGCACACACACGCACACACCAATTCAAATCCGATGACAAATGCCGCAGATAATTCTATTACTCAGGACTTTAATAGAGGATATTTAGGGGACAGTTAGCGGGCCCAGGTAGCATAGCTCAGGCCCGCTGCAGACAGATATGGCTCTGCAACACTTAACAACAGGGATTTGGCAGCACTGTTGATTGAACATGCCAAATCCCATTTGTCGGAGGGCTGCGCGCGTTTGTATCGACACTCTGTAACCTTGTGGCTGCGTAAAAGGAGACCTCGCCGTGTGTGTGTGTGTGTGTGTGTTCTCCTGGCGGGGAGGCAGGCAGGCAGGTGGGTGGCACGGTTTATCTGGATAGGTGCATTGGTCTTAGCTCCCCCTCCATCATTCCATTGCCAACTGCCTCAATTCCCCCTCTTCATAAAAAAAAAGGGGGTGACAAGAAGGAGATAGAGAGCTTTCTCAACACTTATTTTCTTGCTTTTCCTCCCTCCCTCCTCCTCTTTTCCCGTTCCCTCCATCCCCTATGGTGGAGCTGCTAGACAGGAGTGCTCAGCAGCTCTCCGAGCATTATTGATCCTGAGAGCAAGCCGGCCGGGGAGTTAGTGTCTCTCCCTCTCTCTCTCTCCCTCCCTCTCTGTCTCTATTGGTCCTCCCTCCATCTCGGCCTCATCCCCCAATGCAGCCTGCAACTTTTTCCTCTCTCACTCCCTTCCCGCCTCTACTTCATTTATCAAGGTTAAAGAACTCTTATAAAAAAGGGAAGAGGGGGTCGCCTGGATGTTATCTGACTTCATGAAAGAAATCCCCTCAGGCCACTCCACTAGAGGAGGATGCGCTTTGCAAAACTCAACTCTGCTCACACACATACATACACAAACACACAGGCAGTGGCACCATGCAGCGGCACACTCTTAGTCAGTCAGATATAAAAAGTATCTGGTTTGGTGTATAGCAGCAACAGGGCAAACGGGAAAAAAAGAATACAGATAACTGATGATTAACGGCAATGGGAATAATTTATGAACCAGTTCAAGAGAGCCAGGCAAACTTTGAGTTGATCAGCTGTCAGTTTTATAAACAGATTCACCATATGCAGTAGGCGATTTGAGGGGGGATGGCATCCCCTTGGTAGCAAAATGACTCCAAACCATCCCCCTCATTAACCTGCCATCCTCCCATCCACATAAAGAACGCAAGGATAGTTTATACAGTACAGGTAAATTTGTCGGTGAGAGTATAGGTGCAAATGCACAAAAAAAATTGAAAATTTCCAAGAAAAAAGTTGCTTATTTATTAGAAAAAGGGATCAAATTTATGAGTATGCTGTTGTAAATTTGTTTGGGAAAAAATGCAACAAATTTATCACAAAAAGGGGCAAATTTATTGGGGAAAAAATACTACATTTATTAGAAAAGATAAATATTACAAGAAAAAGTTGCAAATTTATCAGAAAAACTTCTAAATTCTAAATTTCTAAGAAAACTATTACAAGTTTATAAGAAAAAAGTTGCATATTGATGAGAAAATGGAGAAATCATCAGGGGAAAAACATAAACCTGACAGTCAATGATGAAGTCGCTCATTCCAGTCTGATGACATCACATGATCAGATCTACTGACCTTTGTCTTTGACCTTGAAGGTGAACTAGACTGTATTTACATGAAAAAGGGTATGCCTTTTTCAAAAACTACATATATATTGATGAAAAAAAATACTTTCAAAAAATTTTGATGGGTCTGAAGTAATCATAATATTTACATCTGAACTCTTGGATGACGAGACCCTGGTGGCTGGTAACATAGATCTATAATAAAAACACTAGATAGGACATGGCAAATGGAGATGCCATATTCTGTAGGTAATTATAATGATTGAAAGCACCTACAGCACTGTGATAACAGGATACACAAACAATTGTTCGTTGTATTTATTGTAATCTTTTAAGTAAGCTATGTATATGGAATGTGGCTAGCTTAGCGGCTAGCCATGTTCTACCTACTGTTTATATATACTGTATCTATGGCTGGTAAGGATGTCACAACTGGTCACAGTCAATAGCATAACTGGGTTTACGTCACTTGTCTATGCCAAACAGTTGGGGCAAGAGTAAGTGCAACACCTACTGGGCAGGAGGTCAGAATGTTGTCTCTTATCACCTTCAAGCTCAGCCTAGATGCAGATCCATCTGTCCATCATTGTGATGAGTTTGCCTAGAATTGCATAGAAGGAGTAACAGTTTTCGTGAAATCATAAATACCCAGATCCCCTGACCTCTGACAATGACCTTGCGCTCAACCTGGATGCAGACCCACCTGAGGATCACTGTGTGAGTTTTTTCTGAGAATTAGGGCAATTGCCTAGGAGGAGTATTGATGTTTCTGAAATCATGTAAGTGCACAGATCTTCTGACCTTTGACCTTTAGCACAACTTGGATGCAGCCCCACCTCAGAATCGCTGTGAGTGAGTTTGGTGACCACTGGGGAAAATGCCTAGGAAAGAGTAGCAACTGTCATGAAACCACCTAACTGCCCACATCTCCTGACCTTTGATCCTGACCTCTGAAACACAGACAGACACAGCACCCTTGCATTAGCTCCTTTTGGCTGCAGAATGAGCTAAAATGATACAAATGTGCAACTTTTGTTCTTGGTGAACATGCATTTTTTTTCCCTTGTATATTTTTTAATTTATTCATGTAAATTGATTACTTTTTTCTTATAATTTTTTTTTTCATCCATGAGTTGTTTTTTTTCTCTCTCACACAAATTAAACTTTTTTCTCATAAATTCTGGACTTGCTTGTGGTGAATTTGTGACTTTTTAAATGGTAAATTAGCATCTTTTATCATATTTTTGCACTTTTATGGTTGCAAATGTGTTCTGAATTTATGTTCATACATTTTTATCTTATGCTAAATCTGTGAATATCCACCACCAAAACTTAACAAATCACCTGCTGACTATATGGGCATCTACAGTTTGTAGATGAGATACTGGAAGTTGGCTGGCATCTGTCATCAACTTGTATTCCAGTTCATACTGACTAACTGGAACATCTTTTGTTTCAAGGTATAAGTACCGTTGTGGCCATGACTACACACTAAAAAAGACCAAGACATGACTGAGACCAGAGTGTTCCGAGACCAAGACAAGACCAAGACTTTAAGGGTTTGAGACCAAGTCATGACCAAGAGAGATCGAGACCGAGTCAATTCTAAGACCATGTATACCATATATTGTATATACAGTTTATATTAATTCCTTCTCTTAGTAAATACAAGGGCGATGAACTCAAAACAACCATCTTTAATTGCCTCAGACATGCTCAACCATCTGTAATTAACACAAACATGAAGTCCCATCAACAGAAAAATGTTTAAACAAGAGTTTGGTTACAACTCTCCCCTCCTTTTTGTGTCCTCTTATCTTCTCATGCTTATGTAAAGAGGGCGGGGTTGCGACTGTTGGCGGTGACATAAAATTAAACCTGCAAATGAGTTTATTGTTACATTTAAGGGGAATATTTCTTTGCAGTCATACTGCTTACAGTATGTGGACAAATATACAAGTTCTGGTCTTGAATGGTCTTGATTTAAAACCTTGAGTCAGTTTTTTTCCCCGAGACCGAGTAAAAATGACTCCAATTCCAAGATGAGACAGAGAATGAGACCTTGAAAATGTGGTCTCAAGACCAAGACCAATACTGAGTAGGCTACTACAGCACTAGATATAAGTGTAGGGTGTAATTTGATTTTGAACTTTTGTGGTACGGTCACAAAGTTAAGGGGACAATCCTGCAAGGTAGCATGCAAGGAGGTAGAAGGAGAGTTCACCAGAAAATGAATTAGAAGAGAATATCACCATATTGATGGATAAGAAATTGAGAGAGATGGAAAATAAGGAAGGATGGAAGAAGTGGGTCGTCAGTGTTGCCCCCCCAGTCTTTGTCAGATTATGAGACAGAAAGATGAAAAGGAATTATTTGACCCTAATTTAGCATCTTACAAACTTTAAAACTGTCTGCATTAGCAAACAATGAATGGATCTCCTCAAAAATTCTTGATTGCCTCCAGAGATTTAAGTCACCAGAGCAGGCCTGTTAGGCAGAGTTGGAATTGGTGATTTAAATTTAACAAAATCTAAATTTAACAAAAATTATTAAAATATTCTAAGGGTTCAGTAATCACCTTCTAAGTTGTTTTCTACTCTATTTCAGTAGGATGAACACAAACCTTAGAAAAAGTTTCTCCGCTGAAGCTAATATCCTGCATTTTAGCAAGTCTAGTTCAAATACATGTATTTCATTCAGCCAAGATAAAAAAAAGCTGAAGCTAAATCAATTCAAATTCTTTGACACTTTAAAAACTACAGCTGAATAAAAGGTTTTTTTTTTGTTTTTATGTCAATCTAATAGTAAAAAAAATCAAGCTTATGCTAGCTAGCCAATCTCGGGCTGTGTGCAGAATCACTCCCTACACAGGGCATTGAACATTTCTAGGGCTGACCTAACTGTCTATTTAACCACTATATAAGCACTCCAAATATCCCAGAATGTATCATGAGAAGTAGTGGTCAACCTATGGCCACTCACAACATTAGCCAGTATAGCCCATGATGCTATGCACAGCAATAGGAGCAGTGAGATAAGAGTCTGACTTCACAGTATAAACTATTTTTATTTATTAATGTGGTTACCTTTATTTTAAGTAATATATAATTACTACAAAATAGATATGGGTAGCCAGTTTTTAATTATATTAATTTGTTACACTTTAGTGGCAAAAAAAAATAAGAAAAGTGGTGTTCCAAAGTGCAAATTTGCATTGTCTATCAAGTTCCCTATAAAGTGAGTGGGGGTTAGGGAATGCGTAAATGATTTTGGACAAATTGTCAGTGAAACACGGCTAACACTAATGAATGTTTATTTAAATCGCCCTTATTGTCATTCAACCGTACGAGATTGTGCTTTACCTATCTGCAGTGTCAATCACACACACACCAGTGCAGAATCAGAGGGCCGCTGCCATGCAAGGCGCCGCCACAGATTTCCCTCCTCCATTCCATTATTGCTGAGCACCAAGCTAGACGGCAGGAAGTTCCACTTTTATATGGTCTTCGGCATGACCCGGCCGGGATTTGAACCCCTGCCTCCCGGGTGTGGGGCGCATGCTCTACCAACTGAGCCACCACTCCGGTTTTAAAGACTTCTATCAACAATAAGCTTACTAGCAGTTTAATCTTAATTCTTGCACAGTATTTGAATAATGTGCACATCTTAATAAACCATCTGTATCCAGTTTTGTTTTGTTTTTTTACAATGTGAGGGCATACTTTCCCATTTTTTGTTTGACAGGAAGCTTTGTGGGAATTAGGGCTGTCATGATAACAGATTTTCCTGATTATTGATCACTGAGGTCTCATGATATTACCAATAAAATTGTTGATTTTCACAATATAATTCTAAAAATAAAATTTGATATTTCTTTCAAGCCTTTTTTTGTTTCTGTTTTGGTGATTATGATTTAAAATCAGAAATCTAGAATCACATATTATTAGAATAATTCATTTCAAATTTGGATAAATTACTTTTCACAAATACCACATATCTCCCTGACCAGTTAAGTACACATAACCATCGTCATGGGAATGACTAATGATTCGACAGTTGTCCAGAAGACGATCATCAACACACTCCACAAAGAGGTTAAGCCACAGAAAGTCATTGCTGAAAAGACTGACTGTTCACAGACTGCTGTATCAATGCAAAATAAAGCAAAGCTGACTGGAAGAAAAAAGTGTGGTAGAAAAAGGTGCACGAGCGTTAGGAATGACTGTAGCCTTGAGAGGACTGTCAAGAAAAGTCCATTCAAGAACGTGGGGGAGCTTCACATGTAGTGGACCAAATCTGGTGTCAGTACATCAGCAGCCACTACAAAGGTTTCTTCAGGAAAGGAGCTACAACTACACTGTTCGATATGGCTGTAATTTCTACAGTTACATACCATATTTCATCCAGTATGATACTGTAAAATGTTTTTTTCCAGGGAGTTACTGTAATTTCTGTTGCATTATGGGAATTTTTGGTGAATTCAGCTGTAACATCCAGTCATTTACTGTACGTTAATGTACTTTTTTGAAAATACAGTTTCTTACTGTATTTAGCCTACTGTAATGCTTTGGCACACATTTTATAAATTAAACAGTAGTCTATACAAAGAGATTTTAATTGAAAGTCATTTATCGTTGTTATAGATAGATAGATGTACTTTATTGATCCCAAACTGGGAAAATGCAGGGGTTTTTTTTTATATTATATTGTATTGCTATTATATATTGTATATATTATACTGCTAATAATGATATTTAGATTAACTAGAGGGCACTCAGCAAGCGCATACCTATGCCAAGGCACCGTCCCTCCCCCCCTTTGTCCTCCCCTCCGTCCCTTTGTCTGTCCGTATCGCCATCCATCTGTACATTACAAGATAGACCCTTGGCGGAGGTATGCACTCATAGATCACCTCCAACATCAAATGAGTTCATCTTTGGGCCAAGGGCCACCTCTGGTGAAAATGTCATCCAAATCCATCAAGGAGTTTTTACGTGAGCTTTACACTGGCATCCTGTCTGTCAAAGAATAGATTTCAAAATACTGCTGTTGGTTTACGTATAAAGCTTTGAATGGTTTAGGGCCAAAATACATTTCAGATCTTCTGGTCCTTTATGAACCACCTAGAGCCTTCAGGTCATCAGGGTCAGGCCTACTATTTGTGTCCAAAGTTAGAACCAAACATGGTGAGGCAGCGTTCAACTTTTATGCTCCTCACATACGGAACAAACTCCCAGAAAGCATCAGGGCTGCTGAAACTATCAGCTGCTTTAAATCGAGGTTAAAAACGTTACGATTTACCACTGCCTTTCAGCAGAACAATTGTTAATCTCCCACAATGCACTGTAACTTTTATTTCTTGTACTTTTTCTCTTATTCTATTTTATTACCTCTGCCAAGGAGGTAATGTAATCAGGGTGGTTTGTCTGTCTGTTTGTTAACAGGATTACGAAAAAACTACTGAATGGATTTTGATGAAAATTTCACCAGAGGTAGCTCTTGGGCCAAGGATCCATCCATCCATCCATCCTCTACTGCTTTTCCGGAGGTCTGGGTCACGAAGGCAGCAGTTCAAGCAGAGAGGCTCAGACTTTCCTCTCCCCAGCCACCTGCTTCAGCTCTTCAGAGAGGATACCAAGGCGTTCCTAGACAAGCTGGGAGACATAGTCTCTCCAGCGAGTCCTGGGTCTGCCCCAGGGTCTCCTCCCAGTGGGACGTGCCCAAAACACCTGAAGTGGGAGGCATCCAGGAGACATCCTGATCAGATGCCCATACCACCTCAAATGGCTTCTTTCAATGTGGAGGAGCAGCGGTTCTACTCTGAGCCTCTCCTGGATGACTGAGCTCCTTACCCTATCTCTAAGGGTGAGTCCAGCAATCCTACAGAGAAAGCTCATTTCAGCCGCTTGTATCCACGATCTCATTCTTTCGATCATTACCCAAAGCTCATGACCATAGGTGAGGGCAGGAATGTAGATTGACTGGTAAATCGACAGCTTTGCCTTAGAGCTTAGCTCCCTCTTCACCACAACAGACCAGTACAACGTCCGCATCACTGCAGATGTTGCTCCGATGCATCTGTCAGTCTCGCCCTTGGGCCAAGGATGAACCCATTAAATTTTGGTGATGATCTGGGAGTGTGTACCTCCACCAAGAATCTTGTTTGAATTTGTGCAGCAGGATTGCACAAAAACTACTGCATGGATTTGGATGAAATTTTCACCAGAGGTGGTCCTTGGCCTAGAGAGGAACCCATAACATTTTGGTGATGATCCGAGAAAACATCCCTCCACCAAGGCTCTTGTCTTCTCACAGTGTGTTAGCAAGAATCCTCCAAAAAAAATGCTGCAATTTTCACCAGAACTGGCTCGAGGCCTACACACCAGCCCATTACATTTTGGAGGTGATCCATGATGGACGGAAAGAGCCTTGGCGGAGGTATGCGGTCTCTGAGTGCTTTTCTAGTTTAGCTGGTTTCTGTTTCTCTTTAATTTACCGTATTTTTTAGTTTGCTTTTAAATTCTTATGTATTCCTTTTGCAACTTGCTGTAATGCTTTAATGTTTTATGTAAAGCACTTTTGAATTGTCTTGTACATGAATTGTGCTATACAAATAAACTTCCCTTGCTTTGCCTTGATCCTGCTAAGAGACAGAGAAATGGCAGCAAAAACAATATGACTACATTATATAACTACATTGTAATAACAAGACTGTCATAACTGTATTGACCATACATTGGGGCTCGGCAATTGGACCTTAAATCAGCATCATGGTTTATTGAATCTTTTAGGTCAGTTTTCATTTTTTCTCCTCCTCTCTTCTCCTTCACAGTTCACTGACAAGGTTCCTAATTATTAAGCAATATTACACAACAGTGCAGTATCATATCACTGCGGTGCGTAGTAAGCGAGCATAATAGAACAGGCCTATTGTGATTTTGCAGACAAAAAAAATAAACATTGCCCAGTGCTGAAGTTAAGTGTGTTTACATACCATGTGGGTCACGTGGCTCGCAATGACACCCTTAGCTTGTCTGCCGGTAGATGCTGCTAGAGTTGCGTCCGCACGCACTCCAAACCCTGCCTTAAACCACTCTTTGCTTGCTTTTGATTGGCGTCTTCAGATGAAATGATGTCAATCATCACATACTATGTGGATGGAGACCACATTCCTCTTCGTTCGGTAAACGGTGCTAGAAGTGCACTGCTTCCGGGGTGCAGAGGTGTATGGTCACTGACCACATGTAACTCTGCTGACACGTCTTAAAGGGGAAGTACATGAAAAGCGCAATATTAATATATAAAATAATTTTCAAAAAATTCCTGGATCCAGATCGTGAGCCAGATCACCACCAAAGTCTAATCATCTGTTCCCCGTGCCATTACACACCTTTCCTGAAAATTTAATCAAAATCTGTTTCCATCCATACCTTTTGGAGTAATGTTGCTAACAGACAGCCAGACAGACAGAACAACAACCAAACCAACAAACCAACGCAGGCAAAAACATTACCCCCTCCCTTGGCCTTCATTTAAAGAAGGAACCACTGCTGTATTGTTTTCAATTACAGTACTATACTGTAATTGTATTACAGTATAGTACTCTAATTCTAAATTACAGTGACTTACTGGCAACATCTCTTGTAATTGGATTGGGAATTTAGGAATTTCCCCATTGTGGGACTGATAAAGGCTTATAACTTAATGTCTAACAGTGTGCCATGTTATCAACACTTAGAGACAACACCAGAAGCATCTTAACTGGGAAAAAGAGGAAAAAGAACTGGACTGTTGCTCTGTGGGCCAAAGCCCTCTTTTATGGTAAAGGCAAATTTTGCATTTCATTTGGAAATCAGTGCACCTGTATATACAGTGTTTATATGCATTTTTAAAACAGCACGAATTATTGCCATTTTAAAACAATGCCATTATTGCCAATACTGGAATACTGTGACACCCCTCGTGGATGTGGATGTATGTGTGTGTGTGTGTGTGTGTGTGTGTATACCTTAGCAGAGTAAAGAGTGTGTGAACAAAAAAAAAAAAAAATCAGATCTATGGATTGAAGCAAACTCAAAAAGCTAGTTCTCTCAAAACCACAAGACCTGTGCATTTAAAGCCCCATAATCCATCAGTACAGAGCATAGGGTCCCTACGTTTTCAGCCAAGAGACTGTAGCTACTATTGTCCCTGTTTGTAAAAGGACTGGAAATGGCTCTACATGTGGAGTACATCCTGTCTTCCATTGTTACTGCTTTCACTCTCCCCACATAAAGGCCTGCCTGCACTCCAGGCTACAGCAACCAGGCAAATACACAGCAGCACATTACTGAGCCATACCTTCCCCTCCCTCTGTGCTCGGTAATTGCCACAATGCATCTTCTCGTCCAGCTAATTAAGTGAGTCTTCCCCCATTGTCTTCCAGTACCACCACCTCTTCACGCCGTCAGAGAGAGGTAGAGAGCGAGAGAAGGGGAAGGAGACAAGACACCGAGGGGGACATATTAGAGGAAGAGATGGAGGGAGCAGAGAGGCGGAAGAAATACAAAGGCAGAAGACCAGCAGAGAGGATGAATGACAAAGGCATGCGTCTGCGTCCCAGTAAATGTTTGCCAACTCAAAAAGGTGCCTGTTGTCTTTGTTGGTGGGCTGCAAACAGGACAATGTTGCTGTTGGATTAAAATCATCGTTGTTCAAAAACTCAATTCAGGAAAAATTCAGAAAAAAAACACCCACACTTGATGTTTACTTTGACACAAATTCTACATTTTTAAAACAAGCTCAAATGCAAACCAAACAAAAAAAAAAAACAACCATAAAAACAAAAAGGGGTACAAATGATGCAGCAATTAACCGTCCCCTCTTTTTCTTAAAATCTCTTGCTTCTCTTTGCTCTTTTTTAAGCCTCACTATGCAGGATGGTTTATGAGTGGCGTCTGACCCCAGAAGGATATTCTCACATTTATCTGCTGAGGGTGGGAAGTTTCTCTCTGTTTGGCTTAGTCTCAACACATCAAAACCAGTTTGGCTGCTGACTGTAATCACCTATGGATCCTACAAATGGGGTGTGGAAATATAAGATCTCTAAGACTTTTATACTATATGTGGACACTTCTAAAATGTTTATTCTATGTTTAATACTTTGGCAGTTTTTAGGAAAACAAAAACAGTCTATTACAGATGTTGGTGACCCAAAAAATTCAACTGTATTTTTGTTGAGAACCAAAAACATAAAACCTAGAGTAAAGCACAATTCCAAATGTCATCCCGTTACCAGTCCAAGAAAATAATAAAGACATTGTTCTTCCTTCAGAGTATTCCTAAAAGCAACCCACCCGCTGCTTCCTGTTTACACCCCCATCCACTAATACACACGATTCATTATAAATATAAATGAGTGAATGTGATGATGATAAACGATAGATGAATATGATGTATTTACAGGTGTACTCTTTAATAGACCTTATAGATCATTTCTAAAATAGAAAATGCTTGTTTCAGTGGAGTTAAATGGAAATGTATATTTCACTGACAATTATTAAACCCCCATTGCAAATTTTGTATGTTTCTTAAAAGTTACAGTTTTAGTTGCTTCCAAAAAACACATCAAACAATAAACAACTTTTTTTTTGCAAACAAATGAAGGCTTCTAAACTCTGAAAATTAACATACATAATTTGTAATGGATACTGAATAAGTTTGACTGTAAATGCAGATTGATGATAGCCATGATATTTATTAAAATACACAAATTAATATAATGAACATTTAAAAGCATTGTAAACAATTGTTTAATTGTCCCTTCTGATACTCTATGCTTCCAGGCACTTTTCTTACTTAAATTATTTTAAATTACCCATATTCTGACAGCCACATGTTCAGTGTAACCTTACTAAAGCTTAGAAAGGGTTTAGAGTATTTTTATGAAAACAAATATTAAAAAATAATAATACATCATCAAATTGTTTAGAAAGGTGCAGAATTAAAGTCTTTATTCTTCACAAAATAATACATTGATGAAAAAATAGTTTAAAAAATTTTATGGGTCCAATTTAATCATAATATTTACATCTGAACAGCTGGATGATGAGACTCTGGCTGCTAGTAACAAATGTTGGGCAAGTTACTAAAATAGTAACTAGTTACAGTTACTAGTTACTTCTTTTCAAAAGTAACTCCATTACTTTTATCAATCAATCATCAATCAATCAATCTTTATTTCGGATAGATTAATAGTACAGATTAAAAGAAACAGAATAATATAACAAATGGAGAAAGAAAATCCAACAAGGTCAAATTAGACAATAACTCCTCTGATTATACAGTTCAACATAAGTTATCCGAAATGGGTGATGGCTGAAGCCGCAGCTTATATTGCCCACCCATATTCCATCCAAGAATTCAAAAGAAAAACAAACAAGAGCGATTACAATTCAGAACAAAGCTAAGACAAAATGTGACAAAAAAAAAACCAAAAAAAAAAACTAAGCAACAACACAACGCAGACTGGATATGACAAACCTTATGTGATTTTATATGTCATCTTGTATATATGTTTGGAGTATTTCTTCCTTTAGTTTTTGTTTAAATTGTCCAAGCGTTGTACATGATTTTAATTCAGGTCCAAAATCGTTCCATAATCTGACTCCTTGCACTGAAACACAATGTTGCTTGGTGGTAGTTCTCACTGAAGGTTTTTGAAATATACATGTTCCTCTGAAATGATACTGTTTCTCCCTTATTTGGAACAACTTTTGGATATTTGCGGGCAGTGATAGATTCTTCACTTTAAACATTATTACTGCAGTTTTAAAGTCAACCAGATCTTTCAACTTGAGAGCTTTTAATTTAAGAAAAAGTGGGTTTGTTGGTTCCCTGTAAGCAGCTTTGCTTATTATTCTAATAGCTCTCTTCTGAAGCATAAAGACTGGATATATGTTTGTTTTATATGTATTTCCCCATACTTCAGTTCATTATGTCATGTATGGGAGTATTAATGAATGATGCAAGGTATATAGTGTGGGTTGATTCAGCAAATATTTCACTCTGTGTAGTATTGCAATTGATTTGGATATTTTACCTTTAATATAATTAATATGTGACTTCCAACACAGTTTATTATCAATTATTACACCAAGAAATTTAGTTTCGGATGCCCTTTCAATCTCTACACCATTTACACTGAGTTTAGATACTAAGTTGTTGTGATGGTTGTTAAAAACTATAAATTTTGTCTTACTTAAATTGAGCGTTAATTTGTTTGAATCAAACCACAGTTTAAGCTTTCCTAATTCCTTTCCGAGTGTATCCAAAAGTTGTTCCAAATTGCTTCCACTGCATAATAAATTAGTGTCATCGGCAAACAATATTAAATGCATTTTTTCTGAAACTTTACATATATCATTTATATACATATTGAATAACAATGGCCCCAAAACTGAACCCTGTGGGACTCCACAAGTAACCTTCAGTAACTGAGTTTTTGTTACCAACACATACATACAGATATCTATTCTTTAAGTAACTACATAACCAGGACAGTGCTACTCCCCTAATACCGCAATTTTGTAGTTTCTTTAATAATAAGTTATGATCCACTGTATCAAATGCTTTCTTAAGATCCAGGAATACCCCAACTGAATACTCTTTATTTTCAACGGCAGTTGATATTTTTTCTATAAATTCCATTAGAGCAAATGCAGTTGTCCTCTTGTGTCTGAACCCATATTGCTGCTCACACAATAAATTATTCTTCAGTATAAAGTTGTCAATTCTCTCATAGAATATTTTTTCAAGTATCTTGGAAAATTGCGGCAATAGTGAAATTGGTCTATAGTTTGAAAGTTCCCCTCTGTCACCCGTCTTGTATATCGTCTTGTATAACGTTACTTTTAAATGCACACTTAAATCATCTTGCACACATGGCAACTTAATTTAATTAATGGATTACATTAGGGGCTTATTAATGTCAGGCTGAAAACAGTTTCAGACAGAGCTTTTAGAACATGTTCTGTCTGCTTTATCCTGCCTTAAGAACTCTTAATGTGGGAAAAATCTGAAGAAAATCAACACAAAATTGCCAGTAGTTTCCTCATTTTGGAGTGAGAATAGGATTTGTGGAGTGAGAGAGAGGGAAAAAGAGTGAGTTGGCAACACTGCATAAAGCTGTCAGTTTCTTACCTTTAATATTGTGGATTTAATCCGATGTGTAGCGATCCAAAGAAAATGTCCATAATCCACAGTCCAAATGTCTGCTGTGACAGAGACATGATCCAGTCTTTTTGGAGATCAAACCCATTTTTGAATAATCTTTATCCAGGTAGCAAACGTGTTTTAACTTCAGTGGATAAGAGCTGTCTGATGGAAAATGACTGTTATCAGATCTTCATTCTGTAACGACGTATCTGGCAATCAGTCGGTTTAATTCTTACTGGGTCACAAACAGTTCAGTACCTGTGCTCGAAATCCGGCCGCTGTTCAGATAACATAAATCCACTAACCTGGTGTTAGCTTAGCATAGCATAGCACTAGCTTTGCAGGACCTTGTTGCTGTTCTTAGGCGCTTCTGGAGATTGCAGTCGGTCTCAAACGCATTTAGCTTGCAACCCACCAATATGCTTTTATCTTTAACTGTAACAAAGAAAAAAATAATCTGTCTATTTCCACAAAAACAAAGTAGCTTCATCTTTTCCCAGCAGGAGCAAGCTCCATCTGTGGCTGCAGCAGTCAAGAGGCTCTTTGACTGACGGCTCGTTAGCTAGGTAGGGTCAGTTTGTATTTATTTGTGCTCAAATATCTATCCATATTAGATTAGATTAGATTAGATGATTAGATTCAACTTTATTGTCATTACACATGTATGAATACAAGGTAACGAAACACAGTTTAGCATCCAATCAGAAGTGCAAAGGACAGCAGTGCAGTATATACGGTAATTAACAGTATGTGCAATTTAAGCAAATATATGCAAATATATGCAGCAGTGCAGAAAGTTAAAAGTACTGTTATGTGCAGATAATGTGCAATAAGTTAGATGTAGTTATGTAATTATGTACAGGTGAGGATGGTAAAAGATGATTGTAAGAGAGTCAGCGGGGAACTAAGTTCAATAACGTGACAGCTGTTGGAAAGAAACTGTTCCTAAACCTGCTGGTTCTAGTCCGAAGGCTTCTGAAACTATTAATAAATATATAAATATAAATAATATATATATATATATATATATATATATATATATATATATATATATATATATATATATATATACACAGTGTATATGTATATATATATATATACAGTATATATATATATATAAATAAAATATAAATATTAATAAAACAAGTAACGCGAGTAACTCATCTGATCACATTTCAGTAACTGTAAGGCATTATTGACTTTTTAAACAGTAATTTCGTTACACAGCACGTTACTGCAAAAGCAGTGGCGTTACAGTAACACATTACTTTGTACTTTGTAACGCGTTACTCCCAACACTGCTAATAACATAGATATATAATACACTAGATAAGGCATGGCTACCCTGGATTTTCACTGACTCTGGATGCTGTCCGTTTCCGCAGCAAATAGTTCCCGTTCTAGTCAATGTTCTATTCCCCACATGATCCGAATCATTGTGGAACAAATCTGTCTGGCTGGATCTGGAATCAGGCTGTGCGATATGACGATCTATATCAGATGATGATATAAAAATGTCAATCGTTTCATAGAATACCCTTTCATTTATATCGTTATTTAAAATGCACACACTTCTGTTTATTCAGTAAAGCTCCTCACCACTACTTGTCAGCGCCCCGTCTCTCCTCTGCAGTGCGCACAGCGGAACAGGTGTGTTGTGGCTGGCTAGGCTTCAGTCCGGTGGATGCTAATGCTAACTCCAAACTACTGGTTCAGATAGCTGCTACTCCTGTTTGCCAGGGATGTGGGACTTTTTTCCATTGTGCTGCGTCAGCGAGGATAGTTTGCTAACCTCATTTTAGTAGGAGGTAAGTAACATTAACACCATGTCTAACTACAAAATGCTAAATGATGATGCTAAGTTGTGCTAACTGGAAATGGAATATAGCAGACCATTGTTTCTTTGGCTTAAATTACTGCTGAGTTTCTTAGTTTTGTCTGAAATTTTTTTTTTATTAAAGCTGCAAAAGTGCATGGTGGTGGCACATACACACAATATAAATAATAAATACATTAAAATGGGTCGGAGGAGCAAGTTGGCTCTTGATGTAATTTATATGATTTCTAATCATTTTAATTAGTCAAGCAGTGAGAATGAATAAAGTTAAAGTCACCATATGTATTTTATTATATTACCTTTTGTGTCTTTGATTTTCAGATCATGACCAATGTGAAATATTTTTACTGAGAAGTAAACAGGTTAAATCAGGCCAGAATGGCAGGCTGCAGGTCTACACTGACATTTTCACTGATTTATACTAACAGCTAATTTATATCTGCAGGTGACAGCCATGGGTAATTTTCTCATTTTCAGGCATTTTTTATGTTATCTGTTTTTTTTTCCTTTTTTTTCTTTTCTCCTCTGGCTCAGGAAACATTTAACTTATTGATGTTTACTTTTTATTCATATATGAATTGGAAGAAAAACCTGAAATTTATGAGAATCAAGTCTCAAATGCACGTTACAAAACTATTTTATAACACTGCAAAATTATGACGGAAAATGGTGCATGTAAAAAAAAAAGTAAAAAAAAAAAAAGAGATGGTCCTTTTTATGTGATTATCTAAATTGTAGAATTTACAGAAAATGTATATCGTTATTGTGATATAAGATGACTTATATCGTGATATGAATTTTTTGTCATATCACACAGCCCTAATCTAGAACGCTAAAAATATGCAACAAGCCTATTTTTGCCAGATGCCAGATCCAGTCCACAAGGAGATGTCTTGGTATTTATTGTATTTAATACACGTTTGTTCATTAAAAACATTTTAAGGATCGCCCCCTTATCTTCTGAGGTCTACTCCTCCACCACTGTGTCAGAGAAGAGAAAAACTTTGAGGTAACATACAAACACTTCACAGAATTAAAATTAACGGGCTACTTACACATTATTAGAGCTCACAGATGCAGGAGGAGAGCCGGGACACCACGCTTCCTTGTTGTTATCACGTGATCACCATCGGTCCTCCTCGGTCTCTCTCGGGTCTTTCTCAAGCTCTCGTGCTATTTTATGTAATTCTCACGTGATCTTGTAATTCAAACCCTGCTCTTTATGCCACTTCAAAACACAAATGGAGCACAAGGACTCAAACCGTATCGCTGCTGCAACAGACCACATCCGGAGTCAGTGTGAATCCCGGGTAACATTTTCATAGCAAACAGAGGTGCCATATTCTGCAGATAATTATAACGGTTGACAGCACCGGCAGCATTGTGATAAGAGGATACACAAACAACTGTTCAGTGTATTTACTGTAATCATATAAGTACACTATGTATATGGAATGTGACTAGCCATGTCCTATATACAGTATCTATGGCCGGTGAAGATGACACAGCCGCTCACAGCCAATACTGGGTTGATGTCATGTCTCTACCAAACAGTTGGGGCAAGACTAAGTGCGACACCTACTGGCCAGGAGGTCAGACTGCTGTCTCTATCGCCTTTAAATAATTTAAAATTACCCCTATCCCAACAGCCACATGTCCAATGTAACCTTACTAAAGTTCAGCTTTGTGACTCAATGGAAAACGAGTCTTTAACTGTTGAATTAAGAAATATTCACATAATACAGATATCAAATTCTTAAAGTAATAATTGATACTTGTGGTTTAAGATATCAGTATTTAGCTAATTTAATTCAATTTAATAGTACAAAAATATACTCAGAAAAAAGACCAGTCACATATCAGCAAATATAATGCAATATACATTTTTATCATAGCGATATACAACCCTAAAAAAAACCTACATGTATTTCACTACCCATGTATGAAAAGCTTAAAAGGTCTTATCAACTTGAATGAAATGACTGAATTCAACACTGGCTAACATCACTACATCTATGTGTGCTTTATCAAATGCCTTTCTTTCCTCTTTTTCTTTATATCCTCTCTGTCTGGGCCCTTTGTGCGACTAACCACGGAGTCTGGACTCCAGAATGAATTACTGGAAGACACACACCAACAGACTCATCTAAATTCCACTTTACTTGAGAGTTGCTAGGAGAGAACCCCCCCCCCACTTCCCCTAAACACGCGCACAAAAAGACACACACTCGCTTCATGCTCAAGTCCACTTGCTGACCTCTCAGGGCAGACACTGTCTTCTCCACACATCAAACTCCCCACCTCAACGCTAAAAAAAAAAAATCCCCTACCAACCCCAAACCCTTCCTTGAACCCCGTCCAACACCACCACTCCTGTGCACCCTGAATAATTTTTCTTCCCACACTTAAGTCCAGTCCTGGCCTTGACAAGTAGGGTGACATCATGGTGCAGGGAGAAACAGACAGAGGAAAAGGGGGCTCCCTGCCTGTCTGCCCCAGCACCCACACAATACAGGAGGGCATCTGGCACTAGGGTGGTTGAAAGGGGGGGGGGGGTGCTGTCAGAACAAAGCGTTTACATCCCCCCTCCCTGGAATATGATTATAGTTTGTAAATGACGGCTGAGACATAAACATGCGAGGAGAAGAAAGGACCCATAATGTGGCAACCAGCGGAGACACAGCATATATCAATTTGTTTAAATCAAGAAGAAGAGGAAGAAATGCTTTTTTTATGTGATAATGCAAATATTCATCAGCATCTTCCGTTAACTGTCTGGTATCTTTTGCATGTGGCTGACAAGCTAAAAATCAAATGGTCAGATCAGAAAGAGTGCCGGTCATGTCTGCATTTGCACGCTTTTTGGATGCACTTCCAGATTATTCATTTGCAAAAATGAAACAATGGTGCCAACTGGATAGAAATCAGTGTGATAATACACTCTACTCTCCCAGTGCCCCCCACCACCACCACCACCTCCGTCCCAGTCTGAGATGCTGTCTACTCACAAATGGGTGTGTGTGTGTGTGTGTGTGTGTGTGTGTGTGTGTGTGTGTGCATAAAATAAATGAGCTGTGTGTATGCATTGTGAGAGTCCGCAGGCCCAGTGTATATATTAGAAATGTGACTTGACCCTGGCAGGCTGAAGCAGGGTTTCTGCATCGTACTGGGCGTGGGAAAAAGGGGAGACCTCTTTTCACAGCTGCTTTGGCCGTTGCACTGAACCAATGGAGGCCCCCACGACACCCCCCCCCTCCCCCGGCCAACCTGCCTACACCGCCAATGCCCCCCCCCTCCCCTTCCTTTCCCCTTTTCTATTCACTCCGCAGCCTGCTGCCTTTCTGTGGACCCCTGTCCCTCCCTCCCTCCCCTCCTGTGCTCTGTTCGTCACCCTGCTGCACCCCACCATCCTCGCCACCGCCAATCTTTAATACAGCCACCATTCAGCCAGCGTGCATTACGATGCCAGAGGCCTCTGTGCTTTAATGAGGTCAAGACAAACAAATAAAGAACAAATACCAAGGCAAAAAAAAAGCAGGAAAAACACTGATTTGCTTTACTGATTATCACCCTAAAATTCATCAGAAGTTTTTTTGTGTTTTGCTTTTTGAACTAAAAGAAGTTAAAAACACAACTCTGTCATTGTCTAAACAGCAGTGAGATTTAGCAAGGTACCTTTCAGTAAGTTTTCCTTTTTTGTTTTTTAATCTTGTTACATCTGACAAGGTATTGCTATGCCTTATATATATATACTCCTTTTTTTATCTTTTAGTTTAATTTGCTGTCTTTTATAATGTATTAAGTTTTTGATCATTTCATTATATGGTATTTGTGTTTTAAGTTTGTACTTACTCTCATTATTTGATAGAACTTCTAAACTTTATTTATTTTTGCTGCTATTTTCATTCATAACTTTTTATTCTAAAGTGCTTCCAGCTGCATATGTGCACATAAATATAGCTGAGTTGAGTTTAGTTGAGATGAGAGGAAAAAAAAGAAGATAAAAGGGGAAAAGGGACAGAAAAAAGGAAAAGGAGGAAAAAAAATCCACACCAACAGGCATGCAAACAGAAAGAGACTTAAAGTGTCCTTCGTTTCGCTGCCATTTCCTCCACCGACAATGTAATGCAATCGGGATGATTTGTTTGTCCATCTGGTTGTTAGCAGGATTACGCAAAAACTACTGGACGGGTTTTCATGAAATCTTCACCAGAGGTGGCCCTTGGGCTACAGATGAACCCACTACAGTTTGGAGGTGATCGGAGATCGCATAATTCCATCAAGGCCCTATCCCACAATGTTAAAGAAAGTGGAAAAAGTGGTCCAGAATTCACATCCCGACCCAGATCGCCTCCAAAATCTCATGGGTTCATCCATAGCCCAAAAGCCACCTATGGTGAAAATTTTACCAAAATCAATCCAGCAGTTTTTTTTTTTTCCACAATCCTACTCACAGTCAGACCCTGGTGGGGGGATGCGCTCTCTGAGTGCCCTCTATTACGCTAGTCAACACCAAATTTATTGTCTAAGTTTTTTTTAGCTGATTTAGGACAATTTTGATGTGCTGAATCCAAAAATTACATTGGTTTTGCTCAATTAGGTCAACTTTTTTGAATTATGGCCACATGTTGTTTTATAAGTTTTTGTTTACACGTACGGGTATTTTCGCTTTATATGATGCAAAATTCTTTTTTATGTCTTGAAATTCTCTGAATTTTGAACAATGATGACGTATCATTAAATTTACATGTACTAACCTTTATATAAAGTTAAGTACATGCACAGTACTAAGTAAGTACAGGTTTTTACTTAGCACCTGATCGAGAGAAACGGATGTCATTTTCGGATTCAGTGGTGCAAAATTGTCTTAAATCAGTTGAAAAAACACAGACAACTTACAAAAAAATTATTTTTGTAACCCTGTGTAATCACTGTTGTCTTGTTTGAGCAGTTTGTCTTTTTTATTTTGTTGGTTTGTATTCCTGTGCCTAATAAACTCTGTTGTTGTTATTGCCAACTGTAAAAAAAAAAAACTGAACCTATGATGCCATCACCCAAAGACAAATTATTCTAACTGCTCCAGGCTCAATATCAGAAAAAATTGAATTACACAAAAAGTTGAGATGAGTTGAGTATGTGGTTTGAAACTCCTACTTTGGGTTAAATTTGAACCAAACTGGGTCAAATTAACAAACTAGAGGGCACCCAGAGAGTGCATACCTCCGCCAAGGCCCTGTCTTGCAATATTAAAGAAAGTGAAAAAGTGATCCAGAATCTACATCCTCACCCAAAATCACCTCCAAAATCTAATGTGTTCAGCCGTAGCTCAGGGGCTACTGCTGGAGAAAATTTCATCAAAATCCACCCAGTAGCTTTTGTGTAATCCTGCTAACAAACAGACAAAAGAAACTATTCTGTGCTAAAAAAAAATAAATAAATAAATAAAATAATGGCTGGACTGCCAGATTTATCCAAGAAAAAAGTCAATAAAAGACCAAGTGGGGCCTCTCCCTTTTCTTCTCACCTCCACACAGACTTTAATTTACGTTAACATACGTCACTTGTGTTCTCTCGCACACACAGGCAAACACACATTCATCCCTTTGCTGCACCTCTATCCATCCAGTGTATTCATTTGAGGAGATTTATTTCCTATCAAGCTGCATAATACAGTGGGTGTAATTCAAATCAACTTTTAAGAACAGCCCAGCAGCCCAGTTCATGCATACAAATCTAGAAGCATGGGGGTGGGGGTGGGGGTTTCCTAGCAAACAGCAGGCTGTTGAAAGCAGATTGCCAACTTTAAGGAGCCCTGGGTGGGCGGTGGGTGTTTGGTTCCGCTATTAAAGATAACCTATTACAGATAAACCTCACAATCAGCCTGTTTAAACGCATAATGTGGGCTTCATTTGTTTCAGACATTCTCGTTAATCTGACAGCATTAACCATGCGATGGCAGGCTCGGAGCAGAACGGCAAAAACACCCACCCACACGCAATTTTGGAGAAACTTTAAAAGGTCACATAATGTGCAGAATAACTCCAGCAGATTCTCAGAAGCAGCCCTATCGCGCCGTCGAGCTACCCCGCTGCTACACCAGGCGTGTGGAGGAAATGTTGAGAAGTGGCGATGGGGGCAGCGACCGGGGGGGTGGGGTGGGGGTGGGTGGGTGTTGTAGCAGAGAACCTGAAAGGACTCCATCTCCCTTGGCCAACATGCCATGACGGTCTGGAGCAGCGGTCTGAATTGGTTTCTCTGGGGTGGCGGAGCTGGAGAGGTGATGGCAAGATGAGCCCGAATGGGGATGGAAGAGGGTGTGGAGGGAGGTCGGGGCGGGGGTGGGGGAGATATGGTACACTGAGGTGCATGTGTGTGTGTGTGTGTGTGTGTGTGTGTTTGCGCGTGCGTTTGAGAGAGAAAGTAAGAGAGAGAGAGAGAGAGAGAGAGAGATGGCAGACCGGATCTGAGGTACTGTAAATGAGCGGATTACTGCTTCCCTCTCTTGTCTTTCCATATACATGAGAGTGCTCAGCTGTGGAAGCAGCACTGCTATGTGTGAAATCACACATCCTCCCGCCCCCGTCTCTACAGGAGCAGTTGTAGCAAACGCACAAACTGTGCATGGCACCTATTGGGCGTGAGCGCAGACCTGTGCGTGCAGCTCTTAATTGCTGTTATGAAAACAAAGAGGGCATGGAGGGTGTCACTTCTGGATTGATGCGTCTCTGTGTCAAATTTAGCCCGTAGCTATGCCTCCACTTCTAAAGCATATGTCCAACCAAAGCTTGTTTGCATCGATTTATCTAGTTTGTGGATATGATATTGACTAAGTAGACCGGCAGCCCTCATCGAGTTGAAGCAAAAGCGAAGGAGGTTTAAGAGGTGGTCGAACGCAACGGAGGAGAATAGCCACAGGCTGTGAACTCTCCTCTGATCTTCCCTTGTCTGATTCTCAAACGCAACCTCTTCTCTGGGGGGGGGGGGGGGGGGGGGGGGGGGTATATGCTGATATAGAACTAAACCAATGTCACAGAACGTTCATCTAACTCTGGAGGGAAATTTAAAAAAAAAATCACCTCTTCACTCTCTCCCTGATGACGGCCCTCAATCTCTTTCGGATGGGGCTTCTTCTCCCTCTCCTCACCTCCATCGCTCCATCTACTTTGTTCTCTGCAGGAGGCTGAACACGCACGAGCCGAGGAGCGTTCCCGGCCTTGATGGCCCCGCTACAGCAACTGTTAGGATAGGGAAGGTAATCTTTAGTCGTGTCACTCAACACTGAGAAGGAAACCTGAGCTGAGGCGCCTATTTCTGGTTTCAGCCTTCCATCATCTCCAACATTATAAAACAGACAGCTCGCACGGGTTTGGCAACTATCACAGAGTGACTGACAGATGAAGCCAAATGTCACTGGGGTCTATACTGCGACGGGTTGGCTTGATACCGCCACAAATCTTCTAGGTTTTAAAATAGCACATGACTCTTACCTCAGCAATTAGGCAGGAAATTGTATGTGGAAAGAAAACAGAATCTAACGAAGATAATCTTACAAAACTTCAGACTTTTTCCTACATTTTCTGTGTGATGGTGTGAGGGCTGGGGTACAGGGCATAAAAAGAGAGGCACAGAGGGGAGGAGAGCGGGGAATTAGTGAAGTGACGACAGGTTTTCTACATGAGCACACCTCATGCACACAGCAGCCTCAGGCCCCCACTTCTGTGTGTTTAAATACATATAAGCATGGAAAAATTAAGTCAAATAAAGCTCATCCAAGCCACCCCCAACTATTTTCTTTTTTTTTTTGAAGCCACACCCTATTGCTCTCCCTGTGGCATGTTAAACCTCAAAACAATCAGGTTTCTCTGTTTGAGTTCAAGTTCAAGTGTGATTACAAAAGCAGTCCATTAACACAGTTAGTGCGTCTCACCTTGACTCTGGAGTGACGCAGCCTCATTCTGACCCAGTTGGTGACCTCTGCTATCAGGGCGGGAGGCAACTTGTCTCCCCTCTGACCTGCGGGGTCCCAGACACAGGCCCGCAGATGGTGTGTGTGTGTGTGTGTGTGTGTGTGTGTGTGTGTGTGTGTTTCTGCCAGACTTCACTTTTGCACCGGACAGATTCCTGCAAAAAACAGACAGGACTGAGTTGAGAGAGGGTCCAGTCCTTCAGCTGAACATAGGCACAATCCACATTCTATATTCCACAATTCTTTGCCATAACTGTCAAAGGATATGCTCAAATTTAGATTTTTAAAATTGTTTTGTTCATACAAATTTACTCATATTATCTTGCCGTACAGGAACACAAACTTTATTATAAATAGAAGGCACATACAGGAAAATATATATATAACAATTAACAATACTAGATACTATAAATGAATGAGAATTTTATTTGTGCAATATTTTTTCTTTAATGCATTTTTGCAGTAATGTATACAATAATGTGTATCTGAAAAAAAAAATCTGAAATTGTATAATTTTAGATTGTGGAAACTTTGTTGTATTTCCTATTGCAGCTGTCAAGGGTAAATCCTTGATAATAGCAATCTCTCTGACGCAAACACACACCGCTCACACGCACACGCGCGCACACACACACACACACACACACACACACACACAGAATCACAATAAACACACTTCACGAGTGATTACACAAAATACTTAAAGATTACATCCACTGAAATCTGACGTCCTTTACGGGTTTAAAGCCTGCATGTCAGCCTTTCAATTTTTTTTTTTTTTTTTCCTCCGGCTTTCCCTTGCATGGGTCAGAGGCTGTTGCTAGGCTACCAAACCCAGAATTCATAAGTTCAGAGAAAAGGTTTATATAGGCCAGTGCAATTCAAGGTAAAATGATAATAGAAAACTGATAACAGCGGAATATGGATTTAGACAATAAGGAGTGAAGGAGGTAAAACTTTGTCTTGTGTTACATTTTAAACAGAGCATGAAATAATTCTCAAAAATATTATAATGGCAATCAAGTAAATATAACAACGATTGTGAACTGTTCTGAAAAGCAGACCTAACTGCACAGCATTTCGGAAAAAGAAGGAAAGAAAAACATCTACAGTATATAAAAGCCATGTGTATGCGTATAATATGTGTCACGCTGAATGGGGACGAAAAATCAGGCGCCAACTGTGCTGTAACAAAGTGTAGCGGCACATGCAAAAACACATGCATGGAGGCGCTTGTACAAATGTCCAACCATGGTGTGCACACGCACTCTCAGCTCTGCAATACGGTGGCCAAGTGTGACAGGAGCAAAGATAACATCTATAGGATGTTAGCTTGGAAATACAGCAGGGCAGTAAAGCTAAAATAATGACCCCCGCTGAGTATAGGAGAGCAAATAGGATGCCTGCGGTGTCCTGAAAAATTTGTCAACAAGCAGTGTCCTTATGCAACACGCTGAGCAAAACCATGAAGGTGCTGCCAATACAGTGTAAAGGGAAGAAAAAAACCAGATAGGTGAGGATATACTGGCATATTTACGCTTCAGCAGGAGAGGCTGCAGACATGACAGATTTGGTAAGAAATGCAGGGCATGCCTGCATAAACACATCTCCTCTCCTCTGTCATGGCTTCTCACCTCGCTGTTTCTACACTCGCCTCAGTTTTATTTTCCCCAGTCCCAACACAACTTTGTCCTACAGCATTGTTCATTGTAATACATGTATAATAGACCCAGACAGTGAAACAATGGCAAGGATTCAAAAGATCTGTACATGGAGAAATCATTGCGACAATGGACAGTTTAATGCCGCCTTATGGCAGGTGCATGTAGGCTAGACTTAGACTAGACAGGGCTCCATCTGGTGATGAGGGCCTCCTCCTGATGGTATAGAGGGCCCAGACAGACACATATTAATGTGGGAAAACCGACGTCTAGCCTGCCTCTCAGTCACACAACAGACTGCATTTTAATCTCAAAGGCAACCCCTCCCCAGCCCCATATCCTCCATTTATTACCCCTCAGCAATGCATCAATTTCTGCCACACCTATAGACAAAAGCTGGGAGCATAGTGCTGCTGGTATAGCTCAAACACACGGGAGAGATTGTGATAACATAAAAGGGATTAATAAGGCAATTATCTGTTAGATAGACAATAAAGATGCCATGCATCTGAAAATGTATACACACATAAACTTGAGACTATTACTGCTGCTGTTCACAATACCATGACTTAAAATGTCTCACTGAGAAATCATCATGTGCTGAACACCCTCCCAGTAAAACTGACATATAGGCATCCTGACATTTAAAGTATTTTCCTAATAAAAAAAAAGAGATATTTGTGCCAGAATCTATCAAACGGATGCATAACAGCACATGCTAATATTATCACAATTACAATAATAACGTAACATGTACGTGGCCACACTTTCACACGCTGCCAGATGCTCCCACCCTGCACACAATGCCACAGCAGCACAGCACTCCCAAGAAAGCGACAGTATATTCAAGCTAGGCCCGCTGCTAGCACCTGCTCTGCTCTGTGACGCAGTATAAGCCAGGGCCTGCTGACAGAATAGCACCGAGCAATGTGTCGCACAGTGCAGCAGCTCCGGTTTTAGCAGCTAGCACAGAAATGGCTTGCTTAAAATTCCATAGGCTCCACGCTACAGAGTGTGCCCTATCACCGAGTTCCTCTCTGACTCGGATTTTGTGGAGAAAGAGCAGGTGATGTGCAGTCTGAAAAGACATGGGGGGGGGGGGGAATTGGGTGCTCTGAGCTGACACTGCTTTGCAGAGTCTGTTACTTTACATCAGCCTTAAAAACAGGCTAAGATTTCTGACGTGTGTGCAGCATTCTGACCTGCCAGTGTTCCCAATTAAGACCGCGCTGTGAAGCCTCAACAACCTATGAGGTATGCACATGATGCCATGTTACAGAACTCACGGCACTGGCAAAAAAAGAAAAAAAAAATAACTGGCATCTGTATGCAGTAGAACAATGAAAAAACAAAAACAGAGAAAACATTCAGTCACAGCTATGGAGAAGGTCCTCCTATCATTTTGCAAGAAATAATTAAAGAAATGTTCAAAAACAGTCCTTCACTTACAGGTGCATCTCAGTAAATTAGAATGTCATTGAAAAGTTGATTTATTTAAGTAATTCAATTCAAAAAAATTAAACTCATATATTGTATAGTTTCATTCTTTAATTTTGATGATTATGGCTTACAGGTCATGAAAACCCCAAATTCCATTCAAAAACTTAGACTACTGTGAAAAAGTTCAATATTGTAGACTCATGGTGTCAGATTCTAGTCAGCTAACTAGCTCCAAACACCTGCAAAGGTTTCCTGAGCCTTTAAATGGCCTCTCGGTCTGGTTCAGTAGTCTACACAGTCATGGGGAAGACTACTGACTTGACAGTTGCCCAGAAGACCATCACTGACACCCTCCACCAGGAAAGTAAGCCGCAAAAGGTCACTGCTAAAGAAGCTGGCTGTTCACAGGGTGCTTTATCCAAGCACATTAATGGAAAGTTGAGTGGAAGGAAAAAGTGTGGCAGAAAAAGGTGCACAGGCAACAGGGATAACGGCAGCCTTAAGAGGACTGTGAAGCAAAGCCCATTCAAGAATTTGGGGGAGATTCACAAAGAGTGCACTGAGTCAGTGCTTCAAGAGCCACCACACACAGATGTCTCCGTTACATGGGCTACAACTGTCGCATTCCTTGTGTCAAGCCACTCCTGAACCAGAGACAGTGTCAGAAAGCATCTTACCTGGACTAAGGAGAAAACAGACTGGACTGTTGCTCAGTGGTCTAAAGTCCTCTTTTATGACGAGCGTAAATTTTGCATTTTATTTGGAAATCAAGGGCCCAGAGTCTGGAGGAAGAGTGGAGAGGCACAGAATCCAAGTTGCTTGAGGTCCAGTGTGAAGTTTCCACAGTCACTGATGATTTGGGGAGCCATGTCAACGGCTGATGTTGGTCCACTGTGTCCAAAGTCAGTGCAGCCATATACCAAGAAATTTTTGAGCACTTCATGCTTCCCTCTGCTGACAAGCTTTATGGAGACGCTAGTTTCATTTTCCAGCAGGACTTGGTCCCAGCCCACACTGCCAAAAGCACCAATACCTGGTTTAATGAGAATAGAGACTCTATGGGGTACTGTCAAGAGGAAGATGAGGGACAACAGACCCAACAATGCAGATGAGCTCAAGGCCACAATCAAAAGAACCAGGGCCTCCATAACACGTCAGCAGTGCCACAGGCTGATCGCCCTCATGCCACCTCGCATTGATGCAGTAATTCATGCAAAAGGAGCCCTGACAAAGTGCTAAGTGTGTACATGGACGTACTTTTCAGTCGGCCAACTTCTTCTTCTTCTTCTACTAGCTATTTCCACATTCTGGTGGGGTCGCTGTGGCAGACACCAACATATATGCCATATCCATATAGGATATAGGTTGAAGCTGAGTTTTTTTTTATGCCGGATGCCCTTCCTGACACAACCCTGCCCATTTTATCCGGGCTTGGGACCGGCACAATGAGTACACTGGCTTGTGCACCCCCTGTGGCTGGGTATCTAACATTTCCCTCCTCCGTTCCATTTTTGCTGAGCTCCAAGCTGGACGGCAGGAAGTTCCATGTTTATAGTCGGCCAACATTTCTATTAAAAATCAATTTTTTAAAAATTAATTTCATGTAATATTCTAATTTTTTGAGAAACTGAATTTTGGGTTTCCATTAGCTGTAAGCCATAATCATCAAAACTAAAAGAAATAAACACTTGAAATAGATCAGTGTATGCAATGAAACTGAGTTTCATTTTTTGAATTGAATTACTGAAATAAATCAACTTTTCACTGACGTTCTGTTTCAATGAGATGCATGTGAGCTCCTTGTTCTTTACCCACACATCACTACAGTCATATAAACAGTATGGTATTAACATCTAAATATTTATTTTAAAAAATTTGGTCTCACCATCAGGCATGTCTCTCTAACGTATCTATTGCATACAGAAATAGTGTCATTAAACATTGACACAATTAAGAAATTAGCTTAATTTATAGTAGTTATCCTAATAAATTAATACAAGATGGAATGAAAGAGGGATCTTCTTCACGGCAGGCACTCCCTGCACTGCAGTTTTTTGTGTTTTGCCGCATACAAATTAAAGCTGCCACTCATTTCTGCCATTCTGCCCTGCTTAGCTACCATGAGTGCTGTTCTGTGACATCATGCACATGCCCTCTATAAGAATAAACAGGCTCGTCAGGCTCAAGTACACTGTGTTGTTTCCCTGGCGTCCTTGCAGTTAGAGCTGTTATTTGTCCTGTCCTGTTTGTGCGTATGCAGGCCTGAAAACGCTGTTAATAAAGGCATCAATCAAACTAAATCCTGGGATAAAAAAAAATGATCCCTGTCATCTCCTCCACTTCATAACTGGCGATGATGCCCTGCTGCACATTCTGATGCACTGATCTAACAGCATCACACACGTTGCACCTATAATATGGAATAATTTACCTAACAGGATCGTAGAAAGGTGAGCATGTCTATGCCTCCTTTTTATTAAACAGTGATAGTGTTCAGTGTGAAGGCACAGTGAGCCAATTATGATTTTCAAAGGAAACATGATCACGTGCATTAGCAAAGACGCTGCAGCTTTGTAGCACGAATAAGTGCTAATTTGCTCCTGATTAAACTTGCAACATTTAAAACCATTCCACATACCGTTGGACTATATAGCTAGGCCAGCAGCTTGGAGGTAACGGTGTCTACTGGTGGAACACGTGACCCCCGGGACTCCTCCAATCAGGTGCCTCTAAGAGCTACAGCTCGTGCTCATCTCACCTCACCTCCCCTGTTTATCGGCATCCAACTAAAAAAACACAATAACAGCAAAACATCAAAGCACCGGTTTTAGGGTAAAGCATAACGCCCAAGGAGGAGAGTATGATCCGTCATGAGACGCAGCAGCACCACCGCCGAGATGCTCCCTTCCTCCTCCTCCTCCTCGTCATCATCATCATCATCACCATCTGAATGGAGGGCTCCTTTCGCCGCTGTCACTTCGCACATCCTCGGCGAAACAAATCAAGCCCCGCGAATCCGTTTTCTTGCTGGCAGCGGTCCTCTCTGCGCCCACGGTACATCCAAAAGAAGCAGGAGACGCTTCTCGGTGATGCACGGAAGCTGCCGCGGGCTTCGGCTCCTCCGTGCGGGCTGCATCCATCCGCTCCGGCAGCCCCGTCCTCCTCCTTCGTCGGTCCGGTTCCAACTCGCCGTGACGACTGCGGAATTAGTTTCTACATTCGGTTCTCTAGCTTTATGATATTACATAAACTCATACAGCTAGATAACCAAAGACAAAAACTAACCCACGTCTCTTAAAGGGGCCGTCGCTGGAGCTGCGTGTGCTGTGGTCACATGGAGCCATTGCATTCCGCCTGCATGTGCGCACCTCTCTCTCTCTCTCTCTCTCTCTCTCTCTCTCTCTCTCTCTCTCGCTCTCTCACACACACAAAATATATATACAAAACAGCACTGCACGCACAGTTTACAGTCAAGGTAACACCCTGCTGTACTATATTACCTTTACGCATGAGGATCGTCTTTTATTCATGGATGTTTTCACACTGCTGAGGAGGAGCCCGTAACTGCATACGAAATGTGGCAAGAGAACCCAAACGAAAACAGTCCAGCCCGAGTTCACGTTTGCTCGAACGCAACACGAGTCCGCAGGCCCACAGCACGTGTGCAGTGCGATCCGCCTTTACGCGCGGGGACGGTCTGACGTGCGTCTTTTATGCCAACGTGGCCACGCAGTGCTAGTGGCGGGCATCGCACAGCTTTGTGCGCAACGTGGCAAGCAGCAGGGCAAAGTGAAAATGAACTGTGCCAACCGGAGCCCGCCGTCAGTTTGGACGTGACACGAGGTACATTTGCATACGTTGGCGCCGATAACAACGCACGCGCAAATATATGCAGCCATGCATACACCCCCCCCCCCTCCTGTCTTGTAGGAGTTACTTTGGTTGCTATAAATCATATTCCTCCAAACACACACACACACACACACACGCGTGAACTTCCTCCCACTGCAAGACCTGAGGAGCATCTGCAGGGTGAAGTCATCCAGCTTCGGGAGGATGATACATCCACCCGTCATCCGCGGGAAGGCGTAACAGGAACACTACGAGGCCCCATGCCCCCCAATATAGCATGCATGTTATCATGCCACAGACCGCCAGGCCCGAGCTCCTCTAGCCAGGGAGGAGAGACGCTGTTGCACGCGCTGCAGCTCCTCCTCGCAGACGAGCATCTTATTGTTGTTTTAAATGCCAGCTCACATCGACCCATGTCAGACCACCTGCGCCGCTTTGAGTGAATTAATCCACGAATTGTTTGAAAGCAGGACAAACTACCGCAGGCGCACACGCAGGTGACAAGCCTCCGGACAGATGTGGACAGAGTGGTCACGAGGAAGTGGTCCTGCGTTACGTTACTGTTATGTTGCCACGTGTTAGCAAGTGGCATCAAGGAACACTCACTGTAGTTACATTTGAGCTTTCAGGGTAACTACTGTGATATAATTTTAATCTAATTTACTGCGCGCCAAATATACACAATAACAGGGACATTTATACAATATAATGATCTCTGTCTTTAATTCTCTGGTATACAATTTGAATATTTATACAAGTATGCCAAGGGAATTTTTTTACAGGGTTTAGCTTAACATTTTTCATTAAAGTCACTATTTTAAAATGTACTTTTCTTTAAATTTTGCGCTTTTACTGATTGTATTAGCTGCCTTCTGATTAAAGACAAAATATACTCAGTAACTGAAAGATCGGGTTCCATAATCGGACAATCATGGCGCGTCAGAATAAAAGGGACAACATGATTAAAGTCCACTCGTCTTTACGCATCTGATGTTTCCTTTAATTCCAGGCTCAGGATTTACAATCCAGGACTCTCCCACCAGGCGGGATCCCTCGCGTCCTCCACCACGTGCAATAACAGCGGCACGCGGAGAGGACAAAGCCCGTCCGCACACGTGGAGCTTCTGCGGATATTCGAGCAGCAGCGCGCGCCCAGAAGCTGCCAGAGACGGCCACGGTGCCCGGGGAAGGCAACATGACAGAGAGGGGAGAGTGACGTGGGGCGCAGGCGGAGGCGGAGGGCCGCCCGGGGGCCTCGGGGGGTCACGCTGCCGAGGGATGCGCGCGGCATTAGGCGCGCTCACTGGCACACACCTGGGCGAGCATCGGAGATGCGGGGAGGACAGGACGGGCACGGGGGCTAAAGAAAGATCGAGATGGAGCACGCGTATAGAGCCTAACTCATAAGCCTATTTAAATAAAGGCGGTAAAAGGACGCAGTCGTGAAGAGCAGACGCCTGCGGAAGTGATCGTTGGATCCCAATGTGTGGTCCGAGGGTCCTTCCAAAACCTGCTAAGCTGCTGCGGGAGCTGGGCTGGCAGAGTGGGAATAAATGTGACTGTGGCTGAATAGGAAGTAGCCAAGTTACCCTGTGGTCTAGTCCAGTGTAAAAGGCGGCGAACTGAATTCAGAATGACCACAATGGCTCTACCTTGAGCAGTGATTAGCATCCCAAAACTGGCAAAATCCCAAATTCGCCACAAAAAGCCTCTATGCATCATCAAGAGCTCTGAGCAAAACACAAGTGGCCATGTTTAAGAATGTGTGGTCAGGTGTGAGCAGACTGGGGCAAAACGTTTGTCCTTTAAAAAACACGGAAAACAAATATCCTAATTTAAAAGCATCTTTTTTCATTGATAGTTTTAGTAAAATATCTGTCTCCAGATAAGAAACACTATTATTACGAATACTGATAGATATCAGAGAGATTATATTAAAGACAATTTTGAATACATGTCGCTGCCTCAATGGAACCATATAATAAATAATAATATTAATGATAATAATGGCAATAGCTCGTCATACTGTTGCAGCGCAACTTAAACACACCACTGTGAAATTCGTGTTGCGTGCTCACGTTTTATCTTAGAATTGAATTCACAATAAAGTGTGTATGCGCGTGCGTGCGTGCGTGCGTGTGTGCGCGCTGAATTATTCTAATATACTAAAATCTTAATCGGGGTGTTTAGAGGGGTGTGGCTTTTATAGGGGAGGATTAAAGGGGTCAAAAAAGAACGATTATACAGCATTTCTGTACATTCTTACTAAAATTAAAAATTCAGATTTTAGCAGTAGAGAAACTCCACTTCAGATCGATAATTTTACATTTTTGTGGGCCGCCTTTAAGATAGGATATTTTCCCCCATTTTGTACTAATTTAAGATTATCTCAAATGTGATTAAATATCAGAATTAATGCGGCAGCGGTACCTGGGGTTCCATCAGTTATTTGTATGCGTGGAAAAAGTGACAAACTGGGGCATTTCACTTAAAACAATTAGCTGTTTATAAATGTTTAAAAACTAATTTAATTATTTTAAATTAACAAATTAAACTAATCCTTCAACTTGTGCTTGTGCTTGTGTGTGTGTGTGTGTGTGTGTGTGTGTGTGTGAGTGTGTTTCTTATTCTTTTAAGACATACTTTCGATGAATAATGTTCAGCATATCCAGACTGATATAAACTGATTGACTCTCATTTCTGCCTTCACCAGCCTAACGTACATCCATATGGACACGCCTCCTAACTGCGTCACGTCCGGTTACACAGTAAGTACAGTATTCTCTTCTATGGCTGTATTACGAGCCACTGCCCCTCCTTTTTTTTTTTTTTTTCTTCATTTGACATCATTACTCCGCAGGCTAAATCAATAAAAATAAAAGCTAATTTTAAAAACTCTAATGCCATATTGTTTTGTCCTGGTTGCATCTTTCACACAGTGAACACACACCGGATTAAATGTGCGACTATCAGTTTATAGCAAGGAGAAATATTCCACTTCATATTCGTTTTCTCTTTTTAAGCTTTGCAATAGCAAAAAAAAAGGGGGGGGGAGGAAAAAGAACAAAATAGCACGGGTTGTGGATAAATTGAGTTTTAATGAAGCTTCTAAAAAGATAAGTGATAGTCGCTGTCCTTGGTGCTGAAACGAATTGATTTAAGCGCCCGCGCTGTTTTCACTGTAATAAAGCCATGAAAAGAGGAAGATGAGAATATTTCTGCGTGGAGGGTTGAGTCAAATATAAGCTCATGAAGCGCTATTTAGACTTTTGGTATGTTCTTAGAAATTTCAGCTAATAGGATCAGGTTTTCTCAGTTATTTGTTTTTGATTCCGTTTCATCTGTCTGCTTTTAAAGACAAGTGATATTACAATGCTGAAATGAAATCCAAGCAGTTGCCGCTATTATTATTATTACTATTTTAATTACTTAGCCGTTTAGCCTGATAGCATTACCGAACTAGCAATTATAATTTATTTAGTAAACAGCACTGGAAAAAAGCTTTCACACGAATTTTACATGTGTGGAAAATATTGCTAATTATTTGGCTGAGATTATTCATTATCAAAAGCAAAACAGTGATTCAAAATTAGCCGAATCTTATGATAGGCTTTATTGAAGAGACGTGCAGGCTATGAATCCAACACCAGGCCTACCTGTTGCACGGAAAGAAAGAAAGACAGAAAGAAAGAAAGAAAGACAGAAAGAAAGAAAGGTTTGCGTGTGTTTAAAAAAATAAACGTAAAATTGTAAAATCCAGACTGAATTGTTGCCTGGTTTGAAAAATTCACCCTTTCCCCCAAAATGCACTAACTTCACTAATCAAGCATTGCACAGGAGCATCTTTCCTTTTAGGAAGTGTGGCCCTTGCTTGTTGCTAAGTATTTTTCACCCTTTTAGAACTAGATTTAGCAAAACGAACTTGCAAAATAAAAATGGCTTTTCATTGTTTCTGTGTATCTGTGCTCTGAATGGTAGTCGGCTGCAGTGGTTTGATTAATTAATTTCACAGTGTAGCCCTCGGGAGGAGCGTTTCCCACAAATAAGTGACCAAGAAGAAGAAAAAAAAAAGGGAGCGAGAGAGAGAGAGAGAGAGAGAAGAAAAAAAATCGCCAAAGAAAGAAAGTCAACATCAAGTTCAACAACGTGCTGGTGTTCATTAGCATCACAATGCTGTCTGGGAGCGCACAAGTCTTCTGAACAAGAGGCTCTGGCGTCAAGTCCCTCCACCTCCCAGCCAAGGGAACATTTTCCCAGGCTCTGCTAACAATCACACAACTGTTTGCTTTCTAAACGCCAGCTCCGGGGCCACTCAGCCCGCCTCAGCAGCGCTCAATGGATGGATGGAGCAGCCGGCTGCCTACACCTACAGGCTTCAGCACAACTTGACTTTAATTCAGTTGAAGCGTAATTTTTACAAGTGGGAAACAATTTAAAAAAAAAGCTATGTAACGGTATCTTTCACATTTTACTACTACTATTATTATTATTATTATTATTATTATTATTATTATCGGTGATGGTGTCGTTGCTAAAATAAGCATTCAGAGCCTCTCTCAAGGTTAAGACAAGCTGACCTTAAAATAAATCATGCAATTTAAAAAAAAAAAAAGTCCATATACTTACAAGCCATGAGCTCTGAATAAATCCCGCTTCAGCAGTTCCTTTCTGTCATTCAAGTCAACTTTCTGCCAGTCATCACTCCATTCAAACTACAGGACCCCAAAGTCCAAGCCTCAACAGCCACCAGCTGAGAGCAAACCGGCACACTGAGTTGATCCAAGCCAAGGAAGTGTTTTATTGTAAAAAAAAACAAAAAAAACACAAAAACAAAAACACCCGCAATGCAATTGCTACAAACACGGGCCAAGGCCGATGGCGCCAGCTTCCCAACATCTCCCCACCAGCTTTGGATGACAATATGCGCTGAGCGGCTGAGTCGGCGGTTCTCTCTCTCTCTCTCTCTCTCTCTCTCTCTCTCTCTCTCTCTCTCTCTGCCGCCCCCAAATCCTGACGACCACTGCGCGCGGGGGATGTGGGGGGGGGGGGGGGAGGACGCAGAGAAGGGTGGAGGATGTGCCCAGATGCGGCAGACACCAAACTTGTGTTTTGTGTTGCATAGCGGTGTTTTCGTCGTGGCAAAAGTGTTGCAGCATCCTTCTCGACGCGGGGGGGGTGGGGGTGGGGGGGGTGCCGACACTCCACATCCCCTCTGCTGTCCATCCTCCCTGCCGTCGCACTGTCAGCTGCTGCAGACACAGACTAATGGCAGTTGAAAGGGGGGGGGGGAGGCGTTTTGGGGGCAGTGGCACCAGCAGAAGAGGGACCTCAGATGAAACAGTGATGTCCACGCACACCTGCGCCTTGCTCGACTGAAGCACCTGTGACAACGTCTTTCGTGGAGACCGAGCCGGAGCGAGCCGTACACGTTTCGTGGCTTTGGATCTGAGCGTTAGATTCCGTGCGCAAATTAGTCACCTGTAGAGCAAATGCATCAACAAAGGAATGGACGGTAAAAGGAGGCGATCGGAGCAGCGACAGCGGCGTGTGTGCAGAGCCGCTTGTCGCAACAGCGCCAGTGAGAGCGGAATCTTCCCCGGAGCTCTGACGTGCAGCTACGTCCGCTTCCTTTCCCTGCGTAACGGAGCGCACAGTGGACGCTCACGCACTAAAATGCCGTCATTTAAAGTAAAGCGAGATTTATTATTTCCACCTGGAAAAAGGGCAAAGTCAGACCACATGTGCATAACTAAACGGAGTCAGTGCAGCGAGGCAAAAACGAGTCCTGAAATAAACGCGTGGTTTGCGTGCTGACGTCAGGCGCTGAGACGAATTATTCGTTCCAAATGTGTCGTCCAATAGCACGCGCGTGGGGGATGCACGTTTTACATTAAGAGGCTCATTCAAGAGGTCACGAGAACAATTAGTTCTGTAACACTGACACCGGATTCAATCCGGGGGAGAAAAAAATCAGCTTGAAGTTTATTTATTGGGGAGGAACTTAAAGACGTTTAATGAAACGTTCTTCATTCTGTGTTTGTGTCCGGATTTCACATAAAGGTCAGACTGTGGTCAACCCCGGACCACAACAGTGTATTATGATTAAAAATTAATAGTTAGAAAAAAATTGAGCCAACCAAAAAAGTGACCTACAGTGTATTTAGACCACATTTTAAAACACCTCGAGGAATCCTTATTGTTAGTGAAAGTAGCTTAGTCGTAATATACTGTATGTACTGTATCCGTTGAATATTTTGCTATTCGTGGAAGCTGAGAAGATGAACAACAAAACAGATAAACGTTTCCCCCACCGAAGAACTCAGAGCATGAATTAATCATTTAGGCCTATATTACAGAGACAAATTCACGTTTTCAAAAAAGACACACACACACACACACACACACACACACACACACACACACACACACACACACACACACACACACATATATCTTATATGTTCATACCTTATGTTCAAGAAAGTGGCTAAAGACCACACAGGCTGACATTTGGTTTCTCACAGCTTTATGTTGTCGGCATGGCCAGCGTGGGCCAGCGTGGGCCAGAAAGGGACACGTGATCCCTGCAGTGTGAAGTGGCGATAGGCCCGTAAAAGCTGCAGGTGCAGGAGCTGACGTCCTCACAGGCCGTCTACGTTAGAATATGCTGAAACAGTATTCTCTGAGAGGGTGAGGCAAAAAAAAAAACGAAAAAAAAAAAAAAACGAGGCTGCTTCCCTCAGCTTCAACCTTTCACTTTCTAGGTCACATTGTCTGTTTGACCAAAGAGGCTTAGAAACAACATAATTAGGCTATCCTTTACTGAACGGATAACTATATTGTCAACGGACCCTTTTCGGCGTTAATGTATTTATGTTAATAATTTATATCAAAGTTATTCCAAAGACGCAAAATCATGAGGGAGATTTCAGAATTACTCTACAGCTATTTTGGGCTCAACTGCGCCACCTACTGGCAGGAGACTAGATCAGCCACTCGGGCCTTCATGTGCAATATCTGCACTAAACGAACAGATCATTACAAGCTGCGTAAAGCGCCATATAATCTACTGACAGCATTGCAGCGCACATATAACACAGCCCTCATCTGGATTCAGCAGGTTGCGCTGAAGTCTTCGGCACAACAGAATGTGGGACGGTGGCCTTCGAACGGGGAGAGCACAGGCCGGTATTTAACGTGCAAATGTCTTCCAAGGTGCGTGCACACAAGTTTGGCGCATTATTGGAGATGGTGATTAGCACCGTAATTGTGGTTGGTGAAACCATCATGGCGTGACACCAGTCCTCTTCTGACTGAACGCCACGCTGAGGAGAAGCGGCGGCAGGCCCGAACCGCGCTGCAGAAGACACCGTTTCATTCGCTTCCATCACATGCCCGGATTTTTCTCCCCTTTATTGTTATTCTTTTAAACAAAATCTCACGAAATACAAGCAGGTAATCGGTTGCAGACTACAAACCTAAACAGTGAGACCATTTTGCAAAGTGATACACAGACATAAAGCAACAAGATCTTTAACCATCTCGTTAACTGTCTCTAAACTGTAAAATGACTAAATATTATCCCATTTTACAGAATTAAGGGGATGGTGCGTGTTTTTAATTTGTTTGTTATTTCGATTATTTTTTTTTTGTCTATATTGTTCAGGACAAGCGCGTTTTTATTATTTTTGAAAAAAAAAGCGTGGGTTTCTGAAGAGTGTATATTTACAAAGGTTAAATTCTGCCTAAATTAATTTTGTTTAGCATTTAAATAAAAATTGTTATGGTGATTTTTTGATTTCAAAAGTTTTATTCTAGTATGGGCTACTAAAGCAATTTAAAAATGTAAATCAGCGTTTTTATGTCACCATTTTGCTTTAATTTAGACTTTATTTTATGTATATCTCACATTCTAGGACAGTTAATACAGGAATAATTATTGCTGAAGCTATTGTATGCTTTTTTATGTTTAAAAAATTGTATTTTAATAGATTCTTTGGAGTTATTTAGAGAAAACTGAAGAGAATAGGAAATGCTATGATGCATTAGAAATAAGAAATTGTTTTCCTCTTTAAAATCATTAGTAAAGGCAAATGTAATTCTTCATTTCAAAGACTAAAGCTAATTCAAATTCTTATGCACTAGAGAACTTAACACACACACACACACACACACACACACACACACACACACACACACACACACACACACACACACACACACGTGTGCGTGTTCCTGTTCTGTTCTAAGACTGTCCATTATAGTATTTTGAAGCAGTTTTTGATTATTTTACAAACTTGTGCAAGTCTTGCAAGGACAGTGTTTGAAGTATTGTCACCTATTGCCTACAATTCAATAAAGTCTGAATAAAAGAACACATGTACCAAAACTGACAGGTATTTATATTAAAGTTTTATAAAAATGAACAAAAAATGCTAAAAAAAAAATAGGCCTTTTTGAGGTTCACAATTGCAAAGCAAGCAAAGTGAAATGAAAAATTTGTATTTCCCATTTACGTTTAGATAATAATAATAATAGCAATGATTATGATAATGATAATAACAATAATAATGATAATAATAATGTTTTTCTTGCTTCCTTCACAAACGTTGTGGCTTTAAGTTTTGAAATACATTTATTTATTTTTAATGTTGCAGTAAAAATCACACATTTTCTTCTCCATACCAGCCTTCATCAGCCATCTTTTCCTAACAAGCGTCCATCTGTGTCAGACTTGTATGTTATGTCATCACGCACGATGACCCTGTTGGCTTCAGTCGTGAAAAACTGACCAATTCAAGTGGCCACTTCTGGGAATTGTAATGGCTGCTCTTCAAAGAGGTCTGACCTGACCCAGAGGCAGAAAAGGTCAGGGGGCGCACATGAAGACCAACAGGAAGCCAATATTTGTCCTTCCCTCTGTCATGACCACAAATTAGCACATAAGTGCTGCACTTAATTCTAATGAGTTGTTCTCTGGTGCTGCAGAGCTGTCCTATGGCTAAAAATGATTTGTAACACTGAAAATAATTTGGGACAAACTCTTAGCTGTTCCTGTAGACATCTAAATTATTCAGCTGACTGTCACTGTAATGTTTGGACAAAACCTTTGTATTTAATTTTACAAAGCAGGACAAGCTATTTTTGATAAATGTGGACCTCATGAAGCTTTCACATTCTACTAAAAGTCATGGACGAACACAGGTGCGGGCTCTTGTTGCCCGGCCAACAGCTCATTTGCCATCTTTGCCTGAGTTGCCCCTCCAGAGGACAAAAAATAAACAAACAAACAAATAAATAAATGCATAGAAAGTAAGAGCTGTGATTTTTTTTCTGTAAATGTGTTGCTTTATAAATCTGCAGTTTTTTCTTGCATCCCTAATTTTGAGACTTTATTCTTACATTTGCACTGTATTATAGTAAATGTGGAACTTTTAAATTATAAACCTGTGAGATTTCACTAAAGTTTCTTTCTTTCTGTAATTTTTTTTCTTAAAAATTGTGAATTTTTATATGTGAGTTTGGAACATTCTTATAAATTGGCTACTTTTTTTGTCATGTTTGAGAATTTTCTTTCTTTGTTTTTCTTGTAATAAAAGAGTTTTCCACAAATTTTGAGACTTCCTGAAAATGTAAAGCTTTCTTTGTTCATGAATTTACTTTTTTCCTTGAATGCGTCATAAATGTGTTTTTTCTTTCAAGTTTGTGACATTTTCCCCATTATATTTTTCCACTGATTTTTTTTCCTTTAAAAATTGATTTAAAAAAAGTTTTACTTTTCTCTTTTAATTCTGTAATGTTTTCTCAAAAATTTATAGCTTTTTCTAACAAATATAGTGCACCTTTTGATAATTTTTTTTGCTTTCTTATACATTTCCAGTGATTTTTATTGTACACTTCTATATGACTATTTTCCTCATAAATTTACAACTATTCTCATTAATTTGTAACTTTTGTTTTATAAATTCATTTTTCCTTGTAATTTTCCTTTTTTCCAACCCGATCTCAGTAAAAAAAACGTGTCTAATAAACGTTTTCCCACCCCTCTAAAACCTTCTGTGCAAGTCCCTGCTAAGTGTTAAAAATAAGCAAATTTAAAAAAATTCTTATTCATTATAGCATGTACAATACCTAAGTCATGTTTACTTGTTCTTTTTAAATGCATAAAAAGTTGTGCCTTGAAATCCCTCTACCAATTAGATTCTAAGGTGAGAATTAACAAGATCACAAAAAATCATGCTGCAGATACGCTGTGCAGAAACTGACTTGATGCAAATGTATTAAACATAACATAAAATGTTTTGCAGAAACATAAAAGTATGGAAGAAAGAATAAAATGCAAAACTGCAGATCAACAGGACACAACAGGGAAAAAAACCTAAAAACTAAATTAATAAAAAAAAAACAACCCAGATTTATTCACATTCACAAAAACAAGTAAAATATGTCAAAACCTAATTGCAACTCCATAACAAATTTAACACTTCCAACCACAAAACCCAACTTACATCAGAGCAGCAGCTGCTTCTGGCCCTCAGACTCCGGCAGAGATGTTGGTCCATTACCCTCCATGTGAAAACAGAAGGCTGGCCTCGCTGCTTTCCTGGATTAATTAGGAACAGGCTGGAGTTTATGCTAATGAGCGCTGACATCAGTCCCAGCAGCCTCCTCGCCATAAAAGAGGGGAGCAAAGGGCCAAAGTCGCGCCTCTTTTCCCAGGCAGTTCCGTCGGTCAAGTTCAAGCGCGACCCCCAGTGAGCCCGATTGTCATTCAAAGTATGTGAACGAGCAGAGAAGACCCTGGGAAGGAGGAGGGAGGTAAATGGGAATGATGGAATTCCTTCAGAAAAAGGAAGATCACTTCCCTGCTTTTCTGACCACTTTGCACGCAGAGCTCATCTAAATGAAATGATTGAATTCTGTGGTTTGAACCTATTTTAGATGGGTTGAAATTAGAGGTGTCATAGTATTTTACATTTGTAAAAACTGATGCACATAATATGTACTGTGCTTCTGTTATCTGGATGAGAGTATAGTCTAATTGTTCTTTTTGTACACTTTTGCACACATACAGACAAAAAAAACCCAAAACAAAACATAGAGTTAGAGATCACGTCTTTTCGCACCTTGGCAAAAATTATGGAATCACCACTCTTGAAGGATAATCATTCAGTTGTTTAATTTTGTAAATAAAATAAGATGTCACAAAACTATTTTTTTTATTCAAAATGCAAACCTTCTGGTTTTAAGAAACATAAGAAAAGAATTAAATAAAGCTGCTGTAGTCAACTGCAATTTTTTATTAGGTCAAGCTGAGGAAAAAATATGGAATCACTCAATTCTCTAGAAAATATAATGGCATCACCCTCTAAATTGCAGTCCTAAAGCAAATACCTGCATCAAATTAAATCTGTTAATTAGTCTGCAGTTAAAAGGAGTGCTTGTACACCTTGGTGAGCTGTTGGACCAAGCTGAAAAACATGAACCGTGGCTCCAACATGAGAAACATCAATTGAAACAAAGGAAAGGAATATAAAACTTAGAGTGATGAAGATATAGAGTGATGACAATCAAGTCAGTGGCAGTAATGCACCTGTAAGCTGGTTGCCAACCGCCAATCAAATCTAAAAGAAGAAGAAGAAGAAGAACCTCCGCTCTCCACGTCCACTCCACCGCGAGGCTTACAAAAAATTACGCCATCATCTCCAGTCCACCAGGCTCCACGGAGCCCCTCCACAGCTGACCACATGCAGCCTAAATTTGCCCGAGTGCGTTAACTGCGCATTGAACCTCCCATTCAAGAGATGGCGCTACTGACACAGCATACAAAGTCAAAGTAGACAAAGAAAACCAAGAGGAATAGGACAACAAGAATAAACATACATGAATCATTTTGCAGCAGCAGCTTGAGCGGAGAACAGCATTGAAAAATGGTAATTCGAGCTGCTTCAAAGAAAATGGGATCGATATTTGAGGACAAACTATGTGAAGAAGTCCACAGTTACGCACTTGTACAATTCATCCTTAAAACAGTAGAAGAACATGTCAGCGTGTTGGCGCTACCTATAGAGCTGGGGTGAAGCTACAAATGATGGTTATGCGCACACGTCAAACGCTTGGCCTAGTAGACGAAAAAATGAAATATATATATACAACCGCGTGCGCCCCGGCCTCGTCCAAAGCGGACACACATCTCGGAGCACCAGAGCAGAGGTGTAGCATAAACAACCCAGCTTAAGGAAGACAATAAAGCGTCAAAATAGAAAACTTAAAGCATCATGTCTTGGAAACAGAAAATGCACAACAAATGAGGAACAAATGGGTGGAAACTGGAGTCAGTGTGACTGAACTGTAAGAAATCCCATAAAGGATATGGGTTTCACATGCAGAGAAGACATGAAAGCCATCTTTAACAAAACACTGACTGAAAACAAGGTTGCAGTAGGCTAAAGAAAGCAGCCATGGACTGCGGACGACTGGATGAAAGTGATCTTCAGTGCCGAATCACGAACCTGCATTGGGCAAGGTGATTATACTGGAATGTTTGGTGCCGTTCCAATGAAATTTATGAAGCTGACTCTTGAAGAAAACATAAGCATTTCCACAATCATTGATAGTATGAGGCTGCATGTTGGGTAATGGTGTGGGGGAGATGGTAGTCATTACATCTTCAATAAATGCTCAAGTTTACATTGAAATTTTGGACACGTTTTCTTATTCCGTGAAACAATATTTGGTGATCATGACATCATTTTCCATGGTGATTATGACATAATTTTCCAGGATGATTGTGCGTATTTCCCCATGACAAAAAGTATGAAAATTTTCCTTATAGAAAGACATATAATGTCAGTGGCATGGCCTGCAAATAGTCTGGACCTCAATCCCACTGGAAATTGAAGAAAACGGTCCATGACAAGACTCCAACCTGCAAAGCTGATCTGGCAACAACAAGAGGAAGTTGGAGCTGGACTGATGAAAAATACTGTTGGTCAATGGTTAAGTCCATGCCTCGGATAATTCAAGCTGAGATAAAAGCCAGAGATGGCGCAGCAAGTGGTGCAGCGTCTTTTGATGATTCTATAATATTTTCCTCAGAATTGAGTGATTTCATATTTTTTCCCTCTGCTTGATCTAATAAAAACTGTAATTGACTACAACTTTCTTTCATTCTTTTTTAAATGTTTCTTAAAGCCAGAAGGTTGGCATTGTTCTGTGACATGTTTGCCATTAAGTTTTTTGTTTTACACAATTTAAACAAAAGAACATCCTCCGAGTGTGGTGATTCCATAATTTTGCCAGGAGTTGTATAATACTATCATGATATTTCAAGCCATCATCGTGTTGTGAGATTTGCTATCCTGACAACCATGGGGATGACAAAGCACAAGAAATGATCCTCCTTTAAGAACTCAAAGCGTAATGAAAAGTGTAGGTAAAATCCAGAACCGACAAATAAACTGTTGTGAAATTAATTCTTGTCATTCAGTGCCAGGAATCAGCTTAATATTTGTCTATCGGTGTAAATTAATTGCATTTTCATCAGTTAAAATATGTTAAGTGTAGGCTTTGAAGCTGAATTTCTCTTGTGTATCCTCTCTGCAGCTCCCATCTGTACATGCGGCCCAGTGGGTGATCCATGGGATCATCCAGGCTACTAGAAACACAAGCACCTGCTGAAGCAGAGTTAGCGTGGCACATTTGCGTAATTACAGTGAAAATGTGCAATCGCTCATGTCGGCCAAATCCAGAAACTGTGTGAGGAGAAGCCAGAGCAACAGATTAAAACATGGCAGCAGAATTAGCCTGAGCTAATTCTCTGGTTTATCTGTGGATCTGAACACACAAAGGCCAGTGGATGCTTAATGTAAGACCACTTTTTCCATAATATACTATATGCTCATTGTGCAAAGTCAACTGAAGTAGAATTATCTGTTGTTTCCTGGAATGCTTTGTGTGCAATGAAGAGAAACTATCAATGAGGTTTTATTTCATTTCAAGAGTCAGGAGGCGAATCTGGTAATTTTTTTGGTCAAGAGTCTTTTACAGAGCATATAGCGCAAAGAAAATCAAAAGAATCCATAACAAAGTGATCATCCTGAGCTGCTTCAGTTTCATTGTGCCGGCCACATTGGTTTACAACCAACACATTTTTGATGTTTACTAATGTCCAATGTTAAAATCCTCCTTACAGTCAGAGATTTCAGACTTGGCATTAAAACACTGTACTAAAATCTATGCAAGAATTCCAACAATAATATCCAGACAGCAAAGATTAAAATATCAAAATAACTGCCTGTCCAGATTTTACCAAGATGCCTGCCAGGTGGCCAGACAGACTCCTATAGGAAGACTTCTTTGATAGTGAGGTATGTATGAGTCATGCTAATAGTCATGGTTACTGTATATTTATTGCAATTTATCAATTAAAAAAAGCACTTGTACTTTGTAGAGTTGAAAAAATCAGATTTTGATAGTTTCACTCTTGCCTTTTCATATCCTTCATCTGCCACAGAAAGATTATTCCAATCTCCTCTGCTCAAAGGCAACACAGGCACCTTTCACAGCCGTAAATTTTTAATGTTTTAAAAAGTGTTACTTTTTTAAAGTGACACTCTGCCAAAAATTGAGGTTTTTTGTCTTGTTACATGCCTGTAATGTGTTTTTTATGACTTACAATTGATGTCAAGAGTTAAATCACTCTCGTGCGTCATGTTTCTGCTTTTTTGTTCAGTTAAACCCCTCCCCTTGGAAAAAGGGGTGGTGATGTCACTATGCAGGTCCATAGTCTTGAGCCAATCAGGACTAAAAACTGGCTGTTTAAATATGCCAGCGTGCACACTTCTGTGCCCTGGTAGGTGGGATGTGGGTGGGCATCATTAGATACTGGTGTTTGAAGGAGGAGGAAAAGGGCAAAGTATTTTACAAGTAACTGTAAGCCACTGAAAGTTTTTTTTTGTGGAAAAAAAGGGCATAAGACACCATTTTAGACAATGTAGATTTGTTTTTAAGGGGATGTATATCCACTGGAGTGTGTCGTTACGGCTGCAGAATAACAAAATAAACCTTCATATTGTTCACTGTTTAATTTTCTACAACACTAGTTCCAATTTTCATGCAAAACTGATTTTTCTATGATAAAATCACATTTCCTCATCAGAAAAGTGCAAGTACATCAGCATTTATGTAGATGGGAGGACAGGGAGAAGATATGTGTGAATCAAACAAACTTTGCTTAAATAGAGGAAACAGGAGCTACTGCAGTGACTGTATCGGTGAATTAAAAAGGGTGGTGGAAAGGGAAAAGTAATATGTGTTGCCTTTAATGAGCAAGATCTGAGGGCTGTTCATTAAAGATTTCCCTTGACTCATTTTCCACGTACTGAGAGGAACCAAACTTGACACAGTTATTAGTCTTTTTCTTCATAGGTATCACCAAGGGTCACACATCTCTCCCTTTGCTTTATGCCGCTGTGGAGACCTCACCTGTAGAAGACCGCAGGTTACATCACAAGGCACAAGTTGACCTTGCAAATCAGTGTTTCATCATCTTGGAAGTGCCTGCTCTTCAAAAATGACTTTGTGGTTGGAAAGAGGTAGAAGTCAGATGGTGTGAGGTCAGAATAGTAAATGGCGTTCACTTATATACTGCTTTTTCTCATCTCTAGATGACCAAAACGCTTTACAGATCCTGCTATCCACCCATTCACACACATATTCACACACCGATGGCGGCGGAGCTGCCATGCGCTGGCGCTGGCCTGACCCACCAGGAGCAACTGGGGGCTTATTGTCTTGCTCAAGGACACTTCGACATGCAGACTGCAGACAGAGTGGGAATCGAACCCCTGATCCTCCGATCAGTAGTTGGCCACACTACACCTGCGCCACAGCCGCCTCACCCTCCTCAGAAGAGTGAGGAGGGTGAGGAAAGATTTCATAGCTGCCCATGGGCAACATGCGAGTTGTGAACCGGGGTGTTGTCTTGCAGGAAGTAGACACCTTTGGTCAGCATGCCACACCTCTCAGTTTTAATGGCTGTCTACAATTTCTGCAGCAGTGAAGTGTAGTAAGTCCCAGTAATTGTGGTACCCTTTCCCAGAAAATACATCATTAATACTACATGCTGGTCCCAAAAAAATGTAAGCATGACCTTGCCTGCTGAAGGTTGGACATGAGCTGTCTTCAGAGGTGGTGAGTCATAGGCCTGCAACAAAAGAATATTTTGGTAGTCAACTAATCTAATGACTATTTTTTTCGATTAGTCAACTAATCATGATTATTTCTCTCATGCCCACCATCTCTGCTTCCTGTTGGGGCTCTAGTGCATATTGTACTTCACCTGCTGTTTAAGCCTGCACACCTGTGAAAATCACCTTGTTGTCAGTCCCTGCTTTAATATAACATTTTATAAGCAGTTTCCAGAGCTAAATACAAAAATAAAAAAAACCAACAACAAGAAAGTTGTATTAATTATCACAAGTTTAAGGTTATATACCGTATCAGTTTATCACAGAGAGCATAATGCCTAATGCCAATTAAGCAATTGATTAAATATCTTACAACTTAATAACTGATCTGCTCCAACCCACAAACTAACATTAGGTGGAAGTTTTCTATAAGTGCATTTTTTAACAATATAATTCAGAAAGGTAAACCTTCATCTTCAGTATTCACTGCACTTAAGAGTGATATTTCAAGCTGTTTGATTTAATTTTGATGATTATGGTTGTAGGTTTTTATTTATTAAATTACAAATTGGGATGTTCTAATTAATCCAGATGCACTAATATTCAGAATGAGGGCTAATATTAACGAACATGAAAAAGAGAGAGCGACTTCTGTAATTCAGTCATTTATTGCATTCAACAGCACATTAGTCATGACAGCTTACTGTCAAACAGGTAAGCTAACATAAACAGCATGTACTAACAGTACTGTCATTTTTCTAAAGCTTGAAACAGTTGGCCATTGAAAATAAGCAATGCTAACTTTCTTTACTCGCTAAAACTTACCAAGCAGAAGCAGTCGTTAACGTTGCGGTTCCTGGGTGCTGTCGTTTCAGATGCTTATGCATCACTGTAGTGCTGCCATGATAAGAATGGTCTGCCTTGCAAAGTCTGCATTTTACTTGTTTCGTTTTTGTGTTTTCTGTGAAATGTTTCCATACTTTAGAAAGTTTGGATCTGCCTTTTTTTTTTAGCTCCACTTTGAGTTTTTTATCTTTTCGCTTTGCCATGCTGTGCTCCTCTTCTTCGCTGTAAATTGTTCACGAATGCCGGACAACAGAGGCACTACTGCCCTCAGCAGTTCCAGTTGTGCATTGCAGTTACAACTGAACATTTCCGCAGCATGCATGTAAACTTTAAAATTAAACAATTTGTTGACAATTGAAATCTGCGTCAACAAATTTTTATTGTCAACGTTATCAACAACGTCGATTAATCGTTTCAGCCCTAGTGAGTCAAATCAAATCAAATCAAATCAAAATCAAACTTTATTGTCATATTGCTGTACATACAACTGTAGTGCAGGCAAGATGAAATTGCGTTTCTCTCGGCATCCATATAAGAAGCAGCATGATTAAGACACACTCCCACATAGCTCCACCCCCCCACCCCCACCCCCCCATCCATTCACACATCCCTGAGACATACTTGGGGAAAAGAATAACTAACTATAATATACAAAATGTCCGTAGGTGCAGTAGTGTGTATGAGAGATTCCGGGTCAGCTGTTCAGCATCCTGACAGCTTGTGGGAGGAAGCTGTTGATCAGTCTGGTGGTTCTGCCTCTGATGCTCTGGAATCGTTTACCAGATGGAAGAAGTTCAAAGTCATAATGTTTCCATTGCTTTGACTGGACTTTAATCTCTGGATCATAGTGATGGACCCACGTTTCGTCCTGTATGATTAGTCTCTTGAAGAAGGCCACCTGATTTTCTTGGTACATGGCCAAAATAACCTGAGAGCATGTGACTTGTTCCCACTTCAGGAAAGGTGTGACCAACTGGTAATCTATCATGCAGCCAGCTTCCACATGTGCAAATGGTAGTGGATGATTTTTTTCCACAGACCCCACACTGACCTTGAGATCTAAGGCAAGTTGGTGAATTGTTATGCGGCAGTCCTCAAAAATGGTGGTCTCCACTTGCCAGATGGTCTCTTCATCAATGGCGCACTTTGGTCGTCTGGAAATGGATACCGTTTCCACCCATGTCTGACCACACTTGAACTGTCGATGCCAGTACTTGACTGCGTCATACGATGGGGCATCCTCCCCATAAGTCTCGTTCATCTCATCGAACATCTCCCGTGGGGTGCGGCCTCTCAAGTACAGGAACTTGATGACTGCTCTACATTCAACCGGCTCCATCATCACACCTTACTAACTAACTAACTAACTAACCTGCACTTATATAGCGCTTTTCTAGTCACAAAGACCACTCAAAGCGCTTTCATTAATACTAACCCTCTATTCTAAGGGCCTATAGGAAACAGATATCTAGGGACAATTTAGAACAGCCAATTAACCTAACATGCATGTTTTTGGCTTACTCCATCTTAGCACCTGTAAAAGAGAAACTCTTAGGAGTTCAGAGCTGCAAATTACCACGTGACCTATAGAGATATCATATATGTATTATTATACTGTACATGGCAATTTAAGCCTCCTACAATAACCGGAAGTGGGTCAAGGGAAATCTTTAATGAGCCACTCAGAAAGAATGCATATGCACATTGACTATATCGATCGTAATATCATGACAAAAACTTAAAAATGAATGAGTGTATTCTGTTTGTGTATGCAGAAATTGGTGAAAGATCAAGTGATGTCTCATCTTGTGCTTTAGTTTCACTGTGAAGCTCTTTGCAAACCCTCCTTATGATACATGGGTCTGGCAATTAACAATCATGAGTGCCAATACTTTTTTGAATAAATCCCTGTGACAAAGCAGATCTGGTTCCCACAACTATCCCTCACACTGCAGCAGCTAGAAAGAGACAAAAAGGAAAAGAGCGGGTAAAATGAAGGGAAATGAGAGAGAGAGAGGGCGAAGCCTCAGTGGTGGGGGAGTTTCCTTAGAAGGGGAGCCACTGCAACATTTGCATATATTCAAATCAGGTGATGAATGCCATGCATGAGGCTGAACAAAGACAGGCCAATGGGAGGGCCGTGTTCTTGATGGGTTCAGAAGCAGCCGCCGTATCCCAGCACCAACCTGAGAGAAACACGGGGGAAGCAGTGTGGGAACCGAGAGGCCCCCCGAGCTGAGCAGAGGGAGGGGAGCCACTTGTAGCCCGCAGTGAATTAGCATTTTATTTGTGTCCTTTTTCCCCAGTAATTTCTACCCCTGCACTTCAACCACAGATGGCTAACATCGTAGAAGGATTGGCATTTGTGTTCAAGATGATAATGATGGACAGGGTTGTTTTTTTGTTTTTTTTTTGCAAAATTTTCTACAGTATATTCTAGTAAAAAACAATGTTTGACACACAAAGCAAAAACACAATATTTAAGTCATTTATTCATGTGTACTGAATAGCTAATAATAATAAATCAGATTTATATAGCGCTTTACAAATAGATACATTATTCATTCACTCCAGACAGACAATGGTAGTGGCAAGCTACTACTGTAGCCACAGCTGCCCTGGGGCAGGCTGACAGAAATGTGGCTGCTAATCTGTGCCAACGGCCTCTCCGGCCACCACCGAACATTTATACACAGTGTCATGGACACTGGAGGCAAGGTGGGTAAAGTGTCTTGCCCAGGGACACAACGGCAGGATATCTGGGGAGAGTGGGATTTGAATTGCCAACCATCCGGTTATTTGACGACCTACTCTACCTCCTGAGCCACTGCTGCCCACAAAATTTAATGTCACTATTTAAAAAAAAAAAACCTATTTTTTCCACAATAGCAGCAGAAAGAGAAATGTAAAAAAGCACATTTTAAATCCTAACAGTTTAAAAGTAAAAACTAATCTTTTAATAATACTCCAAAAATATCCACCAAAATCTAATAACAACCCAACTGACCCAAGATGTGGAGTAGAGTTATCCTTTTGAGCTGAAGGATATATACAGTGCTGTGAAAAAGTATTTACCCCTTCCTGATTTCTTAGATTTCTGCATATTTGTCACTTAAATATTTCAGATCAGCACACAAATTTTACTATTAAACAAAGATAACCCAAGTATATGATGATTTCATTTATTAAGGGAAAAAGATTATCCAAACTGACCTGGCCCTATGTGAAAAAGTAATTGCCCCCTAAACCTAATAACTGGGTGTGGTTTCTGTTGACCCACTCTTCTTTGCAGAATTGCTTTAATTGTTCGAATTCAGCCACATTGGAGGGCTTGAGCATGAGGTCACAAACCGATGGCAGGACCTTCTCCTTCAGGATTTTCTGGTAGAGAGCAGAATTCATGGTTCCATCAATTATGGCAAGTTCTCCAGGTCCTGAAGCAGCAACGCAGCCCCAGACCATCACACTACCACCACCATGTTTGACTGTTCTTTTTTATGAAATGCTGTGTTGTTTCTACACTGTTATTTTTTCTATTTTATTTTATTTTTTTGGAAAATGTGAGACAGGCCTTTGTGTTCTTTTTGGTCTCTTTGTTTTCACCTTGGAACTCTCTGACAGATGCCATTTTTGCTCAGTCTCTTTCTTATTGTTGAATCATAGACCAGTGTCCGTACTGAGGCAAGTGTGGCCTGCAGTTCTTTAGATGTTGTGGGTTTTTGCTTCTCATCTGTTCTTGAATTTCTTTAGCTTGTGACATGATATGTTGCTTTTTTTTAGATCTTTTAGCCTACTTCACTTTGTCAGAAGACAGGTTCTATTTAAGTGATTTCTTGATTCAACAGGTCTGGCAGTAATCAGGCCTGGGTGCTGCTAGTGAAATTGAACTCAGCTTTTCAAAAAATGTGGTTAATGACAGTTAATTCATGATGTAACAAGGCGAGGCAATTACTTTTTCACATAGGACCAGCTTGATTTGGATAGCTTTTTTCCCTGAATGAAATCCTCATTTAAAAACTGCATTTTGTATTTACTTGTATTATCTTTGTCTCATATTAAAATCTGTTTGATGATCTGAAACATTTAAGTGTGGCGAATATGCAAACATAAGAAATAAGGAAGGGGGGCAAATACTTTTTCACAGCACTGTACATATGATGAGGTTGAGGTTCTAAATGTCTACCAGATGCTTGAGGATAGATCCATTTTATCAAATTCACGTTGCCCCCTGACACATCATGCGCCCGTGCCCCAGATTCCCAAATTCAGAGGGCACAGGATCAAACACATCTTCAGCAGAAGGGGGTGCCACCAATTAGCAGAAAGTGGGGATTCAGTCAACTTCAGAAGACCACCCAAATAACACAGAGCCACACGCTAAACACAAATTTAAATGCTGCGAATGGTTTTTGGCAAAAGATCTTTAGACGGTGGGCTGCTGGGAATACTTTGCGCTGATGGAGGCTTTGCAGAAGATGAGCTGACATTATTATGCATGTTCAGACCAGTGTGTGTATTTGTGCATGTGTGTGGACAAGCACTCGTAACCTGATTGACCAAGCATACAACACATATGGGATGCATTAGTGCACCCAGAACCGTGGCCCATGTACTGAGTCCTTAAATGCCACAGAGAGCTGCAGATCATGATAAAAGATCCCTGGATAATAGCGATATAAATGTTTCACCTACAGGTGTGAAAAAATACCTTATCAAAAAAAAATTATAAAGTTCATTAATCTGTTAAAATGGAAAAATGATACTTTAATACACGATGAGATCAAAATATGGATACTCCTCTTCTTATACATTTAATACCAGGGCAGAGAGTAGACGGGCATATCTGAGACTTTAAGCTTCACAATTTGCATGTTTGTTTTCATCCAGTGAAATGCAAAGTTGGTTGACGGTGGGAGCATGAAAGCTGGAGATTATCGTCAGGATGATCAGGCACAGACATTCAGGGGCAGTGAGGAAGAACAGGGGACTAAGAAGAACACAACTTTACATTTTAATTAGCGAGGAGGAATGGGATCCTGTAGGAAAATCAAAACAGCTTGGTTTCCATTTCACCTTTCTCCACTCTCTTAAACTATAACATCTTGATTACATTTCCACATTATTTTTCATCAAATTGTAGATGTAAGATAGAAAAATAATACAGCTGTTTGATTCACTGTCAGGGTCTCTGTGTCAGGGAGTCTTCTATTTGCCTTCATCATTACGGAAATACTGCTGTAAATGAGGATGGCTGATGAGAATATTGGGTGAGAAACAACAGTACTGGTTGTACTAATTCATCATCTATTCAAGTAATTTAAACCATTTGTGATTTAAATTTAAGTTTACTTTGATTCCCCAGCGTTGCCTGGATTTCTGGAGTTATCTGATTATTCAAGTGGCCATGCAGACAGAATAAGCCATTAAAGGCCATGTAACCGGGGTCATTAACTCAAGTGGTTTACCCTCCAATAATCCATTTATTCAGTGCACGTAAGCACAACAAAACTGATTATTGCCATTATCGGTTTATTGTGACCATGCAAACAGGGTCAGTGACTCCAGTTACCTATGTATTTCTTTCTTCGGCTGTACATCGGAGTCGATGTTGACTATGAAGTTAGATGGCACAGGGACACATGTGGGCCACGAGGCCTGCTTTGGAGTGACAAGGTCTTTGGCATCTGTTACAAGTGAAGGTTGACTGGGTTGTCATGGAATGTCGATATTCATGCGCTCTAATGTAGTTCCTCTATTCTCTTCAGCAGCAGCTATGCTCTTCTTTAGCGTGGAGTGCCACTTTAATTTGTGTGAGGCTTCTTTCTCCCATGTAGGGTAATTGATGTGAGCTGCCTGTGTGTAGGTCACCTGCTAGCAGCTCCCAGCTTCTCAAGCCTGCTGCTGTTGCATTTTTATTTTACTTCCACGCTGACCGAGAAAGCTAACTTTACACATATTACTCCAGTAACCCTAAGCCATGACACTGACATGGTTCAGGTGGCCCACAGAACAGACACGACACAATGAACATACTTTATTTTGTTAACGTGAGTGAGTGGGTGCGTGAGTGCGTTTATATGGTGTAATGTTGTGTAGTGCAATCCGTGTATTCCAGCTGGGCCGGCAGAGCACCGTACAGACTGGCAACCCTGTAAAGAGACAAGGGCCGTTAGCTTACAGTACACCTATGCAGCACGTCAGATGTTATAGTGCTTACTGTCAACAGATGTTGAAGTGTCTTCAGGTAGCGCCGAAGCTGCAGCCAGGGAGACAGTGTCTGCGGGCAGGTTAGCTGGAGGTGGAATAAAAGTCCGCCACCTGGAGGGAGAAGGAGGTCCGCTGTTGCGGGCTTTGCCTGTGCAAAGGGGAATGGACAGGTTTAGAAGCAATAAAGCTTACTTGGTTGTTGGTCCGGGCGAAACCGACCCAGACGTCGTACTGCTGGGCTTGGAAGCTGAAGGCAGGAGAATTCAGTGCAGGGAAGCACAGAGGCAGGTTGTGGCGTGATTCACGGAAAGAATCAGACGACTCCGCCCCCAGCACTGGTTCTGATGGGAATAAATAGGGCCACAGGAGATAACAGGCAGGTGCGTACACAGGTGCCGTGATTGGTGGCCATTACAATACTCCCCCCCTACGGCACGCCTCTCGGTGTGCGTTCCAACCTACCCGGGTGCGTCCGATGGAAGTCCCCGATGAGCTGCTTGTCGAGCACCAGGGCGGGACGCACCCAGGACCTCCACTCTGGCCCGTAGCCCTCCCAGTCCACCAGGTACTGCAGGCCACGCCTTCGGCGGCGGACATCCAGGATGGAAGAGACGGGCCACACCGGGTTGTCGTCGATCACCCTCGGTGGAGGTGGAGACCTGGGAGGGGGACACAACGGGCTGGAGGAGACAGGCTTAATCTGAGAGACATGGAAAGTTGGACAGATGCATAGGGAGGGGGGGAGAGTTAGACGCACAGACACTGGGTTAATAATTCGACATACAGGGTACGGGCCAATGAACCGCTGGGCGGTCTTCTTATGTTCTGCCTTCAGGTTCATGTTCTTAGTAGAGAGCCATACCTGCTGACCCACCTGATAAGCCAGGCCTGGAACCCTGCGTCGATTCGCCACCGCAGTGTTGCGTTCCGCCGTCCGTTGCAGTGCCTTTCTGGCTGCCTTCCAAATCCGCCGACAGCGTCTTAGATGGGCCTGAACCGATGGGACGGCAATGTCCCCCTCCTCTTCAGGGAACAGCGGGGGGTTGTAACCCAATGACGCCTCGAAGGGGGACATGCTGGTGGCCGAGGAGACCGCTGTGTTATGGGCGTATTCAATCCAAGGGAGGTGTGTGCTCCATGGTGATGGGTTGGCGGCAGTGACACACTGCAGCGCTGCTTCCACCTCCTGGTTGGCTCGTTCACATTGCCCGTTGGATTGCGGGTGATAGCCGGAGGACAAGCTCGCCGTAGCCCCTAAGGCGGTGCAAAAAGCCTTCCAGACCTTGGAGATAAACTGGGGCCCTTGGTCCGATACTATGTCCTGAGGGATGCCATGCAGCCAAACTACATGCTGAACCAGCAGATCAGCTGTCTCCTTGGCAGACAGTAACCCCCGCGGAGGGATGAAATGAGCCGCCTTGGAAAATCTGTCCACCAGCGTGAAGATGGTGGTGAAGTTACTGGACGTGGGGAGGCCTGTGACAAAATCCAGCGGCACGTGGGACCATGGTCTACCCGGGATGGGGAGGGGGTGGAGCAGCCCGGCCGGCGGCGATGAGGATGTCTTCCCAGTAGCACACTCAGGACAGGTGCGAATGTACACCCCCACGTCCTTCTGGAGGGATGGCCACCAAAACGACCTTTGTAGAAGCGCTACCGTGCGTGCCCTACCCGAATGGCAGGCGAATTTGGAGGTATGCCCCCACTGGATGACCTCCCCTCGGACCGCTGTGGGAACAAATAATTTGCCTGCTGGACCCCCCTCCCCCCGGGTCAGCTTCGTCAGACTGCGCCCTTATAACCTTGTCCCGAATTTCCCAAGCGAGGGCGCCCATGACACATGCTGGAGGGAGGATGGGGTGCTCGGCCTTCTCCGCTGTCTCTGGGGCAAACTGACGAGACAGGGCGTCGGGCCTGGTGTTCTTCGACCCAGGGTGGTAGGTAATGGTAAAGTCGAACCGTCCAAAAACCAGCGACCAGCGGGCCTGTCGGGCGTTCAGCCTCTTGGCGGTCCGAAGGTACTCTAGGTTCTTGTGGTCGGTCCAGACAATGAATGGCTGCGATGCTCCTTACAACCAGTGCCGCCACTCCTCCAGGGCCAATTTCACTGCCAGCAGCTCCCTATCCCCGATGTTGTAATTTCGTTCTGCTGGGGACAGGCGGCAAGAGAAGTAGGCGCAGGGGCGGATCTTACCGGTCCTAACGGTCTGTCGGAGAATGCTGGGACAGCACAGCCCCCACCCCAGAATCAGAGGCGTCCACCTCCACCAGGCACTGGAGGGTGGGATCCACCTGCGTCAGAATAGGCGAAGATGAAAATCTGACCTTCAACTCCGAGAATGCGGCGTCTGCCTCTTCCGTCCAGTGAAAGGGAACCTTGGTGGTCAAGTTGATGAGGGGGAGGGCGATGCGGCTGTAGTCCTTAATAAACCGGCGATAGAATTTAGCGAAGCCCAAGAACTGCAGCAACTGTTTCCTCGATGCGGGGGTGGGCCAGTCCACCACCGCCTTCACTTTTACTGGGTCCGGGATGATCTCCTTCGGGGCAATAATGAAGCCAAGGAAAGAGGTCCTGGAGATGTGGAACTCACATTTCTCTGCCTTGACGTAGAGCTTATTCTCCAGCAGCCACTGCAAGACTTGCCTGACGTGCACGCGATGCTCCTCCATGGACTGAGAAAAGATTAAAATGTCGTCAAGGTAGACAAACACAAAGGTGCCCAGAAAATCTCTCAAAACATCATTAATAAGCCACTGGAAGACGGCCGGGGCATTGGTCAGCCCGAACGGCATGACCAGATATTCAAAATGCCCACTAGGGGTCCTAAAGGCCGTCTTCCACTCATCCCCCTCATGTATGCGTACCAGGTGATAGGCATTGTGCAGGTCTGATTTGGTAAAGCAGCAAGCCCCCCGGAGGGAATCGAATGCAGAGTTAAGGAGGGGGAGAGTATACTTATCCTTGATAGTGATGTTAAGTTCCCGGAAATCTATGCAGGGCCTGAGGGAGACGTCCTTCTTCCCCAAGAAGAAAAACCCCGCCCTCACCGCCAAAGATGAAGGTCTAATGATACCTGAGCTCAGAGACTCCTTAATATATGATTCCATGGCCACGCGCTCCGGAGCAGACAGGTTGTAAAGTCTGCTAGATGACAGAGGAGCGCTGGCCCACAGATTAATAGCGCAATCATACGGTCAGTGAGGGGGAAGGGAAAGGGCTTGGGATTTACTAAAGACGGCCCCAAGGTCATGGTACTCCGGTGGCACTTTTGACAGATCCAGGGGAGGAGAGGCAGGGACGTCCAAGGGCGTGGCAGGCGAGCATGCAGCAGACTGCAGCCAGGCACTCAGGCAGAAAGGGCTCCACGACACGATACTTCCCGAACGCCAGTCAATAGAAGGGTTGTGCAGATGCAGCCAAGGGTAGCCCAGAATGACCGGGGACGATAACACCGGTAGGACAAACAGATTTAACTCCTCCCGATGGTTGTCCGAAATGATGACTGGCACCGAGGCGACCCGATGAGTGACAGTAGCCAACGCCGCCTTCGACAGGGCAATAATCTTAAGGGGAGCTTTTAACGGCTGCATAGGTAGACCCAGACGGGTTGCCAGACTCCTAGAAATGAAGCTCTGCTCGGCCCCTGAGTCAATGAGTGCATGTGTTTTATGTTCTTTGTGACCAAAGCCAAACCGAATAGGGATGAGAAAGCAGGTGAGGGGATTGTTATCTTTTACGTCCGTGAGGCCCCCTACTTCGATGCACGGACTTCCCCTTTTGGCTGCCTAGGACAGGAATTCAGGTCATGCTCCTCGCTCCCGCAATAGACACACAACCCCAACTCACGGCAGCGCTGTCTCTCTTCTGCAGGAAGTTTCGACCCCACCACTATCATTGATTCTTCGTCCTCAAAGAGGTCAGTAGACGGGACGGCCAGTAGGGGGGACTGGAGAGCACGGCGTGGCCTATTCTTCGCGCGGCCGGAAGTCTTACACTCCGCTGCTCGTTCCCTCAGACGGTTATCAAGGCTAATGGCCAGGGAGATACACTCATGCAGCGTGGAGGGTTTCTCCAGGCGGGCCAGCTCGTCCCGCAGGCTAGGGCTCAAACTCCTCAGGAATATAGTACTCAGGGAGGCATCTTCCCACCCGACCTCCATAGCTACGACCCGGAAGTCAACAGCTTAATCGGCGACTGCCCTCGACCCCTGCCAAAGGTTTAACAGGCGAGAGGTGAGTACATCTTCCCGGTTCGAGTGACTAAACACTTCCTGGAATTCCTGGGTGAATTGAACATATGTCATGGAAGCACAATCGGTCCTAGCCATAACCACATAAGCCCATGCTAAAGCCCGCCCCTCTAACAGATTGATCATATAGCCAATGTGGCTCTGGTCAGTGGGAAAATCTCCGGGAACCCGTTGGAACACGATTTCGCACTGCATGAGGAACCCCCTGGCTTCTCCCAATACCCCTTTAAAGCGGGCGGGAATAGGGACGGGAGTGAACCAACTAACGGAACCTGTAGAGTGAGGGCTAGGCGAAGAGCTAGTGGTGGAGCTAGCGGTAGAACTAGCGGGAGCTGAGGAGCTAGCTGGTGCTGTGGGGAACCCCTGTGGGTTAGCTAACTGATCTAATCTATCAGTGATACGAGTTAGCTGAGTTAGAATCACCTGTTGTTGGTACGCTAATTGGTCTACCCAAGCCTCGAGATGGTTAATACGGCGCACGAGTGCGCTGTCTGCCAGGTCACTTTGGTGGAGTCGTACTGACATGGTTCAGGTGACCCACAGAACAGACACGACTCAGGATTAACACAATTAACGTACTTTATTTTGTTAACGTGAGTGAGTGGGTGCGTGAGTGCGGTTATATGGTGTAATGGTGACAACCTAATAGTACTGAATGCAAAAGACGCAATAGACTTACACAATGGTCCCCTCCGGGATACAACTAGGAAAATACCGGTCGCTACGGAGGGTGACAATATGTATGGGTACATAATCATACCATGTAGGATAACTAAGTAGACGGTTATGCTGTTTCATTCCATCTAGCTACAATGCTCCGCACTGTGTGTTTATATATTTATATATTTATTCCATCTAGCTACAATGCTCCACACTGTGTGTCTATATATTTATATGTACATATGTATACTCGCTGCTCTTGTTTTTTCTTGTCTTCTGATTGTTGCTCTGAGTGTTGCTATCCCTGTGCTGTTGCAATCCTGGAATTTCCCCATTGTGGGACTAATAAAGGCTTATCTTATCTTATCTTATCTTATCTTATCTTAATGTTGTGTAGTGCAATCCGTGTATTCCAGCTGGGCCGGCAGAGCACCGTACAGACTGGCAACCCTGTAAAGAGACAAGGGCCGTTAGCTTACAGTACACCTATGCAGCACGTCAGATGTTATAGTGCTTACTGTCAACAGATGTTGAAGTGTCTTCAGGTAGCGCCGAAGCTGCAGCCAGGGAGACAGTGTCTGCGGGCAGGTTAGCTGGAGGTGGGATAAAAGTCCGCCGCCTGGAGGGAGAAGGAGGTCCGCCGTTGTGGGCTCCGCCTGTGCACAGGGGAATGGACAGGTTTAGAAGCAATAAAGCTTACTTGGTTGTTGGTCCGGGCGAAACCGACCCAGACGTCGTACTGCTGGGCTTGGAAGCCGAAGGCAGGAGAATTCAGTTCTGGGAAGCACAGAGGCAGGTTGTGGCGTGATTCACGGAAAGAATCAGACGACTCCACCCCCAGCACTGGTCCTGATGGGAATAAATAGGGCCGCAGGAGATAACAGGTAGGTGCATACACAGGTGCCGTGATTGGCGGCCATTACAGACACTTCCTGTTGCAATTTACACAACCACTACATGTTGCTTAATGTCAAAACCATATACTGTATATACATATGGATGGTGTGCATCTACTTGCACCCATAGTAGAAAAGTGAAGCTGTACTTCCTGGATTTAGGTTCCTGCCATTTTGCATTGTTGACATCATTTGCATCCAGAGTCTGCACATTAGCACCCATTTCAGCCTCTGCAGCAGCTCTTAGGAACCTCCATTTTCTTTCATTAACAGAGGGGTACCAACAATTTTGTCCATGTGTGTAAATAAAAAAAAATGCAAATAAAAGCAAAAACAAGGTCAGACATAGATACATGAACATTTCTTAATAAAGAACTGAATATTTAAAGGGGTGTCCAAATTTTTTCACATGACTATGTCTATCTATAAATGCACAGAATCTCTGCGTGCGTGTGTGTGTCTGTCTGTCCACACATACAGATGTGGACAAAATTGTTGGTACCCCTCTGTATAATGAAAGAAAAACCCACAATGGTTACAGAAATAACTTCAATCTGACAAAAGTGGTAATAAATAAAAATTCTATGAAAATAAACCAAAGAAAATCAAACAATGCTTTTGAATTGTGGTTCAACAGAATTATTTAAAAAAAACAAACTCATGAAACAGGCCTGGACAAAAATGATGGTACTATGGGTAACCCCCACAGCCTACAGACAAGCAGAGCGCTCAGCTGGAGCAATTAGCAGAATAATGAGATGTGTGTATTGATATCAATGGGCAGCCTCCCTTTGTCTGGCTCTTTCCTGCCAGTGTCCTGCTGTTATGTGTGACTCAAATGCAGATGTTCATGCTTCCTGCTCTGTACTGTGATGCAAATGTGCCTTTCATGTATTGTCTGTAACTGGGTATATAAGCTGACTGAAATTCACATGCTCTCTCTCTCTGACTACTGCTTCTGACTACACGCATTCCATGTCTCCTGATGAGAGCCTGAGAGCTCGCTCCAGCGCCTCCTGCACGGCACTGGAGTGAGTTCTTGTGATGGCGATGAAATAAAACCCACTTTTAAACCTCAGTTCGCTGCTTATTATTTCATGCCGCCACACTGGTGACCCCAAGAAAAGAACACGCTGGCAGCCCCCAGCAGTGACTCTCCGACGACAAGTGAACGCAGCAGCCTGACGCAAATGAACTGCCCTCCCTTCGGCTACAGGGAGACCTCGACGCAGAACCAACACCAGGCAAACTCTCCGGAGATCACCCACGACCGGGAAAGCCGCAGAAAGCTTCATGGTGCGACCCTCACCTGAGATCGCGACATCCACGCTAGACCGGCCGAGGGACACAGAACGTCTTCTCCCTCTCACCGCTCCTCCTTCCTGTCACCGCTCCTCCGCATCAACACGAGCCCGAGGGACAAAGATCGTCTCCTCCCTCTCACCGCTCCTACGCATCTACGCGAGCCCGAGGGACAAAGATCATCTACTCCCTCTCACCACTCCTACGCATCTACACGAGCCCGAGGGACAGAGATCGTCTACTCCCTCTCACCGCTCCAACGCACCATGACCCGGCACCAGGGAACTACAGCAACAGCCAAGACAGGGAGGACCGTCGGCGCCGACAGCGCTGATCTCCAGCAAGCTTCCTGACCCTGACTCGCCTCTACAGCGGACCTGCCATGCACCGAACCCCGCACGCACACCGGGGGGTTATGAGGACAGCGCACCCCGCACGGGACAATACCGGCTCCACACAGACTGCCATCGTCCTTTGCCGCTGCACACAGAACCTTCAGGGCTGCTCACACACCTGAAGCACGCACGCAGCTCGCTCACAGGATTTTGTATGAGTCTCAGCCACGGCGCACAATGGGAATTCAGCCGTCAGCTGTCCCCGAGGGCTTTAGGGTTGCGCCCGCACCTAAAGTCAACACGCCAAGTCCCTCAGCTTTTGTTTTTTCTCACAGCCGCTATGCAGCCTCACACAACTGAGCCGCGAGACGAGTCAGAGACTAATTTTTCTTCTCACAGCTGCTGTGGACCTCCGCACGTTCAACGGGACAGCCCCTCAACACCGTGGTCCACATGCAATTTTTGCGCGGCCCAGACAACTCCGTCCCGGGCCGGCACTTGCTACCCCCACCCCCCTCCCTCCACCTCCTCCGGCACAGAACTTTCACCACAGCTCGCTCCCAAAGCCGGACTATCGAGGCCTCAGCTTCCTGCTGAGCCCTCTGGGGAGGAGTGTATGGGTAACCCCCACAGCCTACAGACAAGCAGAGCACTCAGCTGGAGCAATTAGCAGAACAATGATATTCTGTCCTGGTAATACGGCTGGGTATTGTAGACAGATAGCGAACAATAAAGACAGCAGGCTGATTCCAGGTTGACTGATTTACTGAAATCAGTTTTTGTCTTGTTTGTTTTTTGTAAAACTGAAACACAATGAAATATACATAATACAGAATGCTACATAAGAAATAATAACACAACACTCTGTATATAAACAGTTTCTCTTATTACAGGCACTTAACTCAGGTAAGTAATTTGCTCTACAGATTCAAACTAAGGTAAGTATTTCACAGTTTCCACAGGTTACAAAGTTAAGGTAAGTTAAATCAGGTAAGTATTACGAAATTATACTAACACATTTTTATTTTACAGAGGACAGCTACACAGCTAAGTAAGCAGGTAAGCATAGCCAAATGAATAGCTAACTAGCTTTCACACGAAGCACCATTACAACACAATATAACTTGGGCTAACAAAGGGCTAAATGACTCAGCAGTTAGCTAAGTACCATTGCAAACGATTAGCCATTAACACCTTTTAATCGCGATCTTTTTATAGCTTAAATTTAACGTTTTTAACATCATATTCCAAACTATGGTCATCTTAAACAAGTATTACAACAATTTTCAGCATTAACTTACTGTTGGTTCCACTCCTAGGTTAGTATAACCAAATTTCTGGCGAGCACATTTTCACATTGCTTTCATCATGGCAGATTGAACAAAGAAAAAGGGTTTATGCAGGAAACAGGAAGTAGCTACAATTAAAGGTGCAGTAACGCAAACCACCACTAGAGGGAACATAACCCCACCCAATATCTGACAGGTCAGCACACTCCCCGCTTGGTATACATGTATACCACTATTTACTCTTCTCTAGTGACATCAATAGCACAACATCAGAGATGGGTCTAAGGTACTCTTTAACTACCCCTTGGCTAGAGGTCTTAACTGTGACCTTACGGACCTTGTTGTCTGAACTAGGAATGGCCTTAACTATTCGCCCTAGAGGCCACATGTTGCGCTTTGCTTGATTGTCCTTTATCAAAACAATGTCACCTTCCTGGAGACTAGACTTCTCGGAGGTCCACTTCCTCCGTGGTTGAAGTGTGGCCAGGTACTCCGACCGCCACCTCTTCCAGAAGGAGTCCGCCAAGCTCTGGACCTGGCGCCACTGGACCTGGCTGAGGTGATCCAGGTCGAAGTCTCCCAGGGGTGCAGGACTGACACTCGCCTTCTGGGTGAGCAGAGTGGCAGGTGAGAGGATTTCAGGTACCTCTGCATCGTTGGAGACTGGGACTAGCGGGCGTGCATTCATGATAGCCATAACCTCAGCCATCAAGGTTGTAAGGACTTCATGAGACAGTCGGGTAGCACCATCCTTCGCAAGCAGTCCATCCAGTATGCGTCTTGCCACTCCAATTAACCTCTCCCAGGCTCCACCCATGTGTGAAGAATGGGGAGCATTGAAGGTCCATGTACATCCCTGCTCTTGCAGATAGTTCTTGATCTCAGGATCGTCAGTGTTGATTTGAAGCTCGCGGCATGCACCAATGAAATTAGTGCCTCTATCCGACCTTAAGTGCTTGACAGGTCCACGGATGGATAGGAAACGCCTCATGGCGTTGATGAAGCTTGAGGTCGACATGGATTCAATAACCTCAAGGTGCACCGCTCTGGTGCTCAAGCAAGTAAAGATGACTGCCCACCTTTTGCTCTCAGCGGCACCACCTCGTGTCCACCGAGTGGTGACAGTCCATGGGCCAAAGACGTCGAGCCCTACGTGAGTAAAGGGGGGATCCGTTGCCAGCCTATCTGCCGGCAGATCTGACATCTTCTGCACTTCTCTCCGTCCTCTCAACTTCCTACAAGTAACACATTTGAAAATGATGTTGGAGATGAGCTTCCTACCTCCTACTATCCAAACACCAGCGGTACGTAGTGCACCCTCTGTGAAGTGCCGACCCTGGTGGGCTACTTTGTCATGGTAGTGTCGGACCAGGAGAGTGGTCACATGATGGCCGGCTGGTAGGATGAGTGGGTGTTTCTCTTGGTCTCCCAAGTCTGCCCTGCGTATCCGACCTCCGACTCTGATCAATCCATTCTCATCGATGAAGGGGTCAAGCTTTGCAAGGGAGCTTTGACAGTGCACTGTTGAACCCTGAATTAAGCATTTCAGCTCCTCTTCATAAACATCCTCCTGTACAGCCTTGAAGATTTTCGTCTTTGCTTGGGACCGCTCTGTGGCGAGAAGCTGGCTGCATTGATGCCATCCCTTGCAACCATCACTATTCTCTCCAGAGAAAGACTTGGCTACATGAACAAGAAGTGCCATACCTCTTACTAGGCTCTTCCAAGAAGAGAAGCGTTCAAATCTTTCTGAGCCAAGAGGCTGTTCTGTAACTTTGGTAAGTAGACAGGTGGCTTGTGGCCTAACTTCTTTGTCTGTGTCTGCATCAACAAGCTCAAACGTTTCAGCCTCCTCAACCTTATCTGTGGCTGACTGCCTGAGAAACTGGGGACCGAGCAACCAGCTGGAAGATGAAAGTTGAGCTGCTGAAAGTGGTCTGGCTCCCTGGTCTGCAGGGTTCTGGTCTGTCAAGATGTACTGCCACTGTTCTGGTTCAGTAGATCCACGAATGCGAGCTACTCGGTTAGCTACGTAGGTGTAGAACCTTCGTGAACTGTTGTGAATGTAGCCCAGCACAATGCGGCTGTCAGTGAAGAACTTGACTGCCTGTAGCTCTATGTCTATCTCAGACTGGATCACTTCTACCAGCTCAACGGCCAAGACAGCTGCACACAACTCCAAGCGTGGAATGGTGTGCATGGGGTAAGGTGCAAGTTTTGATTTACCCATAACAAATCCTACGTGCCATCTTCCTTCAGAATCTAAGGCACGCAGGTAAGCTACGGCAGCTATCGCTAGAGTTGAAGCATCTGCGAAAACACAGAGTTCTATCCTGTTACAGCATGACAAGGAGGTAGGTAGGTATGATCTGCTAATGCAAAGCTGCTCCAGGTCTGTTAAGGAGTTGATCCATGTTCTCCAGTGTGCCTCTTTCTCTGGTGGGAGAGGCGTGTCCCACTCATACTGTTCAGAGGAGATGTCTCTCACCAATGCCTTTCCCTGGACAGTGATGGGAGAAGCGAATCCAAGGGGATCGTAAAGACTGTTTATGGTGGACAGCATGCCTCTCCGACTAAATTACTAACTAACTAACTAACCTGCACTTATATAGCGCTTTTTAAATGGCTTAATGTCTCTTGAGACTCGGAATGTGAAGCTGTCAGTCTGGAGCACCCAGTTCAGGCCTAAGCTCCTTTGAAGGGGCAATGGGTCTGCTCCCAGATCGAGATCTTTCAGGTCACTTGCTCGTTCCTCCACTGGGAAAGCCTCCATGACCCTCGGACTGTTTGAGGCGATCTTGTGGAGTTTTAAGTTGCTCTCAGCTAGCAGAGCCTTGGTTCGCTGCAGGAGGTCGATCACCTCATGCTCCTTGGCCAATGACGTGAGCCCATCATCGACGTAAAAGTTCCTGAAGATGAACTCCTTTGCATCACTACCATGCTCAGCTTCTCCTTGCTCTGCAGCTCTCCTCAGCCCATAAGTCGCTACTGCTGGAGACGGGCTGTTGCCGAATACATGCACAGTCATCCAGTAGTCAATGATGTCCTTGTCTGGATCATTGTCTTTGTGCCAGAGAAACCCGAGGAAGTGGCGGTGGTCCTCTCTGACCTTGAACCCATAGAACATTTGCTCTATGTCGGCGGTAGCAGCAATTTGTTCTCTTCTGGACCGTAATAGGACTCCTATTAGTGTGTTGTTCAGGTTGGGTCCACTGAGAAGCACATCATTCAATGATGTCCCCTTGTACTCCGCGCTGGAGTCAAATACAACTCTTATTTTTCCCGGCTTCTGGGGGTGGTATACGCCAAATGTCGGCAGATACCAGCACTCCTGCCCGAGCTGTAGTGGAGGAGCTGGCTCGGCCTGTTGGTTGTCAATGACCTTTTGCATAAAATCAAAGAAGTGCTGTTTCATGTCAGGTTTCTTCCCGAATGAGCGTTGGAGGGATTGGAGTCTTTGAGCAGCCTGCTCTCTGTTGCACGGAAGACGCTTACGAGGAGTATGAAAGGGTAGTGGCGCCACCCAGTGGTTTTCATTGTCCATATACACCTCGTCTTTCATTATTCTCAGAAACTCACTGTCATCTACTGACATGGCTGGTTTGTTGTCGGCTGGTGTTGTCTGGAACACACTTTCACCAAGACCATCCCTACATGTCTCTGGAATGGCTTCCTCACTGCGAGTTGGGAACTGAAGGCTGCACTGAATCGGTTCACTGGGTCTTTCCTTGATGTGAATGCTGTTAGTGCAGGGCTTAAAGAAGGAAGGGCGTCCATTTTGGAGGACATGGGTCTTATAAGCATTGACTTCCTGAGTCTTGTGAGCGCCACCCAGACACAGCTCTCCCACTATGACCCAGCCGAGATCAAGGCGCTGAGCGTATGGCGAGTCGTGTGGTCCGTTGCGCTGCTCTCGCACCTTGTGCAAGCTCAAAACATCTCGGCCTAGTAGCAGAAGAATGGGTGCACTGTTGTCAAGTGCACGGATTTTGTCAGCCACTGGTCTGAGGTGAGGGAAATATTGTGCGCACTCAGGGGTCGGGATCTCTGACCGGTCACCAGGTAAGTATTCACACTCCAGCAATGTGGGCAGTGTGACCTTGGTCTTCCCATCGAGAGATTCCACAATGATGTTGGTTGCTTTCCTTCCTGCAGTCTCCACTCTACCTGAGCATGTTTTTAGCGTGTAGGGGGATGCCCTGCTATTAATACCCAACAGACTGAAGAACTCAGATTTCACTAAAGACCTATTGCTTTGGTCATCGAGTACAGCATATACTATGTGAGACTTGCTTGGATTATCAGCATGGGAAACCTTGACCAAGCAGATTTTAGAACAGGATCTAGGCTGGGGTGCATCGCCACATATCTCTGTGCACTTAGAAGTGACAACAGGAGTTGCTGCAACTTCACTCTCCCCGCTTTGCTCCCCTCCTTGCTCCCCGCTCTGGTCATTCCCAGGTGAGTGCCCAGCCTGCCCATGAGGCAACCATGGTGCTGGACCAGGATGCATCGCTGAAGTGTGCTTGTCACTCTCACACTCTCTGCATTTGAGTGCGGTCTTACAGTCTTTGGCAATGTGCTTGGTGCTGGCACAACATCTAAAGCAGATCGAGTTCTCCTTTAAGTACGCTTTCCTCTCATCCAGGTGCTTTCCTCGGAACCCACGGCATTTTGTGAGCGGATGTGGTTTGTTGTGGATTGGACATTCTTTGTCCGGTTCAGTTTTCTTTACAGATGTGCTGTCCCGAGATGCACCACCTGCGGCTGTGACATCAGTTTTCCTCACTGTTACAGCAGATTTGTAGATGTGTTTTTGGTCTTTCTCACCTTTTGACTGATTGGGAGTAGAGGAAAGGTTGAATGCGAAACTGGGGTCATTGCGAGTCTTAGCTTGAGAACATACAAATTCCACAAAGTAGCTGAATGGTGGGAAAGGCACATGATAAACTTCCTTGTACCTGGATCCCTGTGTCATCCAGCGTTCACAAAGTGAGAATGGAAGCTTCTCCACAATTGGATTTACCCCTCGAGCTGTATCAAGATACATGAGCCCAGGTAAGAATCCCTCTGACTTAGCAGCTTGTAGCTCTTTTAACAAGTCTCCTAACTCTCTGAGCTTGTGTGTCTCTTTGTTAGAGATGACTGGGAAGGCGTCCAATTTTTTCATTAGGGCACTTTCAATCACCTCTGGGCTTCCATAAGTTTTCTCCAAGCGCTCCCATACCGTCCACACACCTAGTCTAGGATTGTTTACATGCACAGACCTGATCCTCATGGCTTGAGCTGACGACTTGGGCCCCAACCATTTGATCAGTAGGTTGAGCTCTTCTTGCTCCGAGAGGTTAAGCTCCTTTGTGGCTGCTAGGAAGGAGGCCTTCCACGCCCAGTAGTTTTCTGGGCAGTCGTCAAAGGTAAGGAGTCCTGAGCTCACCATCTCTTTTCTCATGAGATACTGGGCCAAGACATGGGTTTGTGTTGATGGAGGTGAGGATTTGTTTCCCTGGTTGGGATGAGAGGCTGGAGGGTTAGCTGCAGTGTCTCTCCTTTTAATGTCAGGGAGAACAGGTGAATGTTCCTGCTTTGGAACAAATGGCCTTGGGGCAGAATGAGGAACGTTGTGTCCAACCATCATGGGCTTGTGTTCATTTCTGTCCACGAAAGACTCATACAGTGAATCTTGTTCTTTAATGCTAAAGAGGTGTGAATTCACCGGTGCTTGATGATCAATTTGTTGCTGTGGAGTTGGGCCTGGTTGCAACTGTGGTGCATGTGCATCGAATGGCTGTGTTTCCACGTAGCGTCGTGTGCGTCTCACTGGATCATCAAGGGCTAGATTCTGTAGCTCACCAAGAGAGTCGCTGTGTCTTGGATCGAGCTCTGCTGCTGCAGTTTCTTCCAATATAGCTGCCTCTCTTGATGCTGCAGTTGCTTCTTTCTCTTGTTGTAGCACGTGAAGATTTGCGTCTATTGAAGCCCTTTCTTTAATCATGGCAGCCTCTACTGAAGCCCTTTGTTTCATCATGGCTGCCTCCTTCTCTGCAAAGGATGCTTTGACTTTAGCTGCTTCAGCCTTAGCTCTGGCTCTTGCTGCAACGATGCTGGCAGATGACCGGGTTGATGCCCTGGAGGACTTGTGTGAATTTGAGGCTTGAGACCTTGTCTCCAACTGAGACGGACGGTCCTCCTCACCAGCGTGGCTCATCTTGGCTTGCTTCTGTGTGCTGTTCACCGTATTTCAGCTGCCTATCCCCGCTGCGTGGTCAACATTTTACTATTCTGTCCTGGTAATACGGCTGGGTATTGTAGACAGATAGCGAACAATAAAGACAGCAGGCTGATTCCAGGTTGACTGATTTACTGAAATCAGTTTTTGTCTTGTTTGTTTTTTGTAAAACTGAAACACAATGAAATATACATAATACAGAATGTTACATAAGAAATAATAATACAACACTCTGTATATAAACAGTTTCTCTTATTACAGGCACTTAACTCAGGTAAGTAATTTGCTCTACAGATTCAAACTAAGGTAAGTATTTCACAGTTTCCACAGGTTACAAAGTTAAGGTAAGTTAAATCAGGTAAGTATTACGAAATTATACTAACACATTTTTATTTTACAGAGGACAGCTACACAGCTAAGTAAGCAGGTAAGCATAGCCAAATGAATAGCTAACTAGCTTTCACACGAAGCACCATTACAACACAATATAACTTGGGCTAACAAAGGGCTAAATGACTCAGCAGTTAGCTAAGTACCATTGCAAACGATTAGCCATTAACACCTTTTAATCGCGATCTTTTTATAGCTTAAATTTAACGTTTTTAACATCATATTCCAAACTATGGTCATCTTAAACAAGTATTACAACAATTTTCAGCATTAACTTACTGTTGGTGCCACTCCTAGGTTAGTATAACCAAATTTCTGGCGAGCACATTTTCACATTGCTTTCATCATGGCAGATTGAACAAAGAAAAAGGGTTTATGCAGGAAACAGGAAGTAGCTACAATTAAAGGTGCAGTAACGCAAACCACCACTAGAGGGAACATAACCCCACCCAATATCTGACAGGTCAGCACAAATGAGATGTGTGTATTGATATCAGTGGGCAGCCTCTCTTTGTCTGGCTCTTTCCTGCCAGTGTCCTGCTGTTATGTGTGACTCAAATGCAGATGTTCATGCTTCCTGCTCTGTACTGTGATGCAAATGTGCCTTTCATGTATTGTCTGTAACTGGGTATATAAGCTGACTGAAATTCATATGCTCTCTCTGTCTGACTACTGCTTCTGACTACACGCATTCCGTGTCTCCTGATGAGAGCCTGAGAGCTCGCTCCAGCGCCTCCTGCATGGCGCTGGAGTGAGTTCTTGTGATGGCGATGAAATAAAACCCACTTTTAAACCTCAGTTCGCTGCTTATTATTTCATGCCGCCACAGTACCCTTAACTTAATATTTTGTTGCACAACCTTTTCAGGCAATCAAATGATTTCTGTAACTCTCAATGAGACTTCTGCACCTCTCAGCAGGTATTTTGGCCTACTCCTCATGCGCAAACTGCTCCAGTTGTCTCAGGTTTGAAGGGTGCCTTTTCCAGACGGCATGTTTCAGCTCCTTCCACAGAAGTTCAATAGGATTTAGATCAGGGCTCATAGAAGGCCACTTTAGAATAGTCAAATGTTTCGCTCTTAGCCATTCTTGGGTGTTTTTAGCTGTGTGTTTTGGATCATTATCCTGTTGCAATACCCATGACCTGCGACTGAGACCAAGCTGTCTGACACTGGCCAGCACATTTCTCTCTAGAATACTTTGATAGTCTTGAGATTTCATTGTACCCTGCACAGATTCAAGACACCCTGTGCCAGATGCAGCAAAGCAGCCTCAGAACATAACAGAACCTCCTCCATGTTTCACAGTAGGGACAGTGTTCTTTTCTTGGTATGCTTCATTTTTGCGTCCTTGAACATAGAGCTGTTGTGCCTTGCCAAAAAGTTCCAGTTTTGTCTCGTCTGTCCATAGGACATTCTCCCAGAAGCTTTGTGGCTTGTCAACATGCAGTTTGGCAAATTCCAGTCTGGCTTTTTTATGATTTGTTTTCAACAGTGGTGTCCTCCTTGGTCGTCTCCCATGAAGTCCACTTTGGCTCAAACAACGACGGATGGTGTGATCTGACACTGATGTACCTTGACCTTGGAGCTCACCATGAATGTGTTTAGAGGTTGTTCTGGGCTCTTTTGTTACCATTCGAATTATCCGTCTCCTACTGCGGCCACGTCCAGGGAGGTTGGCTACAGTCCCGTGGATCTTAAATTTCTGAATAATATGTGCAACTGTAGTCACAGGAACATCAGGCTGCTTGGAGATGGTCTTATAGCCTTTACCTTTAACATACTTGTCTATAATTTTCTTTCTAATCTCCTGAGACAACTCTCTCCTTTGCTTCCTCTGGTCCATGTTTAGTGTGGTACACACCATGACAACAAACAGCACAGTGACTACTTGTCACCCTTTAAATAGGCTGACTGACTGATTACAAGTTTGTAGACACCTGTGATGTTAATTAGAGGACACATCTTAGTTGAACATGTCCCTATGGTCACATTATTTTCAATCTTTTCTAGGGGTACCATTATTTTTGTCCAGGCCTGTTTCATGAGTTTGTTTTTTAAAATAATTCTGTTGAACCACAATTCAAAAGCATTGTCTGATTTTCATTGGTTAATTTTCATAGAATTTTTATTTATTACCACTTTTGCCAGATTCAAGTTATTTCTGTGACCGTTGTGGGTTTTTCTTTCATTAGCATAGGGGTACCAACAATTTTGTCCACGTCTGTATCTCTTGAACCGTTTGTCAGAGTGGCCTCAGATTTTATATGTGCTTTGCTGAGGTTACGATGGTGTGTGTTAGAAAAATTCTTCTTAACCTTCAGTCACAATCCAGGCAAGATCAGAGTTTCAGCAAATTTAATTACACTGGCCAGTAGAGAACAATACAAAAACAGTCTCAGACCCTATTCGTGCATCATTCTCACTCAAACACACATCGCTCAGTTCTTTAAGCCCTTTGTTATCTGAGAGGTGGAGAAGAAATTGTCCGTGATGATTGGTTCAGTACGTCTGGTCAAAACTCGGTGTATAGATTACGTATCTCTTTCTCAGGAACCATGACGCTCACTCAGCACCAGTCACACAGGAACCGTACAAAATGAACTAAAACAAAATGATAACAAAGTCCAGCTGCATCCTTGACACTTTCACACAGACTCTGATACAAAGCAAATCACAAATAACAGACACATATGAAACTTTTCTATCATTCTCTCCCCTTTGATGCCATGCAAGGCATCAAAAAGAACGATTTATGGCATCTAAAACCCCATCTGGCAGCTATGCTAAGGCATTTGCGTGCAACAGATCCTAACTAGCTATTGACGGGGAAAGTCTGCCATCGGCCCTGCTGCCCCAGGCACCGGATAACGTTTTAGTCCTTTAGGAGGAGAAATGGAACAATAAACTCATTAATTAATGATGAAAGTAATCAATGGTGAAAACAGTGAAAACAGAATGATGATAAACTAATAGTAAAGATATAATAAGGATATATCGGATATACCGGGCTGCACGGTGGCACAGTGGTTTAGCACTGTGGCAGCACAGTTTTACCCTCGGCCGGGGGACCGCGGGGATCATGAGATCGTGGGTTCGATCCCAGCCCCCGACCAACAGTGAGCTGTGTGGAGTTTGCATGTTCTCCCCGTGTTGCGCGGGTTTACTCCGGGATTTCTCCGGTTTCCTCCCGCACACTGAAAAAAACCAAAGCAAAACATGTAGGTTTAGGGCGCTCGCACACGCAGCGACCAGCAGCCGGTGGCTTGTCACCAGACTGCAAACCAAGTCTACCTACGGGTACAAATAAGTAACAAAAAAAAAATATATATATATATGTGTGTCATGGCTATGTGTTATTGCAGGTTATATAAAAACAAACAAAGGATAAAACAACAAAAAAAAATAATAAAAAGTAATAAAATGTAAAAATAGAACTAAGAGTAACATCCATCCATCCATCCATCTATCTTCTACCGCTTTTCCGGAGGTCCGGGTCGCGGAGGCAGCAGTTCAAGCTGAGAAGCCCAGACTTCCCGCTACCCAGCCACCTGCTCCAGCTCTTCAGAGAGGATACCAAGGCGTTCCAAGACCAGCTGGGAGACATAGTCTTAAGAGTAACATAACAAAATAAAAGTAAAAATAATGTTTCAAACTTCACATCATGATCATGCAACTCCTTTCAGTTTTTGGCATATCAATTATACTTTTACTCTGTACTTGGGTCATGGAGAGACACCTTGAGCTCATACTGTTTATTCATCATCCCCACCATCCCCGGCAACTGCTCCATGGTACATCACGAAATTAACAAGCACAAATCTCATCATCATATCACGAATGCAGGGAATGACACAAGAAAAGGACAAAAATAATACTACAAAAATCATTAACAAGTTCATGATGAGACCTCTCCATGAAGAGAATAACCAACTTAACCAGGTATATTCATCAGTGACATTGTCCCTTGCCATAGCAGCTTGCAAGGCAGTCAAATGCTGTATGGCTGAGGCAATCACGTGACCATCTGCATCATTTTCAGGGATAAAAGTACAACAATAACCCCCCACAATTACACACACACACCCTCGGGCAGCAGTTATTTGATCAAGAACCATTCTATTTTGAGCCAATATAAGGCTAAAAGCTGTTAATTCCTCATTTATACCAGAAAAGGCAGATAAAGAAAAAATCACAAATGAGTGTAGTCTATAACTAGTTGTTTCAATCCACAAGGTATTCTTAGCCACTCCCACCAAAGGGAACAAGGAATTAAGTACCTCCTGCCCCATGGTTTCTAACTTGAATTCTTCTGGCACATCTGTGCCCCAGATGGGATCATATGGTGCAAAGGAGACATCTCTCTTCACCCTGCCCACCTGCCCTGCCGACAATATGATGGTATGGTCAGTCACAACTACGGGGGCACACATCCCTCCTCAATTCATGGGCAGGTGTGAGTAGGCACGATGGCCACACAGCCATCAACCCCCTGTCACCATATGCATGCCGTACTTGTGAGAATCACAAATTGCAGCACTACAGAGCTCCTGCAGGGTGACATTGCCTTCCAGACTTCCAGACTGACGAAAAGGATCTTCATGACAGCTTTTGCCTACTACACCGGTCCGGCAGGTAGCAGTACAGGGACGAGACACACTATGCACCGTTGCACATCTAGAAAGTGATAAACTGCCCAAACAGACATTTCCACACCCTTTTAGACAAAAGGAAAAATCCCCCAGCGAGGTTAACCTTGCCTTCACCGAATAAGGGGTGTCATCGTGTCTCCGGTCAGTGGTGTCATAGGCAATGTGACAGGTGTGACTCAGATTAATGCTTGCTGTACTTTTTCTAAACATAGCCTCTTGCAGGAAACAATAGCTTCTGATAGTTCCATTGGTTTAGCAGTAGCAGATATTTGGCCAGCTGAGAGTGGGAGCAAAGAACACACATAACAATTCGAATGATTAGCTGCTTTGGCTGTGTAATTAGGATACTTCCACCACACATAACCAGCATAAATGTGATCCTCATAACCTGGTTCTTCTAACCAGTCATGATGTGTGTGAGTAATGTATCTAGCCCTACAATAGATAGGTAATGGTGTCCCTAAAAATAACCAAAACAGAAGTGTCACCACAAGGATGATGATGATGAAAAAACAGGTGTACCATTCACATCCTTCTGTTGCCAACCTTCTCTCTCTGGCATTTTGTCTCTCCATGATACACAACAGTTGTTTCTCTACACAAGCTAGAATGAATGTATTGCAGGATTTCAATGTGCCTAGGTACTGCTGCTCACTGCATTTGGTTTTGGCCGGACCACACTCAGTGACATCAGACCTACACACAAAAGCTATGCAATATTTTGAGGCCAATATCCCTACTACACAGCAGGCCACAGACCAATGATATTATTCAGTGACAACACTCACCATCATGGTATTGATGGTGAGTGTGGAGTGGACATGTGTGCATATATACTTAACTCTTGGCCGCCCCGATGTGGCTGCTCTTGGGTAGAGGGGTGGAGACGAGCGGAGGCGAGGTGACGTCAGCCGCAGCTTCTCCAGCCTGGAGTTCTGTAAGATCGGGATATATGAGCTGAGCAGCGGGGGAGGAGGAGCAGAAGCACGGCCCCTTGCCCCCACGCCAGACTCATCATGTACCATATAAGAGACAGAACACATATTAGTCAAATCTTTTTTTCTTCCTTTTACCATGGTCAATTTTTCAGATTTATCATCAGATTTTGATTTTACCGTCCAAGTCAAGTTCAAGTCAAGTCCAAGTCAGCCTGTCGCTCCTTTTTTTTCCCCTTTTCCATCTGAAGCCACTGTTTCCCCTCAGTTGGAGAGATAATGCAACTGTGAGCTAGAGAAAGCAAGCACAAATCCCAAAGAAAACTACACAACAAAGAAATTACTGTCAAAACTATCCTGAGATAAAAACATGCATCTGATACATTTCATCTCACCGAACTCCCCAGTTCAGTGTGACCTCATTACTGCCTTCAGCACAAACACAGGTTAGTCCTTTCACACATATACACACATAGCAAGCACCAGATAAGCACACACACATTAGTGAAACAGTCTCAAAGTTGCTTAATAATAGGCAGATCTGGCAACCCAAGGTTCTCACTGTCAATCATCTTCTGCCTCTCTGAAAACATTCATGTCACAGCGCACATCGCTTTCCAAGTAAGCCATCATCCTATCACTCACCTTTTCTCCAGTCCTTCTCCCCTGTGCACAGGTGAATTCCTTGGCGGCGGAACCTCTCCTCATCAGCTTCTCTCTCTCACCCGCTGCGCCGAGCGCGCATTGGAGTGCTGTCCTCCAGGCAGGAGACCTGCGGCTCACCACCAGAAACATCTGCAAGTAAGCCACAGTCCAAGTATTAATTCACCGGGCTTGGCTTGGTGACTAATCTCTCCTCTGCTCTGCCCTAGGGTTGTCTGGCCGTACGGCATGCTGCTCTGCCCTCGGTGCATCCTGTCCTCCAGCAGCACATCTACTCCCGCACTCACACATCCACACACACTCACTATTTAATAAACCTTTGTTGCAATTGACTAGAGCCTGTGTGCGTGTTCCCTGGGTCTGAACTCATGTCAATTCATTTTTTCCATCTTTGCCACTTACCAAACTCCCGTGCACAAATCTGCTGTTTCCCGTGAAACAACAATCTCATTATTGTCCTTTTGCACTTCACAACAACAAGAAAAAACAACCTCATCTTCTGCCCCGCTGCCTGACTTCCACGTTCTCACATTCTTTTTTCTCTCTTTTTCTCACCAAAGTAAGCCGTAAAACATTAAAAACACACACACCAAGCAAACGAACGACCAGACAAACAAACTGCAGTTATTTATTTACTGTATTTATTTTATTTTATTATAATTAGAGGTTATTTTATCTTATATATACTGTGTGGTGGACACACATACTTTGTGACTCACATTTTAGATCAGAACAAAGGCAGAGTTTCCTTGGTGCTTACAGGAAGCTGCAAGAGTGTTAGCTTTGGTATGCAAGGCCTGAGACTGTGGGGGTATAATTAAAGGATTAAAGAGGGGATGCATTGTAGACAGTGGGGGTGATATCATGGAGAGAGGATGCATTGTTACTTTCCTTATGATGCAACGTGGTCTGTGATACATGTGACTTGTGAACTGTAAGAGCCCTGGTTTTTTAAGGACGGGAATTCCCTGTGTGGCTCTCTTTTCTGCTTTGAGATGTTGGAGATGTGAATAAAGCTGACTTGAGAGAGAACTCTGCCTCGTCATTCTCACATTTCCACACTGATGACCCAAGACGTATCATGCAAGAGGAGAATTCCCCCGGGCCAGCCTCGTCAGGAGCCCCCAGCCAAGCCAATGCCGCTACAGTCCAGCTACCGGATTTCTGGCAGAACAATCCGCGCTCCTGGTTCAACGCAGTTGAGGCGCAGTTCAACCTCCAGGGGATATCGGTAGACGCCACAAAATTCTACCACGTAGTCGCAAAGCTGGACAACAACACGGCCCAGCATGTGGAGAGCCTGATCGACCAGCCACCGAACAGCGACAAATACGGCACGTTGAAGGCTGCACTCATCCAGCAATTCACCCCATCAGCGGAGGAGCGAGCAGAGAGGCTCCTTGCGCTGACGAAGTTGGAAAATGACATGCCCGCGAACCTGATGGAGAAGTTGTTGAGGTTGAAAGACTCTGACGACGATCACTTCATTTTCACCCACCTCTTCCTCAGGACTCTACCGTCAGCAGCGAGAGCGACCCTGGCCAGTTCGTCACTGTTGGCCCAACGGGACTACCGCGCGCTGGGCCGAGAGGCACAGCGGATTGTCAACGCCACCAAGCGGCGCGCAGCCACGGCCACTGCAGCGGAACTCGGCGCGACGACCGGAGACGACAGGAGGCCAGAGGCAGCGGTACCAGACTCACCGACGACGGCGGCGGCAGGGGCCAAGGAACGCAGATCGGACGTCCTTTGTTTCTACCATCGCCGCTTTGCAGAGAGGGCACGCAAATGTGTACCACCGTGCCAGTTCGGGCGTTCGGGAAACGCCAAGACCGGGGGTCGGTAGCAGCCGCGGCCCTTGGGGAGGAGAACAAGCTGCTCTACTTGTCGGACGCACGCTCGGGGAGGCAGTTCCTCGTCGACACAGGCTCCCAGTTGAGTTTCATCACACCTTCCTACGCGGACAGACTAGCTGGTTCCGGAGGTCCCCGGGTGACAGCAGCGAACGGCTCGGAGATTAAGACCTTTGGTGAGAAGACTCTGCTTCTGTCTCTACACGGCCGTACATTTGAGTGGACTTTTGTCGTAGCAGCAGTAAATTTCAATATGTTGGGGGCTGATTTTTTGTGCTCACATGGTTTATTGGTTGATCTCGCTAACAGGCGCCTGGTTAATGCACTTTCTTTTGATTCTATCCCCTGTACAGCGCGAGTGGCCCTGCCAACAGCACAAGCCAACGTCACAGCTGCAAGCGGTAAGTTCCACACACTGCTCACTCAGTTCCCAGCACTCACAGTCCCCACATTTTCGGCAACAGTCGCTAAACACGGGGTGGAGCATTTTATTACCACTACCGGACCGCCCGTTTTTGCAAAAGCTCGGCGCTTGGACGCAGTTAAACTGGCCATAGCGCGTGAGGAGTTTGCCAACCTGGAGAGGTTGGGCATTATCAGACGTTCAAACAGTCCGTGGGCTTCCCCACTACACATGGTCCCGAAAGCGGACAGATCATGGCGACCTTGCGGGGATTTCCACAGGTTAAACAATGCTACAGCGCACAACCGCTACCCAATCCCGCATATCCAAGATTTTTCCGTTCATTTGGCAGGGGCGCGCGTTTTTTCTAAAATAGACTTGGTCCGCGGTTACCACCAAGTCCCAGTACGCGCTGAGGACATACCCAAAACAGGGGTAATAACTCCGTTTGGCCTATTCGAGTTTTTACGCATGCCATTTGGACTTAAAGGGGCTGCTCAGATGTTCCAACGCATGATGAATGCGGTGCTTCGCGATCTCCCTTTCGTGTTCGTCTACTTGGACGATATTTTAGTAGTCAGCGCGTCCGAAGATGAACACGAAAAACACCTGGCCACAGTTTTCCGAAGGTTGGGAGATCACGGATTAATAATCAACCCAGCGAAATGTCAGTTCGGGGTGGCACAGATCGATTTTTTAGGACACTGCGTCTCCCCTGAAGGAGCAGTTCCGCTTCCTGACAAAGTGCACACGGTGGCAGATTTTCCCCGGCCGCAGATGGTCAGGGCGTTGCAGGAGTTTTTGGGAATGGTGAATTTTTATAACCGTTTTCTCCCCCGCGCGGCGCAACTCATGCAGCCGCTGTATGCCGTGCTCAAAAAAAAGAAACCCGCGGATAAGGTCGAGTGGTCCCCGGAGCAGGACCAAGCGTTCTCGGAGGTGAAAGCAGCCTTGGCAAAGGCTGCGTTGTTGGCACACCCAGACCCTACGGCCCGCATAGCGCTCACCACTGACGCATCAGAGGTGGCCATAGGGGCGGTCGTGGAGCAACATGTAGCCGGGGTTTGGCAGCCACTAGCCTTTTTCAGCAGGACCTTGCGCGATAGCGAACGTAAATACAGCGCGTTCGACAGGGAGCTGCTGGCTCTCCTTTTGGCCATCCGCCACTTTCAGTTCTGGCTAGAAGGACGCTCTTTCACCGCATTCGTTGACCACAAACCGCTAACATTCGCGATGGCCAAGGTTTCCGAACCGTGGTCAGGCCGGCAGCAGAGACAGCTGGCCGCGATATCAGAGTTTACCACTGATATCCAGCATGTGGCAGGCAAACTTAATGTAGTGGCAGATTGCCTCTCGCGCGTCGTGGTGGCCCCAGTCAGCGTAGGAATAGATTATGCAGCCATGGCCGCGGAGCAGGTTGGTGACGCGGAGGTGCGCGCGCTTCAGTCTGGACCAACAGGGTTAAGGCTGGAGAGCAGGGTGCTGCAAGACGGTATGCCCCCCCTAATCTGCGATGTCTCCACGGGACGGCCGCGCCCAGTAGTACCAGCCACGTGGCGCCGCTGCGTTTTTGACTCGATTCATTCTTTGGCGCACCCGGGAGTGCGCGCGTCGGTCAAAATGGTAGGAGAGAAATTTGTGTGGCCGAGCCTCCGCAAACAAGTTAAAGAGTGGGCAGCAGCCTGCATGGCGTGTCAACGAGCCAAAGTACACAGGCACACGAGGGCTCCTTTGGAGCCGTTTCACATTCCGGCCAAGAGGTTCGATCACGTTCATGTGGACCTCGTAGGTCCCCTCCTGCCGTCACAAGGGTGCACACACCTTCTCACAATGGTGGACCGCACCACGCGCTGGCCTGAAGTGGTACCGCTGGCATCAACCACGGCCGAGGAGGTGGTGCGCGCGTTTTTAACAGCTTGGGTGGCGCGCTTCGGCGTTCCGTCGGACATTACGTCCGACAGAGGCCCTCAATTTGTGTCCGAGCTTTGGTCGACAATGGCCCGCAGCCTAGGTGTCACAATTCACCGCACAACCGCGTACAATCCGCAGGCTAACGGGTTATGCGAACGTTTTCATAGGTCATTGAAAGCAGCTCTCAGAGCGTCACTGACGGATGCAGATTGGGTAGACAAGTTACTGTGGGTGTTATTGGGGTTGCGTTCTGCGCCTAAAGAGGACGTAGAAGCCTCCCCAGCGGAGCTCATGTTTGCGCAGCCACTCCGGCTACCTGGGGAGTTTCTCCCAGATAACCCTGCGCCAGACGCCTCCCCGTCTCAGCTGTTGCGGAGTAACATAGAATCAAGCACGCTGCCCGGCCCCGCGCACCACAGTTTTCCGCGAGTTTTTGTGCCTAAAACTTTGAAGAACGCAGAGTTTGTTTTTGTCAGACACGATGCGCATCGAACCCCGCTGCGACCGCCTTATGACGGACCCTTCAGAGTGTTAGAAACAGGGGACAAGCAGTTTTTGCTAGATTTGGGGGGTAGGAAAGAGAAAGTTGGCATAAACAGACTCAAACCCGCTTTTGTGGTGGCAGATGAGCAAGTGCTGTTGGCGAGGGCCCCGCGGCGAGGTAGACCCCCGCGGGGGGCTTCACAGAGTAATGTTTCCCCAGAACACCCACAGGTGCTGACAAAAGGTTTCCACCCCCAGACGGCAAACCCCCAGCGTGACAGCGCCGCAGAGACGTTGAATCCCAGCTACAGCAGATATGGCAGGAGACTGAAGCCTAGACAGCATGTGGACTGATGTGTATTGATACTATCACGGCATGCATGTTGTTATTCGCTTGTTTGTTCTAAAATGTTGGGGGGGCTTTGTGTGGTGGACACACATACTTTGTGACTCACATTTTAGATCAGAACAAAGGCAGAGCTTCCTTGGTGATTACAGGAAGCTGCAAGAGTGTTAGCTTTGGTATGCAAGGCTTGAGACTGTGGGGGTATAATTAAAGGATTAAAGAGGGGATGCATTGTAGACAGTGGGGGTGATATCATGGAGAGAGGATGCATTGTTACTTTCCTTATGATGCAACGTGGTCTGTGATACATGTGACTTGTGAACTGTAAGAGTCCTGGTTTTTTAAGGACGGGAGTTCCCTGTGTGGCTCTCTTTTCTGCTTTGAGATGTTGGAGACAGAGAGAACTCTGCCTCGTCATTCTCACATTTCCACAACTGTATATAAATTTTAGGGGTTACTCTATTTTATTTTAGACTTATTTTGAATTATGCCTTAAGGTATTTTGTTTGTTATTATCACACTAGAGTTTATCCTTATTATATTAGTGCTATTTATCTTTATTTTAAGGTTATCTCTCGTTATAACCTTTATTCTCTATTTTTTTGTCTCATATATTTTTTTTATCTCCGTGGTCACCAGCCGCTGTATTTTCCTGGGGCTGCTGCGATACCCCGCGCGCTCTTTTGTGGGTCCACTTTACGCAGTAGAAATGCACTTCTTTTGCGGACTTGAACCGAGACCCGCCAAGCTTTACCTCGTTCTCAACCAATTTGGACTTTACAGTATCTAACGCTTGACTTTCACCTCTTTTACACGTATTCTCAGACCGACCATGGACTCGAACTGGGTGTCATTAATAATTAAATTCACTCACTTCAATCCACCTGTGGGTTGGCTCCGTCATGCTCCATTTCTGCTCCCAGTGCCTCCAGACCGTGCCTCACTTCCACAAAGCCAGCTCGTTGGCACCAGCGGTGGAGGACTCTGTTCGTAGCTGTGCACTTGCTGTCTGTGGCCCAAAAACACCGGAAGCAGGAGGAGAGGTATTTGGAGTCCCTGTGGTTCGGGCGCCAAGTATGTTAGAAAAATTCTTTTTAACCTTCAGTCAAAAACCAGGCGGGATCAGAGTTTCAGCAAATTTAATTACACTGGCCAGTGGAGAACAATACAAAAACAGTCCCAGAGCCTATTTGAGCATCATTCTCGCTCAAACACACATCGCTCAGTCCTTTAAGCCCTTCATTATCCGAGAGGTGGAGAAGAAATTGTCTGTGATGGTTGGTTCAGTACATCAGGTCAAAACTCGGTGTACAGATTATCTCCTTCTCAGGAACCATGACGGTCACTCAGCACCAGTCACACAGGAGTCGTACAAAATGAACTAAAACAAAATGCTAAAGTCCAGCTGCATCCTTTACACTTTCACACAGACTCTGAGACAAAGAAAATCATAAACAAGAGACAAATATGAAACTTTTCTATCAGTGTGCATCCCCAAGTATGGAGTCGCTCAGTCAAAATTTGTAATTTTTATCAATAAAAGTTTAGCCACTGCTCTGTCTCTTCATGCCCTGACATCAGGAAGTGTGGGCGGGGTTTTGGATTGACTTCATGCTGTTTGGATAATACACGGCTTCACGGCCATGCTGATTGGGTAATATGCGGCATCACGACCAGTCAGTCACCACTTCACTGAAAAAAACAAGGAAGTGAAAAATGACAAATTTGACTAGAAAAAGATAATACTAAAGATTTAATCCTTAAAAAATTATATCATAAAGTTGCCATGATTGTGTAGGTCTAAAGGATAATTCAGCATATGTGGAGAACACGAGGCGCGTGAGCAGACTGGGTGGAGCGTCAGTGGGGACCTGGGTCTGACAAAGAATACTGGTTTATCCAACACAGAACATGCCAGGAAAAACAGCGGCCTGACCCTACCTGACACAAAGGCACGCTAACTGATGGCGATAAAGTTTATTTTCAATAAAGTGAAAAAAACAACAACAAGATAATACATGGAGTGTGCTTTTGCTGGGAGGCGCAGCAAACAGCAAATTGTGATTTATCATGGAAAACAGCTGAGCTCTGCGCTTCAAGCGATCAGCTGATTGGATCCATCTCCTCCAGTGTTCTGACATTTTGGCATATCTATCAGAAAAGCACTGGACAGCTGATGGTACAGACTGCAGTCAAATATAAAAACAAAACCACGGGGGGGAGGGCTAAATGCTAAACAGTGATTTGGATCTTTATCCTGTAGCTTGAAAGTGCTCAGACAAATCCCCGACAGGTCCCGTTATACGAACAAGTATGTGTGTTTAGCTCTGTGCATGTGTGTGTGTATGCACTGCAGGCAGCAGCTAAGCAGAGCTCTGTACAGGTTTTTCCTGTGAACCAATGGTGCAAATATGCCATTATAGGGTAGCTCCAAGTTAGAAACCCATTCAGTAAGTTACACATAGGTTCAAAGAGTGTTACTCATATGTTAGAAATAATTTTTGGGGACACTAGACATTAATCTCAAAGTATTTCAATTTTTGAGTAACTATGAGTCGCTTATAAGTAACGTGTGTAAATGAATGAATAACTTCCCTACAACCTTTGCTCTGCAAATGTGGGATATATCAACCAGATGCTGGATAGTCGGAAAATTTTCAGCATGCTGAAAATTTTTAGAGGAGCTTGGTGAACTACGCCATATACCAGCATGCTTCAGGGTGCTTCAGTGTTCTTCAGCATGCTCTTACCTTACACAAAACTTAGCCAAAATTGATTTGACATACGCCAGCATTTTCTCCAAATTTCTCCTATGTTTTGCAAACGCTGCCTAAATCGTTGAGGTTTGACAGGGCCTAAACGCAGGACACAAAAACGCCCAAATAAAATAAATAATTTTTAGTTAAATATTTACTGACAAATGGGCAACACTGATGCAACGATTGCAGTTGAACGGGTCCTTCTGCTATGCATAATAATGTTGGATGTTTTTGTAGTTAATTTGGCTGATTACAGTTTTAAGAAACCTTTTAATAACAAAATATTGCTAAAGTATAAAATGATGCACTACAATGGGTCTCATATATTTGTAAATATGTCCTGTTGTAGTACTGCATGAGTTTATTGACAATACACAGAAGAAATTCAATATTACACTGAACTCCATCACTGAACAGTAGCCATATTTACATGGACACAAGTAACCGGATTAAAACCCTGATCGGAATAAAAATGCTTCATGCAAACACGCCAGTCTGAATATTCTGACCCGATCACACTCATCTGGATCAAAATTTCCTTCCAATTTTGACGGGTGGGTTATGCCAATTGTTAATCTAGTTGGTGCACATATAAACACTTATTCCGAAGTTTGGGTAGAAAATATGCTTACTGAGCATGTCTGTACGTCAGCCACACGTCGATGTGATGTATTTCCGCCTTTGCAGCAGCAAGCGGAAGACATGGTGGGAGTAAAACAAAACTGGTCTGTATTGTCCTGCTGTCTCCCTCTGTTCGTCATATGCAGAAGCAGGTACTACTGGCCTTGTAGCTTCATAGTGGAGACCAGAAGAAGCAAAAGTACAGTCTGAATAACGCACTACAGGTCCATTTCAAAAAGAGAAAGACACGCAGCGGGGTTTGTTTACATTGGAAGTTGCTTCTTCTTCTACTATTTCCGGAATGTCGGATAATTGTGCGCATGTCAAAATGATTTAGTCCGTTCAAATGTGTGACACATGGAAACGCACCTCCTAATCGGAACAACTTTTTCAGGATCCATGTAAACAGTACAGTTCTGATCTGAACTGTAATCAGGTTGAAGAAATTTTGCGCATGTAACCGTGGCTAGTGATATAAACTAAAATAATTATAATGATGACTTAACAACTCCCATTCCCCAAAGTGCAAGATACACTATTATCTTGAATATAAGTGATAAAAGATCACATAAATAAGTGATCTGACAAACAAACAAACAAACAAACAAGGGATCTGAAACAGTTGCTAATATTGGATGTCCCATTCATTTTCAATATTTAGATATTCTGTAATTAATATTTACACAATCAAATAAATCTTAGTGCCATTTACTCCCTTTTATATTTGTTAGAGTCTAACACGTGATTGCCTGCATATAGCCTACACCTCTTTGCATTCCACTTTCAAACACAGTATGGTAGTACGGATGGGGGATTCTCCACCCAGAGATGGCAGCTGGGGGAAAGAGGGAACAATGTGCTGAAGGAGGAAGTGTCACCAGGGGGTCTTAGACAGGACAATAAGGACTACCCCCCCCCCCCCCCAGGGAGAGGAGGAAGCACCAGAACCACTGGAGGAGGAAAGGGTGTGAGAATGCGGGACTGGCGTTATGTTACATTAATGTGCCACACATGTCTTTGTTCCACACAATGATTATGGTCGGGATTCCTGGGTCTCAATGCATGGAATTAAAGATTATAAAAAGAAGATGCACAGAGACCTAGGAGATTTTACTGTACTGAATGTTGGAGAAGGAATAAAGTCTGTGTGTTGTCTAGCTCGTTGCCTCGCCTGCTTCCTTTCTCCACATTCGTGACCCCAAGATGTGCCATGGAGAGCGAGCCGAGCACCACCCCAGAGACTACCTGGAAGGAGAGCACCAGCACCGCGTGTGCTGTCTCAGTCAAGCTCCCAGTCTTCTGGCTGCACAGGCCAACCGTGTGGTTCCTGCACATAGAAGCCCAGTTCGCACGCCGCGAGATAACAACGGACGACACAAAGTATTACTACGTGGTCGCTGCGCTGGATGCATGCACCACGTAACGGGTTACGAGCCTGCTCCAGGAGCCACCGGCCCAGAGGAAATATGAAGCGCTCAAGAGGATGCTGCTTCAGCGCTATACCCTTTCTGACAGTGAGAGGGCTGAGAGACTCCTAACACGTTTGGAGTTAGGTGACAGATCAGCCGTGGAGCTCATGGAAAGCATGTTGGCGCTGATGGGGAAGAACGACGAGCCTTTCCTGTTCACTCACTTGTTCCTCAGGAACCTACCAGCCGCAGCAAGGGCGATTCTGGCCAACTCACTGCTGCTGGTGACCAAGGACTACCATGCACTGGCGCAGGAAGCGGATCACATCATTTTAGCGACCAGAAATCTTAGTGTGACTGCAGCGGCACTGGCGTCCATGAGGGACTCTAACAAGGTCGAGGAGCCGTTGGTGGTAGCTGGAGCAGACACCAAGAGACAAAGGAACGGGGCGATCTGTTTCTATCATCGCCGTATCGGCTCAAATGCCCAACGCTGCCTGTCGCCATGCTAATTCAAGAAGCCGGGGAGATGGCATGTTCGGCATTCAGTAGCAGCTGCAACCGCTGGCGACAGGAACAAGCTGCTTTATGTCATGGACACACATTTGGGGAGACGGTTTTTGGTGGACTCCGGCTCTCAGAAGAGTCTCATCCTGCCGGTCAATGCAGACAGGGTGGCAGGAAGCACCGGTCCCGAGCGCACGGCCACCAATGGATCCACCATCAGGACATTTGGCGAATGGATACTGACGATATGCTTGCATGGACGCAATTTTCAATGGGACTTTGTGGTAGCTGCATGTTCTGCCCCCATTTTAGGCGTAGATTTTTTATGTGCTTATGGGCTGTTAGTCGATGTTGCTAATAGGCGATTAGTGGATGCTGTCTCTTTTGCCTCACTGCCCTGCACAGCTTGGGTAGCTGGGTCAACAACACTGGCTAACGTGATAGCTCCAGGGGGTAAATACCAACATTTACTCGCACAGTTCCCAGCACTCATGGTCCCGACTTTTTCAGCTACAATAACAAAACACGGGGTTGAACATTTCATAACTACAAAAGGCCCACCGGTGTTTGCGCGACCTTGGTGCCTGGACGCAGCTAAACTGGCCAGCGTGTGTGAGAAGTTTGCCAACTTAGAGCAATTGGGCATCGTCAGGCGCTCCAACAGCCCAGGGGTATCCCCGCTACACATGGTGCCTAAGGCCGACGGGTTGTGGTGACCGTGCGGCGATTTCCGGCACTTGAACAATGTCACAGAACACGATCGGTATCCTATCCCACACATCCAGGATTTTTCCATGCACCTGGCCAGGGCGCATGCTTTTTCCAAAGTGGATCTGGTCCGTGGTTACCACCAAGTCCCGGTGTGCACGGAAGATGTTCCGAAAACAGCAATAATAACTCCTTTTGGCCTTTTCGAGTTTTTACGCATGCCACTTGGGTTAAAAGGCGCGCCGCAGACTTTCCAGAGAATGATGGATGCAGTGCTTCGTGACTTGTCCTTCGTTTTTGTCTACGTAGACAACATTCTGGTAGCTAGCGTATCTGAGGAGAAGCACATTGCCCATCTCAAGAGAGTTTTCCAGAAGTTGGAAGTGCACGGGCTGATAGTTAACCCGGCGAAGTGCCAGTTCGGTGTGCCAGTGATTGATTTTTTGGGCCACCGCATTTTGCTGGAGGGTGCAATTCCATTACTGGATAAGGTGCGCGCTGTGTCGGACTTTGTGCATCTGCAGACCATGAGGGCCCAACAGGAGTTTTTGGGGATGGTTAATTTTTATAACAGTTTCCTTCCCCGGGCAGCCCAGCTGATGCAACCGTTGTATGCCGCGCTTAAGAAAAAGAAGCCCGCGGAAACCATCGACTGGACTCCTGGGCGAGTCCAGGCTTTCACAAATGCTAAAACGGCACTGGCGGATGCTGCCTTGCTAGCCCACCCGGATCCGTTGGCATGGATAGCGCTCACTACGGATCAGAATCAGAATCAGAATCAGAATCAGAATCAGCTTTATTGGCCAAGTATGCACAACACATACAAGGAATTTGACTTTGGCTAAAAACTTGCTCTCGTTGTTCAGGTGAAGGATTTAAATAAGGATTCAATGACAACCACAGTATGTACAGTAAATTACAGTCTGTCCACGTTTCTATAAAAGGATGCAAATATATACAGGAATATATGCAGTTATTTACTCGGACTAACCACACTTTGCAGAAATATATGAAAAAATATACAATCACACAGTATTTCAATGTGGACTCAGATTCAGTGATATAATGTGAATGAAGTAAAAAGCAGTGTGAGAGTTATGTGCAATGTAATAATGGATGAAAAGTCATGAGTACAGCAACAGGTAGGACTAGGTGAATGTTAGGAGTTCATCAGAGTGATGGCTTGAGGAAAGAAACTGTTCCTGTGACGGGTGGTTTTGACCTTCAGTGATCTGTAACGACGACCAGAAGATAGAAGTTCAAACAGTTTGTGGCCGGGGTGTGATGGGTCAGCACAGATGTTTCCCGCCCGTTTCCTGGTTATGGACCGATATAAGTTCTCAATGGAGGGTAGGTCGGTACCAATGATCCTCTCCGCAGACTTAATGATCCGCTGCAGTCTGGTCTTGTCCTGTTTAGTGGCAGATCCAAACCAGACAGTGATGGAAAAGCAGAGGACAGATTGGATGATGGCGGTGTAGAAGACAACCAGCAGCTCCTGAGGCAAATCAAACTTCTTGAGCTGACGCAGAAAAAACAACCTCTGCTGGGCCTTTTTCCGGACAGTGTCAATATGGGAGGACCACTTCAGGTTCCGGGAGATTGTGGTACCCAGAAACTTGAAGGAGTCCACCGTGGACACTGTGCTGTTGAGGATGGTGAGTGGGGGGAATGAAGGGGGGTGTCGCCTGAAATCCACAGTCATCTCCACCGTTTTGGCTGGGTTAAGTTCAAGATGGTTCTGGCTGCACCAGAGGATCAGCTGCTCCACCTCCCGCCTGTATGCAGACTCATCATCATCCCGGATCAAACCGATGACTGTGGTGTCGTCCGCAAACTTCAGGAGCTTCACCGAAGGGTCCTCTGAGGTGCAGTCGTTGGAGTAGAGGGAGAAGAGCAGTGGGGAAAGGACACATCCTTGGGGGGCGCCAGTACTAATTTTTCGGGAGCTGGATGTAAATCTCCCTAGCTTCACCTGTTGCCACCTGTCAGTCAGAAAGCTGGAGATCCACTGGCAGGTGGAGGGGGGCACCTTGAGCTGGAGGAGTTTCTGATGAAGAATGCCTGGGATGATGGTGTTGAACGCTGAGCTGAAGTCGACAAACAGGATCCTGGCGTACGTCCCTGGGGAGTCGAGGTGTTGCAGGATGTAATGTAGCCCCATATTCACTGCATCATCCACTGACCTGTTTGACCGGTAGGCAAACTGCAGTGGGTCCATCAGGGGGCCTGTGATGACCTTCAGGTGGTTCAGCACCAATCTCTCCAAGGATTTCATGACCACAGAGGTCAGGGCAACAGGTCTGTAGTCGTTTAATCCTGTAATAGAGGGTTTCTTGGGAACTGGAATGATGATGGAGCGTTTGAAGCAGGAAGGCACTTCACGCAGCTCCAGTGATCTGTTAAAGATCCGGGTGAAGATGGGGGCCAACTCGTTGGAGCAGACTCTCAGGCAGGACGGAGACACACCATCAGGTCCTGCAGCCTTCTTGATCTTTTGTCTCTGAAAGACCCGGCGCACCTCCTCTTCACAGATCATTAGTGCTGGTGGGAGGTCAGAGTGGAGGAGGGATGGAGTTCCTGGGGCTGCAGATAATCCTTTTGTGTGGGTGGGAGGTGAGAACTGTAGGTTCTTTTCAAACCTGCAGTAAAAGCTGTTTAGGTCATTAGCCAGCTGGAGGTTTTCCGCAGGGTGGGGGGATGGTCTCCTGTAGTTGGTGATATTCCGTAGGCCTCTCCAGACAGAAGCAGAGTTGTTAGCTGAGAAGTTTTTTTGTAACTTCACACTGTAGCTCCTCTTAGCAAGCCTGGTCTCCTTCGTCAGCATGTTTCTGGCCCGCTTGTACAGAGTCCAGTCACCAGTCCTGTAGGCCTCCTCCTTGGTCTGACGTAGCTGCTTCAGTTTAGGAATGAACCAGGGTTTATTGTTGTTGTATATGCAGAAGGTCTTGGTCTGCACACACATGTCCTCGCAGAAACAGGTGTATGATGTCACAGTGTCAGTGAGTTCATTTAAGTTAATGGCTGCAGCTTCAAAAACACTCCAATCTGTGCAGTCAAAGCAGGCTTGTAACTTCAGCTTTGATTCCTCAGTCCATTTCTTCACAGTCCTTACAACAGGCTTGGAAGTTTTTAGTTTCTGTCTGTATGTTGGAATAAGATGGAGCAGGCAGTGGTCAGAAAAACCCAGAGCTGCACGGGGGACGGCATGATAGGCATTTCTTAAAACTGTGTAACAGTGGTCAAGTGTATTTGTGTCCCTGGTGGGACATTTAATATGCTGTCTGTATTTAGGAAGCTCATTTGTGAGATTAGCTCTATTGAAATCACCCAGAATGATAAGCAGAGAGTCTGCATGTTTTTCCTCCACGTCTGCTATCTGGTCAGTGAGGAGCTGCAGTGCCTCCGTTGTACAAGCAGCAGGCGAGATATAAATTCCGACCAGAATAAATGAGGAGAACTCTCGCGGTGAATAAAAGGGTTTACAGTTTATGAACAGTGACTCTAGGTTAGGGCTACAAAACTTCTTCAACACTGTGACATCAGTACACCAACCTTCGTTTATGTAGAAGCAGATTCCACCACCCTTAGTCTTTCCAGAAAATTCTCGGCTGCGATCAGCACGAAACAGCTGGAATCCGTCCAGGCGGACCGCGCTGTCCGGGATGTGTTCACTCAGCCAGGACTCCGTGAAACAAAGGGCGCCAGATCTGCTAAAATCCCGGTTTTTGTGAGTCAGGAGCAGCAGTTCATCCATTTTGTTCGCCAAACTGCGGATATTTGCCAGATGGATCGATGGGAGCGGCGTGCGAAATCCTCGTTTCTTCAGCCTGACTAACGCACCGGCACGTTTACCACGCCGCCTTCGTTTCCGGCCAGCGCCAATAGCCGCTGCTCCCACAGCTAAGATGGACTGAAAAAACTTCAGATCAGCAGCAGTAACTGGCGGAGAAGTTGCATTGGGAGGTAGTCTGAGTGAAATTGGGATGCGTCTGATGTTGCCATAGGGGCAGTGGTGGAGCAGTACGTCTCTGGTTCGTGGCAGCCACTCGCATTTTTCAGTTAAACTTTGTGCGACAATGAACACAAATACAGCATGTTCAACAGAGAATTGCTGGCTCTCCACCTGGCGATGCACCATTTCCAGTTTTGGCTAGAGGGGCATGAGTTCACTGCGTTTGTGGACCATAAGCCGCTGACGCATGCAACGTCCACGGTATCAGATCCATGGTTGGCCCGGCAGCAACAGCATTTGGCCGCGATTTTGGAGTTTACTACCGACATTCAACACATTGCCGGTAAGCTCAATGTCGTGGCCGATTGCCTGTCGCGCGCATTAGTCTCCCCGGTCTACATGGGAATAGATTTCCCTGCCATGGCCATGGAGCAAGCCGGGGACGCAGACGTTTGTACGCTCCAGTCGGTGCCTACTGGGTTAAGGCTGGAGAGCAGGGTGGTGCAAGAAGGGTTCCTCCCTGCTCTGCGACGTCTGCAGCGGCCCCTCGTGCCCGGTGTTTCCAAGCTCTTGGTGCCGCCGGGTTTTTGAGTCAGTCCACTCCCTTTCGCATCCAGGCATGCTCGTTTCGGTGAAGCTCGTGGGGGCTAAATCTGTTTGGCCGCGCTTGCGCAAGGACGTGAAAGAATAGGCTGCAGCTTGCTTTGCGTGCCAGCAGGCCAAAGTGCACAAGCACACCAGAGCCCCCCTTGAGCTGTTCCAAATCTCGTCTAGGAGGTTCGACCACATCCATGTGGATTTGGTGGGACCCCTCTTGCCATCGCAAGGTTTCATGCACCTTTTAACAGTCGTGGACCGCACCACGCACTGGCCTGAAGTGGTCCCGCTGGCTTCTACCACTTCTGCGGAAGTGGCTCGTGCTTTTTTGTTTGCTTGGGTTGCACATTTCGGATCCCCATCAGACATCACTTCCGACAGGGGTCCACAATTCGTTTTGGATCTCTGGTCCATGATGGCCTAGAGCCTGGGGGTCAAAATTCACCGTACTATCACGTACAACCCCCAGGCTAACGGGTTATGCGAGCGTTTTCATAGGTCGCTTAAGGCAGCGCTCAGAGCTTCGCTCATGGATACAAATTAGGTCGACCGCCTGTCCTGGGTTTTTTTAGGGTTGCGCTTCGCGCCTAAGGAGGATCTGGCAGCCTCCCTGGCAGAATTAGTTTTTCCTCAGCCGCTGCTGCTCCCCGGAGGGTTTTTACTGGAAAACCCAGCACCTGGGGCCGAGCCAACCGCGCAATTTTTGCACAGTACGGAGGCTTTTAACGTGCCGGGCCTGGCCCACCATTGTTTTCCCTGCACTTTCGTCCCCAAGAGTTTACACAACGCTGGTTTTGTTTTTGTCAGGCATGATGCGCAGCAGACCTCGCTGCGCCCACTGTACAACGGACTGTTCAGGGTGTTGGAACCTGGGGCGAAGCATTTTGTGTTAGACTTGGGGGGGTATTGTCTGCATTGACAAGCTGAAGACCGCTTTTGTGTTGGCAGATGAGCAGGTGGTGTTGGCCCAAGCTCCCCGGCGTGGACACTCGCCACTGGGGGCTCCGCAAGTTGGTGTTCCCTCGGTAGGGACCGGTGTTCGCGAAGCTAATGTGTTTTCCACCCCTCCCAAACAAATCTACCTACGGGTACAAATAAAGTAACCTGAACCTTTTTCCCTCTACAGACTGATGTGCCCTCCTGTACACCTCACCAGCAGGGTGTTTCAACTGGATCAGTGACCCCCCGCTACAGCCGCTATGGGCGCCGGCTCAAGCCCAAAGGACGGGGGGATTAGTGCCCTTTCTGGGTGTTCGGGGGGGAGGAGCTGTGTGGTGGTACGGTTGGGGGATTCTCCACCCAATGATGGCAGCTGGGGTAAAGAGGGAACAGTGTGCTGAAGGATGAAGTGTCACCGGGGGGTCTTAGACAGGACAGTAAGGACTATTCACCCCCCGGGGAGAGGAAGAAGCACCAGAACTGCTGGAGGAGGAAAGGGTGTAAGAATGCGGTACTGCCATTATGTTAATGTGCCACACATGTCTTTGTTCCACACAATGATTATGGTCGGGATTCCTGGGTCTCAGTGCATGGAATTAAAGACTGTAAAAAGAGGATGCACAGAGACCTAGGAGATTTTATTGTACTGAATGTTGGAGAAGGAATAAAGTTCATGTGTTGTCCAGCTTGTTGCCTCACCTGCTTCCTTTCTCCACAACAGCATACATTTGTTCCTGTAAAGCCTAATTTGGCTACCTGTTTCAGGCAGGAATACTTGCGTTCTACAGGCAGTGCACGAGTTATAAATAATTCAGTCATCAGATGTGTACCACCATCATGACCATTATGCATTGATGACCAACATCACAAGTAAATTACGAGTTTGTGGAGAGTGTAAATAACGGAGGCAGATTTATGCAGCAGACGACTTTATTCACTCTCACATCAGTCATACACAGAAAAAGAATATCTCAATACACCAGGGTCTCTCCTTTTATATCAACCACCCATCTCACATCTGCATGACATCTCGCATCACAATACATTCATCCCTTCTCCCCCAACTCCTTCTTCCTGCTACCTCACCATAATCTCTCTCATCTCCATACCTATTGTCCTTCTCTGTTTACCCTCTGCATCCAGTCTGAGATGATTAACCCAGCCTCTACACCCCCCCCCCCCGCCAGAATCTCAGACCGAGTTTCAGTCCTCACATCCTTTTGGCTTCAGTCTCCTCCCATATCTGCTGTAACGGGGGTTTTCTGCCTCCGCAGCGCTGCTGTGCCGGCGGGGGGCTCCTGGGGGTGTGGCTGTCTGCGGGTGGACCATGGTGAGGGGGGGAACCTTCGACTTGTCCGTGTGGCTGCTCTGATGAATCGTTTACCTGGGGAGTTCTCAGTGGGGGTCTTCCACGCCGAGGGGCCCAAGCCAACAGCACTTGTTCGTCTGCCACCACAAAGGCGGGCTTAAGTCTGTCTATACATATTTTCTACCGGCAACCCCCCAAGTCTAACAAAAAATGTTTGTCCCCTGTTTCCAGCACTCTGAACGGGCCATTGTAGGGTGGGCGCAATGGAGGGCGGTGGGCATCGTGCCTGACAAACACGAACACCGCGTTCTTCAAAGTTTTTGGCACAAAAGCGCGTGGAAAACAGTGGTGGGCCAGGCCCGGCAGTGTGCCTGTGTCTGCGCTATGCTGCAAACGCTGAGACGGGAAGTTGTCCGGCGCGGGATTATCTGGCAAAAATTCCCCGGGCAGCCGCAGTGGCTGAGAAAAAACAAGCTCCGCCAGGGAAGCCTCCAAATCCTCTTTTGGTGTGGAACGCAATCCCAATAAAACCCACGGCAACCGGTCTACCTAATTTGCATCCGTCAGCGAAGCCCTGAGCGCTGCTTTCAGTGATCTATGGAAACGCTCTGTAGGATGAATTTGCCTAATAAAATATTTGTCATAAGGTACAGGAATTATTTATTTTATTTAATAGTGGGTGTGAAAGGGGGCGGAGTTAAACCATCACTTCTACACCCGCTAAATTAAATAAAAGCACTCGTAAAAGGGGCACCAGTCCTAACGGACAATAATATTAACTTTAATTTTAATTAATTTTGTACCTTCAATTACTTAATGAATCAGTCTCAGAATTTAAGTGAGTTCTTGTCCTGTCGTGATTAGGAAACAGATATATGCGAAAGGAAAACTCTTCAACTTCTCTCATTCACCCTTTTATTAAACTCATTCAGGTTACATGGCATGGCGTTCAAATGATGGATAAACAGATTCAAATGATAATAGTGTACGATATCACATCAGCTGATATTGGATTCCTGAACATAAAATCCAGCGTTACACCTCTGTAGAGCCAAGGAGGAACCAGACTTATGTTTCAACGGTAAATGAGGCTGAAAACAACGCAATTTTATGGGGAAAATGCATAAGCTAATTATCTAAAAATGACTTCTGAATTAATCTACAAAAATTTAAGGGCAGTTACTTAAAAATGACTAAGAGTTTTCCTTCAGTTTATAGCTTTATCCTGTGGCCGAGAGACTAATTGAGCCCTGAATTACGGGCCATATTCAATTGTAATTTAATTGTTAGGACATCACGTTTTAAACCCAGCAGATAGGAGAAGTAGGAGTTTCACTTACAAGACAGCTGTAGGTCCACGTTTCAGCGGGTCGATACTGCTGGGTTTTGAAGTTAGGACGTAGGAGGAAGCGGCTGCTGTTATAATTCCTCACAGCCGTGGAGGTGATAACTCAGCTGGGGGCCCTTCAAGGAGACAGTGGCAGCCGTGGATGGTTTGTCTCAGGGCGGCGTGACAAGTCCTTGGAAAAAAGTCCTATTTTGAGGTCTCATGTAGCGGGATCGACCCAAAAACTGAAGGAAAATCTTCTCAGTCAGGCAGGTATGAGGCCGGAACAAGAGTCCAAAAGAAACCCAGTCTCTGTTCACTTTAAATTAGGAAAATTAAAGGTCCACTTTAACGGCGTGAAAAGTCATAAAAAAAATTGAGAAAAACATTTACTAGGATAAGAATGGCTTCTGAGGTGAAGGAAAAAGTTTGAGAATTTGATTCTCTGAAAAAAGCGAGCTCTAAAGAAAAAGTGGTTTCTCCTCAGTAACCAGAAACTAACAAAAGACTTGACAAACTTCACAAAGAACAGTTTAGATAGAATAAAACTACACAGGACCTTGAAACGGTGGAATAAAATCTTCCTCTGAGATCTAGATTACTATTCTGCTTCTTTAATCTTAATTTAGCTCCTAATCTTTCTCAAAATCTCTTTCTTTCTTCTTTCTGTGTTTCTAATTCTTAATCCTGTTTTTTTCTGAATCTCTCTCACATAGCTGCAACTTGCTTTCTTTTCTACCTTTTTTCCTGCTATTCTTGTCTCCATCTCTCCCTTAATCTTATTCTTGCTCTTCTAACTTCTTCACTGTTCTTCTTGCATTTTTTTCCCTCTATTGCACTACTGCAGAGTAACTTCAACTACTTTTTAAAGTCACCCCGCCTGGTTGTAAAATGATGATGTTGATCGCAAGACTGACCAATCGACTTTATCAAAAGCAGTTTGAAATGGCTGCTATCCAATGTGAGGACATTTCTTTGTTTGAGAGCAGCCAATCAAACGAAGACACCATCCCATGAAATTGCAGAGGAAAAATCAACACTCAGTCAGTTCTTATGAAATTAGGTGCTCAATATAAAATCTAACTAAATTAAATGACTTGGCTAATATTTGGTGATCGTGCATTTATACCATTACTCCAATATTACATTTGTTTGAATAACACTCATGAATATAACATTTCTTATAGATAATTATAATACATGCATTCATATTTAGATCAAAGCTTAATTAGTACAGCAAACCATGGTTGGTGATAAAAGAGGGATGATTTTCAGTGTCCTTAGGATCCAGAGGGGCAGAGGATAAGCTGAAAGAAACTTAATGTTTAGAACAAATTAGAAGTCATCCTAAGTACTGAAACACATTTCGTAGGTATCCGCTAGGAGGTACTGTTGAGCTGTAGATGATTTCTTTTAGGTCCATGGTATCTGGGAGGAAATCTGGATAGTATCGTGGGGCTATAAACCCGTCTGATTAAGCCATTTATGATCCTTTTAATAGCATTGGTTTCCTGTGAAAAGGTACGTTATCCAAATGCAGTGTTCACGTTGGAGGTCTGGTCTCCCGAGTTTATGTTCCTTTGAGCCTTTAAAAGCAAATTCTGATCCTTACAATCTCTGCAAGAGGCAACTGTTTACACTGGGGTCCTGGGAAAACAAACATCTTTGGTCAGGCCTGGAAGAGGCCTGGATGAGTCGACATGAAAGAGAGTGATATTCCTGTAAAATGCAGAAAAGTGGTATTCCTGTATAAGGAATAAAGTGAAATTCCTGTAAAATGGAGAGAAGTGATTTTCTGTCTTGGTTTGAGGAGACGATGATGCTACAGCTCGCATAACCCATTGGCCTGTGGGTTGTACGTGGTTGTGCGATGAATTGCAACATCCAGCTACGGGCCATCGCAGACCAGAGGTCGGAAACAAACTGAGGGCCCCTATCAGACGTGATGTCCGACGGGATGCCAAAACGTGCCACCCATGTCTTAAAAAAAGTGCGTGCCACGTCCGCGGACGTGGTTGCCGCCAGCGGGACTGCTTCTGGCCAGCGTGTGGTGCGGTCCACCACTGAAAGAAGGTGCGTACACCCCTGCGATGGAGGGAGGGGGCCCACGAGGTCCACGTGACCATGGTCAAACCTCTTAGCCGGTATACGAAATGGATCCAAAGGAGCCTTCGTGTGTCTGTGTACTTTGGCTCGTTAGCAGGCTCCGCAGGCTGCAGCCCACTCTTTCACTTGTTTGCGCAGGCCTGGCCATACGAACTTCGCTCCCACCATTTTGACTGACGCGCGCACTCCTGGGTGAACTGACTCAAACACTCGGCGGCGCCAAGCAACTGGGACCACCGGGCGCAGACGTCCCGTGGAGACGTCGCAGATTGGGGGGGGCTGCCATCTTGCAGTACTCTGCTCTCCAGCCTTAACCCTGTTGGTCCAGACTGGAGCGTGCACACGTCTGCATCGTCAATCTGCTCTGCAGCCATGGCTGTATAATCTATCCCCACGCAGACCGGGGCCACTACTGCGCGCGAGAGGCAGTCCACCACCACATTCAGTTTACCCAACACATGCTGAATATCGGTCGAAAACTCCGAGATCGCGGCCAGCTGTCTCTGCTGCCGGTTCGACCATGGTTCCGAAACCTTGGCCATTGCGAACGTTAGCAGCTTGTGGTCCACGAACGCGGTGAAGCTGCGCCCTTCCAGCCAGAACTGGAAGTGGCGTATGGCCAGGTGGAGAGCCAGCAACTCTCTGTCGAACGCGCTGTATTTACGCTCACTGTCGCGCAAAGCCCTGCTGAAAAAAGCGAGCGGCTGCCAAGAACCGGCGACATGTTGCTCCATGACGGCCCCTATGGCCATGTCCGAGGCGTCGGTAGTGAGCGCTATCCGGGCCACTGGGTCCGGGTGCGCCAACAGTGCGGCGTTCGCCAGGGCTGTTTTAACCTCCAAGAATGCCTGCTCCCGCTCCGGAGTCCATTCGACTCTGTCCACGGGTTTCCGTTTCTTGAGCGCGGCGTACAATGACTGCATGAGCTGAGCTGCGCGGGGGAGGAACCGGTTATAAAAGTTAACCATCCCCCAAAACTCTTGCAGCGCCCTGACCATCTGAGGCCGGGGAAAATTCGCCACAGCGCGCACCTTGTCGGGCAAGGGTATCGCTCCCTCCGGTGAGACGCGGTGCCCCAAAAAATCAATCCCCATCACGCCGAACTGGCATTTCGCCGGGTTGATTATTAACCCGTGCTCCTCCAACCTCCGGAAAACCGTCCTGAGGTGGGTTACGTGTTCGTCCTCGGACGCGCTGGCCACCAGGATATCATCCAGGTAGACAAACACAAATGGCAGATCGCGCAACACCGCATCCATCATGTGTTGGAATGTCTGTGCCATGTCTTTTAATCCGAAGGGCATGTGTAAAAACTCACACAAGCCAAACGGAGTTATTACCGCTGTTTTGGGTATGTCCTCTGCGTGCACCGGGACCTGGTGGTAACCACGGACCTGGTCTATTTTAGAAAAAATGCGTGCCCTGGCGAGGTGAACGGAAAAATCCTGAATATGGGGAATCGGGTAGCGGTCGTGCGCTGTGGCATTATTCAACCTGCGGAAATCTCCGCACGGTCGCCACGATCCCTCGGCCTTGGGGACCATGTGTAGTGGGGATGCCCATGGGCTGTTTGAGCGCCTGATGATGCCCAACCTTTCCAAGTTGGCAAACTCCTCGCGCGCTATGGCCAGTTTAGCTGCATCCAGGCACCGAGGTCGTGCGAAAACGGGCAGCCCAGTGGTGGTGATAAAGTGTTCCACCCCGTGTTTAGTGATGGCCACCGAAAACGTCGGGACCGTGAGTGCTGGGAACTGAGTGAGCAGTGTGTGGAACTTACCGCCTGGAGCTGTGATGTTGGCTTGTGTTATTGGCCCGGCCCCTCGAGCTGTACAGGGGAGAGAATCAAAAGACATTGCATTAACCAGGCATCTGTTAGCAACATCGACTAGCAACCCATGTGCGCACAGAGAATCAGCTCCCAGGATTGGGAAACTCAATGCCGCTATGACAAAAGTCCACTCGTACATACGGCCGTGTAGGGATAAAGTCAGTGTTCTCTCACCAGAAGTCTTAATGTCCGAGCCGTTTACGGCTACCAGCTGGGGGCCGCTAGCTCCCGCTAGCCGGTCGGCATAGGACGGCAGGATGAGGCTCTTTTGGGAGCCGGTGTCTACGAGGAACCGTCTCCCCGAGCGCAAGTCCGTCACGTAGAGCAGCTTGTTTTCTTCACCGGCGGTCGCAGCTGGTACTGACTGCCGGCCTTGGCGTTTCCCGAATGCTTGAATTGGCATGGTGGCACACACCTGCGTGCGTTCTCTCCAAAGCGGCGGTGGTAGAAGCAGAGCGTGTCTCTCTGACGCTTCCTGGCCCCTGCTGCTGCTACCGTCGCCGGCTCCTCGCCTCCGCTGGTCATCTCACTGGGTTCTGACGCCGCCGTGTTCACTGTGAGGGCTCTGGTGGTGAGGATGAGCCGATCTGCCTCCTGGGCTAGCGCCCGGTAGTCACGCGCGGCCAGCAACGGCGAATTGGCAAGAACTGCTCTCGCCTCTGTTGGGAGATTCCGGAGGAAAAGGTGGGCAAACTGAAAATGCCCGTCATCCGTGCCCATCAATGCCAACATCTTCTCCATCAGTTCGACCGCCAACCCATCTCCTAACTCGGAGCGCCTCAGGAGCCTCTCCGCTCTCTCACAGTCCGAGAGCGTGTAGTGCTGGGTCAGCGTGGCCTTGAGAGCCCCATATTTGTCGTGGGCTGGAGGCTGTTGAAGCTGGCTCACTACTTGCTGAGAAGTGCGAGCGTCCAGCGCTGTGACCACATAGTAATATCTGGTGTCGTCTGCCGTTATTCCCCGGAGGGCGAACTGAGCCTCGGTGTGGTGGAACCAAGACCGCTGGTCGTGCAGCCAAAAGTCCGGTAGTTTGACCGAAACAGCGCACGCGTTGCTGGGGGTTCCAGTCCGGGCCGTCTCTGGGATGCTTGCCGCGTTGCTGGGGCTTCCCGTCTGGGCCGACTCCAGGGTTCTTGCCTTGTGTTCCATAATTCATCAAGGGGTCACCAGTGTGGAGAGTGTAAATAACGGAGGCAGATTTATGCAGCAGACGACTTTATTCACTCTCACATCAGTCATACACAGAAAAAGCATATCCCCTTTACACCAGGGTCTCTCCTTTTATATCAACCGCCCATCTCACATCTGCATGACATCTCGCATCACAATACATTCATCCCTTCTCCCCCAACTCCTTCTTCCTGCTACCTCACCATAATCTCTCTTATCTCCTTACCTATTGTCCTTCTCTGTTTACCCTCTGCATCCAGTCTGAGATGATTAACTCAGCCTCTACAAGTTCACAGATATTTACACTGTATGATGACCAGCATACTGATTAAATTAATTTATTCAGCATGCTGGTCATCATATTTTGCAAATTAGATTAGGCCTAGACACTTAACAGCAAGATTAAAGCACCGCATGCCGACATGCCAGAACACATTAACTGCATGTATTACTCACAGAACTACTCTCCTTGGCTTCACTTTTCCGATTATCCAGCCGTCCTGCAACTAATGTCAACTTGATTTCTATAGTTCCGGTTGTGCGATTATAAGCTGTGTCTACATACCAAGAAGTTTAAAATCTGTTAATTCTCTGGGAAGTTATTGAGGTAAAAGTGGCACCGTTTACTACTAAATTCATTCATTCTCGCTCAGTGTTTTGGGTGTACCAATATGGCTGCCCGGTGGCTTCACTCAGCTCAGTACTCGCTAATGGGGCCTGCTCGATCTGCAGTGACCTGAAGTAACCACGTGACTCCCTGACTACATCCGGTGGCTCCACACATGTCTGGATTCAGCTGTTAGTGACTTTTCTGCATGTTTGGAGGCTTCGACATTATATTCCGCCTATAAGCACGTCGTTAGGGGAAAAGAATGGTGAGCTGTTTCAGACCTCAGTTTAAACGAGCATCCCTAGTTTTTATAGCGGTCTTTATGGTTCAGCAGTTGGTTCATTATTGTCCTGTGCATAACAGAGAGCGAGTGTGCTAAAGCTAATCAGCTGCTTGCAGTACCACTGACAGGTGCTGGAGTTTTTGCTAAATTTAGCTCCATACCCGTTTAGTCGGTTTCATTAATTTTGCGATGGCTGTCAATGTAATGTCCGTTTAAGCCTGCTGAACTTCATTTACTGACACTGTTGGCTTAGTTTCGTCAGCAAGATATGTGAAATAGTTCATACAAATGCAGCGAAAAGTAAGTTTCACAACTGTGATACAACTCTACACTACTAAGTATGCAGGGACCGATTTTTATTCTGGTTGTAATTTATACTTATAAAACTGAGCATGCATTGACGGGGAGTATTGTCATTATTATTCACGGTTTTATAAAGCAAAAAATAATCGTCAGAATATTTTGCAAATTATTCAGTTGAATCTGCCTTATCCCTAGCCCCCGTGAAGCCTTGCGAGAATTATGGGCGCAACTTCCGGTACTAGTTCAGAACATGTGGTTGTCACTGAAACGGGACACTTTTCCTTGTTAAAAAAACAATGACTTCGGCATCAAAAATGCGGGAACGTCGCCTTTTGCACCTCAAAAACAGTAATATAATCATACCACTTCCCATGACGTGAAGGGATGGGAAGATGACCTTAAAAAGTGGCCTGGCAGACAGTAGCTCTGTTAGCTCTGCTGCTAAAATGCTAACGCTGTAAACAAATAAAAGTGCCTCCATCGCAATAAAGTTGGTTTCATTTTGTTAAAATATGTTGGACATAATCAAATTTACCTCAGAGCAGAAGTATAATCTAGTCAGAGCCTCAAAGAACCATAACACCGTGCTTGGGTGTTTTAATGTCGGGGTAAAACAGACAGATGCAGCTGTTTGTTTTACCCCGAAATTAAAATGCTTATGCTGCTGTCATGCCATGAATGCTTGTTATTTAAACTTAACATGTACAGACCTCTTATGACAATTGTTCAAAATTTTATTGATCTATATTTTGTGATAATTTAAAAATTAATGCATGCTGAAGCTGCTAGCCCATATTGTTCCAATACAGTGCAATGAATGCAAAAAACCCCACCTATTTGATATCTTAAATCGTGAAGCATTAGGAAGCAAACTGTTATTTTTTTATTTATTATTTTCTTCATGCAGCCTTGCATCTGGTGACATATATAAACCTCAGATCTGTGACATTCATACAAGTGAAAACATACACACGTGGACAAAATTGTTGGTACCCCTCTGTTAATGAAACAAAAACCCACAGTGGTCACAGAAATAACTTGAATCTGACAAAAGTGGTAATAAAATAAAAATTCTATGAAAATTAAGCAATGAAAATCAGACAGTGCTTTTGAGTTGTGGTTCAACAGAATTAGTTTAAAAAACAAACTCAGGAAACAGGTCTGGACAAAAATGATGGTACCCTTAACTTAATATTTTGTTGCACTGTGGTGACCCACCACAATCTACATGGACATTCAATCTTCACGCTCAGCTAGCCGGCAGGAAGCCGAGGACAATTTGCATACGGACAGAGAGCCCCGAGGAGACAATCAGAACAATGGACTATTGTTATACATCCCCGGATTAAGGAGAGGAAGTCCGGGCATCAGTTGGTCACACGATTGATATGTATTGACTGATATGTATATCAATATGCAAATGTGCCATGCATTCTCTCTCTTTGTATAACATATATAAAAGAGCTTGCTATACATGCCTCAATAGCACACACAGCGCTTCAGTGTGTCTCATGATGTTGGAGGAAAATAAAACTCTGCAACCTCTCAGCTTGTCGTACCTCACCTGAACTTATTTTTCCTCCACACTGGTGACCCTTGACGAAGAATGGAACACGAGGCGAAGACCCCGGAGATGACCCCGACCGGGAAAGCCCCAGCACGCGTCATGGTGCGACCCTCACCTGACCTCTTCCCTCCACACTGGTGACATGACGAGAGAGAATGACCGTCTGCTCCCTCTCACTGCGCTGTGGACACAGAGAACACCTGCAACCTCTTCATCCTCATTGGAGCGCACGCTCCGGAGCACAGCGCTGGGACCAAAAGGCACCATGAACGACATGAGCGAACGAAAGAAGCAGTCTGAACGGGGACAATCATCGACGCCGACTGCGTTGATTTCCACCGAGCTCCCCGACTCTGACTAAACTCCGGACAGCGGACCTCCCGTGCACAGAAGCCCCACACGCACACCGCAGGATTACGAGAACAGTGCAGCTGCCAGTTATGTGGTCACGGTGCCAAGCGCGCACCACGCACAGAGACAAACCGGCTCCACAGACTGATACATCGTCTTCCACTGCTGCACATGCCCGAGAAAAACGGCCGATCGCCACCCTCGGAACCTTCAGGGCTGCTCACGCACCTGGAGCAGACGTGCAGCCCGCACACAGGACTTTGTATGGGTTTCTCACCCATGGCGCACAAGGGGAATTTAGCTGATTGCTTTCCCCGATGACTTTAGGGTTGCTTCCCGCACCTAAAAGCCAAACCGCCTCACACCCTCACACAGCTGCAGTTGTTTCACAGCCGCTATGTATCCTCGGGGAATTTGGCCGCTCGCCTTCTGCACATCCTTGCTGAATCGAGCCGCGAGAGGAGTGAGATAAAATGTTTTTTTCACAGCTGCTGTGGATCTCAGCCAGGTTTACCGGGAAAGTCCCTCACCATCCCGGTTCCACACGCAATTTTTGCGCGGCCCAGAGACCTCTGACCTCCCAGGGCGGTACTCACTTACTCCCACCCCTCCCCCTCCTCCTCCACAGTGGTTTTCCTGCACCTCTCTCCCTAAAACCAGCTGATCGCTGTCTTGTTCCATTACGCACGAAATGCACCAGCCCGTGCGCCCACGATCCACGGCTGTTCAACGTGCTGGAATCCGGAGCTGGAGCCAAATGACAGGGGGAGGGGGGGTCACAACCCCTGCTGAGTGTTCTGGGGGGAGCCCTGTGGTGATCCACCACAATCTACATGGACATTCAATCTTCAAACTCAGCTAGCCGACAGGAAGCAGAGGACAATTTGCATACGGACAGAGAGCCCCTAGGAGGCAATCAGAACAATGGACTATTATTATATATCCCCGGATTAAGGAGAGGAAGTCCGGGCGTCAGTTGGTCACGCGATTGATATGTATTGACTGATATGTATATCAATATGCAAATGTGCCATGCATTCTCTCTCTTTGTACAACATGTATAAAAGAGCTTGCTATACATGCCTCAATAGCACACACAGCGCTACAGTGTGTCTCATGATGTTGGAGGAAAATAAAACTCTGCAACCTCTCAGCTCGTCGTACCTCACCTGAACTTATTTTTCCTCCACAGCGCAACCTTTTGAGGCAATCAAACGATTTCTGTAACTGTCAATGAGACTTCTGCACCTCTCAGCAGGTATTTTGGCCCACTCCTCATGAGCAAACTGCTCCAATTGTCTCAGGTTTGAAGGGTGCCTTCTCCAGACGGCATGTTTCAGCTCCTTCCACAGATGTTCAATAGGATTTAGATCAGGGCTCATAGAAGGCCACTTTAGAATAGTCCAATGTTTCGCTCTTAGCCATTCTTGGGTGTTTTTAGCTGTGTGTTTTGGGTCATTATCCTGTTGCAAGACCCAGGACCTGCGACTGAGACCAAGCTGTCTGACACTGGGCAACACATTTCTCTCTAGAATACCTTGATAGTCTTGAGATTTCATTGTACCCTGCACAGATTCAAGACACCCTGTGCCAGATGCAGCAAAGCAGCCCCAGAACATAACAGAACCTCCTCCATGTTTCACAGTAGGGACAGTGTTCTTTTCTTGGTATGCTTCATTTTTGCGTCTATGAACATAGAGCTGATGTGCCTTGCCAAAAAGTTCCAGTTTTGTTTCGTCTGTCCATAGGACATTCTCCCAGAAGCTTTGTGGCTTGTCAACATGCAGTTTGGCAAATTCCAGTCTGGCTTTTTATGATTTGTTTTCAACAGTGGTGTCCTTGGTCGTCTCCCATGAAGTCCACTTTGGCTCAAACAACGACGGATGGTGCGATCTGACACTGATGTACCTTGACCTTGGAGTTCACCATGAATGTGTTTAGAGGTTGTTCTGGGCTCTTTTGTTACCATTCGTATTATCCGTCTCTTCCATTTTTCATCAAGTTTCCTCCTGCGGCCACGTCCTGGGAGGTTGGCTACAGTCCCGTGGATCTTAAGTTTCTGAATAATATGTGCAACTGTAGTCACAGGAACATCAAACTGCTTGGAGATGGTCTATAGCCTTTACTTTTAACATGCTTGTCAATAATTTTCTTTCTAATCTCTTGAGACAACTCTTTCCTTTGCTTCCTCTGGTCCATGTTTAGTGTGGTACACACCGTATCACCAAACAGCACAGTGACTACTTGTCACCCTTTAAATAGGCCGGCTGACTGATTACAAGTTTGTAGACACCTGTGATGTTAATTAGAGGACACATCTTGGTTGAACATGTCCCTGTGGTCACACTATTTTCAATCTTTTCTAGGGGTACCATCATTTTTGTCCAGGCCTGTTTCATGAGTTTGTTTTTTAAAGTAATGCTGTTGAACCACAATTCAAAAGCATTGTCTGATTTTCATTGGTTAATTTTTATAGAATTTTTATTTATTACCACTTTTGTCAGATTCAAGTTATTTCTGTGACCATTGTGGGTTTTTCTTTGAGGGGTACCAACAATTTTGTCCACGTGTGTAAATTGCAACTCCTCCTCCCTTTTTCACTTTTCTATTAATATAATTTAATTCATAGCCATCCAATGTAAAATCCACTCCTTTCTCTTCACTGAGCCATGTCTCTGATATTGCCACTATATTGAATGTCTCTTTAAACTGATGTAAATAATCTTTAATGTTATTAAAGTTGGCATCGAGACTTCTGCTGTTGAAGTGGATCATTGAAATATTGAAATCAGATGTGACGATTGTGTTAAACTGTTCATCCGTGTAGTAACTACAGTTATTATTGATGGAGATAAATAAATTATTGTCAGGGTCTATGTTATAGTCCACGTCCTGTGGGTTGTGATCCGTATATTCAAAAACTTTCAGTTCCTGTTTGTTGATCTTTTGTTTCATGTAGTTATGCAGCCGTGGACAAAATTGTTGGTACCCCTCTGTTAATGAAAGAAAAACTCACAATGGTCACAGAAATAACTTGAATCTGACAAAAGTGGTAATAAATAAAAATTCTATGAAAATTAACCAATGAAAATCAGGCAATACTTTTGAATTGTGGTTCAGCAGAATTACTTTAAAAAACAAACTCATGAAACAGGCCTGGACAAAAATGATGGTACCCCTAGAAAAGATTGAAAATAATGTGACCATAGGGACATGTTCAACCAAGATGTGTCCTCTAATTAACATCACAGTTGTCTACAAACTTGTAATCAGTCAGTCGGCCTATTTTAAAGGGTGACAAGTAGTCACTGTGCTGTTTGTTGACATGGTGTGTACCACATTAAACATGGACCAGAGGAAACAAAGGAGAGCGTTGTCTCAGGAGATTAGAAAGAAAATTATAGACAAGCATGTTAAAGGTAAAGGCTATAAGACAATCTCCAAGCAGCTTGATGTTCCTGTGACTACAGTTGCATATATTTTTCAGAAATTTAAGATCCACGGGACTGTAGCCAACCTCCCTAGATTTGGCCGCAGGAGGAGACGGATAATACGAATGGTAACAAAAGAGCCCAGAACAACCTCTATAAACACATTCATGGTGAACTCCAAGGTCAAGGTACATCAGTGTAAGATCGCACCATCCGTCGTTGTTTGAGCCAAAGTGGACTTCATGGGAGACGACCAAGGAGGACACCACTGTTGAAAACAAATCATAAAAAAGCCAGACTGGAATTTGCCAAACTGCATGTTGACAAGCCACAAAGTTTCTGGGAGAATGTCCTATGGACAGACGAGACAAAACTGGAACTTTTTGGCAAGGCACATCAGCTCTATGTTCACAGACGCAAAAATGAAGCATACCAAGAAAAGAACTTGATAACTGAGCCTTCAGTTATCAAGCTCCTCTCCTGTGGAACCAGCTGCCAATCTGGATTTGGGAGTCAGACTCGATCTCTGTTTTTAAGAATAGGGTTAAAATCTACCTTTTTGATATAGCCTACAATTAGGGAGGGATCATGTGTTTCTGAACCCTCCCTTAGTTATGCTGCTAATAGGTTTAGTCAGCCGGGGGACCTCCACTAATGCACTGGGCCTCACTCTCAATGAAATATTTTTTTTGCTGGTCATTAACATTTGTTTGTTCTCTCCCATAGATTGAGTCCCCATCGTGCTGTTTGCTCTCTTCTTGTCTGTTCTTTTCATCTTCTCTATCCCCTCACCCCCCAGCCAGTCGCAGCAGATGACTGTCCCTCCCTGAGCCTGGTTCTGCTGGAGGTTTCTTCCTGTTAAAAGGGAGTTTTTCCTCTCCACCATCGCCAAGTGCTTGCTCACAGGGGATCGCCTGATTGCTGGGGTCTTTCGGCAACTGTGGGGGTTCCCTCTACAGTTGATAGTGCTATGAGATGACTGTTGTTGTGAAATGGCACTATATAAATAAAGTTGAATTGAATTGAATTGAACACTGTCCCTACTGTGAAAGATGGAGGAGGTTCTGTTATGTTCTGGGGCAGCTTTGCCGCATCTGGCACAGGGTGTCTTGAATCTGTGCAGGGTACAATGAAATCTCAAGACTATCAAGGTATTCTAGAGAGAAATGTGTTGCCCAGTGTCAGACAGCTTGGTCTCAGTCGCAGGTCCTGGGTCTTGCAACAGGATAATGACCCAAAACACACAGCTAAAAACACCCAAGAATGGCTAAGAGCGAAATATTGGACTATTCTAAAGTGGCCTTCTATGAGCCCTGGTCTAAATCCTATTGAACATCTGTGGAAGGAGCTGAAACATGCCGTCTGGAGAAGGTCCCCTTCAAACCTGAGACAACTGGAGCAGTTTGCTCATGAGGAGTGGGACAAAATACCTGCTGAGAGGTGCAGAAGTCTCATTGACAGTTACAGAAATTGTTTGATTGCAGTGATTGCCTCAAAAGGTTGTGCAAGAAAATATTAAGTTAAGGGTACCATCATTTTTGTCCAGGCCTGTTTCATGAGTTTGTTTTTTAAAATAATTCTGTTGAACCACAATTCAAAAGCATTGTCTGATTTTCATTGGTTAATTTTCATAGAATTTTTATTTATTACCACTTTTGTCAGATTCAAGTTATTTCTGTGACCATTGTGGGTTTTTCTTTCATTAACAGAGGGGTACCAACAATTTTGTCCACATGTGTATGTCCTGTTGCAGAGGAGTATAATCCTTCAGTGTCCTAGAGTTGTCTCTTGTTGCTGTCGACTCCAGTTCATAATGTTCATTGATATTTGTCCAGTTCCATCATATTTTGGATGTTAATTACCTTGGCTTCTTCAGGTGATCCATTTAATTATATGTACATTTTACAGTTTGTTGTCCAGGTGTTTTGAATCTTTTTTTTTGCTTTCTCATGTATCTTACTTTTTTGGCTATTTCTCCGTTTTCTTTTGTAAGGTGCTCGTTTATCTAAATGTTCGTTCCTTTCAGTTTCCTCCCTTGTTTTAGCAGCACGGTCTTGTGTTTTCTGTTGACAAATCTCATGATGACAGCTGGTTTGTCGCTGTTTTTCCTGGGCAGAGGGTAGCAGGCTTCAATGGTGTTACAGTCCAGCTGGATTCCTTTGGACTGCAGGAAGGCCGCCACTTGTTGCTTCGTGGATTTGGCTTCCATCTCACCGAGGCCCCCTCCGCTGTCCGCAGCCACCGCCCGAGCATGTAATCGGGGTTTAATGTGGAGCCCTGTGATGATCACGTCATTCACCCGGGTGTATTGCTCCAGGTCTGACACTCTGCTCTCCAGATATGCCAGCCTCTTATCCTTCTCGGTGTTCTGGACCCGCAGCGCTTTCACCTCCTCGAACCAGGCCCAGAATGTTTTTTTGCTGCAGCTTAACAGCAGAAATCTCTTCAGCCGAGAAGTCGAGCGATCTTTTAATATCGTCCACCTCCTCAGCCTGCTGAGCTTTCCCGGGACCCATGATCCCAGACGATTTGTTGACAAAACAGCTACTGAACAGCTGTTTAGCTAGCTGAATGGCGGGCTGCTCCGCCATTCAGCTTGCAGAATGATTCAGCTTCATCATTAATTATGTAAAGGTCAATGACAAAAAAAAAATGGGCAGCTTCCATTGAAAAATGACACACTTCAAAATAAAAACATCTTTGCACACAGAACAAACACAGAAAAACCGAGTAACACGTTACTTACTCGCTCGGGCCCTGTTGGTGGGAGCTTTCTGTCATGTTCACTGCGCCAACTGCGCAGCGAACATATTAAATGGCAGCGAGCCCGAAATGCAGAGCAAGTAACTTGTTTATTTACAATGGGTGAAATGTACAATTAGTCCAAGAAACAGTCACAATAAGGGAAAGACACCCCGCTACAAGCTTGGTAGTTCAATGAATGCCTCATGCGCTCAAACAGGCTGGAGCGGAGGGAAAGGCACAAAGAAACACTTACTAAGGCGTCGGAGCTGCAAGGCTCTGGGGGGACAACACACTTAAAGTCCAGGGAAGAACCAACCAAAGCGAGTCCGGATGTCCAAACGATGACATAACAAAGCTGCCACATCGGCTGGACTCACTGCCCTGCTATTTATGCACAGCCCTAATGACAGCAGGCAGACCAGCCATGTGGCAACAGGTGTGTGACTGATTGAACTAGTGTATGGATGCGTGTGTGCGAGTATAAGAGTGAAACTGAATGTGTGTGAATGTGTGTGTGCATGTATGAGTGTGTGAGTGAGAATGTGGTGAACCTACTGCTGGTGGATGCTTAGTGAGAGGGATGCATGGCTGTGGGACTGGAGGAGAGCCAGCTCAATCCGCCAGCTGGAAATTAACAAGTAATAATTAACCCACAGCCGACAATCAGGTCATGACCCTGAACATGACACTCTCCAGCAGATGACGTGGTTCCTCAAGTCATCACTGACTGTGGAAACTTCACACTAAACCTCCAGCAACTTAGATTCTGTGCCTCTCCACTCTTTCTCCAGACTCTGGGACTTTGATTTCCAAATGAAATGCAAAATTTACTTTTATCTGAACAGAGGTCATCTGCTGGTGTTTGTCCACTGTATTTTATCAAGACCAAAGTCAGCGCAGTCGTCTACCAGGAAATTTTAGAGCACTTCATGCTTCCCTCTGCTGACAAGCTTTATGGAGAAGCTGATTTCATTTTCCAGCATGACTTGGCACCCCCACACACTGCCAAAAGTATCAAAACCTGGTTTAATGACCATAGCATCACTGTGTTTGATTGGCCAGCAAACTCTCCTGACCTAAACCCCATAGTGAATCTATGGAGTATTGTCAAGAGGAAGAGAGACACTAGACCCAACAATGCAGACGAGCTGAAGGTCACCATCAAAGCAACCTGGACCTTCATAACACCTCTGCAGTGCCACAGGCTGGTCACCTCCATGCCACGCCACATTGATACAGTAATTAATCCAAAAGGAGCCCCGACCAAGTATTGAGTGCGTACATTGACATACTTTTCAGTCGGCCAACATTTCTATTTAAAAACTATTTTTTAAAATAAATTTTATGTAATATTCTAATTTTTTGAGAAACTGAAGTCACTGTAAGCCATAATAATTAAAATAAACACTTGAAATATATCACTCTCTGTTTAATGACTCTATATAATATAGAAGTTACATTTTTTTTAAATTGAATTACCTAAATAAGCTTTTTGTTGACATTCTAAGTTATTGAGATGCACCTGTATACAGGACAATGAACAGGTGCATCTCAATAAATTAGAATGTCATTGAAAAGTTGATTTATTTCAGTAATTGAGTTCACAGAAATGAAACTCTTCCATTATACAGATTCATTACACACAGAGTAATAATAATAATGCATCAGTTTTGATTAAACGACTACAGACCTGTTGCCCTGACCTCTGTGGTCATGAAATCCTTGGAGAGATTGGTGCTGAACCACCTGAAGGTCATCACAGGCCCCCTGATGGACCCACTGCAGTTTGCCTACCGGTCAAACAGGTCAGTGGATGATGCAGTGAATATGGGACTACATTACATCCTGCAACACCTCGACTCCCCAGGGACGTACGCCAGGATCCTGTTTGTCGACTTCAGCTCAGCGTTCAACACCATCATCCCAGGCATTCTTCATCAGAAACTCCTCCAGCTCAAGGTGCCCCCCTCCACCTGCCAGTGGATCTCCAGCTTTCTGACTGACAGGTGGCAACAGGTGAAGCTCGGGAGATTTACATCCAGCTCCCGAAAAATTAGTACTGGCGCCCCCCAAGGATGTGTCCTTTCCCCACTGCTCTTCTCCCTCTACTCCAATGACTGCACCTCAGAGGACCCTTCGGTGAAGCTCCTGAAGTTTGCGGACGACACCACAGTCATCGGTTTGATCCGGGATGATGATGAGTCTGCATACAGGCGGGAGGTGGAGCAGCTGATCCTCTGGTGCAGCCAGAACCATCTTGAACTTAACCCAGCCAAAACGGTGGAGATGACTGTGGATTTCAGGCGACACCCCCCTTCATTCCCCCCACTCACCATCCTCAACAGCACAGTGTCCACTGTGGACTCCTTCAAGTTTCTGGGTACCACAATCTCCCGGAACCTGAAGTGGTCCTCCCATATAGACACTGTCCGGAAAAAGGCCCAGCAGAGGTTGTTTTTTCTGCGTCAGCTCAAGAAGTTTGATTTGCCTCAGGAGCTGCTGGTTGTCTTCTACACCGCCATCATCCAATCTGTCCTCTGCTTTTCCATCACTGTCTGGTTTGGATCTGCCGCTAAACAGGACAAGACCAGACTGCAGCGGATCATTAAGTCTGCGGAGAGGATCATTGGTACTGACCTACCCTCCATTGAGAACTTATATCGGTCCATAACCAGGAAACGGGCGGGAAACATCTGTGCTGACCCATCACACCCCGGCCACAAACTGTTTGAACTTCTATCTTCTGGTCGTCGTTACAGATCACTGAAGGTCAAAACCACCCGTCACAGGAACAGTTTCTTTCTTCAAGCCATCACTCTGATGAACTCCTAACATTCACCTAGTCCTACCTGTTGCTGTACTCATGACTTTTCATCCATTCTTACATTGCACATAACTCTCACACTGCTTTTTACTTCATTCACATTATATCACTGAATCTGAGTTCACATTGAAATACTGTGTGACTGTATATTTTTTCATATATTTCTGCAAAGTGTGGTTAGTCTGAGTAAATAACTGCATATATTCCTGTATATATTTGCATCCTTTTATAGAAACGTGGACAGACTGTAATTTACTGTACATACTCTGTTGTCATTGAATCCTTATTTAAATCCTCCACCTGAACAATGAGAGCAAGTTTTTAGCCAAAGTCAAATTCCTTGTATGTGTTGTGCATACTTGGCCAATAAAGCTGATTCTGATTCTGATTTATATAGTGCTTTATCATAGACACTCAAAGGCGCTTTACAAGTAGATACATTATTCATTCACTCCAGACAGACAATGGTAGTGGCAAGCTACTACTGTAGCCACAGCTGCCCTGGGGCAGGCTGACGGAAACGTGGTTGCCAATCCACGCCAACGGCCTCTCCGGCCACCACCGAACATTTATACACATTCATACCCGGTGTTATGGGCACTGGAGGCAATGCGGGTGAAGCGTCTTGCCCAGGGACACAACGGCAGGATATCTGGGGAGAGCGGGATTTGAACCGCCAACCATCGGGTTATTAGACGACCTGCTCTACCTCCTGAGCCACTGCCGCCCCAAGAGTGATATGTTTCAAGTAGTGCTGTCGGACGATTAAAATTTTTAATCTCGATTAATCTTTTGGAATGTTGAGCTAATCACGATTAATAATCCGCTACCTGCATGTTTTTCCATTCAGATACAGTGTACCTTAAGTTGGTAATTTTTCAAGTTTCTCATACTGTTATAAACATAGGAGTGGACAAATATGCTTGCTTTCTTCACCTGCAGGTGTATTAAAGCTCTCAACATATCCAAAATGATAAAAACTATCAAGAATATTCTCCAGAAAATTCTCAAAAGTACTACTACATGTGCAAACAACAGAATGCCAGGGCTCAATAACGTCACTGAACAACCAGCCAGCCAGCAGCCACAAAAAGAGCTTGCTCTTTCTCCCACAGCAAACATCCACCACTTTTAAACAGCTCAACACAAAACATTGGACCTCATGTGTCACAACAGACACAATTTCCCTTTTAGCAGAAAAATTGTAAAAACATAAACAACTATCTCGCCCATGACGTCACCCACCATGCCACGAAAGCAGGGCGTGGGAGGGAGTGGACATTACGAACACAGCTTGAGAATTTTAGACTGCTACTCACCTGCTGACGGTTGGATCCAAAGCTATGAGATTGAAACAAGTGGAGTGTCTGTCCGTGTCGGCTGCTGGCAGCGAGCTACAACCGTAGCACATAGCTGTTTATACAGCTAGACCGCTTCTCAACCGACTTCCAGGTGAAGTTTTGGAGGAGGCTGTGACAGTTATCCACGTGAGAACGCCGATGGATAACATTGTAAACTTAAACGTGGCAGTGTTTTGGGGATTTCCATGGCTATGATCCAGCTTGTTTGACTTCACAATGTCTGTATGCTGTGGCCAGTGTTGAAGGCTGCAGAGCAGCTTCCGGTACGGAGGGCAGCTAGGTCAAAAAAGTACTGTTCGTGCTTTCTGCCATTAACTGTTGCTAACCATGATCACAAAGTTTGTTGGCGTTAATGGGGGCAAAGCATTAACGGGCAATTAACACGATAACGCAGACACCACTAATTTCAAATGTTTATTTCTTTTAATGTTGATGGTTATGGCTTATAGCTCTTGAAAACCCCAAATTCAGTTTCTCAAAAAAATTGGAAGATAATTAATTAAAAGAAAATGGATTTTTAATAGAAATATTGGCCGACTGAAAAGTATGTCCATGTACACACTCAGTACTTGGTCGGGGCTCCTTTTGCATGGATTACTGCATCAATGTGGCGTGACATGGAGGGGATCAGCCTGTGGTACTGCTGAGGTGTTATGGAGGCCCAGGTTGCTTTGATAGCGGCCTTCAGCTCGTCTGCATTGTTTGGTCTGGTGTCTCATCTTCTTCTTGACAGTGTCCCATAGAGCCTCTATTTTAGGTCAGGAGGGTTTGCTGGCCAATCAAGCACAGTGATACCATGGTCATTAAACCAGGTTTTGGTACTTTTGTCAGTGTGGGCGGGTGCCAAGTCCTGCTGGAAAATGAAATCTGCATCTCTATAAAGCTTGTCAGTAGAGGGAAGCAACCAACCTTGGTTCCAAGGTTGTCATAGCCAGGAGCGGTACTGGGGTTAAGCTCCCAGTGCTCATAAAATGCTCCTTAGAGCGTGCGTCTTGAAAAGCCTCTGACAACTAAGTCCAACTTCTAGCCTGCCCGTGTGGTTTAGTCTCTAAGCCCGGCGGAACTGCTTTTACTAATAGGAGAAGGGACGAGGGCGGATCTCTGGCGCCTTAAAACCAGATGCTTCGGGTAGATGGTGGCTCGTCAACCTGGGAAGGTAGCCCATCTAGGGGAAGGTAAACCCTGATTTCAAACCTCCTCTGCCTTGCGGCACACCTGGTCACGGGAAAGGCTTCGGGAGTCAACCCTGAGGAAAAATCCAGAGTCGGAGCCCCTAAGGCAGTTCTCTGTTGTGCTCAACATCGTTCTGGCAGCTCCTGCGACGGCGCTGGTGCCAAACTATAGCAGCCCTGCTGTTCCTTTGGATTCATCAGTGACGTGGAGTGGGGGGGCATGCTGCATGGGTAACATCTTGTCCTCCATATCTTCCTGCCCAGGCTTGAATCCTACCAACGCCCAACACTGGAAGGTAGAACACCGGTGCGCATCGGCCTGTTCAGCCACAGGCGGTGCTGTTCCAGCCGAGTAGACGTTTAGGATTCTCTTCCATGGTCATCATAGACCGACGGAGGCCGACGAAGAGGGAAGCATGAAGTGCTCTAAAATTTCCCAGTAGATGGCTATGCTGACTTTGAATTAAATTTAAAACAAAAAATCTATTTTTTAAAATTCTTTTTATGCAATATTCTTTTTTTTTTTTTTTGAAAAATTGTATTTGGGCTTTTCATTAGCTGTAAGCCATAACCATCAAATTAAAAGAAATAAACACTTAAAATATATGTGTAATGAATCTATATAACATAGTTTTTATTTTTTTAATCAAATTACTGAAATAAATCAACTTTTTTGATATCATTCTAATATACTGAGATGCAGTGGATAGGTGCAAATGTACAGGAAAGTCATGACAATATGAGGAAAAAAGGTGAAACATGGCAAAAGTTTTAAAAAAGTAATAAACTTGTCAGGAAAAAGTTGCAAGAAAAACCTCACTAACTGTTGAGAAAATAGAACATTTGGACATTTGAGAGAAATAAAAAGTAAAAATAACCTTAAAAAATGTGTGTGTGGTGGTGGTGGGGGCAGTCCGCCCAGGGCGTCATACAAGCCAGGACCGCCCCTGCATAGCTGCATGACATCATTAGTAGTTGCTGATGGATTTAACCTAAATGGACACAGCCTGTTTTCACCAGAAAAAAGAAGAAAGAAAAAGAAAATTGATTAGAAAAAACACAGTATTTTTGGGAGTTGTAGTTTTGTAGTCTCACATTGCAATAGGTTTATTATTTTAGGCTGCACGGTGGCGCAGTGGTTAGCACTGCGGCAGCACAGTTTACCCTTGGCCGGGGGATTGTGGGATCGTGGGTTCGATCCCAGCCCCCGGCCAACAGTGATCTGTGTGGAGTTTGCATGTTCTCCCCGTGTTGCGTGGGTTTACTCCGGGATTTCTCCGGTTTCCTCCCACATGCCAAAAACATGCATGTTAGGTTAATTGGCTGTTCTAAATTGTCCCTAGATATCTGTTTCCTATAGGCCCTTAGAATAGAGGGTTAGTATTAATGAAAGCGCTTTGAGTGGTCTTTGTGACTAGAAAAGCGCTATATAAGTGCAGGTTAGTTAGTTAGTTAGTTAGTTAGATGCCGTTTGAGTGGGTGTGGCTGTCTTACTGGCCACTGCTGAAATCCACCAGCCATTGGCCAGTGTTAATGTCAAGCCCTGACTGTATCAAATATTACAGGAAAGTAACATTGACCTCCATATCTTAAGTGCACTTTTAGATGTGGGGGTTTGTGTGCCGAATCAGTTTACCTGGGTTACAAGTCTTCATTGCACGGGCCGAAGTGGCCGGAAGAAAAATCCATCTCTGTACACCGGGAATTTTGCATCAAAGCGGTGTTGTTGACATGTGGAAAAATTGCAGGCAGATTATCCACACAGCCACACCATTTTTATTTTTTTTTATATTTAAACGGTCTGAAACATTCTTAAAAACAAAATATTTCCACACAACTAGATCCAGTTTTAGGCAACTCTGACCATGGAGCAGCGGCTGTCTTCCTGCACCATGTTTGTTATGCCATAACCATAGAAACACATAACTGGCCTCCTAATCATAATTATTCCAAAGTGTGTCCCTCTTACCTCAGCTAAGAGGTGTAATAAAGTATATTCTAGATCAGTCTTCCATCTTTTGTGTCTGTAGCAGTTTGCGTACTCAGTCCCTGATAATGCTAACACCATTAGTTTTTTACCCGGTATAACCATTGATTTTATTTTTTAAATACACAATAAGGCAACTGCCATTTGACTCTTTTGGACCTAGAAAGCACTCTTATGTCTCTCATTATAATGCTCTAATCTGTTCCTTCCTAGGAAAGAATATGTTGATGGTTTTGTAACAAATTTGTCTCAGAAAGAAAATCAACTGCCTCATGAACAGTCAAATGTCCGTTACATTAAAGAACAACCCTGTGTTTTCTCGGACAGGCGCTGATGGGAGTTCAGCTGGTGGTCAGCTTGCTGGCCGCCAGCATCATGCAAAGAATGGCTCCACATTGCTCATTTGCTCGCTGGCTCCTCTGTAACGGCAGGTATTGTCACTTACTATCACGTTGTAGAATATTCATGCTGCTTGGTGAAGTTTAAACACATATATCGCCTTTACAGTTTGTTCAGATTTAAACACCCATCAGAGGGAGAGCTGTGTGCATTGGCAGGAAAGCAGATGCCCAAACAAAGCAGGAGAGACAGGTGGGAGATGTGGGAGTGGGCAGCATGGATCTAAGCAGTGCAAAAAAGTTGCAAACACTTTCTTTGTGGATTCTCATCCAAAAGTTCTTTTTTTTCCCATCAGGCAAGACTCGGCTAATCTGTTTAAATGTGATGATGTTTCCTCTCTCTGCTCATAGGAGACAGAATGGAGAGAACAAACCTCTCACTGTGCCCAAAGACATCGACCTTCACCTGGAGAAAGCTCCGGTCAACATGGTTGATGCGCTCGGTAAAACAAACACTCCTTTATGTAAACCATTAACTACTGCAAAATTGCTCTCAGCTCTTTTAGCAATGACCCACTATACATTTAAAGTGCATATTAAGTCTGCAATGTGATAAACTGATGATTTATTTTCCCCTTTTGTTTTGATGGTCAGTGCTGCGCTTTTTCCTGGAGTACCAGTGGCTTGTTGATTTTGCCGTCTATGCAACTGGTGTCTTCCTGTTCACTGAGTGCTACTACAGTGTGGTCGATGCCAGCAAAGAAGTCAATATCGGAGCCATTTGGTGTGTCCTTACTGTTCTGTTCAGTTTGTATCCTTGACAGGTAAAGTAATGTCAAAATATTTAAGTGTTTGAAGATCTGCAGTATTGGGCCCCCAAAAACCTTCACGGATGTAATTTTAAAGCTCCAGAAATGAGCAGGCAATTGGATAAAGCATCTGGTCACATTTACAGCAATGTGCTTTATTTCCTGAATGTATGCTAGGGTATAAAGTTCCAATATTAACACATATAGAGTGTATTGTACTCAGTGAATATTATTTTAATTTTTTGGTTGTATTTCCTTTAATGAATGACCATCAGAAAAACCCTTCATACACTGATGAGCCACTATTTCCTCTCCGAGGAGGGCGGCGAGCGTTCTGTGTGCCTTGCCTTTGGTTTCTTGTCCTTGCTCGTGGCCATGCTGGTGCTGGTGGTCCGAGAGGACTACCTGGAGTTTGGCCTGGAGTCTGGCTTTTCCAGCGTGTTTGACAACCTGGAAGTCTTTGTCAAACAGCAGGGCTACGCCGAGTGGTCGTATGTATTTGTACCAAAATATGGATTTGTTGTGTTAAGAGGAACCCGTCTTCTTTTATTGGCTGGCATGATATCTTGTGTTAAGATGAACTTTCTTTTGATCATTGTGGTCCCTTTCATTTCAGAATCCCAGTGACGAGGCTGACATTGAAATTGGGTCTGGCTGCTGTCTGCGCTTACATCGGTGCTCTCCTGGCCTTTCCCGGACTGCGGCTGGCTCAAACCCACCTAGATGCTGTACAGATGAACTCAGACCGCCCACTAATCCAGTGAGAACGTTACATAAAAGAGGGCATATGCTATTTGTTTTATATTAAAGGCTGTCTCTCAGTTCTTACTCTGATGTGTCCCTGTTGCCTCATGACAGGATTTTGCTGCACTTGAGTTTTCTGTCTCCACTTGTTGTGTTGAGTCTTTGGATCAAACCAATTGCAAGGGATTTCCTCACCAGTGCACCAATGGGAAAGACAACAGTTACAATGTGAGTGCACTTCTGCAAATGCTGAACATATGCATTCAAGTAAGCCACTGTGTCTTGTCACTGTCCCATCTTAGGCATGACTTCGTTACCAAGTTTGTTGTAAAGACTTTATTAGTTAGTTTGTAAGTAAAGGTGACCCATAAATGGATGACTGTTGTTGAACAGAATAAATGCCAACAACAATATGTGTCTCACATATGAACAAGAGTTGGTGAGAAAGTTGTCTGGGCTTAGCAAAAACTTTAAACTGGACTTTAACATTTCCCACCATACCAACAACTACAATTACAACGCTGAGGTGAATGCATAACAGTGTTTCCTCTGGCTTAAAGACCTTGGCGCGGTGGCAGCATATTTTTCCGGGGGGTGGGGGGGACACATGACACCATTGTAACCAGAATATGTTAATTTTATACTATTTATTTCATTTTTTAAATTTTGCACAGTAACTCTGCACATGGAACTTACCATTTGAAGTATTGTACAACTGAGGCTTGAATGTTGGAATATTGGGCCAGTTGGGGTCCCACCCAGACATCCTGTGTTTGGACTAAGTGGCGTCATTATTCTCCTTCCTCTGCTGTCACCCCTCCTGGACCCTCTGCCTGAACACTTTCCTCTCCTTGGCTCCTCTCTTCTGTCTCATCTTTCCCTCTCTGAGCCCTGCCTAATTCAGGTTCTCTCTCTGTCTATGGTGGTATACAAACAGGTTAGAAAATATCAAGTGTCATTTTTTGTCCTGCAGGATTTTTTTTTGTCATGGTTTACATAAATGACAAAAATATGTGTATTTTTTGTATTTTTATTCTAGTGTTTCTTTTTTTTTTCCATTGAGAGAGTAGGGAAGGGGAAAAAGCATTAATAATAATAATTTACTCATGCTTACATAAATTATATGATCAGAGGTGGGTACAGTAGTCAGAAAGTCTGCTCATGTAAAAGCAGTGCTTTGAAATTAATAATTAAAAGTAAATAACCAAAAATTTCTAGTTGAGTTAAGGGTACAAAGAGCACCCACTTAAAAACTTGAGTCATGACTTCAGTCTTGAAGGTTTGAGGTTTTTCAACAAAATTTATAACAATTTTCTTATGGTTTTCTACTTTTCTCTGTAAAGTTATCTAAATTTGAAACCATTTTCCTTAAATTTGTAATTTCCGCTTGTAAAATTGACTTTTCTTGTACATTTGAGACTTAATTATAAATTTGTGGATTATTTTATGGCTAATTTTTATCTATTTTTTTAAATAAAATTACTTTTTTTTTAATAAATTTGAAACACTGTGGTATTTTTTTTTTTTTACTTTTTCCTTATAACAATTTACATTTTTTTTACCATAATTTTGCAGAGCCAGAACAAAACAACAATTTAACTCTGATTTCAAAGAAAAAAATATTAAAATTGTATTTAATGAAATAAATTAACCAAAGATGACCAATGATGCAGTTATTTCTGTTATAATTTTTTTTTTTAGAAATCTCCTCACCAGCCAGACAGCAGGAAAAACCTTCCTTATTTTGAAATCCAAATGTTGGCATGTTTAGTTTGAAGGTTGCTGACGGATTAAAGTCATTGACTTCGTGAATTTCGGTCATCTTAACTTGCCAGGTACATAATAGAGAATAAAATGTATTGTAGTGGCTGGTGAAATATATCCTCAGCAATTTGTCAGTCCCCCTTGCCTTTCCCTTCATATGAAGCCGGCTGCATTTGAATTCTAACCACACCTGTTAGCTAAGCGACTCTTCCATTATTTCTCCCGTTAACAGCGGGTTAAAACCATGATAAATGCCTCCAGTGCTTACATACCTCTTCTGACTTTTTTTCCCCCCGTGTTTAAAGTACTTTAATAAACTCATGTTTCTCTCGGACAGTCACGCTAGCGAGACACTGCCTGGCAACTGGGAAGACTCTCATGGGCGGGGTGCTTCTGAACTCCGTGTGGATGACGGTTGCATGCGTTGTTTGTGTGCGTGCTTGCGGACTGTCATTGCTTCATATATTTTTCTTAAATTTACATTTCCTCATGAGTGGTGGAAATTTTTCAGGGTGGCGGGTCTTCACCCAGAAATGTTACCAGAGGAAACCCTGCATAAGCTTGACTCGGGGTCTTGATCCAGATGAGCTGAAAGAGGTTCTGCTTTTGCTCCTTGCAGAGTGCCCAGTGAAGTATTTGACAGCATGCGTCTGTGGATCATTGTGGCGCTGTGTGCCCTGCGGCTAGCACTGACCCGCTACCACCTACAGGCCTATTTAAACCTGGCTCAGAAGTGGGTGGAGCAGATGAAGAAGGAGGCAGGACGTATTGCTGCTATTGATATCCAGAGAAAGGTCTGGCACTGATTACTTAATAATTTCTTTCATTGTCAGCTAAACAGAGAATATTGAATAGATGGAAGACTCCTCTTTTTCAGGTTACACGTGTGTTTTGTTACCTGACGGTCGTCACTCTGCAGTATCTGGTTCCTATTCTGCTCATCCTTTTCTCTACACTTGCACTCAAGGCTCTGGGTGAGTAAACTCTGCTCTGTCGTCATCAGGACTCCAGTGCATTTCTGGCACAAGTTTGGATTTTATGTTTCTGTTGGAATGGACTGAATTTAAATCTGATATCAAGTAATAATAATTGGATTAGCACTAGTGTTAGACTACGATTAGGCTATTTTTACTTCAAATTATATAAAAAAAAGCTCTTATAATTTAGAATGCTATACTGTATATCATTACAAAGTAATGATATATACGGAGGGTATAATGTTTTTACCCATCCATCCGTCCATCGACATTTTGGGCCCTATTTACGGTGGTCTAGTCTTCAGTCTATTGTCTGAGGCATAGAGTGCATTTATGGGTGTGTCCAAGTCCATTTTGCTATTAGAGCAGCGCAAAAAATGAATTTTGTTGTGGCAACAAAGTGCAAAGAGGCTGTCCTCATGCCTTTAATTATTCAGAGGTGTGTTTTGGGCATAATGTGAATTAAGCCAATCGCTGTCTTTACTCTCATTTCCTTTAATAAACAGGGATGCAAGATCAAAGGCATGATACTAATGTGACATCACAATTTGGGCTCATTCACAAAGTGAAAATGTGTTAAAGGGCAAGAAGAAGTAGTCCTATGTCCTGATTGGTGGAGCCTTGAGTACTTTTATCGTGTTTATAGTTAGCTACATGTGTGCCTGTGTTTGTGCTCATGTTGAATGTAATTGTGGTTTGTAAATATGGATGTCACCTGACTGCAAAACAAATCTACCTACGGGTACAAATAAAGTAACCTGAAGAAGCTTTTAAGTAGCTTTTAACCTCCTTGTCCACAGCCCTGCTCACACTGGGAAACTTGATTGTAATCATGCATGGATGAGAGCTGTACAATTCAAAGATTATACCAGTCTTTCTCTCTTTCGCTTTAGCTCTGTGGTGCAGTGGTTAGCACTGTGGCAGCACAGTAAGACGGTCACAGGATCGATTCCAACCCTGACCATCGGTGACCCTTCTGTGTGGAGTTTGCATGTGTCTGCGTGGGTTTACCCGGGTACTCCGGTTTCCTCCTACAGGCCAAAAAAACATGCAAGTTAGGTTAATTGGAGACTCTAAAGTGGCCCTAGGTGTGAATGTGTGTGTGAATGATGACGGGATTGGCGACATACCATGGCTGCCTCATCCATCCAGGTGGATGCCCTGAATTTCCCTCTGGGATTAATAAAGTATACAAAATACAAAAAAAAAGCAAAATAAAAGAAACTTTCATAAATTAGATAATGATGGATGTCTTTTCTGAGTGCACCTGCCGGCTCTTCTCCAAGGCTGTGGTGACAGCTCTTTTCTTGATAGTCCCACTGTACGACAACACGAAAGTCTGTTAGTTAAATTTGGGAAAAATAGTGACCCACATTTTCTTAATTTAAGGAGAGGATAAATAGATAAATGAATGCATAATGTGTGTACTTGTCTGTAAGTTTACAATTCATTTATTTTCTTAATGGTCCTTTATGGGTTGCGGGGGGCTGGAGCCTGTCCCAACGTCTTTGGGCGAGAGGCGGGGCACACTCTTGACAGATCGCCAAATAATGAGTGAATGAATGAAACATCAGGAAAGAGATTACTTGATCTGAAAATAAGGGACACAGAAATTTCAGCTCCGGTGTAGTAACAGGCATATGTGCGCGTTCATGCCATCTAAATGCGCTGCTGATTTCAGACCTGCTTTCTGACAATCAAAGGTGCGTTAACAGAGAATGCACCTCAGTACCAACGTGCTGAACCTTGTACTGAGCCTCGCCAATTTAAATCAGTCCCATCCTACAAGCACAAAGGGACACTATTTGATAACGTCATTTTGTAATTAGGTGGGACACACCGTGGAAAACCAGACAATGTGCTTACAGAAATTAATGAAAACACTGGCCCAAAGTGAGGCACACAAGCACATTTTAGACTACTGTAATAGGGCCCTTTATGTTTTCGCCACAGTAGCTTCTACGTTTCTCATCGGATTCACTTCAGAGTTATACAGAAGCTTGCTCAGTAAGGTTCTTTCATTTTGAAATGAAAGTGCCATTCAGCTTTATGAATAAAAGAAAGGATGCCAATATTACCAATACCTATATATTCTTTGTTTTTTGTTGAATTAAAAAAAAAATAGGACTGATTATTATCATGGTGATGCAGTGGTTACCACTGTTGCTTTATAGCAAGAAGGTCCTGTCCTCTGTTCAAAATTGACTAACTCCTAAACGGTTCATGCAGTAATTTTGTTAAACCCACTGAATTCAAGCTGAAAGTCTGCACTTTAACCACATTTTAAATGTTTTTTTTTTCATTAAAATCTACAGTGATTATGCACAGAGGCAAAATGACATTTTTTAATATCAATGAAACAATAGTTATGTTGTTTCAGGGGACTTTTCCTGGGGTTTATCGGCTGAGGAGACACCCAGGGTGACCCCTGCTCTGGTGATGCCAACAGCAGCACCTGTCCAACCTTCTTCTTTCGACGAAGATGAAGAGGGGATGGAAGACATGGAGGAAGACATCCAGGTCACAGTAGCTCGTCTGTCAGAGACATTCACAGCGCTGCGCTCTGTCCTCACTCCACTCTTCTTCAGAGGTTTCTTTGCCTTCATGACATGGTGGGTGGCCGCCTGCCAAGTCATCAGCTCTCTGTTTGGCATCTACTTCCATCAATATCTTATGCAGAACTAGTAAACAAAATCAGAGTGCTTCACTTCTCTGCATTCAGTGCTGCTGCGCTGGATGCCCGCAGAAAGCAAAGGGGACATTTCATCAAAACTCAACTACAGATGGTATTGCACTGAGCTGCTGGTTGTGACTGACTTTCTGATCAAAGTTGGACATAGTCTGTTGCAATATTTACTATTTTGTTGTCCTTGGAACTTTTTAAGGCCAGCAGGCTACTGGCGTTAGTAATACATTGTACAGAAAGATCAGAGGCCTGTATCACAAAACCGGTTCAGCTTGGTCTGGCTTTCTTTGAGACTTAGTCTGGTAATCACTGATCAAGCTGTATCACAAAGCTGGCTAGTAACGAGCTTTGTTTAAACCTAGGTTTACTTTTTATATCAGAAGAACTTTGATTTTGGGCATTTTCGTACAACAAATTTCAGACAAGTTATTTCTTAATATAACTCACAGCAGGTGATTCTGTTTCAGACCAAAACTTCTTGCTACTTACTGGCAGGTTGAAGACTGATGTCTGATTAAACTTTTTCAATGTTCTTGCATCCATCTTCATCATAGTGACGTCTGGAACTATTAGGGCACCACTGCGTGTGTGGAAAATTATCTCGTTATACAATTTTATAAAGGCTGATATTCACCAAGGTTATAGAAGATTGTGAGCTGGAAGTAAGGTGCCAGTGCGTTTGGAAATGACAACCTAGAGTTTTTAAATGAAGGATTAGTTTTTATATTTGATAATCTAGTAATGAGTGCCACTCTGGTGCCCTTTTTTATTTAATGCTAATCAAATGTTTCGAGTGATACTCAACACCTAAAGGAGGATAAATACTGATAGAAGGCAAATATAAATGAATTCTTGATGAGACCTATCTGGCATAAGTACAACATCTATAACTAGTGAGTGTGACGGTGTCCATTTATTATGCAGCAGTGTGTTTGTTTACCATTATTAACTGTGCTTGTAGCATGTTAGCTGAGCAGACTAGGTTACAGTAGATTTTACAGAGATTGAATGGAGCCAGCTTTGTGGTTAGCATAAAGTCAGAGTTAAGCCCAAAGAAAGTGTCCAGTCTGTCTTGGTTATACAGACCCCTGAAGTCATCTTCCAGCTACTGCAGCTGGACATTTTTCTGCTGCTTTTTGCATGTTCTTATTCCAGAGTTACCTGGATTGTTCTCAGCAGAACACTGTTTGATGCTGCATTTTTAAGATATGTCTAAGTATTTTTGTGGGGGGTCTTTGGGACCCTTAAAGAACCGATTCAAGAGTGCTAAATGGTGTGTGTGTCTGTGTTTGCATTTATCAGCTATCCCCCCCCCCTCCCCATTTCCCCTCGTAGATGAAGCCCACAGTGTGTAACATGGTTGAATGAGGCCGTGTGTTCATGCCTAAAAGCCGAATGCTGGAAAGATTTTGATTTAATATTAAGTGCCTGGCAGCTCAGGGATTTTAAGTCAGTTTTTCCCTGTTTATTCGGTACAAGTTGAGGCATTAAATCAACACTCCAAAAACATCCATTCATCTTTTCCTTTCAAACACTATTTGATAATGTCGTTTTAAGTCGCAGTGTCTTAGTCTTTTTTAAAGTCAAACATCTATATACATGTTATTTCAAGCCTTTAAATCCATCTTCATGAGTGTGTATTTATTTATTTATAATACATTGTCACACATTTGATTCATTTTTGATTTTATTACTTTAGTTAGTGTTTGTAAATTGAATGTGAATTTGATCATATTGATTTTGGAATTTTTTTGGAATACATGCGCAAAATTTTGGCTGTATTGTGCTTTTTCTGTGTGTGGGCTTAATAAAATACTATGTTTTAGTTCCCTTTGGAAAGTGTTGGACTCATCACATTTAAAACGTCTTTTAAGAACTGATGCTGCAGTCGATCAAAGTCATCACGCATAACAGAAGTGTCTTGCCGCTTGTGTGCAGTCCTGGACTCCCCTCACCCCAACACCTTCCCAAAGAGACCATTTTTAATCACGAAAAATGCTTTATAATGATAGAAACTGTTTGGAACAGTTATTTTCTGGACATTATTCCATATTGTCTGCTGGACTGAGACAACAAAAGGTTCCTGTCTGAAAGCTGATGATTTATTGGTGACATCCTTTTGACTTCAATGCCCAGATCAAAAGCTACAATGACCCTCAGATTTAGAGAGGCACATAATTTACCAAAGATTTTTCACAAGTTGGCTTTTTTTTGACAAATTATTTTAGCCTATAACTGACTGAATAGATGATCCAACTCTGTTTTTTGGCTCACAAGGATACATGGTATTACACCAGCATTGTTACAGTATGTACAGTGCTGTGAAAAAGTATTTGCCTCCTTCCTGTGTCTGATATTTTTGCATATTTGTAACACTTAAATGTTTCAAATAAACAAATTTTAATATTAGACAATTACCTGAGTCAATGCAAAATGCATTTTTGTTTGTTTGATTTCATTTATTAAGGGGGAAAAAAAGCTATACAAACCTACCTGGTCCTATGTGAAAAAGTAAGTCCCTCTAAATGTAATAAGTGGTTGTGCCAACCTTGGTAGCAACAACTGCAATCAAGTGTTTGTGGTAACTGGCAATGAGTCTTTACATTGTTGTTGAGGAACTTTGTCCCACTCTTCTTTGCAGAATTGTTTTAATTCAGCCACTTGAGCTTGAGGTCACAAACTGATGCCCGGATATTCTTCAGAATTTTCTGGTAGAGAGCAGAATTCATGGTTCCATCAATTACGGCAAGTCATCCATGTCCTGAAGCAGCAAAGCAGCCCCAGAACCACCATGTTTGACTGCGGGTATGGTGTTCTTTTTATTTACGAAGTGCTGTTAGTTTTATTCCAGATGTAGCACGACACATGCCTTCCGAAACGTTCAACTTTTGTCAGTCCACAGAATATTTTCCCAAAAGTCCTGGGGATCAACGAGATTTTTTTTCCCCCAAATGTGAGATGAGCCCTTGTTTGGCCAGCAGTGGTTTTCACCTTGGAACTCTCCCATGGATGCCATTTTTGCCCAGTCTTTCTTATTGTTGAATTATAGACCAGTGTCCAAACTGAAGCAAGCAAGATCTGCAGTTCTTTAGATGTTCTGGGTTTTTGTTTCATCTGTTCTTAAATTTCTTTACATAGCGGCATCGTGTGTTGCTTTTTGAGATCTTTTAGTCTATTTTGTGACAGTTTCTATTTAAAGTAACACTCCACCAAATTTCTTAACATGTCTATAAGATGTTTTCAATGACTTACAAGACACATCAAGAGCTAAATCAGTCTTATGTGTCATGTCTGTTTTTTGCTGTGAAAGTTCAGTTAAGCTCCTCCTCTTGGAAAAAGGCAAGTTTCGATGGAGTGTTTTTAGTGATGTCATTATTATGGCCGTAGGGATGGGAATTGAGAACCTGTTCCTGTTGGGAATAGTTCTAAATTTTTCGGGCCCCCTGAATCGTACGTCGCTGATGATATCAATTTCTCTTATCGATGCTGTGGATTTAAACATCCATCCATCCATCCATCCATCTTCTACCGCTTTTTCGGAGGTCCGGGTCGCGGCGGCAGCAGTTCAAGCAGAGAAGCCCAGACTTCCCTCTCCCCAGCCACCTGCTCCAGCTCTTCAGAGGGGATACCAAGGCGTTCCCAGACCAGCTGGGAGACATAGTCTCTCCACCGAGTCCTGGGTCTGCCCCGGGGTCTCCTCCCAGTGGGACTTGCCTGAAACACCTCAAGTGGGAAGCGTCCGGGAGGCATCCTAATCAGATGCCCATACCACCTCAACTGACTCCTTTCAATGTGGAGGAGCAGCGGTTCTACTCTGAGCCTCTCCCGGATGACTGAGCTCCTCACCCTATCTCTGAGGGTGAGTCCAGCAATCCTACGGAGAAAGCTCATTTCAGCCGCTTGTATCCGCGATCTCGTTCTTTCGGTCATTACCCAAAGCTCGTGACCATAGGTGAGAGTAGGAACGTAGATTGACTGGTAAATCGACAGCTTTGCCTTAGAACTAAGCTCCCTCTTCACCACAACAGACCGGTACAACGTCCGCATCACTGCAGATGCTGCTCCAATCCGTCTGTCGATCTCTCGCTCCATTTTCCCCTCACTCGTGAACAAGACCCCAAGATACTTAAACTCCTCCACTTGGGGCAGGAGCCTGTCCCCAGCCCGGAGAGGACAATCCACCTTTTTCCGGCTGAGGACCATGGACTCGGACTTGAAGGTGCTGATTCTCATCCCAGCCGCTTCACACTCAGCGGCAAACCGTCCCAGCAAGAGCTGTAGGTCATTGCTGGATGAAGCCAACAGGACAACATCATCTGCAAACAACAGAGATGAGATCCTGTGGTCACCAAGCATGACACCCTCCATTCCCTGGCTGCGCCTAGAAATCCTGTCCATAAAAATTATGAACAGGATCGGTGACAAAGGGCAGCCCTGGCGGAGTCCAACTCTCACTGGGAATGACTCCTATTGCGACATGTTGGCAATACGAACCAAACTCTCACAACGGTCGTACAGAGACCGAATAGCTCGTAACAACAAGCCCGATACCCCATACTCCCGAAGCACCCCCCACAAAAATCCACGAGGGACGCGGTCAAATGCCTTCTCCAAGTCCACAAAACACATGTAAACTGGTTGGGCAAACTCCCACGACCCTCAAGAATTCTCGAGAGGGTAAAGAGCTGGTCCGATGTGCCACGGCCAGGACGAAAACCACATTGCTCCTCCTGAATCCGAGGTTCGACCAACGGCCGGACTCTCCTCTCCAGTACCTTGGCATAGACCTTCCCAGGGAGGCTGAGGAGTGTGATCCCTCTAAAGTTGGAGCACACCCTCCGGTCCCCTTTTTTGAAGAGAGGAACCACCACCCTGGTTTGCCATGCCAAAGGCACTGCCCCCGACCTCCACGCAATGTTGCAGAGGCGTGTCAACCATGACAACCCAACAACATCCAGGGCCTTGAGGTACTCGGGGCGAATCTCGTCCACCCCCGGGGCCCGGCCACCAAGGAGATTTTTAACCACCTTGGTGACCTCAGCCCCTGTGATAGGCGAGTCATCCCCCTCGTCCCCAAACCCTGCTTCCTCTGTGGAAGGCATATCAATGGGATTGAGGAGATCCTCGAAGTATTCCTTCCACTGCCCGACGATATCCCCAGTTGAAGTCAACAGTGTCCCATCAACACCATACACAGTGTGGACAGGGAGCTGCTTTCCCCTCCTGAGCCGCCGAACAGTTTGCCAGAATCTCTTTGAAGCCGACCGAAAGTCTTGTTCCATGGCCTCACCGAACTCCTCCCATACCCAGGTTTTTGCTTCAGCAACCACCCGAGCTGCACTCCGCTTGGCCTGCCGGTACACTTCAGCTGCTTCGGGAGTCCCACAAGCCAACCAAGCTTGATAGGACTCCTTCTTCAGCTTAATGGCCCCCCTCACCACTGGTGTCCACCACTTGGTTCGGGGGTTGCCACCACGAGATGCACCGACTACCTTGCGGCCGCAGCTCTGGGCTGCCGCTTCAACAACAGAGGTGGAGAACATGGCCCATTCAGACTCCATGTCTCCAGACTCCCTCGGAATGTGGTTGAAGTTCTTCCGGAGGTGGGAGTTGAAGACCTCCCGGACAGGGGCCTCAGCCAGACTCTCCCAGCACACCCTCACTATACGTTTGGGTCTACCAGGTCTGAATGGCTTCCTCCCCTGCCATCGGATCCAACTCACCACCAGGTGGTGATCAGTTGACAGCTCTGCACCTCTCTTTACTCGGGTGTCCAAGACATACGGTCGCAGGTCTCATGATACGATAACAAAATCGATCATCGACCTGCGACCTAGGGTGTCCTGGTGCCAGGTGCACATATGGACACCCTTATGCTTGAACATGGTATTCGTTATGGACAGACTGTGGTTAGCACAGAAGTCCAATAACTGAACACCACTCGGGTTCAGTTCGGGCAGGCCGTTCCTCCCAATCACCCCCCTCCAGGTTTCATTGTCGTTGCCCACGTGCGCATTGAAGTCCCCCAGTAGGACAATGGAGTCTCCAGGAGGAGCACCCTCCAGCACCCCAGTCACAGACTCCAGAAAGGGTGGGTACTCTGAAACATCATTTGGTGCATAGGCACAAATGATGGTCAGGACCCGTTTCCCAACCCGAAGGCGCAGGGAAGCAACCCTTTCGTCCACTGGGGAAAACTCCAATATAGAGGCCGCAAGGTGGGGCGATACAAGAATACCCACCCCTGCTCGTCGCCTCTCGTCCGGGGCAACTCCAGAAAAGGCCAAGCTCCAGCCCCTCTCCAGGAGACTGGTTCCGGAACCGGAGCTGTGTGTTGAGGTGAGGCCGACTATATCTAGCCGGTATCGCTCAACCTCGTACACCAGCTCAGGCTCCTTCCCCACTAGAGAGGTGACATTCCACGTACCAAAAGCCAGTTTAGAAAGCTTGGGATCAGTCTGCCAAGGTCTCCGCCTTTGACCGCCACCTAATCCACATAGCACCGGACCCCCATGATCCCTCCTGCAGGTGGTGAACCCACTGGAGGGCGGACCCATGTAACTCCTTCGGGCTGAGCCCGGCCGGGTCCCATGGGTGGAAACCCGGCCACCAGACGCTAGCCTTCGAGCCCCTCCCCCAGGCCTGGCTCCAGGGTGGGGCCCCGGTAACCCCATACCGGGCGGGGTACACTGAATCCTTGATCTAGAATTTATCATGAGAGTCTGTTGGATCGTTCTTAGTCTGGCCCTTCACCCAGGACCAGTTTGTCTTGGGAGATCCTATCAGAGGCAAATTGCCCCTGGACAACATAGCTCCTGGGATCACTGGGGCACGCAAACCCCCCCCACCACGATAAGGTGACGATCCATGAGGAGGGGATTTAAACATGTCTGTATTTTTTTTTTTTAAACGGCATGCATCATGACGTCACACGCTGCCATTACCAAGCAACGCTATGACACCGTTGCTACTGCGGGATAATGGCAGAAGCGTATGTAAACACTAGCACATGGCATATGATAAGCATGAGTTGAAACATCTCTTGACGTGGCAACATGGGATAAAATGAAAGACTGCAATGTGTTCAACAGTCTACGAAGTGCGCCTGCACCTGATTTCCAAACAGCAGCACCTCCGTTTATGACGGTAATATTAGCTTATTATTATTAGTAGTTATTAGCATGATGCTAGCAGCCTTGCAGGCTAAGTTTACTCTATTTTTAACTCACAAAACTCAACTAAAAATGTCTATTTGAGTATGATCTAATTTTTTTAGACGACAGCAACAGGTAACACTGAGGTTTTACCAACCTGCTCGCCCTCCACTCCTTGCCAGGAAAACCCACTGACACTAGCTGCACCTGAGCTGTAATGAAGTTTGCTGTGCAAGGCTTACATCTATTCATGATGGTAGAACAGCTGGAGTTTGGGTAGGTGGTACGTGTGATGTAGGTTACACATTAATACTGAATTAGACACTTTCCCAGAATGAGTAATGTCTTGAGGTTTTACCAATATGTTAATATACAATTATTTTATGCATGTGTGGGTGTATACATATTGTGCATATATACTGTATAGAAGGGTTGCACCGACGTCACACGGGTCACGTGTCTTTTGTTTACTGTGCCATTTTGGACGGCAACGAACAGTCAAATCACCAACAGCAAGCGTGAATGAGTGTAATCAGCGAGATAAATGGCTACACACAAATTAACACCGTGGTCCAACGACGAGGTGCAGACTTTTGTGTGCTTGGTAGCTGATTAAAGAAATCCAGAGGGAGCTGGATGGAGCAACCTGAAATGAATTCACAGCCACGGCGGAGGCAGAGTGGCGTAGACCCGACCACAGCGTCATCATTGTTGAAAATAGTGATAGAGGATGGTGAGTGATGTGATATTATGCATCTTTGCCATTATTTATCCCAGTGGTGGAAAGCTCAATTGGAACAAACACCGTTGTCTCCTGTATGCAGACAATGAGCTAGCTAGTTAGCCATCAATGCTAACTCCGTGCTGTGCTTGCATTTTGCGCTTGTGTCGACAACATCTGACGAAATAAGCTAGTTTTAATCCTGGTTAAAAAGTAGTTTTTTACATGTTGCACTTTCATGCTGTGCATGCACTTAAATTGTGTGTGTATTTTCATTCTAGAGTCCCACCGCAGGCTGAAGAGCTGCTGAACAGGGACCAGCAGCACATCCAGTTGCTTCTCAGTGAGGCAAGGGAGCATCAAACGGGAACAGGTCAAGTGGACCCCTGACCAAGTGAGCAGCCCAAGTGGACCCCGGGGTCCAGTCTGTACATGTATAGTACATTTTCAATCCAGTGATTTACAAACTGATTCAGAGCTTCCTAAAGCCTCATTCAGAACATTCTAGTCCCACATACCTATTCTGTGGATTTTCATCTGGGGGCAGCCAGCGGTGGAGAAGAAAAGTCTTTTGAAAGCAGAAATGGAGCCAAAACCTTCTCCGGGTCAGATTAGTTGTCATCTTGGGCTGCACGGTGGCGCGGTGGTTAGCACTGCGGCAGCACAGTTTACCCTTGGCCGGGGGATCGTGGGGATCGTGGGATCGTGGGTTCGATCCCAGCCCCCGACCAACAGTGATCTGTGTGGAGTTTGCTCTCCCCGTGTATGCGTGGGTTTACCCTGGGATTTCTCCGGTTTCCTCCCACATGCCAAAAACATGCAGGTTAGGTTAATTGGAGACTCTAAAGTGGCCCTAGGTGTGAATGTGTGTGTGAGTGGTTAAGGGATAGCGCCGTATCGTGGCTGCTTCATCCATCCAGGTGGTGGATGACCCTCAGTTTCCCCTCTGGGGATCAATAAAGTATACTAAATCTAAAAAAAATCTAAAATCTTATACTGTATATATATATTTACACTTCTTGGTCTTTCCAACAGTTTTATACAAATTCTTGTTGTTGTTCTCCTTCTTTAGATTAGATTCAACTTTATTGTCATTACACATGTATGAATACAAGGTAACGAAACACAGTTTAGCATCCAATCAGAAGTGCAAAGGATAGCAGCGCAGTATATACGGTAATTAACAGTATGTGCAATTTAAGCAAATTATGCAAATATATGCAGCAGTGCAGAAAGTTAAGAGTACTGTTATGTGCAAATAATGTACAATAAGTTAGATGGGCAGTTATGTACAGGTGAGGATGGTAAGAGATGATGGTAAGAGAGTCAGCGGGGAACTAAGTTCAATAACGTGACAGCTGTTGGAAAGAAACTGTTCCTAAACCTGCTGGTTCTAGTCCGAAGGCTTCTGAAACGTCTTCTGGAGAGGAGAAGCTGGAACAGTCCATGAGCAGGATGGTTGGAGTCCCTAAGAATGCTGCGTGCCCGGCGCAGACATCTTTTCCTGTAGACGTCCTCTATAGCTGGAAGTGGAGTCCCTGTGATGCGTTGGGCGGTTTTCACCACCCGCTGCAGCGCCTTACGGTCAGCGACAGAGCAGCTCCCATACCAGACTGTGATACAGTTGGTCAGGGTGCTCTCTATCACGCAGCGGTAGAAGTTGCCCAGGATGTCAGTTGACAGATGGTTCTTCTTCAGTGTCCTCAAGAAGAAGAGGCGCTGATGGGCCTTCTTGATCAGGCTGGTGGTGTTAACTGACCAGGACAGGTCCTCCGAGATGTGGGTCCCCAGGAATTTGAAGCTGGGGACACGTTCAACAGCTATGCCATTGATATGGATGGGGTCATGTGTCTCTCCCCTCTCCTTCCTGTAGTCCACTATGAGCTCCTTGGTTTTGCTGGTGTTAAGGAGCAGGTTATTGTCAGCGCACCAAGTAGCCAAGTGCTCAACCTCTGCCCTGTAATCTGACTCGTCATTGTCCCTGATGAGTCCAATCACCGTGGTGTCATCTGCGAACTTTATGATGGAATTGGATCCATACATAGGCCTGCAGTCATGGGTGAAGAGGGAGTAGAGGAATGGGCTGAGCACACAGCCCTGTGGTACACCAGTGTTGAGTGTGATGACAGAAGAACGGTTGGGACCTGACCTAATATGCTGGGGTCTGTTGGTCAGAAAATCCATGATCCAGTTGCAGGTGGAGGTACTGATTCCCAGGTCCCCAAGTTTAGTGAGCAACTTGGAGGGGATAACTGTGTTGAATGCTGAGCTGAAGTCAACAAACAGCATTCTTGCGTAGGTGTTCTTGTCATCCAGGTGTGAGAGTACATAGTGCAGCGCTGTAGAAACCGCATCCTCTGTACTCCTGTTGCTCCGGTAGGCAAACTGGTGAGGGTCCAGTGTAGGGGGCAGACATTTTTTTGAGCTGTGCCAAGACCAGTCGCTCAAAGCACTTCATGACTATGGGCGTCAGTGCCACAGGGCGATAGTCATTTAGACACGATGGTGTTGAATGTTTCGGCACTGGTACTATTGAAATGGTCTTGAAGCACGCTGGTACCACGGCCTGGGCCAGGGACAGATTGAAGATGTCTGTGAAGACCCCTGCCAGCTGCTCAGCGCATGCCCTCAGCACACGCCCAGGAATGTCGTCAGGGCCAGCAGCCTTACGTACGTTGACATGACTCAGTGCGTTATGGACGTCGATGTGAGTGAGTGTGAGGTGGTGGAGGTCGTCAGAGGGTGGGAAATTGATGTTCTTTTCGTTATTGTCCTTGTCAAAACGAGCATAGAAGTCATTTAGCTCAATGAGAAAGGGCACAGTCATGGCTATAGGTATGGAGTTGCTGGGCTTATAATCAGAGATAGCTTGAATGCCCTTCCACATGCGTCGGGGGTCAGAGTCCCCAAAATGTTCCTCCACCTTCAGCTTGTAGCTGTGCTTGGCCTTCTTGATGCCCATCTTCAGATCTGCCCTGGATGAACTGTAGGCCTGTGCATCACCAGATCTAAAGGCATTGTTATGTGCTTTTAGCAGAAGCCGCACTTCTCTGTTCATCCATGGCTTCTGATTTGGGTACATGGTGATCTGTCTTTCCGTGGTGACACTGTCAATAGTGGTGTTGATATGGTCCAGGACTGAGTGGGTGTAAGAGTCGATGTTTATGTGGGAGCCACAGGTAGCCTGAGAGGTGAACATACTCCAGTCTGTGTTCCTAAACTTCTCCTGGAGTACAGAGTCAACCCCCTCTGGCCACACTTTGATGGTCCTCACTGATGGCTTCACCCGGTTGATGAGCGGTACATACTTGGGGGGTAAGGAACAAAGATAAGTGATCAGACTGACCTAGGTGGGGGAGGGGAGTTGCTGTGTAGGCTCCCACAATATTGGTGTAAACATGGTCCAATGTTTTGTCCCCTCTTGTGTGACAGGAGACATGCTGGTAGAATTTAGGAAGCACTGTCTTGAGGTAGAGTGGTTAAAATCACCCACCACAATAAATGCTGCCTCTGGGTGTGCAGTTTGTTGTTTGCTAATAGCTGCATGCAGTTCTTTCATAGCAAGCTTAGCATTAGCATCCGGAGAAATGTAAGCGGCTGTTATGATGGTACAAGTGAACTCGTGTGGCAGATAGAAAGGTCTACATTTAACCATGAGAAACTCCAGGTTAGCTGAGCACTGTCTCTCAACAGTGACAGAGTTGGTGCACCTTGTTAATATAAATGCACAATCCCCCCCCCCCCCCCTTGTCTTACCAGAGTCATCTGCTGCTCTGTCTGCCCGGAGCATGTGTAGGCCGGCTAGCTCAATAGCATTGTCGGGTATTCCACTGTGAAGCCATGTTTCCGTGAAAATCATGATATTGCAGTTCATAAGTCTCTTATTGTTGGTGATCCGAAGCTGTAGTTCACTCATTTTGTTCGCCAGTGACCGTACATTAGCAAGGAAAATACTGGGTAGAGAGAGCCGGTACGGTGTTAGCTTTAGCTTAGCTCTTAGCCCACCGCGCTTACCCCGCCTTTGTTTACGGTCCCTACGCCGCCTGCGAGCACTTCCGGTCGGCCGGGAAGCCTGCCGAGCGTCGGGTGTTCTCCGGAGCTCAGGGATGAGACGTAGGTTGAGATGAAGGTTGCTGATAAAAAGATCGTTATCGTTACTTTGTAATGCAATGTCCAAAAGCTCATCTCGGGTGTAAGATGTAAAAGCAAAGCTGTTCTGAACGAACATACCTGAAATGAGCAGAAATAACACTGCTAATCCACAAAATCCGAGAGGACGCTGAGCCTCGCGTTGTGCACGCACCGCCATCTTGGTCATCTTCACATTTACAAATCACTGGATTGAGAATGCACTTGTACATATACAGATTGTGATCCTGGGGTCCACTTGGAGTGCTCACTTGGTCAGGGGTCCACTTGACCTGTTCCCGTTTGATGCTCCCTTGCCTCACTGAGAAGCAACTGGATGTGCTGCTGGTCCCTGTTCAGCAGCTCTTCAGCCTGCGGTGGGACTCTAGAATGAAAATACACACACAAGGGTGTGAAGGGAGGAGATGGCTCAGAATGCTGCCTTCAATCAAGTGATCCTCGGTGTGCTGGGCTACCTTGCGAAGGTGATGAGTCGGCGTGTGTGACCCATTCTGGGTTTTTTGTTTTTTTTACAGTTTAAAGTTTGAATTTTGCACATTCTAAATAATCTGGATTTTGCTGGTGATTGTAATAAATAATTTATTGACTTATGTGTTTACCTCATGATTTTCTATTTGTCTGTTAAGACACCGGTGGGAAGAGTCAACAGTACAAACCAAACATTTATCAATGACGTTGAAAATAATGGCTCATTTTTAAGAGAGTAACCAACAACGATTATTTTATTTACTGAAGACTGCATTGTTGGATGTGCCAGTGCAGAAGACACTGCACACTTTAGTGATAGTACCAGTATATGGAGGAATTCTGGGCCAAATTAACATAAGATAAGATAAGCCTTTATTAGTCCCACAATGGTGAAATTCCAGGATTGCAACAGCACATGGATAGCAACACTCAGAGCAACAGTCAAGAAGACAAGAAAAAACAAGAGCAGCGAATATACATATGTGTGGCGGCATGAAATAATAAGCGGCGAACTGTGGTTTAAAAGTGGGTTTTATTTCATTCCGCCATCACGGAACTCACTCCAGCGCCGTGCAGGCGCACCGGAGCGAGCTCTCAGGCTCTCAGGCAATCGTGTGGTCAGTTGAGCGGTCGTCAGAGAGAGAGGGAGAGTTACAGAGAGATGCAGTTTAAATACCCCACTACAGACAATGCATTCACAGCAGTACACATGGACATTTGCATTTGAGAGTCACCCACATCAATAGGAGGATTACTGACGGGAAGACATTTGCATTTGAGAGTCACCCATAACAATAGGAAGATTACTGGCAGGAAAAAGCTAGACAAAGGGAGGCTGCCTATTGATATCAATACACACATCTCATTGTTCTGCCAATTGCTCCAGCTGAGCGCTCTGCTTGTCCCAGTCTGTTGTGGGGGTCACTCACAGTACTCCCCCCTCAGAGGGCTCAGCGGGGAGCTGAGGCCTCGATAGTCCGGCTTTGGAAGCGAGCTGCGGGGAAGGCTCTGTGCCGAGGAGGTGGAGGGAGGGGGGTGGGGGTAGCAAGTGCCGGCCCAGGACGGCGAAATTGTTTGGGCCGCGCAAAAATTGCCTGTGGATCCGCGATGTTGAGGGGCTGTCCCGTTGAACGTGGCGGAGGTCCACAGCGGCTGTGCGAAGAAAAATTTGTCTCGGACTCCTCTCGCGGCTATGAAGAAAAACAGGAGCTGCAAGGCTGCGTAGCGGCTGTGAGAAAAAAGGAGCTGCAGCTGTGTGAGGGACTTGGCGTGTTGGCTTTAGGTGCGCGCGCGCAGCCCTAAAGCCCTCGGGGACAGCTGACAGCTGAATTCCCTTGTGCGCCGTGGCTGAGACCATTACAAAATCCTGTGAGCGAGCTGCGTGCGTGCTTCAGGTGTGTGAGCAGCCCTGAAGGTTCTGTGTGCAGCGGTGAAGGACGATGGCGGTCTGTGTGGAGCCGGTATTGTCCCGTGCGGGGTGCGCTGTCCTCATAACCCCCTGGTGTGCGTGCGGGGTTCGGTGCTTGGCAGGTCCGCTGTAGAGGCGAGTCAGGGTCAGGGAGCTTGCTGGAGATCAGCGTAGTCGGCGTCGATGGTCATCCCTGTTCAGGTTGTTGCTGTAGTTCGGTCATGGTTTTCAATTACATATTCAATTACATATTGAAAAAAAATGTAAATACATATGAAATAATAAGCGGCGAACTGTGGTTTAAAAGTGGGTTTTATTTCATTCCGCCATCATGGAACTCACTCCAGCGCCGTGCAGGCGCGCCGGAGCGAGCTCTCAGGCTCTCAGGCAATCGTGTGGTCAGTTGAGCGGTCGTCGGAAAGAGAGGGAGAGTTACAGAGAGATGCAGTTTAAATACCCCACTACAGACAATGCATTCACAGCAGTAGGCATGGACATTTGCATTTGAGAGTCACCCACATCAATAGGAGGATTACTGACAGGAAGACATTTGCATTTGAGAGTCGCCCATAACAATAGGAAGATTACTGGCAGGAAAAAGCTAGACAAAGGGAGGCTGCCTATTGATATCAATACACACATCTCATTGTTCTGCCAATTGCTCCAGCTGAGCGCTCTGCTTGTCCCAGTCTGTTGTGGGGGTCACCCACATGTGTACATATAAATATATAAATATGTAAACACACAGTGCGGAGCATTGTCACTAGATGGAATAAATATATAAATATATAAACACACAGTGCGGAGCATTGTAGCTAGATGGAATGAACAGCATAACCGTCTACTTAGTTATCCTACATGATATGATTATGTACCCATACATATGGGTGTTTTTATTTATTAGGGGTCCAATGTGTGACATTGGTGGCAAAATTTAAAATTGATCAAATCTGCACATGAAATTGACTAATCACTATCCAATTGTGTCAGGTTTATGAAACTATTAACTATTTTCGTAACGCATTCGCGTTCAGGAACTCTTGAGGATGAGCGCTCACTTCAACTACTTGTAAATGGAGACGTAAACGGGACACTCAGGCTTTTGTTTCCCCGTGTGCCAATGCACTTTGCAATGGCACACGTTTTACACGAAACAACTTCAACACTTCCAGTATTTTTCACGCATCAAAACTCATCAACAGCTACATTTTCATGACATATTAAGATGTGATAACGTGTATACATACCTTCAAATTCTCCCTGTTTGTTGGATAAGACGTAAAATCACAAAAGGCGTAAATGCGGGACACGGAAGTTTGGACCCTCGATAACTTCAATATAAAGTGACCACGGTTAATCCTCTCCACATGGGTTGAGCACATCCGGGGTAGAGAAAATAAAAGTGCTTTCCCAGGGCGCTCACCTCGCCAGACGGGGCTGTGCGCGGCCGACCAAGACCGAAGACGTAAATTTTTTAAAGGACACCATATTCGATGTGTCATAAATGTTTGAGATTTTATTGAAATATTCTACATCTGAGCTTCACAAAGACTGATCTCCTTTTTACGTGTATGGTTTGGGATTTGAAAGGTGCAAAGTGAAAAGCATCAGCACTTCCTGTTTTCTGGTTACTTTACCAAATAACTTGCATGTTGCTGTGTAAATTTGGGGACACGGAAATTTACGTCGTACGAGTAAATTTGCAGGGGTCGCCGTACAAAAACCATAGATCCGATCACATTGGGGAATGTTTTATTTTGAATTTGCATTACAACTCTGTTATCTCTTGCATTTTGAGTAGAAAGAGTTACTCAGAGATCACGTTACAGTACTTTGAAATTGATGCGATTTTAATGTCACACAAAAACTGGGAAAAATGAGGGGACACGACCAATAGTTTCGATTCTAACGGCAAAATCAATGATTTTTTTTAAAAATTGCAATGCAAGTCTGAAACTCTTTTATGTTCCCTTGCATATTATAAAAACGAAACCGACATCTGCAAATTACAGAAAAAGAGAGAGAGCGCTTGAAAGTCGGATACCCCTGATATAGTGCACTGGACCCCCCCCCCCCAAAAAAACCCACCCATATTGTCACCCTCCATAGCGACCGGTATTGCCCTAGTTGTATACCGGAGGGGACCATTGTGTAAGTCTATTGCGTCTTTTGCATTCAGTACTATTAGGTTGTCACGTTTTTTTGCCATCTCTGCGAGCAGCCCTGCTGGTGACCAGTGTAAATAGTGTAATAAACTCTTATAGAACTGTTAAATATGTTGGACTAAAGACAGTGAGACAACATTGAAGAAAAAGTAAGTTAACTTTTCATTAAATTTAATGATTTATCTAAGTCTATTATTTCATTTTTTTAATCATTTTTTTTCAGTCTAAATTACTTCTGTTTTACTGAAAACCTCCCAGCTTCAGGGGGGCTGTGCCCCCCCCAGACCCCCCATAACTCAATCGACCAAATTAGATTTCAGCTGAAATCAGAATTTCCTGTTGCCATCCCTGCTATTAGGTTGTCACGTCTTTTTTCTCTCTCTGCGAGCAGCCCTGCTTAGGTTGTACAGTCTGACAACCGTAGGTAGGAAGGACCTGCGAAACCTCTCGGTTGTGCACCTAGGATGATGTAGTCTGCTGCTAAATGAGCTCCTCAATGCGTTCAATATGTCCTGCATAGGGTGGAACTCGGACTCCAGCAGAGATGACAGTTTAGCCACCATCATTCTCTCTCCCATCTCCTCCACTGGGTCAAGGCGCTGCCCCAGGACAGAGCTAGCTTTCTTGATCAGTTTGTTCAGTCTCTTCCTATCGGCTGCTGTAATGCCACTGCCCCAGCAGACCACTCCAAAAGTGATGGCTGATGCCACCACCGTGTCGTAGAATGTCTTCAGCAGCGCCCCTTGTACACTAAAAGACCTGAGTCTCCTCAGTAGGAACAGCCTGCGCTGTCCCTTCTTGTAGAGTGCGTCAGTATTGTGTGACCAGTCTAGATTATTGTTCAGATGAACACCCAGGTACTTGTAGGATGTCACCATCTCGATGTCTGTTCCCTGTATGTTTACTGGTGCTGTGAGGGGTTGTCCTTGCCTGCGGCAGTCCACCACCAGCTCCTTAGTTTTCCTCGCGTTGATCTGGAGGCAGTTCCGATGGCACCAGTCCATGAAGTCCATGAAGTCCTGGATAAGTCCTCTGTACTCAGCTTCATCTCCTTTGGAGATGAGGCCAATGATCGCAGAGTCGTCAGAGAACTTCTGTAGATGGCAGTGTGTTGTGTTGTGTGAGAAGTCCGCAGTATAAAGGGTGAACAGGAAGGGAGCCAAAACCGTTCCCTGGGGTCCCCCGTGCTACCGATGATCATGTCGGACACACAGTCCCGGGTTCTCACAAACTGTGGCCGGTTAGTGAAGTAGTCCAGGATCCATGATGACAGGTGCTGGTCCACCCCTGCGCACAGCAGCTTGTCCTTCAGGATCATCGGTTGGATGGTGTTGAAAGGACTGGAGAAGTCAAAGAACATGATCCTCACCATGTTCCCAGGCTTCTCCAGGTGGAATAGGGAATGGTGAAGGAGGAAGATCACTGCATCCTCCACCCCAATGCCATGCTGGTAGGCGAACTGGAGTGGATCCATCGCTGGTCCCACCAGGGGGTGGAGGTGAGCAAGGAGCAGTTTCTCCAGGGTCTTCATCATGTGGGACGTCAGGGCCTCTGGTCTGTTGCTGTTCAGATCTTTGGGGTGGGAAGTCTTTGCTACAGGTACCACACAAGATGTTTTCCACAATTGTGGTACCCTCCCCAGCTTCAGGCTCAAGTTGAAGATGACCTGCACAATCCCACCCAGCTGGTCTGCACAGGACTTGAGGAGCTTTGCGCTGATGCCGTCCGGTCCCGACGCCTTCCTCGCCTTGATCTTCCTCAGCTCCGTCCTCACCTGTGTCTTAGTGAGGGTCATGTTGGGAGGCTGTGTGTTGGGAGTGGGGGGTGGGGTTGGTGGAGTGGGGTGTGGGCAGCAGGACTCGATGTCTTCAGAGGCAGCAGTGGTTGTTGTGCAGTCGGGGGGGAGGGCGGTTGGTCAAACCTATTAAAAAACAAGTTCAGATTGTTCGCCCACTCCCTGCCCCCCGTGGCCTGGGGGGGAGGTATTCTGGAGCCCAGAGATGGTTTTAAGGTTTCTCCAGACCCCACCGATGTCGCTCTGTTGCAGCTTGTCCTCCATCTTCTTCCTGAAGCTGTCCTTGCCTTCTCTGATCTTCCTCCTCAGCTCCCTCTGTACGGACTTCAGCATCTCCCTGTTCCCCGACCTGAAGATCCTCTTCTTCTCTCTCAGAAGTGTTTTTATCTCAGGGTTGATCCAGGGTTTGTTGTTCAAGCAACACCGTATGGTCTTGGTGGGTACGGTGTTGTCCACACAGAAGCTGATGTAGTCCATGATGGTGTGAGTGAGGCCATCGATGTCCTCACCATGTGGATCGCAGAGCTGCTCCCAGGCAGTGGTTTCAAAACAGTCCTTTAGAGCGTCCATTGCCTCCTCAGACCATAACTTCACTGTGCGCATGACCGGAGGTTGTCTGTGCACTAGGGGTTTGTACACCGGCCAGAGATGAACCAAGCTGTGATCCGATCTCCCGAGTGGGGGGAGTGGTGATGAGGTGTACGCCTCCTTAGTGTTTGCGTAGAATAAGTCCAGTGTTTTATTGTCTCTAGTGTGGCATGTGACATACTGGGTGAACGTGGGTAGAATGGGAGACAGTGAAACATGGTTGAAGTTGCCTGAGATGAGGAGAAGAGCATCTGGGTGTTCTGTCTGCAGCCTGCCAGTTACTGAGTGGATGACGTCACACGCTGTCCCAGCGTTCGCCGTCGGATTTGCATAAATAACAATGCAGATCACGTGTGAGTATTCCCTCGGGAGATATGTAGGCCACATGCTAACAGCTAGCAACTCAATGTCTTTGTTGCAGTGTTGTTGTTTAACCGTGATATGTCCCGGTCTGCACCAGTTGTTATTAACATACATTATCACTCCTCCGCCCCTTGTCTTCCCACTGTCTGGTGTTCGGTCTGCCCGTATTGCGTGGAAACCCTCCAGCTCAATGTTAGCATCTGTTGCTAGTTCTGTTAGCCACGTCTCCGTGAATAGCATAAGGCAGCACTCCTGGTATATACTCTCGTAGCGGGAGATAGCCGCTAGCTCATCTGTTTTTCCTAGTATCGATCGTACATTCCCCATAACAACGGATGGGAGGGTGGGTCTGTACCTTATATTCCTCGCCCGCCGTCTTGCCCCAGCTTGACAACCACGCCGTTTCCGTCTTATCTCTCCCGGTATGTTGAGTTTTTGTGTTAGCATTAACATCTGTATTTCCTAATAATGAGTTATGGTATAATGGGATTTAACATGTTTTAACACAAACTACTTTATGGTTCATAATTCTGTTGACAGACTTAAACCAAGCCAAAAGTGATTTCTCAAATTGCTGGATTATTTTGATAGCTTTTCCAATCTTTTTAGCATTTAATTTATGTCACTAAATCTTGGTAACCTTCACAAATAAAACATAAACAAACGTGGAGACATATCTGCAAAAGGCACAAAGGTTTATTGTAAAAACTCCTAGTGCAATACAAAAGGAGTACATAGTACATTATTCACACATAGAATATATATTTATACAGTATCTACATGTATATATCCAGTAAATCCATGTAACCTTGCATTATTTTAATTGCTTTTAATCCTAGATGAAGTTTGCTTTGGGTTAAAAATGCATCATGATTGTTAAATATATTTTATTATACCTAACTCAGTACGGTTTACCTGTTGAAATATATATTTTTTACAGCTAATACAGTATAACCCCATAATTATAATATGGCACCTAGCGGTCAATTTTTGGTAGCTGATCACTGTTTGCCACAATACCACCTGCTGGAGCAGGTACATCCCATGATGTCTCAAAAGTCTCAACATGATTTTCACACAGATCAGAGCAATTTGTAGCACAGGAAGTTAAACATTTCTTCAGACATTCTGAAGTTCTGCAATTACTGCGGTTCGTGAAGCTGGGGTGACATCCCACCACTGGGAGGCTCGGTTGAACACCCAGACTGGCAGTTTGAAGCAATAATTTTGCCACAAGAGAGCCATCTGAAACGCACACAGAGCATCCATATTTTAGTACCTAACAGCGATAACTTGCCGTGATTACAGTGTAATACGGGGGACTTATTAGTGCTTAACTAGCATTAGCAATCATTAGCTTACCTTCATATGTGATCTAGTTCATATCCCCATGTCTTCTGGTGCTCCATGGCTTCCTAAACTCTCCAGTACTTTTCCAGAGTGTTTCGTCTCGCCACCTGTAGCCTTCTCTGGCTCTCTTTTTTTGCCTTTACTCTGACAAAAAGCCAGCGAGCAGCAGGCTTGCCTCCATATCCATCTTGAGTTTTTCTTGTCACGTACAAATGATGTCATGGGAGTGTTGGGCCACCTTGCTGTAAAGATCTCACTCACTTAAGGTGGTATTCAGTCGTAATGGATAATGAACAACACCGCGTTGAGTCGGGCTGAGTAGGTGCTAGTGGAGTTACTATTATTCTCAACACAGGGGCTACACTATTTGCCATCCAAAATGGCAGAAAAACAATGTGGTACGTGACCACTGACGTCACGTGCAACCCCTCTATATGTTTAAAAAAAATATGCAAAAATTACATCCAAGTACACGTGTGTATTTTTGTGATTTCTAAAATAACATAATTGTGCAGTTGTTTCTAATCACTTCAGTATTCCATTTATATTCCTTTTATTTATAACGCTTTTCAGCATTTAAACATAAACATTACAAGGCATAAATGCCCATTTTTACATGTTTAGTCTTTTATAGTTGATTTTATTATATCTTTTTTAAGAGAAGAAGCGTTGTTTAAAGTCAGAAAAATAACAAAACTCCTGCACTGATGCTGAAATCCTGTGAAGGCCTGCTTTTTTTCCCCCCACGTGGAAAACTGATCAAGAATTGATGAGAGAATCGATAAGGAATCTGATCGATAAGCAGAATCGACAGTGCCATTAATAATGACAAAATCTTATCAAGTCCCATCCTTAATGACAGGTATGTAGTGTAGAACCAATCAGGACTACGAGCTGGCTGTTCAAATTTTGCCAGCTTGCAGACTTCTGTGTCCTGTCGGGCGGGATGTACGGGAGCCTAATTAGATCCTGGAGTTTGAAAGAGGAGGAAAAGGGCAAACAATTTTACAAGCAACTGTGAGACAATGAAGGTTTATTTTGTTTGGTGGGGGTGGGGGGGCACCCGTCAAAGGAGGATACCATTTTAGACGATGTACATTTGCTTTTAAGGAGATTTATATCCACTGGTGTGCATCTTTAAGGGGTTTGTCATTCATCAGGTCTGGTTGTGGCTGGTGAAACTGAATGCAGCTTTCCAAAACAATGTGGTTAATCAGTTAGTTCGTGATGCAACATGGGGGCAGTTACTTTTTCACATAGGATGAGGTAGTTTTGGATTGCTTTTTTCCCCTTAATAAATAACATCGTCATGTATAAACTGCATTTAGTATTCGCTCAAGTTACGTATGTCTGATAATAAAATTTTCTTTGAGCTGAAATGTATGACAAATATGAAAAAATGTAAGAAATCAGGAAGGGGGCAAATACTTTTTCACAGCACTGTAATTGTGTGGCGGGAAATAAGGAACTATATTAAAGAAAATGTTTAGTGTTGCAGGTAGAGCCCACCTTTCAGGATAAGTTGCTGGCAAGTTTGATGACAATAGCTGCTTTCTTTGAGCTGGTTTTCTGTGGGAGAGGGTGACAAATTGAAATATCCGTACCCTGAATGGAGATGTTGTTTTTAACAGAAAAGAACAAAACTTCTATCGAAAAGCAACATCATCAACTACCTCAGCCATTTAAACTGTGCTAATAATGACTTCTGTATGGGGTGTGTGAATTAAAAAGGAACTGAGAGGCGACAGGCCCGACATGTCTGTGCCCGAGGCCTCGGGGCCCCGACACCACTGCACCGCTGCTCTGTGGACTCCAGCAGGCCACATCAGGCAGCCATGGCTGACTGTGGTTGCTATAGAGACCCGAGACCCAGACATGTCCTACAGTCTGGGCCCAGCCTGGTCTCACGGGAGACGACCAGACGTGACCCCCTGAGAGAGTCTCTTTTCATTTAGGGTGGAGAGACGATGGGGACGGACCGGTTCTCAGGTCCTGCATGTCCTCCCCCCTTAGGTTCATATGGTAAATGCGCCATTGAGGAAAGAAAATATTTTAGCTGTTCTACCTGCAAGATGTGCAATGAAAATTACCCTCTCTTTTTTTTTTTGAAGGAGAAATTAATGTCTCGAGGCTTTTCAGTGGTGCATTCTCGTTGATTTCCCTCTGGTAGTTGCATGGTGGGCTTTTTGATAAGGGTCTGACATGATAATGAGGGAGTGTGTGTGTCTGCTCAAAAAGGTGAATTCAGACCAAACAGATGGACACTTGGAAGCTAAAAATGTGGAGGGCAGCAGACAGGCAACCATTCAGTTTTCATATCAAAAGAATAAACTAAAATGTAATTTGCTGTATGGGGGAAAAAAAAGTTTGAAGTACACATTTTTAAAACTAATAATTAAAATAAAATTGTGCCTCTGCTTTGTAACGCACCCCGCAAACAAATCTGCCAGAATATTTTTTAAGTGAATAATGAAAAGAGAGTTAAGTTGCAGAACTTGGTTTGGCTCACTGAACTTTGTTTTAATCAGATGAATTGGTTAATTAGGTAATTGCCAGTATTGGCAGCTCTTCACTCAGCCCAGCCAAATCCGTGCGTTGTTGTGAGATAAGACTCCACCTTCTGGAGACCGAGGGGAAATGGTCTGAATAATTTCAACACTTGTCGGTGTAAAACTGGATTTTAATGGCAACTGTAAAAGGCAAACATACATCTTGTGCGTGAAAATAAAAATGCATTTACAGACAGCTGGCAATCTGTTCATTTTTAACAATGTCACAAATGTATAAATGTAAATTAAGTGTAGTAAATTTCCAAGAATAAAAGTGCAAAAATATGACAAAAATACTAATTTAAAATTTAAAAAAATCGAATTTTTGAGAAAAAAGTTACAAATCCATGAAAAAGAAACACATGAACAGGAAAAAAAAAAATCTTAAATTCACAAAAGTAAATTTACAAGAGAAAATTTGCTAATTTACAAGAACAAAAGCTGCACACTTATATAAATTTTGTACTTTTTTCTCATAAATTTTCCAATTTGTTAGGGTTTTGTACAATCGTAACTTTTTAAAATTAAATTTTCAACTTTCCCTGGCAAATTTGGGATTTTTTTTTTCAGATAAATTTAATAATTGTCTCCTATAAAGTTGCATCCTTTTGTGATAAATTTGTTACCTTTTTCCCCACACAAATTTACAATGATGTACTCATAAATTCGACACTTTTCGCTGTTAAATTTTGAATTTATTTCTCATAATGTTAAAAAAAAATTTCCTTGTAGATTTGCAGCTATATTCACCAATTTGTGACATTTTCCTCTTAAATTGGAAAATGAGTCATGAAAGTGGAATTGTGCAAAAATGCTGCTTGAATACATGCAGTAACTGTAACTTGTTGCAGTGTGTCCTTGCAGTCTTTATGGGGCTGGGCATGGCGGAGGATTTGGTGAGTTCATGATTCAATATTAAAAATGTAAATAGTTGCTTTATTTTCCAAATTACTGAGATCATATCAGGACATGCATCTGAGGATGAGGCAGTATTTATGCAGGGTACACAGGGGTAATATTTAAACAGACTGGTCTTCAGTTGACGTGTACTGTGATCAGTTGTGCTGCTGGTGAAATGTAAAAAAAAAAAAAAGGCAAATATTTTGAAGCTATATTACAATTACAATTTTTGTTTACAAAAAACAAAGAAACCAACTCTCTTGACACCAACTGATGAGCCCAGTCTTAAAGGATAAATTCACATTTTTCCTCCCTTAAGTCCAACTTAACCAAACCAAAAATGTCCCAGGCTCTGGAAAGTTCCTTTGTCTTCTCTCTTCTGTAAATACACAGACACTGCACCTGAGGCTACTCGGAAAAGAGTCTGAAATATACTGAGAGAGATTAAAAACACAACAAAAAATTTTATTTTTTTACAATGTTAATGCATGTGCAATAAAATAATCCCTCTCAACTCAATGCATAAAACTCCTCATTTGTCTATGGGATGTTCTGGATTAGAGCGTATCGGGATCCTGCGCCAACAAATCATGCTGAGTTTGAGGCGGTGCTGCTCGCTGAATGGGACCACATTCCTCTGCATCAAATTGACAACTTGTCAGTCCCACGCACAAGTGAGGCTTTGTGGCAGTAAATGTGGGTCGCACACGATGTTAATGAGTGATAAAATCAAGAGAAATTAATAATGATTAAGTTTTGTTGCATATCTGTATGTCTGGATGATCTGAATTTGTGCACTAATAGCCATTAGCTAACAAACACGTGTATCTTCACTTGTTTTTATTCATTGACAGCTTACACCACTTTTTGAAATTGATAGTGTTGCGTTTTTATTTTATTTTAATGTGTGGCGATCTGTCCAGGGTGTACCCTGCCTCTCGCCTAAAGATGCTGGGATAGGCTCCAGCCCCCCCGCGACCCGAAAAGGATTAAGCGGAAGAAGATGGATGGATGGATGTGTCTCAGTATAGATTTACAATGAACAAGACTGTTTTTGTTACCCTAGACCAGGGGTCTGCAATCTGTGGCTCTGGAGCCACATGTGTTTTTTTTCCTTAAGGCCTTGTCAAAAAATTCAAAACTTTCATTCAGTGAAAGGAGAACACGGATTTGTGAGGAAAAAATTTGTAAATTTACTGGAGAACTAACAAATTTATAGGAAAAGCCTGAAATTTATGCAAAAAATTCTCATCACAAATTTGCAAGAAACGGTGACAACATTTCTGGGGAAAAACAAATTGTAGAAGTTGCAATATTTTGAGAATAATGTCACAAACTTATGTGAGAAGTGCTGCAAATTTCCCTGAAAAGGTAGCAAATTTACAAGGGAGAATAGAAACATCATCATCATCATAGCAGTCTGTCGGGGGCGACAATGACTGTTTCATTTAGGTCTGATCAGATTCCTCCACGCAGCTCTGTAACTCGCCTTCCGCTGCCAGGAACTCCTGACCTTGTTAACCCGGGCGACGTCCAAGCCGGTATGAGTTGCTGCTCTCTGATTGGCCATTTCATGAAACTGCTTGCAAAGCATTTGAGTACCGCTAGCTCTTGCTGGACTAGCGGCACATTCTTGGCAGATAGAGGTAATATCAGTGGCAAGGACAGGCCAAGACAAACTGACTCCCGTATCTGTTGCAGTGACTGACCAGATGATAGGTTTGTTTATTTCTGCTCTTTGTGTAGTACAGTTTATTAGAAAAGCAGACGATTTATGAAAGGAATTTGACAAATTTGGGGAAAAGAGTTGCAATCTTATAGGGAAAAAAAAACTCTTACAAAATTGCAAGAAAAAAAACCCTCAAAATTTCTGGGGAAAAAAAACTTACTGGAAACTTTCCATTTTTATGAAGAAAAAATGTCACAGATTTATGCAGAGTCTGCATTTTTACATGACAAAGTAAGAAAAATATGATATATTTATTAGAAAACCAAAAAAAAAAAAAAATTGGCATCTGATTAGGGCGCCTCCTGGACGCCTCCCACTTGAGGTGTTTTAGGCATGTCCCACTGGGAGGAGACCCCGGGGCAGACCCAGGACTCAGTGGAGAGACTGTCTCCCAGCTGGTCTGGGAATGCCTTGGTATCCTCTCTGAAGAGCTGGAGCAGGTGGCTGGGGAGAGGGAAGTCTGGGCTTCTCTGCTTGAACTGCTCCCTCCGCGACCCGGACCTCCGGAAAAGCTGTAGAAGATGGATGGCTGGATGGATATTTATTAGAAAACCACAAAAACTTATGCCAAAAATTTCACACATTTTGGAAAACAGATAATTTTATGAGGAAAAACCTCTTAATATTGATGATGTCAGGCTGGTTTGTACTGTATCGTTCACATTTTTACCTTAGTTTCTCTCTGTATAGTAGAGGCTCCCACCGCCTGCTCGACACACATTTGCACTAATACAAGATTTCATGCTACAGAGTAAATTGAACATTGCTGAAACTTTAAAAAAACCCACCTTTTTATTTTAAAAAAAGAAAATTAAAAACCAACACTTTAATTTTCAATGGAATCACAGTTGACACTCGATACTACTTGTTTCACAGCAGCAATTTTGGCCTGAAATGGTAGAAAAACAAAAGTAACACTTAAAATAGAAGGTATAGATGGGTGTGACATGAACAAATACATGCATTTTTATGCTAAAATGGCTGCTGTGAAACAGGTAGGATTACTCTGTTGATGGGTAATAGAATAGCACGTGCTTTCCCTGTTTTATATCAAAATGACTTTTTTTTATCCTGAATCAAAATATAAAACTGAAAACTAAAATGTTAAAAAAAAAAATCTAAAATAACTTGCCTGTCCAGCTGCAAAACGTCATTAAGAAAGCTAAAGCACTGTGTCAATTAAAAGAAAAACTGTATGCTTGGACAAAATTAATAGCCATTTTTGGCTTGAAAATTCCATTATAAAAGTGTTTTTGCACAACCAGTGAGATGTAAAAATGGCTGCATTGTAAAGGGGGAGAAGATCCGCTTATCCCATGTACACAATGGCATAAAATACCAACGCAATATCTGATGTCCCCAATTTGGCTGAAAAAAAAATGCTGAAAATTCAGCTTTGCCAACTGTCTAAAAAAATGTGTGGATTTGGTTGAAAAGACATCCGTAACGCCAATATCATTCACCTCCTTGATCCTTTGTGGGTTGCAGGAGTCCATCCCAGCATCTTTGGGTGAGAGGCAGAGTACATCCTCCCCAGATTGACAATCCATAGCTGACACCTGGTGGCCTCCCACCGAAGTACAAACCAAGCCAGACCCTGGACCAGACAAGACGAGGAGTGTCTAGGGACACCTGGAGCCCGAGGTGCGAACATCAATAAAGAAGCACAACACAAAGACACATTTGCAAAACACACTTGTATTCAAATGGTGCTTACAGTACAACAGCACGAGCACTGGTTTTAAATTATTCCAGGTATTCTTTAACAACCACAATACCAAATGACAAATTTTAGAAAGCTGTTAAAAATATGCATTTTATAAAGCACTGTTAACAAAGACTCCCAGCAGTTGTAAAGGTGGGCTTTTGAGAGACGAACCCCTGACTATCGTCACCAAATGTCAAAAAAAAAAAATGTGTTGAGGATAAATTTGGCCCAAATCGCGTGGACTAAACAGCCAAGTTGTTGGACTGTTTTTTGGTTATTGTGGTTAGGCACAGCCTAGTTTTCAACTATTTTCTGGTTAAATATGGTCTGTGTTAGACACCTGAACACAGCCCAGTTTTCAATGAGTGTTTCTGGGCTAAATTAAAGGCTTGGGCGAATGAATCTGATTTAGCTCAAAACACATCGTCTAAATAACGGCAAGTGCTGGGGGGGCGGGGGGCGTTACAACCACATATTTGACTGCACCACTAATTCAAAAACTGAAATGTAATTTTACAGCTGTTTTTTTTTTTTTTTTCAAATTTCTCTGAACTCACTGAACTAAACCAAATACATATGCAATGGCTTGAATTAATTTAGTTGAGCCCCACTGCTCTAGCAAACAACAAAAAAGTACATTTCTACATTGTTTCATATAAGCACAACACAGAAAACTAAACCCAAGTAAATAAAAAGCAAGAAGTCTGTATGCGTTTATCTCCTCGTGGCATCAGGCGACGAAGAGAAGAATTCTCCTCTGCCCGGGAGAGACCAGCTCTGAGAGAGGAGACAAAGGGAGGCGTTCCTCTCTGGGACATCAGGGACAGACTGACCCCTTGTTGTCTTGTTGGACGGCGGCTGTTAAAATGGACACGGCGGAAGCAGTCCACTATCTCTGCCAGCCGTCACTCATCTCCAACTGCCTGAGCGACTGGGCTTCTTCCTCTTCGTCTTGCGGGTACCTGGCTTTGCAAAACTCCTGTGTGCCATTGGGTGGACGGGATTCTGTTGGGGAGTTGCTCATTGGCGATTGCTGGCTGAGGTGGTGCAGAGGCGGGGAGCCGGGTGAGGACATGTGCTCGGGAGAGCTACGCTCACATTTGATGCTGAGATTGAGTGAGGGTAGGTGAGGAGAGGGTGACGAGCACGGCTGGGAGGGGAAGGAGCAACCCCCAATGGGCACCCTGGAAACGACAAGAGCGGAGAATAAATCGTTCAGTTTGAGCACAGGGTTCCACTTCTGTGATTACCCAAAAGGGCGTCAGACACTGCTAGGTCATAAGCTGCAAATTTTCCAGAAATGTAATTTGACATTTGAGATTTGCTCCACTGTAACTCAAAAAGTGACAGAAACACTTCTGATTTTAGCATGATCATTTATTATTCTTGCGTCATTGTAGTCGTTTAGTTTATATTGTTTACCTTTTAAAAAGTTATAATCAGAATACTTCATTTAACAAATACATCTCTTTTAAATTTTCTTGTTCTATTGACATTTTTTTGTTTCTCTTTTCATCAAATTATCAACGGTTTTATCATTTTATAACTTTTAAAATGCCTTGAATGATCTTTTTAAAGATATATTCAATCATTTTGCTCTACAACACAACAGGTGTCTGTACTGCTTTCCAAAGACACATTCAGTATCTGAACACCTTAACTTATTAATTTCCATCACTTTGACACACAGTAAAAGATTACATGAATATGAAAATATTTCTGCTTTTCTGTTATAGTAATAAGCTAAAAAGATTACAGTGTGTGTGCAGTTTTTTTTTGGGGGGGGGGGTAAACCACTGCATTCAGGTTCAAATCTAACATAGATTACATTTCATTTCATTCATGTAGTGAGTATACTGTATTCGATGTACAGTGACAGAAAAGATTTACCTGGTACTTATATGGGGCCCGTGGGGCTCCTGAGACGGCTGTGCTGGCTGCCAGGGGTTTGCTGTTCCTCGTTGTAAACTGTGATAAAAACTAGCTTGGCTGTACTCTGGAAAAAGAGCAGAAAAATGATTGAAAATATCAGTTTCAATACAATGATTATGAATTAAGAATTTGATAGGGATGCACGATTGGGAAATTTTGAGCCGATACCAATTCTGATGTTTGTAACTGATAACTGACACAAGTTGCTTCTTTTGTTTTTGTTGTCATTTATTCTGTTTTTGATGTCAGGGAAACAAGGAAATATGCATTATAAAAAAAAATAAAATAATAGAACTAAGAGCTGAACACATGAGCTAAAGTATTTCAGGCTTAAATCCTTCAAAATGGTTCAGTCCAGGATGTTTTCTGAATTTTCAGCTATAGGTTGCTGTTGAACATTTCAGGGTGAAATCAACGCCACACATCTGAAACACACCAGAATAAATATCAGCCACTGACATTGGTGAATCTTATCTTCAAGTCAGCAAGGCGAATATTGGCCGATATCGATGTTAAGGTGATATATCGGTGCCTCCCTAGAAACTGATTATTTCCAGTTTACAAAACCCTAAGTCTTTCCTGCTTAAAAGAGGTGAGAAGTTTTGTGACTCTCAGATCTATAGAGTAAAGCTACAGTGACAAGCTGGTCAACTTAAATGAACATAATACAAAAGATTGAAATAATTACATATCTTACACATGGGGGGGGGGCGCTGTGGTCTAACAGACATCCTGCACAAAAAGACAATATGACAATTCTTTTTTGTTTGCTTTCACATGCTGTGTTACTAAACGAAGATGGCAGCCATGCCAATGCATGTTGTATTGTAAAGTAAAGCAATAATTTTGCTGAACTGATAGGTGAATTTAGTTGCAGTAAATGACATAGTTGTTCACTTACTTACGCTAAACTAAAAGGCTTCCTGACAGAAGCATTCAGTCTCTTGAGACCTAAAACTTGAATTGAGCTGTCTATCAGTCTATCAGTAGGGGCAAAATAAGATTATTTCATAAACATGACAAAACATTTCAAATGCCATGGCGTGCACATTTGGGGCTGTTTTGTTGCTGTATTTTCTAAATTGATGGTGGACGTACCAGAGGCTCCAGGGCAGGGGAGGCCGTAGCCGCTCAGCAGCCCTGCCTTCCCCATGGCAACCATGGAGCTGCTGCTGTGCAGACCCTGATACAAGAGACCCCTCTGATGGACAGAAACAGAAACACACCATCAGACTGAAAACTTTAGGTTGTACTGAAGAGTAAAAAGACAAGATTTTTAAATTACTTGGACAATTTTGATGTCTAGGCCTGTAAGACAATCCGCCTCTTGCAAGAACTGTTAGTATTTACAGATTTGTTTGTAAATGTGACATACAGTCTATCTATGTGACCTTGAGGGATTCACCAATCTGTTTGTTTTCTTGAAATTTATTACAGGTACAAACAAAATTCATAAGTGGTCCAGACCAGTTGTAAGTTTAGTGTAAATAGTTTTCTGTTATTCTAACCTTAGTTTTCACGAAATGGCTCTATATTTTATTTGTCTGAATCAAGTACAAGGGTGTAAACCCTATAAACATAATTCATTGGCAACATTTCATGCTTTGACTCAAGTTACAATTAAAATTATTAAAGATAATCAAAAGCAGTAACATTCCATCAACATTCAAATCATATAAGATGCAAAATATAAGATTCTAAATGTTGTTGCCGGGGCAGCGGACAACTCCATTAAACTGGAGAACAGTGCAGTGGGTGTGTGTTTCACGCAAGGTGATGCTGATGGGTAAGTGACTTGTCTACGGTCACAATATAAACCACACAGGATCACATGACTATCACTCAGATTTTTACTGCTTTCACATGAGGTGTGGGCTTCACCTCTGGGTTAGGGTGCAGAGCAGGGTCCATTTTGGCAAGTGATTTTGAAAGAAAGAGTAGGCTGTATTTTCATATAAACAAACATTATACTGTGACAGTTTAATAAAAGTCAGATTTTTACCACTTTTTAGCCCAAATTGTTCACAGCAAAGTGGGACATAGTTTTAGTACAGTGCCCACGAATGTCACACTGGACTGTGCGCGCCAGAGCACAGCGCACAGTCCAGTGTGAGATCCACATGTTGCCCTCACCTAGAGTAGCATGCGGCTGCTGTGAGAACAGATCACTGCACCTATGTCAAATCAGATTTTAGGTGTATTTTATGCCATAGTTGTTCAAAATAATGTAGTTCCAAAACAGTAGAACATATATTTTGCAACACATCATTACTTCTTAAGCTACTGGCCATTTCTTCACATGCTGTACCCTCATGTCAGTCACTGTCAGGAGGAACATCTGCAGCACACTGTACACTGAAATATGAAAAATTTCATTTTTGCTGTTCCTTTGATTCCACTGCTGACTAGGGGTGGGAACCTCACAATATACAGTGGATATAAAAAGTCTACACACCCCTGTTCAAATGCCAGGCTTTTGTGATGTAAAAAAAATGAGACCAAGATAAATCATTTCAAAACTTTTTCCACCATTGATGTGACCTATAACCTGTACAACCCAATTGAACAACAAACTCAATCTTTTAAGGGGAAAAATAAAAAAGTTACAATAACCTGGTTGCATAAATACGCACACCCTGTTATAACTGGGGATGTGGTTGTGTACAGAATTAACCAATCACATTCAAACTCATGTTAAATGGGAGTCAGCACAGACCTGCCACCATTTATAGTGCCTCTGATTAACCCCAAATAAAGTTCAGCTGTTCTAGTAGGCTTTTCCTGACGTTTTTGTAGTCACATCTTACAGCACAAGCCATGGTCCACAGAGAGCTTCCAAAGCATCAGAGAGATCTCATTGTTCAAAGGTGTCAGTCAGGAGAATGTTACAAAAGAATTTCCAAGGCATTAAATACACCATGGAGGACTTCCGGGAAGATGGCGGAGAGACATAACACTTAAACAAAGAGCTCTCCCTAGCCGAATTAAAAATCATCGGTAAATGGCCAACTCGACATAAACGAATCAATAAACCAAGGGATGAAAACACGAAGGAACCGGGCACAAGGACAAAAACAGGGTAAAATTGAAGAATTCCTCTCCAACAACGCAGGAAAAACCACTGTACGCAAAGCCCAAAAAAACGAGATGTCCACAGCAGAGAAAATGGAGGACGCCAGACTCGACAACATGAACGCTGGCATCGCCAGTTTGGGTGAAGAGTTGAGAGAATTCAAGCGACAGCTACAACAGGATTTAGCGGCTCTTAAGGAGGAACTGAAAAAAGAAATTAAGGAGGAAATCATGGACCTCCGAAGAGAAATGGAGCGTAAATTAACGGAAAACATGGAGGAGCTGCGCTCCCAGCGGGCGTGTATGACAGAAGCGCAGACCCGAATTTCGGAACTAGAAGATTGGAAAAGCGAGGCAAACGAACAACTACAGACCCTGACGACGCAAACGCAGAGGATGCAGGAGAAAATAAACGACTTGGAGAGCAGATCCCGACGAAGCAATATGCGCATCTTTGGAATTCCGGAGGGCATTGAAGGCAACTCGATGACAAAATTCATGGATCAGTTCTTAAAAAAAGAACTGGAAATACCCGGAGAAACGGATCTGCAGATTCAACGGGCGCACAGAACACCGGCACAGAACCCGAAAACAAACTCTCCACCCAGGTCAGTTGTGGTAAACTTTGTGAAATATGACATAAAGGAAAGAATCCTGACGCAAGCATGGAAAAAAAAGATACGAATCGGCGACAAACAGGTATTTTTTGACCATGACTACCCGACAGAAATCGTGCAGCAGCGGAAGAAATATGCCAATATTAAAAAAACGCTGAAAGAGAAAAAAATTAGATTCCAAACGCCGCTAACGAAAATGAGGATTCATTGGGAGGAAGGCACAAGAACCTACAACACGGCCGAAGAGGCAGCGCGGGATATGATGGAGCGGGGCCTTGAGGTGAGCGTGCCGAAGGAGACGGCTGGAGCAGCGGCGGCCCTGAACGCACCACGACAGACGGAGTGGAGACGAGTGAACGGCGGAAGAAGGGGGAGAGACGTAGAGCAGCGGGCCCAGGACAAGCTACAAGGCTTTCAACTGAAAGCCTAGATCATAACAAAGATTAAGAAAGGCACAGAAGAAATGAAGGCCAAGAAGACAAGGTAAAAGAGAAACAGACGGCTAGGAGAGGTTTAAGTGATATTTGTTGGACATTTCTAGACTTATGACTATTACTTTGATAGTAAATACAGGTCTAGGGAGGGCCCTTCACTCTGTGAAGACAAACCCCCCACCCACCAACAGGGACCAGTGGGCAGAAGAAAGGCCCAAAGTACGGAGGTCGAGTTTTTTTAATGTGTTTTTATATAAATATGTGTTATTTTTGTTGTTAAAGGGGCTAGGAGCACAAGTTAAAAAAATGGAAAAACATGAATATGGGTAAAAATCTTAAGATAATGACACTAAACGTGAATGGTCTGAACTCACCTGTTAAAAGGGAAAGAATAATAAGAAAATTCAAGAAGGAAAAAGCTGAAATTATATTTATGCAAGAGACACATTTGAACAAGGCAGAACATGTGAAACTAAAGAGATTTGGCTATAAGAACTCCTACTACAGTTCATTTAAGGGAGGAGCAAAAAGGGGGGTTATGATACTAATCTCAAACAAAATACAATTTGAAAGTGAACAGGAAATCCAGGATAAAGAAGGCAGATATGTAATAATAAAGGGAAGAATAGATGGTATGCAGATCACATTAGTGAACATCTATGCCCCACCAGAAAGTGACAAGGGTTTTTTTCAACATCTGTTTGATCTCATAGCAACACACAGTGAAGGAGTCCTAATTTGTGGAGGAGACTTAAATGCTGTCATGGATCATGAAGTTGACACAACAAGTGTTAAGAAGACAAAAAAACATGTAACAAAGTTCATAAGAACCTCACTGGCAGAAATGGGTATGGTAGACATATGGAGGGACCTACACCCACTCGAAAAAGACTATACACATTATTCAGCAGCCCATAAAGTACACTCTAGAATAGATTACTTCCTTATGAATGAAGGTGACAGACACAGGGTGAGAAATTGTTGGATTGGAGGGGCAGAAATATCAGATCATAATCCTATATACATGGAAATATATTTAAACAATAGAAAACGACAAACAACATGGAAACTTAATGTAGGACTGTTAAATGATGATAAAATGAAAGAAAGAATAAAAGTAAACATAAATGAATATATCCAAGAGAATGACAATGAAGAAGTGGACCCAACAATACTATGGGATGCACTAAAAGCCGTGTTAAGGGGTAAATTAATTGTTGAAACAGGAAAAGCAAATAAGACTAAACTGGAAGCGTATGAACAAAGATGTGAGAGACTAAGGGAATTAGAACGTAAACATCAAAGCACAAATGATCCAAAAATATATCAAGAAATTAAAGAAGAAAAAACAAAGATAAAAGAAACACAAATGGATGAAATTGAAAGGAAAAATAGATATCTAAAGCAAAAATATTATGAAACGGGACCAAAAGCCACAAAACTGCTGGCAAAACGGTTAAGAAAACAACAAACAATGAATAATGTATACAAGATTAAAGACCCCACCACAAATAAAACCACAGTTAACCCAGAAAACATCGAAGAAATTTTCCATAATTTCTACCAAGAACTATACTCGCAACCTGAAGAAACAAATACTAAAGATATCAAAAAATTTCTAGACACATTGGACTTGCCATCAATAGGAAATCAACAAAATGAAAAACTAACAGCAGAAATAACAACACAAGAGATCAGAGATGTGATTAAGTCACTTAAAAATGGTAAATCACCAGGTAGTGATGGATACCCATCTGAGTTTTATAAACTGTTTATAGAAGAACTCTTGCCACAACTCCTAAAGTCATTTAATTGGACGCTGAACAACAACAAAATACCTCCAACATGGAACGAAGCAATCATTTCAGTTATTTTAAAACCAGGGAAAGATAAAGAACAATGCGGAAACTATAGACCAATCTCTTTATTAAATGTAGATTATAAAATATACACAACAATTATATGTAAACGAATAAAGACATTCTTGACGGAATTGATAGAAGATGATCAAACTGGATTCATAGAGGGACGCCAAACACATGACAATATCAGGAGAACAATACATATAATTAACCAAATACATAAAGAAAAGAAAAGCGCAGTAATAATGAGTTTAGACGCAGAAAAAGCATTTGACAGGGTTAACTGGAAATTCCTATATAGTGTACTGGAGCGCTTTGGATTTAACGAAAAATCAGTACAATGCATAAGGACGCTATATCAAGAACCTGTGGCAAGAATCAAGATAAACGGTAGCTTAACAGACAAAGTAAATATACAAAGATCAACTAGGCAGGGATGCTGCTTATCGCCCACCTTGTTTGCTCTGTTCATAGAACCATTGGCTCAAGCGATACGACAAAATAAGAAATTAAAAGGTGTAACAATAAAGGGGGCGGAACACAAGATTGGGCTATTTGCAGACGATATTATAGTTTATCTTGAACAACCAGATAAATCAATAATGGAAATGATGAACTTGATAGAAAATTTTGGAAAATTATCAGGATACAAGATAAACATAACAAAAACACAAATACTGACATTCCACTATAACCCTCTAAACCAGATAACTGATAAGATCAAACTAAACTGGAAGCAAAAAGAAATAAAATACCTTGGAGTGAACATACCTAAAGACCTAAGCAAAATATATAAAGCAAACTATGATAGGTTGGAACAAGAAATAAAAAAAGATATTGATAGATGGTCAATCTTAAATATGGATCTGAATTCAAAAATTGAGACAGTCAAAATCAGCATACAACCTAGATTACTTTACCTCTTCCAGGCTATACCAACAGAGATTCCAGATGCCCAATTCTCAAAGTGGGACAGGATGATATCGAGATTTGTTTGGGGAGGTAAAAAACCAAGAGTGAAATATAAAACCCTCCAATTACCAAAAGAGAAAGGAGGCATGGGCCTACCGAGTCTAAAGGAATATTACTACTCAGCACAAATAAGATATATCATATGTTGGTGCGACGAGGGATATGAGGCAAAATGGAAAGAAATGGAAAAGGAAATTGAGGGACTCCCAGTACAAAGCATAATAGGGGATAAAGATGCATATAAGCAAATCAAACAAATAGACCCAATCACTAAATTTACTTTAGAACTGTGGTATAAAATAGTACAAAAATATAATATAAGGGAAGACATAAAACTATTGAAATGGGTAGCATTTGACAGTCAGTTTGAACCGGCAAAACAAGATAGGGGATACAAAAATCTGGTGAACAAGGGAATCACAGCATGGGGCAATATCGGAAAAAAAGATCTCGGGAGCTTTGTAAATATCAGGAGAAAATTTAAATTAGAAAGATCGGAATTTTTCAGATATCTGCAGATGAGAGATTACTATATGAAGAAGATTAGGCATAACCTCCAAACAGATGTGAACGAGATTATACAACTTATTTTAAGCTCATATGCAGGAAATAAAATAAGAATTATTTCAAAACTATATCAGAAACTTATGACAAACAATCATACAAGTAACTATATAAAGGAGAAATGGGAGAAAGAGCTCAATTTAAACATAACAGAAGAAAGCTGGCAGGAAATATGGAAAACACAACACACATCAACAAATTCAAGGGCATGGAGGGAATTTGGATGGAAAAACCTGATTCGCTTTTTCATTACACCACAGATTCAAGGAAAATATACAAATACCCAATCTTTATGCTGGAGGGGATGTGGGGCTCAAAATGCAGACCACTCACATATGTTTTGGAAATGCTACAAAATATCATCATTTTGGAAATCTATGCATGTGACAATACAGAGGATATTAGGATATAATATACCAATGAACTGTAACCTGATGTACTTATGTGATCTTAAAAAAGACAGTGTTATACAGGCTGAGGACAGATATCTAGTTAAAATCTTGTTGATTGCATGTAAAAAAACTATCACAAAAAAATGGCGATCAGAAGTTCTTCCTGACCAAGAACAATGGACTGACATTGTTGAGGACATACGTATGATGGAAAAACTAACATATCGACGAAGAATGCAAGAAGGAATATGGGAGAAAAAATGGCGGAAATGGACACACTACAAAGTGCAACAACGAGGCAGAAATTGAAAGAATAACCAAAGACACTGAAAAAACCAGAAGAATTAAGAGATGGAAACTAAAAATTTGATGCTCCAACATTTGTCCCCCCCCCCTTTTATTTTTTATTTTTTTTTATTTTTTATTTTTATTTTGTTTATTTTTTTTTTATTTTTCCCTACCCTAACCCCTTTGTTTTTTAAATGTAGAATGTGATCTGAATGCATTATATATGATGAAAAATGAATAAAAATCTAAGTTACAAAAAAAAAAAATAAATACACCATGGAACACAGTGAAGACAGTCATCAGTGGACAAAATATGGTACAACAGTGACATTACCAAAAACTGGACGTCCCTACAAAGTTGATGAAAAGACGCGAAGAAAACTGGTCAGGGTGGCTGCCAAGAGGGCAACAGCAACATTGAAGGAGCTGCAGGAATTTCTGGCTGTTTAGTACATGTGACAACAATCTCCCATCTTCTTCATATGTCTGGGCTATGGGGTAGGGTGGCAAAACGGAAGCCTTATGAAGAAAAACATCCAAGCCCGGCTACATTTTGCAAAAACACATTTGAAATCTCCCAAACGCATGTGGGAAAATGTGTTATGGTCCGATGAAACCAAGGTTGAACTTTTTGGTCATAATTCCAAAAGGTATATTTGGCGCAAACACAACACTGCTCATCACCAAAAGAACACCTTATCTACAGTGAAGCATGGTGGTGGCAGCATCATGCTTTGGGACTGTTTTTCTTCATCTGGAACTGGGGCCTTAGTCAAGGTGGTGGGAATTATGAACAGTTCCAAATACCAGTCAGTGTTGGCACAAAACCTTCAGGCTTCTGCTAGAAAGCTGAAGTTGAAGAGGAACTTCATCTTTCAGCATGACAACGACCCAAAGCAGACATCCAGATCAACAAAAGAATGGTTTCACCAGAAGAAGATTAAGGTTTTGGAATGATCCAGCCAGAGTCCAGACTTGAATCTGATCGAACATCTGTGGGGTGATCTGAAGAGGGTTGTGCACAGGAGATGCCCTCGCAGTCTGACCGATTTGGAGTGTTTTTGCAAAGAACAGTGGGCAAATATTGCCACATCAAGATGTGCCACGCTGATAGACTCCTACCCAAAAAGACTAAGTGCTGTAATAAAAGCCAAAGGTGCTGCAACAACGTATTAGTTTAAGGGTGTGCATATTTATGCAACCAGGTTATTGTAAGTTTTTTATTTTAACCCCTTTAAAGCTTTCAGTTTGTTTTTCAATTGGGTCATACAAGTTATAGGTCACGTTAATGGTGGAAAAAGTTTTGAAATGATTTATCTTGGTCTAATTTTTTCACATCACAAAAACCTGGCATTAGAACAGGGATGTGTAGACTTTTTATATCCACTGTATACCGTGATATTGGGTCGCAATGCAATACTATCGCAATACCTATGATTTCAAAATATCTGATTCCTTAAGTATTATGATAGTGTGTGTGTGCGTGTGTATACACACAGTGGTGTGAAAAAGTGTTTGCCCCCATCCTGATTTCTCATTTTTTTGTGTTTGTCACACTTAGATGATACAGATCATCAAATTTAAATATTAGACAAAGATAACACAAGTAAACACAAAATGCAGTTTTTAAATGAAGGTGTTTATTATTAAGGGGAAACAAAATCCAAACCTACATGGCCCTGTGTGAAAAAGTGACTGCCTCCTAAACCTAATAACTGGTTGGGCCACCCTTAGCAGCAACAACTGCAGCCAAGCGTTTGTGATAACTGGCAAGGAGTCTTTTACAGCGCTGTGGACGAATTTTGGCCCACTGATCTTTGCAGAATTGATGTAGTTGAGTCACATTGGAGGGTTTTCGAGCATGAACTGCCTTTTTTAGGTCATGCCACAGCATCTCTGTCGGATTCAGGTCAAGACTTTGACTAAGCCACTCCAAAGTCTTCATTTTGTTTTTCTTAAGCCATTCAGAGGTGTACTTGCTGGTGTGTTTTGAATTTGAATTTTTTAATTTTGAATCCTTTATTAGTCCCACAGTGGGGAAATTACAGGGCATCCACATGAGTGGATGAGGCAGCCACTGGTGCAGCGCCCAACCCTTTGACCATTCACACACACATTCACACCTGGAGCCACTTTAGAGTCTCCATCATTGTCCTGCTACAGAACCCAAGTGCGCTTCAGCTTGAGGTCATGAGCAGATGGCTGAACATTCTCCTTCAGGATTTTTTGGTAGACAGCAGAGTTCATGGTTCCATTTACCACAACAAGTCTTCCAGGTCCTGAAGCAGCAAAATAGCCCCAGACCATCACACTACCACCACCATGTTTTACTGTTGGAATGATGTTCCTTTTCTGAAATGCTGTGTTACTTCTACGCCGGATGTAATGGAACACACACCTTCCAAAATGTTCAACTTTTGTCTCGTCATTCCGCAGTATTTTGTATTATGAGTATTTTCTCAAAAGTCTTGGGGCTCATCAAGATATTTTCTGGCAAAACTGAGACGACCTTTTATGTTCTTTTTGCTCAGCAGTGGTTTTTGTCTTGGAACTCTGTCATGCAGGCCATTTTTGCCCAGTCTCTTTCTTATGGTGGAGTCATGAGCACTGACTTTAACTGAGGCAAGTGACATCTGCAGTTCTTTGGATGTTGTTGTGGGGTCTTTTGTGTCCTCTTGGATGAGTCGTTGCTACGCTCTTGGGGTAATTTTGATCGGCCGGCCACTCCCGGGAATGTCCACCACTGTTCCAGGTTTTCATCATTTGTGGATAATGGCTCTCAGTGTGGTTCGCTGGAGCCCTGGAGCTTTAGAAATGGCTTTATAACCTTTTCCAGACTGATAGATCTCAGTTACTTTGTTTCTCATTTGTTCCTGAATTTCTTTGGATCGCAGCTTGATGTCTAGCTTTAGAGAATCTTTTGGTCTACTTCACTTCTTCTCTCGGTTACTGGTGGATAGCAAACAACTGAAAGGTGCATACCACCACCTACTGTACAAGAGTGTGTAACATTATGTCATCTGAGCCCGACCCCTAAATTCGATGACTTAATCCTGTGTTATTTAAAAAAGAGAAAAGAGCCCTTCTTGTGATTCTTATTGCCTCTCCATCTCCATCTGATCCCAGAATCCCAGTTAAATCCCGTTCCCTACCGGCCTCTCAAACTTCATTTTCCATTATGCCTTTCATTTCCGTATTTGTGACAGTGTAATAAGATGTGCTTGTGGCGGGTTGATTCAACCCCCCCACAACACACAGGACAGTCAGCTCTCTTCTCTTGGTTTTTCCCGCTGCACTACTGAGATGTAATGTGCCATTCATGTATTGTGATGTAATGTGCCATGCATGTATTGTGATGTAATGTGCCATTCATGTATCGTGATGCAATGTGCCATTCATGTATTGTGATGTAATGTGCCATTCATGTATAGTGTTCATGCATCCTGTCCTTACTGTGACCTAGAGGCTGAGATCAATATGTAGATGTGCCTTGTAACCTCTTTGTCCTACACCTGGAGCAGAGGCTAGCAAATCTGCCTATTGTTATGTAGGTCTTTCAAATGCAAATATCTCATGCCTGTTCTGCAGTCCCTTTGATCGTACCAACTGCTGTGAATCTGCTTTGATGTATTGTCTGAGTTGGGTATAAATACTGCACAGGTTCGGTAACTCGCTCTCTCAATCTCACTTCTGCAACTGCTGCTGCTGGACACAGACTTTGTGTCCTCCTTCTCCGAGAGCCGCTGAGCTCGCTCCCGGCACGCATGCACGGCGCCGGGAGCGGAGCTCGTGACGGCGGTATGATTAATAAAACTCTGCTTAAAACCACAGCAACGCTGTCTTATTTTATCATCCGCCGCACTGGTGACCCTGACGTGATCTGGACAGCTGCGCTGGTGACCCGTTCTTCATGATGAGATCTGCACGTCTGAGATCTGCTCATCCACGCTGGACCGGCCGCGCTCGCAGTTCCTCCACACGAGAGCGCAGGCACCTTGTCCCCTCTCCACGACGGCGTCCTCCATGGCCGGCGGAGAACACAACACGTGGACCTGAACGCACCACGGCCGAGCGGTGCCAAAGATCGTCTATTCCCTCCCACCGCTCCAACGCATCTGCACGAGCCTGAGGGACAAAAGATCGTCTATTTCCTCCCACCGTTCCAACGCACCATGGCCAAGCTGCAGCCACAGCCCAAACCTGGATTTTATCGGCGCCGTCTGCGCCGATCTCCACCAAGATTCTGCACCCTGACTCGCCACTCCAGCGGCCCACCCACGCACGGAACCCCCGCGCGCGCACCGGGGAGTTACGAGGATGGCACACCACGCACGGGACAATAACGGCTTCACTGACCGCCTTCCTTCTGCTGCACACTGGCCCTTCAGGCTTGCTTGTACACCTGAGGCCCGCAGCTTGCTCACTGGATTTTATGGTCTTAGCCACGGCACACAAGGGGAATTCAGCTGTCTGCGGTTCCCGAGGCTTTAGAGTTGCGCCTGCCCTAAAGTCAACACGCCAGTCCCTCTGCTTTTATTTTTTTTTTTTCTTACAGCCGCTCCTGCTTTTCTTCATGGCCACGAGAGGAGTCAGAGACAAATTTTTCTTCTTGTGATCTCCGCACGCGCAACGGGACAGCCCCTCGACGTCGCGGAACAGCAAGCAATTTTTGCGCGGCTCGGACGATTTCATCGCCCCTGCCGGCACTTACTACCCCTCCCCTCCCTCCCGCTCCGCCTGCAGCGAGCTTCTCCCACAGCTTGCTCCCATAGATGGATTATCGAGATCTCGGCCCCCTGCCGTGCCCTCTGGGGGGGAGCGTGTGGCGGGTTGATTCAACCCCCCCACAACACACAGGACAGTCAGCTCTCTTCTCTTGGTTTTTCCCGCTGCACTACTGAGATGTAATGTGCCATTCATGTATTGTGATGTAATGTGCCATGCATGTATTGTGATGTAATGTGCCATTCATGTATCGTGATGCAATGTGCCATTCATGTATCGTGATGCAATGTGCCATTCATGTATCGTGATGCAATGTGCCATTCATGTATTGTGATGTAATGTGCCATTCATGTATAGTGTTCATGCGTCCTGTCCTTACTGTGACCTAGAGGCTGAGATCAATATGTAGATGTGCCTTGTAACCTCTTTGTCCTACACCTGGAGCAGAGGCTAGCAAATCTGCCTATTGTTATGTAGGTCTTTCAAATGCAAATATCTCATGCCTGTTCTGCAGTCCCTTTGATCGTACCAACTGCTGTGAATCTGCTTTGATGTATTGTCTGAGTTGGGTATAAATACTGCACAGGTTCGGTAACTCGCTCTCTCAATCTCACTTCTGCAACTGCTGCTGCTGGACACAGACTTTGTGTCCTCCTTCTCCGAGAGCCGCTGAGCTCGCTCCTGGCGCGCATGCACGGCGCCGGAAGCGGAGCTCGTAACGGTGGTATGATTAATAAAACCTGCTTAAAACCACAGCATCGCCTTTATTTTTTCATCCGCTTCAGTGCTCAACATTTTCTTTTACTCCACATTCTCTACAGTTGTCACTTTCGCTTTTCCCCATGGTGAATAAAGTGCCGTTTAAACCTGTGTGATCCAGTCTGAGTCTTGCCATAATGATGTCTTCCCTCCTTTTGGTTGTTATGAAATTCTTTATTGCAGGTGTGGCAGTAATCAGGTCTGGGTGTGGCTAGAGAAATTGAACTCATCTTTCCAAAGATTTGATAAACCGCAGTAAATTTATGTTTTAACGGTGGGGGGATCACTTTTTCACACAGGGCCATGTAGGTTTGGATTTTTTTTTACCCTTAGTAATAAACACCTTCATTTAAAAACTGCATTTTATGTTTACTTGTGTTATCTTTGTCTAATATTTAAATTTGTTTGATCTGAAACATTTAAGTGCGACAAATCAAGAAGGGGGAAAACACTTTTTCACACCACTTTGTGTGTGTCTGTGTAAAAAATTAATAAAAGATCAGTATGTGTGTTTAGAGATCGGTGCATCAATGTGAGTGTCAAGTATTGCGATACTATATCGAATCAATCTTTTGCCCCATCCCAGCATCATCTAATGGACTGAAAAGTCATCTGGTTTTTATTACTCTGGTACCTAAATAGGTAAGTAATATTCATCAATAATTTTTAATAAACTATCACAATACTGTGTCTCTGAATCAATGCAGCATCACCACCACAAAGTATCACAATACCTCCATGTATCATTTTTTCCCCCCACCTCACTGCTGGTCCTACTTAAACTGTTTTTTCCTTTTTTTAAGAAGTTGTTTTTTTGTTCATTTTTGTGAATGAACTTTTTGTTCAGACGCTGTAGGAAGCATGGCCTTATGCGGTAGTTTTCGGTCATCTATGCAAATGTTCAGTGCTCTTGAATACCTCTCACACACGGGAGGAATTCATCATTTTTATGTGGACTTTTGGAGGACATACAAGCATTTGTAAAATCTGGAATGGCTCGTTCCAATTAATGTGGCTTACTAACAAAGCACGTGGGATTTATGTTGGACTAAATGGAACCTCGCTGCAGTGGTTTAGATCTTATTTGTCTGATAGGCTTCAGTTTGTTCATATCAATAATGTGTTCCAACTCTAAGCTCAGTTATGGAGTTCCACAGGTATCTGCGTTAGGCCCTACTCTTTTTAGTTTATATATGCTTCCGTTAGGCAACATCATAAGAAAGCACTGTATACATTTTCATTGTTACGCAGATGACACACAGTTATACCTGTCAATGAAGCCAGACGATAGTAATCAATTAGCCAAGTTAGACGCCTGTCTTAAGGAAATCAAAGCTTGGATGACTTGTAATTTTCTGCTATTAAACCCAGATAAGACTGAAATCATTCTTGTTGGTCCAAAAAAACCTTAGAAATACCTTTCCAAATCAAACTCTTAGTTTGGATGCGGCTACTCTTTCTCTGAATAGTTCTGTGAGGAACCTTGGAGTTATTTTTGATCAAGATCTGTTTTTTAATTCACATATTAAGTTTGTTTCTAAGACTGCCTTCTATCATCTGCGTAATATTGCCAAGATCAGGAGCATCTTGTCTCTGAGTGATGCTGAGAAACTGATCCACGCTTTTGGTTTGCTCTAGATTAGATTATTGTAACTTGTTATTATCAGGTTGTCCTAAAATATCTTTAAAAAGTCTTCAGTTGATCCAAAATGATGCTGCAAGAGTTTTAACAGGTACTAGAAAGAGAGATCATATCTTTCCGGTTCTGGCCTCCCTTCATTGGCTTCCCATAGAGTTTAGAATTAAGTTTAAAATCCTTCTTCTCACTTACAAAGCTCTTAATAATTAGGCCCCTTTTTATATAAAAGATCTGATATTACCCTATCATCCTAACAGAGCACTACGCTCCCAAAATGCTGGATTACTTGTAATACCTAGAATCTCCAAAAGTACAATGGGAGGCAGAGCCTTCAGCTATCAAGCTCCTTTCCTGTGGATCCAGTTAGCAATCTGGGTTCGGGAGTCAGACTCGATCTCTGTTTTTTTTTTTTTTTTTTTTGTAACTTTGATTTTTTATTCGTTTTTCATCATACATATTACATTCAGATCACAGTCTCTATATTTAAAAAAAAGGAGCTAGAGGAAGAAAAAAAAATAAAAGGGGGGGGGACAAATGTTGGAGCATCAAGTTTTTAGTTTCCATCTCTTAATTCTTCTGGTTTTTCCAGTGTCTTTGGTTATTCTTTCAATTTCTAGTCTCGTTGTTGCACTTTGTAGTGTGTCCATTTCCACCATTTTTTTTCATATTGTCCTGCTTGCATTCTTTGTCGATATGTTAGTTTTTCCATTAAACATATATCCTCAACAATGTCAGTCCATTGCTCTTGGTCAGGAAGAACTTCTGATCGCCATTTTCTTGTGATTGTTCTTTTACATGCAATCAGCAAGATTTTAACTAGATATCTGTCCTCAGCCTGTATTACATTGTCTCTTTAAAGATCACATAAATACATTAAGTTACAGTTCATTGGTATATTATATCCTAATATCCTCTGTATTGTCACATGTATAGATTTCCAGAATGATGAGATTTTGCAGCATTTCCAAAACATATGTGAGTGGTCTGCATTTTGAGCCCCACAGCCCCTCCAGCATATAGATTGGGTATTTGTATATTTTCTTTGAATCTGTGGTGTAATGAAATAGCGAATCAGGTTTTTCCATCCAAATTCCCTCCATGTCCTTGAACTTGTTGATGTGTGTTGTGTTTTCCATATTTCTTGCCAGTTTTCTTCTGTTATGTTTAAATTTAGCTCTTTCTCCCATTTCTCCTTTATATAGTTACTTGAATGTTTGTTTGCAGTAAGTTTCTGATATAGCTTTGAAATAATTCTTATTTTATTTCCTGCATACGAGGTTAAAATGAATTGTATAATCTCGCTCACATCTGTGTGGAGGTTATGCCTAATCTTCCTCATATAATAATCTCTCATCTGCAGATATCTGAAGAATTCAGATTTTTCTAGTTTAAATTTTCTTCTCATGTTTACAAAACTCCCGAAATCTTTTTTTCCCATATTGCCCCATGCTGTGATTCCCTTGTTCACCAGATTTTTGTATCCCCTATCTTGCTTTGCCGGTTCAAACTGACTGTCAAATGCTACCCATTTCAATAGTTTTATGTCCTCCTTTATATTATACTTTTGTACTATTTTATACCACAGTTCCAGAGTAAATTTAGTGATTGGGTCTATTTGTTTGATTTGCTTATATGCATCCTTATCTCCTATTATGCTTTGTACTGGGAGTCCCTCAATTTCCTTTTCCATTTCTTTCCATTTTGCCTCATATCCTCCGTCGCACCAACGTATGATATATCTTATTTGTGCTGAGTAGTAATATTCCTTTAGACTCGGTAGACCCATGCCTCCTTTCTCTTTTGGTAATTGGAGAGTTTTATATTTCACTCTTGGCTTTTTACCTCCCCAAACAAATCTCAATATCATCCTGTCCCACTTTGAGAACTGGGCACCAGGAATCTCTGTTGGTAGAGCTTGGAAGAGGTAAAGCAGTCTAGGTTGTATGCTGATTTTGACTGTCTTAATTTTTGAATTCAGATCCATATTTAAGATTGACCATCTATCAGTATCTTTTTTTATTTCTTGTTCTAACCTATCATAGTTTGCTTTATAGATTTTGCTTAAATCTTTAGGTATGTTCACTCCAAGGTATTTTATTTCTTTTTGTTTCCAGTTTAGTTTGATCTTATCAGTTATCTGGTTTAAAGGGTTATAGTGGAATGTCAGTATTTGTGTTTTTATGTTTATCTTGTATCCTGATAATTTTCCAAAATTTTCTATCAAGTCCATCATTTCCATTATTGATTCATCTGGTTGTTCAAGGTAAACTATAATATCGTCTGCAAATAGCCCAATCTTGTGTTCCGCTCCCTTTATTGTTACACCTTTTAATTTCTTATTTTGTCGCATCGCTTGAGCCAGTGGCTCTATGAACAGAGCAAACAAGGTGGGCGATAGGCAGCATCCCTGCCTAGTTGATCTTTGTATATTTACTTTGTCTGTTAAGTTACCATTTATCTTGATTCTTGCCACAGGTTTTTGATAGTGTCTTTATGCATTGTACTGATTTTTTGTTAAATCCAAAGCGTTCCAGCACATTATATAGGAACATCCAATTAACCCTATCAAATGCTTTTTCTGCGTCTAAACTCATTATTACTGCGCTTTTCTTTTCTTTATGTATTTGATTAATTATGTGTATTGTTCTCCTGATATTATCATGTGTTTGGCATCCCTCTATGAAACCAGTTTGATCATCCTCTATCAATTCCGTCAAGAATGTCTTTATTCGTTTACAGATAATTGTTGTATATATTTTATAATCCACATTTAATAAAGAGATTGGCCTATAGTTTCCGCATTGTTCCCCATCTTTCCCTGGCTTTAAAATAACTGAAATAATGGCTTCGTTCCATGATGGAGGTATTTTGTTGTTGTTTAATGTCCAATTAAATGCCTTTAGGAGCTGTGGCATGAGTTCTTCTATAAACAGTTTATAAAACTCAGATGGGTATCCATCACTACCTGGTGATTTACCATTTTTAAGTGACTTAATCACATCTTTAATCTCTTGTGTTGTTATTTCTGCTGTTAGCTTTTCATTTTGTTGGTTTCCTATTGATGGCAAGTCCAATGTGCATAGAAATTTTTTAATATCCTTAACATTTGTCTCTTCAGGTTGCGAGTATAGTTCTTGATAGAATTTATGGAATATTTCTTCGATGTTTTCTGGGGTAACTGTGGTTTTATTTGTGATGGGGTCCTTAATCTTATATACATTATTCACTGTTTGTTGTTTTCTTAACCGTTTTGCCAGCAGTTTTGTGGCCTTTGGCCCCGTTTCATAATATTTTTGTTTTAAATATCTATTTTTCCTTTCAACTTCATCTATTTGTATTTCTTTTATCTTTATTTTTTCTTCCTTAATTTCTTGATATATGTTTGGGTCATTTGTGTTTTGATGTTTACGTTCTAATTCCCTCAGTCTCTCACATCTTTGTTCATATGATTCCAGTTTAGACTTTTTTGCTTTTCCTGATTCAACAATTAATTTACCTCTTAACACGGCTTTTAGTGCGTCCCATAGTATTGTTGGGTCCACTTCTCCATTATCATTCTCCTCGATATACTCATTTATGTTTACCTTTATTCTTTCTTTCATTTTCTCATCATTTAATAGTCCTACATTAAGTTTCCATGTTGTTTGTCGTTTTCTATTGTTTAAATATATTTCCATGTATACAGGATTATGATCTGATATTTCTGCCCCTCCAATCCGACAATTTCTCACCCTGTGTCTGTCACCTTCATTCATAAGGAAGTAATCTATTCTAGAGTGTACTTTATGGACTGCTGAATAATGTGTATAGTCTTTTTCGAGTGGGTGCAGGTCCCTCCATATGTCTACCATACCCATTTCTGCCAGTGAGGTTCTTATGAACTTTGTTACATGTTTTTTTGTCTTCTTAACACTTGTTGTATCAACTTCATGATCCATGACGGCATTTAAGTCTCCTCCACAAATTAGGACTCCTTCACTGTGTGTTGCTATGAGATCAAACAGTTGTTGAAAAAAACCCTTGTCACTTTCTGGTGGGGCATGGATGTTCACTAATGTGATCTGCATACCATCTATTCTTCCCTTTATTATTACATATCTGCCTTCTTTATCCTGGATTTCTTGTTCACATTCAAATTGTATTTTATTTGAAATTAGTATCATAACCCCCCTTTTAGTTCCTCCCTTAAATGAACTGTAGTAGGAGTTCTTATAGCCAAATCTCTTTAGTTTCTCATGTTCTGTCTTGTTCAAATGTGTCTCTTGCATAAATATAATTTAGGCTTTTTCCTTCTTGAATTTTCTTATTATTCTTTCCCTTTTAACAGGTGAGTTCAGACCATTCACGTTTAATGTCATTATCTTAAGATTTTTAACCATATTCATGTTTTTCTATTTTTTTAACTTGTGCTCCTAACCCCTTTAACAACAAAACTAACACATATATGTACAAAAACACATTAACGAATCTCGACCTCCGTACTTTGGGCCTTTCTTCTGCCCACTGGTCCCTGTTGGAGGGTGGAGGGAATGTCCTCACCGAGTGAGGGGCCCTCCCTAGACCTGCAGTTACTATCCAAGTAATAGTCATTAGTCTAGAAATGTCCAACAAAAATCACTTAAACCTCTCCTAGCCGTTTGTTTCTCTTTTACCTTGTCTTCTTGGCCTTCATTTCTTCTGTGTCCTTCTTAATCTTTGTTATAATCTAGGCTTTCCGTTAAAAGCCTTGCAGTTTTTCTTGGGCCCGGTGCGCCACGTCCGTCTCCCGCCCTCTGCCGCTCCCTCGCCTCCATTCCGGCTGTCTCGATGTGTTCTGTGCCGCCGCTGCTCCAGCCGCTTCCTCCGGTACGCTCACCACAAAGCCTCGCACCGTCATGTCCCGCGCTGCCTCTCTGGCCGTGTTGTAGGTTTTCACGCCGTCCTCCCAATGAATTCTCATCTTCGTTAGCGGCGTTTGGAATCTAATTTTTTTTTCTCTTTCAGCATTTTTTTAATGTTGGCATATTTCTTTCGCTGTTGCACAATTTCTGTCTGGTAGTCATGGTCAAAGAATATCTGTTTGTCGCCGACTCGTATCTTTTTTTTCCACGCTTGTGTCAGGATTCTTTCCTTTACGTCGTATTTTAAAAAATTTACCACAACTGACCTGGGTGTAGAGTTTGGATTCGGGTTCTGTGCCAAGGCTCTGTGCGCTCGTTGGATCTGCAGGTCTGTTTCATCAGGCAGCTCAAGCTCTTTTTTAAGAATTGATCTATGAATTTCGTCATCGAGTTGCCTTCAATGCCCTCCGGAATCCCGAAGATGCGTATATTGCTCCGCCTGGACCTGCTCTCCAGGTCGGTTATTTTTTCCTGCATCCTGTGTTTGTGCCATCAGGGTCTGCAGCTGCTCGCTTGCCTCGGTCTTCCAGTCTTCCAAATCTGATATTCGAGCCTGTGCTTCTGCCATACACGCCCGTTGAGTGTGCAGTTCCTCCATGGTTTCCGCTAGCTTGCGTTCCATTTCTTTTCGGAGACCCATAATTTCCTCCTTCATCTCTTTTTTCAGTTCTTCCTTAAGAGCCGTTAAATCCTGTTGGAGTTGTCGCTTGAAGTCTTTTATGTCCTTACTTATATTGGCGAAGCCAGTGTTCATAACATCGAGTTTGGCGTCCTCCATTTTCTCTGTTGTAGTCACCTCGTTTTTTTGGGGCCTCGTGTTCAGCGATTTCTCCAGCGTTGTTGAAGAGGGATTCTTTAGTTTTACCTCAATCTCTGTTTTTAAGAATAGGGTAAAAACCTTCCTCTTCAATATAGCCTACGATTAGGGAGGGATCATGTGTCTCTTAACCCTCCCTTCGTTTTGCTGTTAATAGATTTAGACTGCCGGATGACCTCCAATGATGTACTTGGCTTCTCTCCTTTAATGTTTGCTCTCTTTATGTCTGTTCTTTTCATCTTCTCTATCCCCTCACCCCCAGCCAGTCGCAGCAGATGACTGCCCCTCCCTGAGCCTGGTTCTGCTTGAGGTTTCTTCATGTTAAAAGGGAGTTTTTCCTCTCCACCGTCGCCAAATGCTTGCTCACAGGGGATCACCTGATTGCTGAGGTCTTTCTGCATTTGTGGGGTTTCCCCTACATTTGAAAGTGCTATGAGATGACTATTGTTGTGATATGGTGCTATATAAATAAAGTTGAATTGAATTTACACATACTAATACTAACATGTTCTTACATGAGGCACAATGTCTTATTTTTTTAAGTTTATCTTAGTACACTGACACCTACTTATGCTATTCATACTAAGTAATGAGAGCAACTCACTGCAGAACTGTGGTTTGAACGTGTTGCCCCAATGACCTGATTTGCAACATCGGCCCGTAGGTTGTCGCTGCCCATGCCCAGAGGTGGAGGTGGGCTTTTCATGTCCACGGCTCGATTCAGGTTGCCATGAGAGAAGACAGAATAGCCAATACCTGTGCAGTGAAAGAGAAGATCATGAAGTGAAAAAAAGCCTATTTCACACATGGAAAAATCATTTGTTACCCTTTTCTGGCGCAAGTGTAATCAAAAATAGATTTATTTATTTATTTGAGGTTTGAAGTGGAAACTGACCTTGATTGGAACTTGGAATATTTGGAAAATAGAATATAGACCTGGGAGAACTGATTTTGGATTATTTTAATAAACTTAATGAATGAATGAACTCCAGCATGAAAGCGTAAAAGAGGCTGATGTGACTGGCAGGTGTGATACATTTTCTGTAGAAACCACAGAACTGATTGTAGCTGCTGTTAGGGTCAGTTTCACAAAACAAGCAGCGTATGAATTAATATGTGTGCGCGCACACACACACTTCCTGTGAGTTCACAGCCAGCTGCACAGATGGCTGAGTATCATTGTGGATTTTACAGTAAGAATTGAGCTAGAAACCCATCAATGAAATTTCAATGTGGAAGTTTTGTGTCCCTTTCTAAGCTGTTATACTGTATTTTCATCCAGCAGCACAACTCATTTAGAAACAAAATGTGACTCTGAAGTCAAACTGGATTTATAAATGAGCAAAAATACACTGAAAGATACTGAATTTGTTTCATGAAAGGTATTGCTTTAATTTCAAGACATAACACTATTTGTGAAAAGTACATTTTCTTGCAGTTGCACTGACAACAAAAGTGTTTAATTATCCTAGACAGGCTCACCTGAATGCGGGGACATAAATGCAGAGTGAGCGTGCTGTGTGGCTGGACTGGCAGAAGAGGACCTGGAGTTCACATGTTTAAAGCCTGACGGTCGGTGGGAAGCCATGCTGGACACAGAGGAGTTGGGGAAGCTGTTCTCGCAGCCCGCAGAAACCAGGAACTGAGCCTCGGGTGACAGCAGAGAGGGTGCCTGAAGGGTAAACATTATAATGTTTGAAAATAAAAAAAATTGTTGACCACTAAAAATACACTGTTAAATATGCAGATTTCACATCAGAAATCAGTCCCCCCCCACCACCACCACCACTTTTTGTGAATTTACGTAGGCAGATTTAGAAGCGGGTACTGACGTAGAGGCGCTGGCGAGCCACTGAGAGATCCATGCCCTCGCTGAGGGGATATTTGTCAGCTGCCACCTGCATGCTGTCCTCACTGTCGAGCTCGGAGCCATCGAGACCGAGGCCTTTCCTTCTCAGGGTCTGATGCAGAACAGAAAGTGCACATGGAAAATTACCCACAATCCCAGAATAACAGTTTAGAACCACAAGAATGACACCTGATGGAGCTCAATTAAAGACACAGCTCCTTAAATTCAGCTTGGAAAAAAATAAAAATTACAGTGCTCTCAAGTGGGCACTGTCACAGCTGCCTGTTGCCCTTCTCTTTCAGAAATCCTCCCGTACTCCCTCTAGTTAGATCCTAGCGTACCTCCAGTATGTCTGTGTTGGTGCGGCTCTCGTGTGGCTCACTGTACTCTGTGTACTTCAGCAGCACTTTATCCATGTCCGTGCTGGCGTACTGGAACAGGCGGTTAGTGCTGTTGAAGATGATGAGGGCTATCTCACAGTCGCAGAGAACGCTCAGCTCATAAGCCTTCTTCATCAGGCCGAACTTGCGTTTCGTGAAGGTAACCTATGATGAAAAATAAAGCACAGAGGCCAGCTGCTGATTATTCAAAATAACAGGAAGGTGAAAGGGTATTGCAGGGTCACATAGGCCAAAGCTCTAAGCTGATTATCTTCAAATATGAACAATCTTAAGTTAGGGAAATATCTTTTGCCTAAAGTCAAGTTGATCCCTACGGGGTTTACAATCTGTAGAGCAAACAACTCTATCCATCCTCAGATGCTCAACTCGGATAAAGAAAAATCACCAACCCTTATCACCACAAAACAGTCGGTCTGAAAGATCAGATATGAGAAACAAATTGTGTTTACCAGACCTTGAAAACGGTTTAATTTGAGTTTGCATGGTTCCCAAAGCAGGTCACTGGCGTGTTTGATGCTCGTTCACACTCTTCAGGAATCTCTAAAGTGAAATTCATTATATTTCACGATCATGTTAGCATGCACACAGAAAATGTTCACACACATTAAAGGACTATGAACTCCATGTGAATGTCTTTTTTTTTTTTTCTGCTACGGCTGCGTCGTGCAAACATGTCAGTGTGTTGCCTGAAAAAAAGAAAAAAGTTTGAAACTTCTGTGCTGTAAGCCAGCATTAGTACACTGTATGTGTAATCTGTGCTGCCAGGTTTATCTTCCATCAGATGTGTAAAACTTTCTCTTATCTAAGTATTTTTTTTTCCTCCACCGAACAGCACCATGCTGACTGAGGGAAAGCACATCATTCTTCGAGATCTTTATAAAAATTGCATTCTAACTGGTGTAGAATGTGTTAAATTTGCAACTGTGGATCACTGAATCAGTCGTGCATTCTTGTCAATTCTTGTCTTGCATTCACACCAATTGGGCTTGTAATTAGCCTTGAGTAAGAAAATAATGCATGTTGCAAAATTAAACTATTAATTGAACCCCAGGTGTATTTTGAGGTGTTCCTGTCCTAAACAGTCATACCTAAAATAAATCTATTACAACTCCACAAGTCTAAAGTCTACACGCATAGTCTTGGTCTCTACAGGGTATGCAAGACATCACAGAATTTTCACACTAGCATAAACAGCACTGTATATTTTGCTATGGCTGAAGAAACTGAGAAACCAAAGTAGAATTTTTTTTTTTTTTTTATCCTCGCCTATTTTTTTCCCCTTTTTTTAATTTCATTGTTTAAAATGCCATTATAACAATACATAAATCTTCAGTATCTGCAGAGATTCCAGTGACTCTATTAGGCAACTTCTTGACTGCAACTGGACCAAACTATACAGAATTGACACTTTCTGCACAGATTCTGCAGTTTTTAATGATAAAAGGACCAGGCAAAATCTATATATGTTTACTATTCTTCTGCTTTGGGCTGCTCCCTTCAGGGGTCGCTACAGCAGATCATCTACCTCCATCTCATCCTGTCCCCCACATCTTCCTCTGTGACACCAACCCTCTCCATGTCCTCCTTCACTACATCCATGAGTTTTCTCTGTGGTCTTCCTCTTTTCCTCCTGCCTGGCAGCTCCATCTTCAACATCCTTTGTCCAATATATCCACTATCCCTCCTCTGCACGTGTCCAAACCATCTCAGGCTTGCCTCTCTTACTTTGTCTCCAAACCGCTCAACCTGAGCTGTCCCTCTGATATACTCATTTCTAATCTTGTCCCTCCTAGTCACTCCCAATGACAATCTTGGCATCTTCAACTCTGCCACCTCCAGCTCTGCCTGCACTCTCTTCATTACCTCTCTTGTGCATTTTCCATTGCTTTGGATGGTTGACCCCAAGTATTTAATCTCATCTACCTTCATTGCCTTTATTCCTTTCATCTTCACCATTGCACCTGTCTCCCTCTCATTCACACTCATGTATTCTGTCTTGCTTCTACTGACTTTCATTCCTCTTCTCTCTAGAGCATACCGCCACCTCCCCAGGTTCTCTTCCACCTGCTCCCTACTCTCACTACAGATCACAATGTCGTCTGCAAACATCATGGTCCACAGAGACTCCTGCCTGACCTCCTCTGTCGGCCTGTCCATCACCATGGCAAACAAGAAGGGGCTCAGAGCCGATCCCTGATGTGATCCCACCCTCTCCTTGAATCCACCTGTCACTCCTTCAGCATACCTCACCACCGTCTTGCTGTCCTCATACATGTCCTACACCACCCTCACATACTTCTCTGCCACTCCTGACTTTTTCATACAGTACCACACTTCCTCTCTTGGCACCCAATCATATGCTTTCTGTAGATCCACAAAGACACAGTGCAACTCCTTCTGACCTTCTCTATACTTCTCCATCAACACTCTTAGAGCAAACACTGCATCTGTAGTACGCTTTCTTGGCAAGAAACCGTACTGCTGCTCACTGACTGTCATCTCTCCCCTTAACTTGGCTTCAACAACTCTCTCCCATGTCTTCATAGTGTGGCTGATCAACTTTATGCCTCTGTAGTTACTACAGCTCTGAGCATCACCTTTGTTCTTGAAAATTGGTACCAAAACACTTCTTCTCCACTCCTCAGGCATCCTTGCCCTCTCCAAGATTGTGGTAAACAATCTGCTTAAAAGGTTTACTGCCATCTCTCCTACACATCTCCATACCTCCACTGGTATGTCATCTGGACCAACCACCTTTCCAATCTTCATCCTCTTCAAAGCTGCCCTCACTTCTGCCTTGCTAATCCTCGGGACTTCCTTGTTCACTATCTTTCCTTCATCCATCCTCCTCTCTCTCTCATTTTCTTTATTCATCAGCTCTTCAAAGGACTCCGTCCACCTTCTCAACACGCTCTCGTCATTTGTTAGTACATTACCATTTCTGTCCTTAATCAGCCTAACCTGCTGCATATCTTTTCCAGCTCAATGAATTAAGCTATTGCTTGAAGAGAAAAAAAAAACTAAACAAAAAAATACTCACAGCAGTAGTTCATGTCATGTAGGGTAAACTGGGGCAAAAAGTTACACAGGGCAAGTTGTTACCCCCATTCCTGCCCGTGTTTCACGTGCTTGGCCTTTTTACTTTTAGACTCAGTGCATGCACAATATGCTGTACACTTGCCTGCTGCATGTGAGCCATGCATTTCGATCTTTGTACACGAACGAGGACAGATAAATGAATTGGGAGCCCTCTGAGTAATTTTTTGAAAAATTGTTGTTTCTTGCACAATATGGTTTGCCCATGAAACTAGACTTATCGGACCACATGTGCGTGTGTCTATTTTCATGATAAGTGGTACAGTGTTCCTTCCTGGCGGTGTCAAAACTAAATTCTGATGATGGGACAAGTTGTTACAGCAAGATCAGGGGCACATTGTTACAGTGTAACTACTATATGGCATTGCGGATTACTGTCAAGGTGTAATTATGTAAAAAGCTTATAAACATATTAGGTATGATCAAACTGACAATTTATTTACATAAATAATAATTGCAATACGTATTTAGGATTTGAATTTGTTAGATATATTCTATCTCAGTAAGATATGGGTTCAAAATTCCACCACGAGTTTGTGCACCTTTCCCTCTGTTTTACACAAAAAAATTTTCTTTCAAGCCGTATTTAGCAGCAGTTTTTTTTTTTTTTTCTGTGTGGACTGATACTGCATTCACCTTTAATTTCTGATATAAAGTGTGGTGTTAAAGTATAAGCATTTTGCTTACAGTTTGAATAAAAACTATAGAAAAAAAGTACTGGGTCTTGTAAATTTATCAATTCACCACCTACTGTAACAACTTACCCCAGTATATGTAGTGAGTTTCCTTGGCAGTGGGATAAAAAGCTATATGCCCAAATACTGTATATTTTCATTTTCCACAACAAGCATATAATATAATGCAAGATAAAAACAATAAATCATATAAACAAAGACATATCCAAAATCATACGGATGAGATTTGTCTGAAATAAAACTACTGTATACTAACCACATTTATGTTACAACTAAAAAACATTTTTTTAATTTGTGCCCCTGTTTAACTTACTGCCCATTTAATAGGCAGGACAAAGAAGTATAGAATATTTTGCATTTATGTTTAAACGCGTCTCACTGGTATACGAAATAGTGACAGTTAAATATACTGTTGATTGTCTATATAAATATCATCTGAGCAAAATGAGCTACAATCAAATTAAAATGCAAAATATAGAAATAAAATCTAAAATTAAAGAAATAATGCTTGGGGACTCACCTGTCTATTCCTCTGGTCAACAATACGAGAAATTTGTATTTTCTTTCTTCCCATCTTTTCTTGCTGTACTTTACCTGCTAAAAAAAAAAGGGAAGGAAATGTAATTATACAGTAGCATAACATAATATTCTGTGGCATAAATATAATCTAAAACATTTATATCAGAAGAAATGTTCAATAATTTGTTTATCAAATTCATATTATTCTGGTGGGAAAATGCCTTTTGTGTGGTTTAAATGATTCAAGCCTCTTCTCCTGAATCGGGGCCGTATATTTATTTTTACTGCCACGAAGTGAAGTGTCTAAAGTTAGAGTGGCTCTCGCAGGGCTAGCGGTCCACTCGGAGTGACACCCGCGCAGTCTGGGTTACCCAGGGGCCAACAGCCCAGTGCTCGGCTGCACCGCACTGCCCCGAGAGACAGGGTTAAAAATACAATACACGGCTCCTATTAAAGGTTCAGCAGGCAATAGCTGAGACCAAACAGTAGTAGGAAAACGGTGTGTTTTTGAAAGATGGCTTTTGCTAAAAGCCACCCACTCCTCTCTCATGTACAATCAGGTCAGAGAAAAAAAAACTGGATTTGGAAGGGAAGAAGACAAACAACACATGGCTGGCTTGAGAAAGTCATCTTTTCAAAGTCACACCAATGTTTTGGGGGGTTTTTTTCCATCACAAATGAAACCCTAATATTCACAGCCATGTGCAGCAGGTTACGATCAAGACACTCAGTGAACCTTTGGCATCAACATTGTGACAACCATTTGACAACCAGACAACCACTGTGTCAATCTAGTGCAAAACTATCCAACATTAAATCAAATGCATATATTCATTTACACTGTCAATTTGTTTTTACCATTTTAGACTCATGATCAGTCAAACATCTACACTAAGTGGTGACCTGACTCTTCTGACCTGACCATATTGTACGTCTCCAAAGCCCAGAGAGCTTTCACTGGTTTTCCCCTTAATTCTGGGCATGTATCGGACTTTTTCTAAATTTAGTCTCCTGCCCTTCCTGATGGTGCCTTAGTGGATACAGCACCCATGTTCCCACGACCCCTAAAGCACCCGCTGTCCCTCAACGTAAGCTTGGCATACACGCATCTGGGCCACGTCTGGAAGAATTCACCTCATTGCCCTTATAAAGTTCTCGGATATCTGCTACGTTTAATGCACGGCCCAGACAAGACACACCCTCATCAGTGACAGCTGCAGACAAACTTATCATTGTTGCCTTTGCCTGGATGGTAGAACAAAAGTGAGACCACAAAAAACAGCCCTGGTCCATCTAACTAACAACCCAACTGCCACAAAAAAAAAAAAAAAAAAAAAAAAAAAAATCCACACTAGGGTGAGGTCGTTTTTTTTTTTTTTTTTTTTTTTTTTTTACCAGAAGTGAGACAATTCAACCATGTTAATGGTGAGAAGAGAAGGAAGTGGGACATATGTTCTAAAAAGGGCTGAAAGATCTTTATCTCAGGGTTTTACAGAAGGTTCCTCTCGTCTAAGATGCAGCTAATGACAGCGATCAGACAGACAGCGTTATTAAAATGGATAACTAGCTGGTTAAATATAGCTGCAGCTCCAGACAGTTACCAAAGAACATCTACAGGTGCATCTCAATAAATTAGATTGTCATCAAAAAGTTAATTTATTTCAATAATTCAATTCAAAATGTGAAACATATATAGATTCATTACACACAGAGTGATATATTTCAAGTGTTTATTTTAATTTTGATGGTTATGGCTTGCAGCAAATGAAAACCCCAAATTCAGTTTTTCAAAAAATTACAGTATTATATAAAATTGATTTAAAAATATATATTTTTAATAGAATTGTCGGCCGATTGAAAAGTATGCCAATGTACACACTCAATATTTGGTCGGGGCTCCTTTTGCAGAATTACTGCATCAGTGCAGCATGGCATGGAGGTGATCAGCCTGTGTTACTGCTGAGGTGTTATGGAAGCCCAGGTTGCTTTGATAGCGGCCTTCAGCTCGTCTGCATTGTTGGATCTGGTGTATTTCATCTTCCTCTTGACAATACACCATAGATTCTGTATGGGATTTAGGTCAGGAGAGTTTGCTGGCTAATCAAGCACAGTGATACCATGGTCATTAAACCAGGTATTTGTACTTTTGGCAGCAGTGTGGGCAGGTGCCATGTCCTGCTGGAAAATGAAATCAGCATCTCATAAAGCTTGTCAGCAGAGGGAAACATGAAGTTCTCTAAAATTTCCTGTTAGATGGCTGCACTGACATTGGACTTGATTAAACACAGTAGAAAAACACCAGCAGATGACATGGCTCCACATATCATCATTGACTGTGGAAACTTCACACTGGACCTCAAGCAATTTGGATTCTGTGCCTGTTCACTCTTCCTCCAGACTCTGGGACCTTGATTTCCAAGTGACAGGACTTTGCACCTGATTTGGAGAGCCATGCCATCTGCTGATGTTAGTCCACTGTGTTTTATCAAGTCCAAAGTCAATGCAGCTGTCTACCAGGACATTTTAGAGCACTTCATGTTTCCCTCTGCTGACAAGGTTAATGGAGATGCTGATTTCATTTTCCAGCAAGACTTGGCACCTGCCTACACTGCTGCCAAAAGTACCAAAACCTGGTTTAATGACCATGGTATCACTGTGCTTGATTAGCCAGCAAACTCTCTTGACCTAAACCCCATACAGAATCTATGAAGTATCGTCAACAGGTTGATGAGAGACACCAGACCCAACAATGCAGATGAGCTGAAGGCCGCTATCAAAGCAACCTGGGCCTTCATAACACCTCAGCAGTAAACCAGGCTGATCACCTTCATGCCATGCCACAGTGATGCATTATTAATTCATGCAAAAGTAGCCCTGACCAAGCATTGAGTGTGTGCATGGAAATACTTTTAGTCAGCCAACATTTCTATTAAAATCTATTAAATTCTATTTCTATTAAATTTTTAAAATTGATCTTAAGTAATATTCTAATTTTTTTGAGAAACTGATTTTTGGGTTTTCATGAGCTGCAAACCATAACCGTCAAAATTAAAAGAAATAAACACTTGAAATATATCACTCTGTCTCTATTGAATCTATATAAAGTATGAGTTTCATTTTATGAATTGAATTACTGAAAAAAAATTAACTTTTTGATGATATTCTAATTTAGTGAGATGCACCTGTATGTGGTTGAGTTTTGTTGAAGGTGTAAAGGCCAAAGTGTGCAGGAAAAGCTGAGCCTCGCACATAAATGTGGAAGGTTTTTTCCCCCGTACTGTATTATAACTGCCATTTGAGCTATGTGTTTCACAGATCCAACCAGGCAGTGCACACCTTCTGCCTGTGACCTTATGTGTAGAGGGCCACTCTTGATGAGGCCTTCTAAGAGAAAATGAGAACAAGAGCACTCTGAGGCGAGTGTAGTATCCCTTGCCTCCGTTTTCTTTGAAGATTGGAATGTTACTGAAGGAAAGCAGTTTTCAACATTTCCATATAATTATTGGGGCAAAACCAAATGACGATAAGCCTATCTTTAATGAATATACAAAAATAGTAGTATACAACCCATAGTTGTTGGTCAGGATCCCAAGGTGAACTTGTGTAGCAAGTTTGGTGACCCTAGAGAGCTTCTATTGTAAGAGGGCATAGGAAATGCTAACCTTGACCTTTCACCTTTTGACCCCAAACCCATAGTCAGAGGTCAGGATCCCAAGATGAACCTGTGTAGCAAGTTTGGTGACCCTAACTTTCTTTCTTATTGAGATGTAGTTTATAAGCCATTTAGATGTTGACCTTTGACCTTGCAATCCCAAAACCATAGTCGCACTTTAGGGTCACAGGGTGAACCTGTGTACCAAGTTTGGTGACCCTAGCTTTGCTCATTGTACAGTAATAAGGCATAGAGAATGTTAACCTTGACCTTTGACCTTTTGACCCCAAACCCATAGTCCGAAGTCAGGATCCCAAGGTGAACCTGTGTACCAGGTTTGGTGGTCCTAGCTTTATAGTAATAGTTTTATAGTAATAGTAAATTTGCGATTTACCACAGTGCAAATGCAATGTTAACTTTGACCTTTTGATCCCAAACCCATAGTTAGGTCAGGGTGTAAATCGTCCAGGATGCATCTTGGATACAATTAGTGTATCGATTTGAAAAGCTTACAAAATTTCTCCATCCATCCATCCATCTTCTACTGCTTTTCTGGAGGTCTGGGTCGCGGAGGCAGCAGTTGAAGCAGAGAAGCCCAGACTTCCCTCTCCCCAGCCACCTGCTCCAGCTCTACAGAGGGGACACCAAGGCATTCCCAGACCAACTGGGAGATGTAGTCTCTCCAGTGAGTCCTGGGTCTATCCCCGGGGTCTCCTCCCAGTGGGACGTGCCCGAAACACCTCAAGTGGGAGGTGTCCAGGAGGCATCCTGATCAGATGCCCAAACCACCTCAATTGTCTCCTTTCAATGTGGAGGAACAGTGGTTCTACTCTGAGCCTTTCCCGGATGACTGAGCCCCTCACCCTATCTCTAAGGGTGAGCCCAGCAATCCTACGAAGAAAGCTCATTTCAGCCACTTGTATCCGCGATCTCATTCTTTCGGTCATTACCCAAAGCTCTTGACCATAGGTGAGGGTAGGAACATAGATTGACTGGTAAATTGACAGCTTTGCCTTAAAGCTCAGCTCCCTCTTCACCACAACAGACCGGTACAATGTCTGCATCACTGCAGATGCTGCTTCGATCCATCTGTCAATTTCTCGTTCCATTCTCACCTCACTCGTGAACAAGACCTCAAGATACTTAAACTCCTCCACCTGGGGCAGCAGCTTGTCCCCAATCCAAAGAGGACAGTCCACCTTTTTCCGGTTGAGGACCATGGACTCGGACTTGGAGGTACTGATTCTCATCCCAGCCGCTTCACACTCAGCAAACCATCCCAGTAAGACCTGTAGGTCATTGCTGGATGGAGCCAGCAGGACAACATCATTTGCAAACAACAGAGATGAGATCCTGTGGTCACCAAGCATGACACCCTCCGTTCCCTGGCTGCACCTAGAAATCCTGTCCATAAAAATTATAAGCATGATCGGTGACAAAGGGCAGCCCTAACGGAGTCCAACTGTCACTGGGAATGAGTCCGACCGAGTGCTGGCAATACGAACCAAACTCTCGCAACACTCGTATAGAGACTGGATGGCTTGTAACAACAAGCCCGATACCCCATACTCCCAAAGCACCCCCCCACAAAAAAGCCACGAGGGATGTGGTTGAATCCCTTCTCCAAGTCCACAAAACGCATGTAAACTGGTTGGGCAAACTCCCACGAACCCTTGAGGATTCTTGAGAGGGTGAAGAGCTGGTCCAATGTGCCACGGCTAGGACAAAAACCACATTGCTTCTCCTGAATCTGAGGTTTGACCAACGGCCAGACTCTCCTCTCCAGTACCTTGGCATAGACCTTCCCAGGGAGGCTGAGGATCCCTCTAAAGTTGGACCACACCCTCCAGTCCCCTTTCTTGAAGAGAGGAACCACCACCCTGGTTTGCCATGCCAAAGGCACTGTCCCCAACCTCCATGCAATGTTACAGAGGCATGTCAGCCATGACAGCCGTACAACATCCAGGGCCTTGAGGTACTCAGGATGAATCTTGTCCACCCCCGGGGCCCGGCCACTAAAGAGATTTTTAACCACCTTGGCAACCTCAGCCCCTGTGATGGGTTTGTCGTCCCCCTCGTCCACAAGCCCTGCTTCCTCTGTGGAAGGTATGTCAGTGGGATTGAGGAGATCCTCAAAGTATTCCTTCCACTGCCCAATGATATCCCTAGTCAAAGTCAGCAGCGCCCCATCCGCACCATACACAGTGTGGACAGGGAGCTGCTTCCCCCTCCTGAGCCGCCGGATAGTTTGCCAGAATCTCTTTGAGGCCGACCGAAAGTCTTGTTTCATGGCCTCACCGAACTCCTCCCACATCTGAGTTGTTGCTTCAGCAACCACCCGAGCTGCACTCCACTTGGCCTGCCGGTACACCTCAGCTGCTTTGGGAGCCCCACAAGCCAACCAAGCTCGATAGGACTCCTTCTTCAGCTTAATGGCCCCCCTCACTACTGGTGTCCACTACTTGGTTCAGGGGTTGCTACCATGAGATGCACCGACCACCTTGCGGCCACAGCTCTGAGCAGCTGCTTCAACAATGGAGGTCGAGAACATGTCCCATTCAGACTCCATGTCTCCAGACTCCCTCAGAATGTGGTTGAAGTTCTTCCAATGGCGGAAGTTGAAGACCTCCCAGCCAGAGGCCTCAGCCAGATGTTCCCAGCACACTGTCACTATATGTTTGGGTCTAACAGGTCTGAATGGCATCCTACCCTGCCATCGGATCCAACTCACCACCAGGTGGTGATCAGTTGACAGCTCTGCACCTCTCTTTACCTGAGTGTCCAAGACATACGGTTGCAGGTCTAATGACACGATAATAAAATCGATCATCAACATGAGACCTAGGGTGTTATGCTTGAACATGGTGTTCGTTATGGACAAGCTGTGGTTGGCACAGAAGTCCAATAACTGAACACCACTCGGGTTCAGATCGGGCAGGCCGTTCCTCCCAATCACTCCCTTCCAGGTTTCACTGTTGTTGCCCACGTGCGCATTCAAGTCCCCCAGTAGGACAGTGGAGTCTCCAAGAGGAGCACCCTCCAGCACCCCAGTCAGAGACTCCAAAAAGGGTAGGTACTCTGAACCATCATTTCCAAGTATGCAAACCCCCCCCCCCCAACCCCCACAATAAGGTGACGATCCATGAGACATCATTTCTTTCAGTAGTTATAGTTATAGTAGGGAAAATCTGACCTCTGAACCTTGACCTCACGGTCATCAGATCAGAGTCAAATTGCAATATGCACATCATCGGTGTATATGAAACCATGGTACCAAGTTTCAAAACATTCAGAACAAAACTATAGGAGGAGTTGATTTCACAAGACAGTTGCTGTCTATTCACTGAGGTGAAATAGGAGATCATCTTCTTCTCAAGTTCCATCGAGTAGTGTATGACCCCTGGTGACTTCACACACCAACTTTCTCCATCCCCCTCGATCCCTCGTCCTTCCCTTCAGGAACACTAGTGAAATTCTTGTGGCTTCAGTAATGCCTTCCATCCATCTTTGTCGTGGCCTTCCTCTTCGTCATCTTCCATCATACCTGGCCAGCATGAGACTTCTCCAGACTCTCGTCCTTCCCCATTATATGTCCAAAGTACTTGAGCCTCCTCTTCACAATCTTGCCTTCAAGAGATGTTTTTTTTTTTTGTTTTTTTTTTTGTTACTTATTTGTACCCGTAGGTAGACTTGGTTTGCAGTGTGGTGACAAGCCACCGGCTGCTGGTCGCTGCGTGCGCGAGCGCCCTAAACCTACATGTTTTTGGTGTGCGGGAGGAAACCGGAGAAATCCCGGAGTAAACCCGCGCAACACGGGGAGAACATGCAAACTCCACACAGCTCACTGTTGGTCGGGGGCTGGGATCGAACCCACGATCTCATGATCCCCGCGATCCCCCGGCCGAGGGTAAAACTGTGCTGCCACAGTGCTAAACCACTGCGCCACCGTGCAACTGTTTTAGGACTTTTGTCAAGTACAGACTTGTTGGTTTCCTTCCTGGTCCAAGGAATCTTCAGTACTCTTCTCCAGCACCATAGCTCAAATGCATCTATACGACGTCTGTCCTGTTTCTTGATGGTCCAAGTCTCACATCCATATATGACCACGGGAACCAAGCGTAGTCACCATCTTGATCTTGGTCTTTTTGTTGAATCTACTGCTTTTCATCAGGTGTTTGAGCTTTATCATTGCTGTTCTTGCCAGGTTGAGCTGTCTTTATGTCTGCAAAAGTTGTACTGTCCTTGGTGATCAAACTGCCGAGGAAATTGAATGATTATATAACTTCAGTGTTCTCCCTGTCCACCTCGAAGTTGTTTGCTTTATCAGTCATCATGACTTTCATCTTTCTGATATTTAGATGCAATCCAGCTTTAACACCTTCTTGCTTGACCTTGGTGATCATCCTTTTCAGGTCTTGACTGTTCTCTGCAAGGATGGTGGTATTGTTTGCATATTGTAGGTTTGTCAGCCTTTGTCAGCCAGGAGATCATAGATCAGTATGAACATCATCAGGGTATATCAAACCCTGGTACCAAGTTTCAAAACAATCGGAACAAAACTGTAGGAGGGGTTGATTTCACAAAAGTGAGGCAGACAGATGGACGGATGGACAGATTACCCCATAACATAATCCTGCAACCCCTTTGGTCTTCAACTGGTGGGGGATAACAACAGCTAAATATATGCACAGGTTACTTTTTTGACCTCAGACAAAAAGACATAGGAAGGCAAAGAGCAACGCTGTTCTTTGAGATATGCTGCATTCATCTGACTAATCACGGTACTTACTGCACATACACAGAAAAGGTCATCTATCATTCTGATAAATTCTTCATATGTTACTAACGTATTTTGTGCTAGGTGTTATCTCACCCCAGTAACCTGGGGCAGTAAGTATCTGAGTATTGAGGGTTCTGCTTCAGTGGTTTCCTTTCCATGAATCATTCAGGGCACGGTGGTTCTTAGAGTTTCAAAAACAATTCAGACATCAAAGGGGGTTAATATGGTGGCAAAGCAGATTCCTCATATTCCGTTCAGTTGTTAAATGTGGACAAGTGAACTCACTGCGTTCTCACTGTTGTGGCCCATATAAAATCACCCCACAACAACAACAACAACAAAAAAAATATACTGAAGGATGTTTTGATAGTGATGCCTTGCATCCACTTGTCTTCAATATAGTTTGTGTTTAATAATTACTTGTGCTCACTCATTAGCATTTATAATCAAAAGTCATACATAAAATGACTAATAAATTACTTTGGTATACTAAATTCCTTTTAGCATCAGCACTGGTGCATAAATTAGTTCATCACACACCCAAGTGAAGTGATGAGTGAAGTGAAATTTTTAAGTGTGTATCTCACACATGTTCAAAATTCTTCTGTGACAAGAAAAACTGTTTGCCACTGCAAAAAACTGTTGGTGAACTGTTGGGCAGCCTTTTCCAAACCCTGACAAAACTCCAGCAATCGCAACGTTCATGAACATTCCTCAGCATTCCCCACTCCATGAGGTACTATTCTAAAGTTCTTTTTAGTTCACTAAGAAGTCAACACTAGCAACTGTTAAGAACCTTTACAAACCCTTGCAATCTTAATGCTGGGGAGGGTTTGCTCACCCTTTTTATAGGGTTGGGTCCAAGATTCGCCTGAGATTTGCCGGGTATTTTACCTGAAGTTGGCAAAAGGTCCCAAACGTTCCCAAACAGTGGCAAAAGAGTAGCAAATAGTTGCTAATCGTCACAAACACTGTCATTAACATTTGCTAACAGTCGCTAATGTTTGCCAGCTGTCTTTTGCAAACATTCGCGTCTGATTGTAACATTGTGATTAATGAAGAGAGTGTCACTGATCTTCTTACATGTGATCACATCAGAAAAGCTCTGGGTCTAGATGGCATTTGTGGGTGCACCTTGTGCTATTGTACTGATCAGCTTGGTGGTGTCCTCCGCTGTCTCTTACAAATGTCAGTTGATAGCAGTAAAATTCCTGCTATCTGGAAATCATTGATTGTGATACCTGTCCCTAAGTCCACTTATGCTAAACAACTTAATGACTATAAGCCCATTACCCTCACATCACTCATCATGAAAGTTTTTGAAAAAATTATCAAGGAAGTTGTTGTGAGTACTGTTGAAGGGAAACTCAATCATCTACAGTTGTGGAGGATGCAGAACTTTTTTAAAAAAAATCTTAAACACAATATCTAAGCATCTGGAGAGAGTGATGACATCAGAAAAGCTCTGGGTCTAGATGGCATTTGTGGGTGCACCTTGTGCTATTGTGCTGATCAGCTTGGTGGTGTCCTCCGCTGTCTCTTACAAATGTCAGTTGATAGCAGTAAAATTCCTGCTATCTGGAAATCATTGATTGTGATACCTGTCCCTAAGTCCACTTATGCTAAACAACTTAATGACTATAAGCCCATTACCCTCACATCACTCATCATGAAAGTTTTTGAAAAAATTATCAAGGAAGTTGTTGTGAGTACTGTTGAAGGGAAACTCAATCATCTACAGTTGTGGAGGATGCAGAACTTTTTTAAAAAAAATCTTAAACACAATATCTAAGCATCTGGAGAGAGTGATGACATCAGAAAAGCTCTGGGTCTAGATGGCATTTGTGGGTGCACCTTGTGCTATTGTGCTGATCAGCTTGGTGGTGTCCTCCGCTGTCTCTTACAAATGTCAGTTGATAGCAGTAAAATTCCTGCTATCTGGAAATCATTGATTGTGATACCTGTCCCTAAGTCCACTTATGCCAGACAACTTAATGACTATAAGCCCATTACCCTCACATCACTCATCATGAAAGTTTTTGAAAAAATTATCAAGGAAGTTGTTGTGAGTACTGTTGAAGGGAAACTCAATCCTCTACAGTTGTGGAGGATGCAGGACTTTTTTTAAAAAAAATCTTAAACACAATATCTAAGCATCTGGAGAGGCCCCAAGCCCGCACTAGACTTTTATTTACAGATTTTTCAACAGCATTCAATACATTGCAGCCTCATCTTTTAATTGAAAGATTATGCACCGATTTTAACTTTCCTAATCAACTTTAATTGCAGATTACACTTTTTTTTAACAAGCTAGATATAGATAGCAGAGGGCTCTAGTAAATGGTAAGATGTCAGATTCCATTGCCACATCCACAGGATCGCCACAAGGATGTGTCATGTTAACCTTATTATTTATCTTGTATACTGACATGGAAGGAAGCTAGGGAAGCTAACCCTTCTCCAAGACCCACAGTTAGATCACGGTGATGCTCTTGATGATTTTGTAAGGGGGTGTGATGACAACTTCTTAGAACTAAATGTGTCTTCAAGACAAAGGAGTTAGTTGTTGATTTTGGATGTCATTTAGGAAAGGTCAGTGTGAGCAAAATACAAACTGAAACAGTTGAAGTTGTGAAGTCATACAGATATTTAGGAACTGTGATTTATGACCAGCTGAAGTGGGATGTAAATACAGATCCTATTGTAAAAGAGGTTAGCATAGAATCTACCCCCTTCGCAAGTTGAATTCATTCTTTCTCAATCCAGTGATTCTTATGCATTTTTATCAGTCTTTTATTGAGAATCTTTTAACATTTCCCTTTATTTGCTGGTTTCCTAGTTTAACAGTGGAAGATAAAAATAGCTTGTTGAGTATTGTTAAGATCTACTCAACGAACACTGGACAAAAACAGAGATCTGAATTTGTTCTGCAACCAACAAATTGTTAGGAAAGCAACTGCTGTTTTAACCTCAGCTGGTCATGTTCTTGCTGATGATTTTTCTCTCTTTCCTTCAGGATGCCGTTATGCTCAACCTTTGTGTAAAACCAACTGGTGTTCAAAGTCCTTTGTCCCCTCTGCCATTCGATCATTAAATACTTTGTAAGTGAACTCCTCATTAGCAATCTACATCATGTCAATCATTGTTTCTTGTGTGTATTGGTCATTTTAATTATAATTGTGAACAGGTTTTATTTATCTACTGTTCCATATTTAACTTTTAGATGCTTGTTATGCCTCTTATAAAATGTTTTAAAAATATTTTATTGATACATATTTTAAGTAGTTGTTTGTGCTTCTTCTATTAATCTATTTAGTTGTGTTGCTGGTTTGTGTAATGTGTTGTGTTGTGATGAGCTGCTTCATCAATTACACCAAGAGAGATAAATAAAGCTGTACTGAATTGAATATCCTGTTGAACTGAATGTTGCTCGCTTAATGTTACTAATGACGGAGGTGAACCCTGAATTTCACGAACACTCATCAGAAATATTGCAGATTCCAAAAACTGCAATGTTGTTCGTCAGCATTCGCCGCTCCATGAGATCCAAGCTTTACATGCCTGTAAATCGGGATCACTTAAATAGAAATAAAAAGCCATCAAATTCTCTACCTACTCCACTTTAATGTCTCTGTGCCGTCTTCTGGGTCAGATAGTTCATGAACTCACCGGGCCTTTGCGGAGTAATGGTGAGGAAATGCTTGTCTAATTTTAACTCGGGATAATTGAGTTGCTTTGATATTTTTGATAGAGACAGACCAGTGGTGTTACATGCAGACATGAGCTGAACATTTCACACCATCCACAAATAGTAAGGGATGCATGAAATTTTGGGGCTGACACCAATGTCGAAAATAATAATAAGAGACTGTGATTGTTTCCTTTGTTTTTGTCTGTTCCATCTATGTTGCCAGGGAGACATATGCATTATAAAAAAAAATGGCTGAACTGAAATATTTTAACATAGTTCAGCCATGGCTGTTTTGTGAATTTATAACTGTAGTCTACTGCTGTCTGTTTCAGGGCAAAATTGGTGCCACCAGAAAAATATCAGTCACTAATGATAACTTATTTGCAGATAACCAGCATCAGTCAACAAGGCGAATATTGGCTGATACAGATGTTAGGCCAATATATCTGTGCATACCTATAGATAGAGAGAAAAAAGAAGTTTTCAGCACTATAAGGCTGACCTCACATTCTCTGAAAGACGACCTAAAATGTCACACTCAGAGGATGACACCCTTTCCACTGCACAATGACAGAAACTCATTTAAATAAATAAAAGAAGAAATTTAAAAAAAAAAAGTCCTAAGTCAATACAGCTGCATCTGTTTACTTGAGACTGAACATGCACTCATCTCTGCAATTTTGCTCATCATCTCAGTGGTGCAAAAAAATTAGGGTGACTTTCACTATTAGTCGCAGAATAAAAGTGGAGCAATTCTTTTGAATCTCAAAACACGCCACACACGTCTATGCAGAGTGACTGACTCGTGCAGAGGGTCTATTTCTACGAATCAATGAGTGATCAGGACTAGAATACTAACAATTTAAAAAGCGTAAAAATATATCAGCCCGCGGGTGTTTGTGGATAATTAAGTCAAACACATGGCCTTTCAAAATACACCGTTTAAGAATAGCCCGTCTGTCTCTGAGCCTGCCTGTCTATTATAGCCCCATCCACATCCACATCACAGCAACAGGCACCTCACTCACAGCTGCACAGGGAAATGTGCCTGATAGTAAAACCTCACGAAACTTTGCTCTCATGCTTTAAGAAACCAGAAGAATCACGTGCGCAAATAAATAAATAAATAAAATAGAAAGCATAAAGTCTCACCTGTTCCTCGATCTTCTTGTCGGCTTACTTTTTGCGCGTTTTAATACGGTGAGTCAAACGGGAAACTTCTCAAACAGCCAGCATGTGCGTCTTTATGAAGCACGGGGAGTTTGTGCTGCGGACCGTTGCCGATGCAAAGCTTTTCACCTGATGCTGACGGCTGATCGGGAGCGCTGCTTGCCAACAGCTGGCAGCCGCAGTGCTCCTCCGCCACACACCGCCTCCCCAGCAGCGCCGCTGGGCGGATCTCCCGGCCGCTCCCCGCCCCTGACAACCACAGGTTCACGTACAAGACGAGACTTTAGGTCAGCATAGTGTTCGGCAAACTATAGTGGAAAAAATAAATTATCCTCTGAGTATTCTGTTGCTTCTAAAAAAAATAGCGTTCATTTATTTCTAAATATTTAATTGTGTCTTCGTTGTCATTTTTTCCCCCCCACATGCTGACACAGTCCTCAGGGGTTTTTAATGGGATATTAACATGTTTTAATCAAAATACATCAGGTTTTAATGGTTTCGGCACCATTTTCAACCCCTTTTTAAAAATGGTGCTGAAGGAGTATATCTGCCAAGGAGGTAATGTGAACTTGGTAGTTTTGCTAGATAGACAGATACACGACTCACGAAAAGTTAAGAGATATTCGGCTTTTGGGTGAAATTTCAGGACGCACCTAAAATGCACTATAACCTTTACAGGTGAACTCAATTTGACCTTCTCTAACCTTTTGAATGCACATGTCCAACTGTTCAACATTTCTGTATGTTTTGCGTAACTTGCTGTTCTCTAACAAGGTGCATAACAGCAAAAATTCACAACAGGTGTTTGATCCATGAATTGACTAATAAATGTTATGTTTCAATTACATTTGGCATGTAAACAGTCCTCTTCATCATGCTGTTCACATTTTAACATTATGAGACCAAGATGACACCTAACAATCGATCAACAGTACCTCGCCATTGCGAGGCTTCAAACAGGATGTTCTCAGAGGGAAGTGGCCACTGAGCTTAGAGTGTCACAGAGGGTCATCAGCAAGTTGCAACAGAGATTCAGAGAGACTGGAAGACTCACAGAAAGGCATAGAAGTGGCCGTCCTTTGGCCACATCCCACGCTGATGACCACTTCATTGTGAACAGTGCCCTGCAGAACTGGATGATGAATGCCACTCAATTCCAGGCACATTTAAGGGAGGTGAGAGACACCCAAGTGTCACATCAGAAACATTCGAAATGTTTACATCAGCTTGGTCTGCGTGCTCGACGACCTGCAAGGGTACCTGACCACACCACCAGGTGCAGGCATCATCACTTGCATGGGCCAGGGAGCATTTATGCTGGACAAGGGACCAGTGGGCCTCAGTGCTGTTCTCTGATGAAAGTCTATTCACGCTGAGTAGAAATGATGGCGGCCAAAGATGTTGGAGACGTCAAGGAGAGCGCTATGCATCACCAACTGCTGTTACTATGTTACAGTCTGGGCAGGTGTGTCTACTCAATACAGAACTGCCCTACACCTTGTGAATGGTACAGTGACAAGCCAGTACTACCTGAATAATATCATTAATCCAGTCATTGTGCCCCTGCATAAACAACACAGGCCAAATTTTATCTTCATGGACGACAATGCTCCAGCTCATTGAGGTCACATCATTAGGGAACGGCTTTGGAGGCTGGGGTACCTCAAATGGAATGGCCTGCACTTTCTCCATACCTGAATCCCATAGAAATCAAATCAAATCAAATCAAACTTTATTGTCATATTGCTGTACATACAACTGTAGTGCAGGCAAGATGAAATTGCGTTTCTCTCGGCATCCATATAAATAGAAGCAGCATGATTTAAGACACACTCACACATAGCTTCACCCCCCCCCCCCCATCCATTCACACATCCCTGAAACATACTTGGGGAAAAAAAACTAACTATAATATACAAATAATATACAAAATGTCCATAGGTGCAGTAGTGTGTATGAGAGATTCCGGGTCAACTGTTCAGCATCCTGACAGCTTGTGGAAGGAAGCTGTTGATCAGTCTGGTGGTTCTGCCTCTGATGCTCCTGAATCGTTTACCAGATGGAAGAAGTTCAAAGTGTTTATGCAGAGGGTGAGAATGGTCCCTGACAATGTTCAGTGCTCTGCTCCTACAACGGTTCTGAAAAAGTTCTTGGACAGAGGGGAGGGAGACTCCAGTTACCCTCTCAGCCCCCTTGACTATCCTCTGCAGGGCTTTTTTGTCTGACATACTGCAGCTGGAGTACCATGTAGCAATGCAGTACGTCAGAACACTCTCCACCACACCTCTGTAGAAGGTTCTGAGGATGCAGATGGGGAGAGAGGCCTGTTTGAGTTTCTTCAAGAAGTGCAGTCTCTGCTGAGCCCGCTTCCTGATCCCCAAGGAATTCTTGCTCCAGGTCAGGTCCTGCGAGATCTGCACTCCGAGGAACTTGATGTTCTCCACTCTCTCCACTAAACGGCCGCTGATGCTGAGGGTGACGTGCTCAGGCTGTGACCGCCGGAAGTCGATAATCATCTCCTTCATTTTGTCCACGTTGAGCACCAGATTGTTCTCCCTGCACCAGCCCTCCAGGTCTCTCACTTCTTCCCTGTACACTGATTCCTCATCCCTCTGAATAAGTCCCACCACCGTGGTGTCGTCTGCAAACTTAATAATCTGGTTCCCCTCGTGTCTGGATACACAGTCATGTGTTAGAAGTGTAAACAACAGTGGACTGAATACACAGCCTTGAGGGGATCCGGTGCTCAGCGTGACAGAGTTGGAGATGTTGTTTCCAACCCGGACAGACTGAGGTCTCTCAGTCAGGAAATCCAGAATCCAGAGACATATGGCGGTGTTCAGACCGAGAAGGAGTAATTTCTCCATCAGTCTCTGGGGAATAATGGTGTTGAATGCTGAACTGAAATCAATGTACAGGAGTCTGGCGTAGGTGTTTTTCTGGTCCAGGTGGGTGATGACAGAGTGTAGGGTGGTGACTATAGCATCCTTCGTGGAGCGGTTTGAACGATATGCAAACTGGAGCGGGTCGTGTGATGCAGGGAGGCAGGCTGTAATGTGTGGTTTGACAAGCCGTTCAAAACACTTCATCACAATTGGTGTCAGTGCAACAGGACGATAGTCATTCAAACAGGACACAACTGGTTTCTTTGCCACCGGTACAATGATAGAGGTCTTGAAGCATCTGGGAATGATGGCCTGACTCAGGGAGATGTTATAAATGTCAGTCAGGACATCCGCCAACTCGCTCGCGCAGTCTCGGAGCACACGTCCCGGAATGTTGTCCGGACCTGCAGCTTTGCGTGGGTTGACTCTGGTTAGGGTCCTCCATGTGTCCGCTGTGTTGATGGTAAAAGCTGGTCCGACCGATGGTGGGGGTGGGCCAGCCCTCCCTCTGATTGTCGAGTTTGATGCTTCAAAACGTGCAAAGAAGTCGTTAAGCCTGTCTGGAAGCGAAGCGTCGTCATCATCGACCCCCCGCCTAGACTTATAGCCCGTCAGTGTCCGAACTCCCTGCCACATCTGCTTGGTGTTCCTAGTGTCACAGAGGTGTCCCTGGATTTTCTCCGCATAGGTGCGCTTTGCCGCCTTAATTCCCTTTGAGAGCGCAGACCTGGCTGAGCGGAGGGCAATCCTGTCCTTCGCTCTGAAGGCTGCATCTCTGGCTGTAAGCACCTCTGCAGTCATCCAGGGCTTATGGTTACCCCGCATAGTGATGGGGGGTAACCTATGGGATCAGCTGAGTCACCGTGTAGAGGCTCGTAAACCTGCACCCCACAACCTCAATGACTTGACGGACACCCTTTAAGAAGAGTGGAATGTCATGCCTCAGCAGACAATAAGGTGACTTGTGAACAGCATGAGACATCGTTGTCAAGCTGTAATTGATGCTCAAGAGCACATGACAAGTTACTGAGAAATTGACATTTTTTGTTGTGGTATGCCCACCACTGTTGTTGACTTTTGTTTCAATAAATTGTTTGAGATGAGGAAATCACCACTGTATGCTACTACTTAAATGTCCTACTTTCATGATATAATATCACTGAACTTTTTACATTTTCCATAAATTTCACCCGAAAGCCAAATATCCCTAACTTTGTGTGCATAGTGTAGATAGATAGATAGATAGATAGATAGATAGATAGATAGATAGATGTAATTTATTATGCAAAAACTACTTAATGCATTTTGATGAAATTTTCCCCAGGGGTGACCCTTGGGCTATCGATGAACCCATTAGATTTTGGAGGTGATGTGGGGATCCACTTTGGTATATTTACACTCAGACGTAAAAGACAAACAGGAATTGTCATGGGGGGGTTTGTGTGTGGATGTGGGGGTGGTGTGTTGGTGTGAACAGTGACAAAGAGAATGGGAATTACAAAGGCTTTGATGTTAAGGCAGCACACAGAGAAGGCTGACTGAATGGTATGATTTAAGAGCAGAGGTGCCTGAGAGCTGTTACTCTTTTGTGGCTTGTGTTTCTAGAGAAATGGAGAGAGATGGTTGAATAAAGTCTGATATGATCTGGACCTCTCTGCCTGATTATTTCTCTCTCCACACTGGTGACCCTTGATGCACAATGGAACGCGAGGCGAACACCCTGGAGATGACCCGGACGGGAAGTACCAGCAACGCGTGCGCCGTTTCGGTCAAACTCCCAGACTTTTGGCTACATGACCCGAAGTCTTGGTTCCTCCACCCCGAGGCCCAGTTCGTGCTCCGGGGAATAATGGCAGATGACACCAGATACTACTACGTGGTCGCAGCACTGGATGCACACACAACTCAGCAGGTGGCGAGCCTGCTCCAACAGCCCCCAGCCCGTGACAAATACGGCGCTCTCAAAATCGTGCTGACCCGGCGCTACACGCTCTTGGACTGTGAGAGAGCGGAGAGGCTCCTGACGCGCTCCGAGTTAGGAGACGGGTCGGCAGTCGAATTGATGGAGAAGATGTTGGCGCTGATGGGCACAGATGATGGGCATTTTCTCTTTGCTCACCTTTTCCTCCGAAACCTCCTGATGGCAGCCAGAGTGGTCCTTGCCAATTCACCGCTGCTGGCCATGCGCAACTACCGGGCGCTAGTGAACGCAGAGGCATCGGACCCCAGCGAGACGGCCAGCGGAGGCGAGGAGCCAGCGATGGTGACTGCAGCAGGGGCCAAGAAGCACTGGAGAGACATGCTCTATGTCTATCACTGCCGTTTTGGAGAGGACGCAGGCCAATGCGTGCCACCGTGCCAATTCAAGCATTTGGGAAATGCCAGGACCGGCAGTCGGTAGCAGCTGCGACTGCCAGTGAAGCAAGCAAGCTGCTGTATGTGACAGACTCACGCTCAGGGAGGCGGTTCCTTGTGGACTCCGGCTCCCAAAAGAGCCTCATCCTGCCATCCTACGCCGACTGGCTGGCGGGAACTAGTGGCCCTGAGCTGACGGCCGCAAACGGCTCAGACATTAAGACTTTTGGAGAGAGGACATTGACTGTATCCTTGCATGGCCATGCATATCAATGGACATTCGTCATAGCGGCATGCAGCCTCCCCAACTTAGGCGCTGATTTTTTGTGTGCACACGGACTACTAGTCGATGTTGCTAACAGATGCCTGATTAACGCTATGTCTTTTGATTCTCTCCCCTGTACAGCTCGAGGAGCCGGGCCAACAACGCTAGCCAACGTCACAGCTACAGGGGGTAAGTTCCACACACTACTCACCCAGTTCCCAGCACTCACGGTCCCGACGTTTTCAGCAACCATCACTAAACACGGGGTGGAGCACTTCATTACCACCACGGGGCCGCCTGGACGCAGCTAAACTGGCCATAGCGCGCGAGGAGTTTGCTAACTTGGAAAGGCTGGGCATTATCAGGTGCTCAAACAGCCCATGGGCATCCCCGCTACATATGGTTCCTAAAGCCGAGGGATCGTGGCGACTGTGTGGAGATTTCCACAGATTAAATAACGCCACAGCGCATGACCGCTACCCCATCCCTCATATTCAGGATTTTTCTGTTCACCTCACCGGGGCGCGCATTTTTTCCAAGAGAGACCTGGTCCGCGGTCACCACCAGGTCCCGGTGCACACTGAGGACATATCTAAAACAGCAGTAATAACCCTGTTTGGTCTGTTTGAGTTTTTACGCATGCCTTTCGGGTTAAAAGGCATGCCGCAGATATTCCAACGCATAGTGGATGCGGTGTTGCACGATCTGCCGTTTGTGTTCGTCTACCTGGATGACGTCCTCGTGGCCAGCGCGTCCGAGGACGAACACATAACCCACCTCAGGACAGTTTTCCAGAGGTTAGAGGAGCACAGATTAATAATCAACCCGGTGAAGTGCCAGTTTGGGGTGGCGGGGATCGATTTTTTGGGCCACCGCATCTCACCAGAGGGCGCAACACCCTTGCCGGACAAGGTGCACGCCCCGGCAAATTTTCCCCGGCCTCAGACGGTCAGGGCACTGCAGGAGTTTTTGGGGATGGTTAACTTCTACAATCGTTTCCTCCCCCGCGCAGCCCAGCTCATGCAGCCGTTGTACACCGCGCTTAAGAAACGGAAACCGGCGGACAGAGTCGACTGGACTCCTGAGCGGGAGCAGGCATTTTCCGAGGTTAAAACAGCTCTGGCGAACGCCGCATTGCTGGCGCACCTGGACCAGGTGGCTCAGATAGCGCTCACTACCGACGCCTCGGACGTGGCCATAGGGGCTGTCATGGAGCAGCACATCGCCGGTTCTTGGCAGCCACTCGCCTTTTTTAGCAGGTCTTTGCGCGACAGTGAGTGTAAATACAACGTGTTTGACAGAGAGTTACTGGCTCTCCACCTGGCCATACGCCACTTCCAGTTCTGGCTGGAAGGGCGCACTTTCACTGTGTTCGTAGACCACAAGCCGCTAACGTATGCGATGGCCAAGGTTTAGGAACCATGGTCGGGCCGGCAGCAGAAACAGCTGGCTGCGATCTCGGAGTTTACAACCGACATTCAGCATGTGGCCGGTAAAGTCAACGTGGTGGCGGACTGCCTCTCGCATGCATTAGTGGCCCCAGTCTACGTGGTGATAGATTACTTGGCCATGGCTGCTGCGCAGAGCGGCGATGTGGACGTGTGCGCGCTCCAGTCTGGACCAACAGGGTTAAGGCTGGAGAGCAGAGTATTGCAAGACGCCCCCCCCCCCCCAATCTGTGACGTCTCCAAAGCTGCCGCGCTTTTGAGCCGGTTCACACCCTGGCGCACCCGGGAGTGCACGCGTCAGTCAAAATGGTGGGAGCGGAGTTCGTCTGGCCGAGCCTGCGCAAACAGGTGAAAGAGTGGGCTGCAGCCTGCGTAGTGTGCCAGTGAGCTAAAGTGCACAGGCACACAAAAGCCCCCTTGGAGCTGTTCCATATCCCGGCTAAGCGGTTCGACCACGTTCACGTGGACCTCGTGGGCCCCCTCCCACCATTGCAAGGGTTCACGCACCTTCTGACAGTGGTGGACTGCACCACGTGCTGGCCCGAAGTAGTCCCTCTAGCTTCCACCGCGTCCGCAGAAGTTGCACGCGCTTTTTTGACAACATGGGTGGCACGTTTCGGCGCCCCTTCGGATATCACGTCCGATTGGGGCCCGCAATTTGTTTCCGACCTCTGGTCCACCATGGCCCAGAGCCTGGGTGTCTCACTTCATTGCACGACCGCGTACAACCCACAGGCCAATGGGTTATGCGAGCGTTTCCATAGATTACTTAAAGCAGCGCTCAGGGCTTCGCTTACGGATGCAAATTGGGTGGACCGGTTGCCGTGGGTTCTATTAGGGTTGCGTTCAGCACCGAAGGAGGATTTGGCAGCCTCCCCAGCAGAGCTGGTTTTTTCCCAGTCGCTGCGGCTCCCAGGGAAATTTTTGCCAGACAGCTCCGCACTGAACACCGATCCATCCCCGCTTTCACCACGTAACGCAGTGGCAGGGATGGTACCCGGTCCAATCCACCACTGTTTTCCACGCGCTTTTGTGCCAAAGGCCTTGAAGGACGTGGCATTCGTATTTGTCAGGCACGATGCCCACCGGACCCCCTTGCGCCCGCCCTACGATGGCCCGTTCAGAGTGCTGGAACCCGGGGAGAAACATTTTGTGTTAGACTTGGGGGGACGCAGAGAAACAGTCTGTATAGACAGGCTTAAGCCCGCTTTCATGTTATCAGACGAGCAAGTGGTGCTGGCCCGAACTCCTCAGCGCGGACGACCCCCACTGAGAACTTCTCAGGTAAATGACTCATTAGATCAGTCACAAGGGCATGCTAATGATGGTTTCCCCCCTCCCAATGTCCCCCCACAGACAGACGCACCCCCAACCTTGAAGCCGCAGACCCCACGTTACAGCTGCTACGGACGAAAGCTGAAGCCCAAAGGACATGATGGTCAAGGCTCAGTCTGAGTCTGGGGGCGGGGGGGGGGGGTCCACTTCAGTATATTTACACTCAGACGTAAAAGACAAACAGGAATTGTCTTGGGGGTGGTGTTTGTGTGTGGATGTGGGGGTGGTGTGTTGGTGTGAACAGTGACAAAGAGAATGGGAATTACAAAGGCTTCGATGTTAAGGCAGCACACAGAGCAGGCTGACCGAGTGGTATTATTTAAGAGCAGAGGTGCCTGAGAGCTGTTACTCTTTTGTGGCTTGTGTTTCTAGAGAAATGGAGAGAGATAGTTGAATAAAGTCTGATATGATCTGGACCTCTCTGCCTGATTATTTCTCTCTCCACAGTGATTGCAAAGCACATACTTTTGCCAAGGCCTTGTTTCACAATGTAAAGAAAGTGAAAAAGTGATCCAGAATCTGCATCTTGACTCAGATCACCTCCATAGTCTAAGAGGTTCATCTATACCCAAAGGCCACCTCTGGTGAAAATTTCATCAGAATCCATCTAGTACTTTTTGTGTAATCCTGCTCACAAACAGACAGACCTTGGCAGAGGAATGCGCTCTCCGAGTGCCCTCTAGTTGCTGCCAAAAAGGTACCCAGAACGAGACTGGTACCCAGTGTTAAAGACATAAGTAGACAGAATATTGTTCAAAAATTATACATTTGTGTATTGAAGACGTGACTACACAAAGTTACTGAAAACCTTATCTATTCAGTTGTAAATTAAATTTGTCATCTTGTAAATGCATTGTGCATGCATGTACAGTGGGGTAAAAAAGTATTTAGTCAGCCACCAATTGTGCAAGTTCTCCCACTTAAAAGATGAGAGAGGTCTCCAATTTTCATCATAGGTATACCTCAACTATGAGAGACAAAATGAGAAAAAAAAATCCAGAAAATCACATTGTCTGATTTTTAAAGAATTTATTTGCAAATTATGGTGGAAAATGAGTATTTGGTCAATAACAAAAGTTCATCTCAATACTTTGTTATATACCCTTTGTTGGCAATGACAGAGGTCAAACGTTTTCTGTAAGTCTTCACAAGGTTTTCACACACTGTTGCTGGTATTTTGGCCCATTCCTCCATGCAGATCTCCTCTAGAGCAGTGATGTTTTGGGGCTGACGCTGGCCAACACGGACTTTCAACTCCCTTCAGAGATTTTCTATGGGGTTGATATCTGGAGACTGGCTAGGCCACTCCAGGACCTTGAAATGCTTCTTACGAAGCCACTCCTTCGTTGCCCGGGTGGTGTGTTTGGGATCATTGTAATGCTGAAGGACCCAGCCACATTTCATCTTCATTGCCCTTGCTGATGGAAGGAGGTTTTCACTCAAAATCTCATGATACATGGCCCCATTCATTCTTTCCTTTACACGGATCAGTCGTCCTGGTCCCTTTGCAGAAAAACAGCCCCAAAGTATGATGTTTCCACCTCCATGCTTCACAGTAGGTATGGTGTTCTTTGGATGCAACTCAGCATTCTTTCTTCTCCAAACACGACAAGTTGAGTTTTTCCAAAAAGTTCTATTTTGGTTTCATCTGACCATATGACATTCTCCCAATCCTCTTCTGGATCATCCAAATGCTCTCTAGCAAACTTCAGACAGGCCTGGACATGTACTGGCTTAAGCAGTGGGACACGTCTGGCACTGCAGGATTTGAGTCCCTGGCAGCGTAGTGTGTTACTGATGGTAGCCTTTGTTACTTTGGTCCCAGCTCTCTGCAGGTCATTCCCTAGCCCCCCCCCCCCCCCCGTGTGGTTCTGGGATTTTTGCTCACCGTTCTCGTGATCATTTTGACCCCACGGGGTGAGATCTTGCGTGGAGCCCCAGATCGAGGAAGATTACCAGTGGTCTTGTAGGTCTTCCATTTTCTAATAATTGCTCCCACAGTTGATTTCTTCACATCAAGCTGCTTACCTATTGCAGATTCAGTCTTCCCAGCCTGATGCAGGTCTACAATTTTGTTTCTGGTGTCCTTTGACAGCTCTTTGGTCATGGCCATAGTGGAGTTTGGAGTCTGACTGTTTGAGGTTGTGGACAGGCGTCTTTTATACTGATAACGAGTTCAAACAGGTGCCATTAATACAGGTAATGAGTGGAGGACAGGGGAGCCTCTTAAAGAAGAAGTTACAGGTCTGTGAGAGCCAGAAATCTTGCTTGTTTGTAGGTGACCAAATACTTATTTTCCACCATAATTTGCAAATAAATTCTTTAAAAATCAGACAACGTGATTTTCTGATTTTTTTTTTCCTCATTTTGTCTCTCATAGTTGAGGTATACCTATGATGAAAATTGGAGACCTCTCTCATCTTTTAAGTGGGAGAACTTTCACAATTGGTGGCTGACTAAATACTTTTTTACCCCACTGTACATCGACTGAAGTAGGTTTGCGCATGTGGGATACTGATCTTGTTCCACACCGTACATGTTTCTTTAAATGGTCATCAGCCCCAGTTCACCCCACACTCCTTTCCTGACTGTTTTTTTTTAATTAAAGAGAACACAACAAAAACAAGCACAAACCAAATACTAAACATCAAAAACGGACTGAAGCTATGCATTCATCCCAGTCAAACATACACACTATACAGAAAGAAGGGTTCTTTCAGAAACTTGTCAAAAAAGAGAGGGGGTATTAGGCATCCACTGTAACTTATTCAGTTTAACTCAAGTCAGACAAGATATCATGATTCATAACACACACACAAAACCCCCAAACCCTGCCAATACACGATGCATCGTAGCAAATCTGAACACCACGGTCTACAACTGAATCACAAAAAATACAATCACAATCCTCAGAGATTTATCCAAAAGGCCCAAAACCTCCACACAGGCAGGCACTATTTTGAAGCTACTGTTAGCTGGTTAATTATTGGTTGTGGAGTGTGTAAATGAAGAGGCATATTCATTTCAGACGATTTATTACACACTCACATCTCACAAGCAAGGAACAGACTGACTGGTCACATCAAGCATTCCTCTCTCTATATCAAGTCACACTTCAAAAGGTTCAAGGCACTTCCTCATACACAGCATGACATCTACACTACACTTCATTCAACCCCCTCTCACCCACTTGGGCATTGTTCTCCCATGTGTATTCATTGTCTCTGTCTAAAGTGTGAAATAACCTGAGGCCCACATCAGTCCACATGCTGTTTCGGCTTCAGTCTCCTCCCATATCTGCTGTAACTGGGGTTTACTGCCTCCGTGGCGCTGCTGTGCCGGTGGGAGGCTGCTGGGAGTGTGTCCGACTGCGGGTGAGCCGTGTGTGTGTGGGGGGGTCATTCTGTCTGTGTGGCTGCTCTGATGAATCGTTCCCCAGGGGAGGTCTCCGTGGAGGTCTTCCACGCCGAGGGGCCCTCGCCAACAGCACTTGCTTGTCCGCCACTACAAAGGCGGGTTTGAGTCTGTCTATGCCAATTTTCTCCCTTCTACCCCCCAAGTCTAGCACAAAATGCTTATCCCCTGTTTCCAACACTCTCAACGGACCATCATAGGGTGGGCGCAATGGAGGGCGGTGGGCGTCGTGTCTGACAAACACGAACTCCGTGTTCTTCAAAGTTTTAGGCACAAAGGCACACGGAAAACTGTGGTGGGCAGGGCCCGGCAGCGTGCCTGTGTTTGCGCTTCGCTGCAAAAGCTGAGACGGGGAGCTGCCCGGCGCGGGATTGTCCGGTAGAAATTCCCCGGGCAGCCATAGGGGCTGCTCAAAAACGAGCTCTGCCGGGAAAGCTTCCAAATCCTCTTTTGGCGCGGAGCGCAACCCCAATAAAACCCATGGCAGCCTGTCTACCCAATTTGCATCCGTCAGTGAAGCCCTGAGTGCTGCTTTCAGTGATCTATGAAAATGCTCGCATAAACCATTGGCCTGTGGGTTGTACGCGGTTGTGCGATGAATTGCAGCACCCAGGCTGCGGGCCATCGTGGACCAGAGGTCGGAAACAAATTGCGGGCCCGACTCCAAAACGCGCCACCCATGTTGTTAAAAAAGCGCGTGCTACGTCCGCGGATGTGGTTGCCGCCAGCGGGACTGCTTCTGGCCAGTGCGTGGTGCGGTCCACCACTGTCAGGAGGTGCGTGCACCCCTGTGATGGCGGGAGGGGGCCCACGAGGTCCACATGCACATGGTCGAACCTCTTAGCCGGTACCGGAAACGGCTCCAAGGGAGCCTTCGTGTGCCTGTGTACCTTGGCTCGTTGGCACGCCACGCAGGCTGCAGCCCACTCTTTTACTTGTTTGCGTAGGCTTGGCCACACGAACTTCTCTCCCACCATTTTGACAGACGCGCGCACTCCTGGGTGCGCCAGAGTGTGAACCAACTCAAACACGCGGCGGCGCCACGCGACCGGGACTACCGGACGCGGGCGTCCCGTGGAGACGTCGCAGATTGGGGGGGGGCATCTTGCAGCACCCTGCTCTCCACCTTAACCCTGTTGGTCCAGACTGGAGCGTGCGCACGTCTGCATCGGTAATCTGCTCCGCGGCCATGGCTGCGTAATCTACCCCCATGTAGACTGGGGCCACCACGGTGCGCGAGAGGCAGTCCGCCACCACATTCAGTTTACCCAACACATGCTGAATATCGGTAGTAAACTCTGAGATCGCGGCCAGCTGTCTCTGCTGCCGGCCCAACCACTGTTCTGAAACCTTGGCCATCGCGAACGTTAGTGGCTTGTGATCTACGAACGCGGTGAAGCCGCGCCCTTCCAGCCAGAACTGGAAGTGGCGTATGGCCAGATGGAGAGCCAGCAACTCTCTGTCGAACGCGCTGTATTTACGTTCGCTGTTGTGCAAAGTTCTGCTGAAAAATGCGAGTGGCTGCCAAGCCCCGGTGACGTGCTGCTCCACGACCGCCCCTATGGCCACGTCTGAAGCGTCGGTGGTGAGCGCTATCCGGGCCGTCGGGTCCGGATGTGCCAGCAGTGTGGCGTTTGCAGGGCTGCTTTAACTTCCGAGAACGCCCGCTCTCGCTCCGGGGTCCATTCGACTCCATCCGTGGGTTTCTGTCTCTTGAGCGCGGTGTACAATGGTTGCATGAGCCGCGCCACGCGGGGAAGGAAACGGTTATAAAAATTCACCATCCCCCAAAATTTCTGCAGTGCCCTGATCGTTTGAGGGCGGGGAAAATCTGTCACGGCGCATACTTTGTCGGGCAACGGGATCGCTCCTTCCAGAGAGATGCGGTGCCCCAAAAAATCAATCTCCGTCACGCCGAACTGGCATTTCACCGGGTTCATTATCAACCCGTGCTCCTCCAACCTCCGGAAAACTGTCCTGAGGTGGGTTTCGTGTTCGTCTTCGGACGTACTGGCTACCAGGATATCGTCCAGGTAGACGAACACGAATGGGAGGTCACGCAGCACTGCATCCATCATGCGCTGGAACGTCTGTGCTGTGCCTTTTAACCCGAATGGCATGCGCAGGAACTCAAATAAACCAAACGGAGTTATTACCGCTGTTTTGGGTACGTCCTCCGCGTGCACTGGGACCTGGTGGTAACCACGGACCACGTCTATTTTAGAAAAAACGCGCGCTCCGGCGAGGTGAACGGAAAATTCCTGTATGTGGGGAATTGGGTAGCGGTCGTGTGCTGTGGCGTTGTTCAACCTGCGGAAATCCCCGCACGGTCGCCACGATCCCTCAGCCTTAGGGACCATGTGTAGCGGGGATGCCCATGGGCTGTTTGATCGCCTGATGATGCCCAGCCTTTCCAGGTTGGCGAACTCCTCACGCGCTATGGCCAATTTAGCTGCGTCCAAGCGCCAAGGTCTTGCAAAAATGGGCGGCCCGGTGGTGGTGATAAAGTGCTCCACCCTGTGTTTAGCGATGGCCGCCGAAAACGTCGGTACCGTGAGTGCTGGGAACTGAGTGAGCAGTGCGTGGAACTTACCGCCAGGAGCTGTGACGCTGGCTTGTGCTGTTGGCCGGGTCCCTTGAGCTATACAGGGGAGAGATTCAAAGGACAGCGCATTAACCAGGCGTCTGTTAGCAACATCCACAAGTAAACCATGTGCACACAGAAAATCAGCGCCCAGGAGCGGGCAACACAGTGCTGCTATGATAAAAGTCCACTCATACGAGCGGCCATGTAGAGATAAGGTCAGTGTTCTCTCACCGAACATCTTAATCTCCGAGCCGTTTACTGCCACCATTCCGGGGCCGTTAGGTCCTGCCAGCCGGTCACCGTAGGACGGCAGGATGACGCTCTTTTGGGCTCCGGTGTCGACGAGGAAGCGTCTCCCCGAGCGCGAGTCCGTCACGTAGAGCAGCTTGTTCTCTTCACCGGCGGTCGCAGCTGCTACCGACTGCCGGCCTTGGCGTTTCCCGAGCGCTTGAAGTGGCACGGTGGCGCACATCTGTGCACGTTCCCTCCAAAGCGGCGGTGGTAGAAGCAGAGCGTGTCTTTCTGGTGCTCCTTGGCCCACGTTGCTGCTACCGTCGGTGGCTCCTCGCCTCCCCTGGTCGTCTCGCTGGGCTCCGCTGCCGCCGCGTTGACTGTGATCGCTCTGGTGGTGAGGATGATCCGGTCTGCCTCCTGGGCTAGCGCACGGTAGTCTCGCGCGGCCAGCAACGGCGAATTGGCCAGAACCGCTCTTGCCTCTGTTGGCAGGTTCCGGAGGAAAAGGTGGGCAAACAGAAAGTGCCCGTCGCCCGTGCCCATCAACGCCAGCATCTTCTCCATCAGGTCTACGGCCGACCCATCTCCTAACTCGGTCCGCGCCAGGAGCCTCTCCGCTCTCTCACATTCTGAGAGCGTGTATCGCCGGATGAGCGCAGCCTTGAGCGCCTCATATTTGCTGCTGGCTGGCGGCTGATCGAGCAGGCTCGCTACCTGCTGGGCTGTGCAGGAGTCCAGCGCTGCAACCACATGGTAGAACTTGGTGTCGTCTGCTGTTACTCCCCGGAGGGCAAACTGGGCCTCGGTGTGGTAGAACCAAGAGCGCGGGTTGTGCTGCCAGAAATCCGGTAGCTTGACTGAAACTGCACACGCGCTGCTGGGGGTTCCAGTCCTGGCTGTCTGTGGGTTGGCTTCAGCGTCTCTGGGGTTTCCCAACCGGGCCGGCTCCGGGGTTCTTGCCTCGTGTTCCATAATATGTCTTGGGTCACCAGTGTGGAGTGTGTAAATGAAGAAGCATATTCATTTCAGACGATTTATTACACACTCACATCTCACAAGCAAAGAACAGACTGACTGGTCACATCAAGCATTCCTCTCTCTATATCAAGTCACACTTCAAAAGGTTCAAGGTGTAGCTCATGTATTTTTACCTACATATGTATAAGCACTATGGGATGCTTGTGATTGCATGTGTAGATTGACCTCACGTCTTAGAGGGGACAATATGTCTGGACCGCCTGTGGATAACAACAAGAAGACGGAGGTACGGCGATAAGGAGCTGAAAGGACTTCCTGACCTCCTGGAGCCCAGGCGGAGGACTGAAGGGCGTGGTGGGAGAGTTATTGTCAATAGGGGTTTTGACGGTGATATGTGATTCTTCCTTTGTCCTTGGCTGTATAAAAGAGAAGGTTTTGACTCAGCTCTCTCTCTTGTGTTCTGGAGAGATAGCTGGGGATGTGAACACGACATTAAAATCTGAACTGAGAAATGATTCAGTCTTATTTCACGCTCCCCACATTGGTGACCAGAGACGTTTGAGAATGCCGGGAAACGATTCCCATGATCCAGACTCGTCGGAGTCTGCCTGAGTGAGTGCCGTCTCCATTAAACTGCCAGAATTCTGGTAGGACAACCCGGACTCGTGGTTCCTCCAAGCTGAGGCACAGTTCACGCTCGCAGGAATAACGGTGGATGACACTAAGTTTTACCATGTCATCGCAAGACTTGACAACCGCACAGCTTGATGCGTGCGGAGCCTGGTACAGCAGCCACCCGCTTACAACAAATACGACGAGTTGAAGGCTGCCCTCACGGAGTGTTTCATGCCCTCAGCCGAAGAGAGGGCTAGGAGGCTCCTGGCTATGCACGGCCAGGGAGGGCGCAGACCAGTCGCCCTGATGGAAGACATGCTGCAGCTGAGGGACTCGGACAACGATAACTTCCTATTTCAGCACATCTTCCTAAGCAACCTCCCGTCACACATGAGAGGGACCCTCTCCGGCATGCCTTGTGTGACCCAGCGGGACTTCCGTGCGCTGGCCCGAGAGGCGCAGCGGCTCCTCGACTCCTGCGGCGAGCAGATGGCCACAGCGGCAGCGACAGACCTAGGTGCGGCGATCCGAGGCAACAAAGAGCCAGAGACAGCGGAGCCAGCCCCACCATCAATGGCAGCGACGCGGCCCCGGCGCAGCGGAGGAGATGGCCTCTGTTATTACCACCGGCGTTTCGCAGAGAAGGCACACAGGTGTGTGCCACCGTGCAGCTACAAGAGCTCGGGAAACTCCAGAACCGGGATTCGTTAGCAGCTTCGGCTCTCGGTGAAAAAAATAAGCTGCTGTACATCACAGATGCGAGCTCCGGGCGGCACTTCCTCGTAGACACCGGAGCCCAAGTGAGTTTCATCACCCCAACCTATGCCGACCGGTTGGCTGGCCCCCGTGGTGACGGGGCAACGGCGGCGAACGGCTCGAGCATCAACACCTATGGAGAAAGGACCCTGTTTCTGTCCTTACACGGCCGCACTTATGAATGGACCTTTATCATAGCGGCGGTGAGCTTCAACATGTTAGGTGCCGATTTTCTGTGCTCACATGGTTTGTTGGTTGATCTTGCCAATCTTTTTATTCTATTCCTTGTGCAGCTCGAGTGTCCCCACCACCGGTGCAGACCAACGTCGCCACAGCAGGCGGTAAGTTTAACACACTCCTCACCCAATTTCCAGCGCTCACGGTTCCTACTTTTTCGGCAACAGTTGCGAAACACGGGGTGGAGCATTTTATCACTACAGCGGGCCCCCCCGTCTTCGTGAAAGCTTGGCGTTTGGATGCTGCTAAGCTCTCCATCGCGCGCAAGGAGTTCGCCAGCCTGGAAAGGCTGGGCATTATTCGCGGTTCAAAAAGCCCCTGGGCTTCGCCACTGCATATGGTCCCTAAAGCTGACGGCTCCTGGAGACCTTGCGGCGATTACCGCAGACTAAACAATGTTACAGCGCATGACCGCTACCCAATCCCACACATTCAGGATTTCTCAGTGCATTTAGCGGGGGCGGGCATTTTTTCTAAAATAGACCTGGTTCGCGGCTACCATCAGGTTCCAGTCCGTCCTGAGGACATTCCTAAAACAGCGGTAATAACCCCTTTTGGACTTTTTGAGTTTTTGCGTATGCCGTTTGGTCTTAAAAGCGCCGCGCAAACATTCCAACGTATGATGGATGCTGTGTTACGCGATCTCCCTTTTGTGTTCGTCTACCTCGACAACATTTTAGTCGCCAGTACTTCAGAAGAAGAACACGAAAAACACCTCACTGCGGTTTTTCGGAGGTTGGGAGAGCACGGGTTAATAATTAATCCAGCCAAGTGCCAGTTTGGCGTGGTGCAGATCGATTTTTTGGGACACCGCGTCTCCCTAGAAGGGGCAATCCCGCTACTGGATAAGGTGCGCGCAGTGGCAGATTTTCCCCGACCACAAACGGTCAAATCATTGCAGGAGTTTTTAGGAATGGTAAATTTTTATAACCGTTTCCTACCCCATGCAGCACAGCTCATGCAGCCATTATACGCCGCGCTCAAAAAACAAAAACCCTCCAACCCTATCGAGTGGTCCCCGGAGCAGGAGCGCGCATTCGCGGAGGTAAAAAAAGCCCTGGCTGATGCCGCGCTCCTAGCTCATCCTGATCCATCGGCCCAAATAGCGCTCACTACCGACGCATCAGATTTGGCCATAGGGGCGGTCGTGGAACAGCATGTTGCCGGGGTTTGGCAGCCGCTGGCATTTTTCAGCAGATCCTTGAACGAAGCCGAGCGGAAATACAGCATGTTTGACAGGGAGCTGTTAGCGCTCCATTTGGCTGTCCGCCATTTCCAGTTTTGGCTGGAAGGTCGGCGTTTCACTGCTTTTGTCGACCATAAGCCGCTCACTTTTGCGATGTCCAAAATTTCAGAACCGTGGTCGGGCCGGCAACAGAGGCAACTGGCCGCAATTTCGGAGTTTACCACTGATATTCAGCACGTAGCGGGTAAACTCAACGTAGTGGCAGGCTGCCTCTCTCGCACGGTCACAGCACCGGTGCGCGCGGAGGCAGATTATACTACCGCAGCCGCAGGGCAAAATAGCAGCGCGGAAGCGCACGCGGCCCCAGTTCACGTAGGAATAGATTACACAGCCATGGCAGCGGAACAGGGTAGTGATGCGGACGTGCGCGCGCTCCTGTCTGGACCAACAGGGTTAAGGCTGGAGAGCAGGTGTTTGCAAACCGGTATGCCCCCCCTAATCTGCGATGTATCGACTGGGGGACCGCGCCCGGTAGTCCCGGCCGCGTGGCGCCGCCGCGTTTTTGACTCGGTTCACTCCCTGGCGCACCCAGGAGTGCGCGCTTCTGTGAAAATGGTAGCGGAGAAGTTTGTTTGGCCGAGCCTGCGCAAGCACGTGAAAGAGTGGGCACGAACCTGCATGGCTTGCCAACGGGCCAAAATTCACAGACACACAAAAGCTCCCTTAGAACCGTTCCACATTCCGGCCAGGAGATTCGATCACGTGCATGTCGACCTCATGGGCCCCCTACCGTCGTCGCAGGGGTTCACACATCTTTTGACAATGGTGGACCGAACCACACGTTGGCCGGAAGTGGTCCCCCTGGCATCGACCACAGCTGCAGAGGTGGCTCGCGTTTTTTTGACGGCCTGGGTAGCACGTTTCGGGGTTCTGTCGGATATTACGTCTGACAGAGGGCCTCAATTTGTCTCTGAGCTCTGGTCAGCGATGGCTGGCAGCTTAGGAGCGAAAATTCATCGCACTACCGCTTATCACCCCCAGGCTAATGGTTTATGCGAGCGTTTTCATAGGTCTTTGAAGGCAGCCCTCAGAGCATCGCTTACGGATGCAGATTGGGTAAACAAACTACCATGGGTTTTATTGGGGTTGCGTTCTGCGCCCAAAGAGGATTTAAATGCCTCTTCAGCCGAGTTAGTTTTTGCACAACCTCTCAGGCTGCCCGGTGAATTCCTGCCAGAGCATCCAGAGCCAGGGCGCACCCCGGCTCTGGGGCCACTGATTGACACGGGAGCAGACACGCTCCCGGGCCCCGTTCATCACACTTTTCCGCGCGTTTTTGTTCCCAAAGCTTTGAAAAATGCCGAATTCGTTTTTGTCAGGCACGAGGCTCTGAGACCGACCCTCCGCCCGCCATATGATGGTCCGTATAGGGTGCTGGAATCAGGTGATAAGCATTTTGTGTTAGATTTGGGAGACAGAAAAGAGACAGTCAGTATTGACAGACTAAAGCCTGCTTTTGTGATGAACGACGAGTCTGTACCCGTGGCAAGGGCACCTCGACGTGGTAGACCCCCCAGGGAACACGTCCCTGAGCCCCCGCAGGGATCAAATAACCACTCTCTTCCTCAGTCTGCAGATTCTTTGCAGGATGGCGCCGCAGGGACGGCGAGACCTGCTTACAGCAGATTTGGAAGACGTTTGAAGCCCAGATGGCGTACAGACTGAATTTTAATGTGATCATGTGGTATAGACTATGCTATGGATGTTATCACTGATTTTTGATATAATCATGTGGTATAGACTACGCTATTGAGGTTATGTTTTATTAACTCTGATATATTGTCCATTCTTCGACGTTTGGGGGGGTTATGTAGCTCATGTATTTTTACCTACATATGTATAAGCACTATGGGATGCTTGTGATTGCATGTGTGGATTGACCTCACGTCTTAAAGGGGACAATATGTCTGGACCGCCTGTGGATAACAACAAGAAGACGGAGGTATGGCGATAAGGAGCTGAAAGGACTTCCTGACCTCCTGGAGCCCAGGCGGAGGACTGAAGGGCGCGGGGGGAGAGTTATTGTCAATAGGGGGTTTTGACGGTGATATGTGATTCTTCCTTTGTCCTTGGCTGTATAAAAGAGAAGGTTTTGACTCAGCTCTCTCTCTTGTGTTCTGGAGAGATAGCTGGGGATGTGAACACGACATTAAAACCTGAACTGAGAAATGATTCAGTCTTGTTATTTCACGCTCCCCACACAAGGCACTTCCTCATACACAGCATGACATCTACACTACACTTCATTCAACCCCCTCTCACCCACTTGGGCATTGTTCTCCCATGTGTATTCATTGTCTCTGTCTAAGGTGTGAAAAAACCTGAGGCCCACATGGTGAATATAAACTGAGGTAATGTTGGCTGAATTTTAAGAATGTAAAAGTCCAAATAAAGCATTACTGGGGACAGGGAAGTGTGGGGTAAACAGTCAACAGAATATGACCAGTTCTTGTGGTAGAAACCTCCCACAGAAACAAATATGAAAGAGTGAACTCTGCTAAAGCTAAACAGGCTAAGTGATCACCTCTCCCTACTGAGGCACTTTCTAATGTGGTGTTAATTCAATTCAATTCAACTTTATTTATATAGTGCCATCTGACAACACCAGTCATCTCATAGCACTTTCAACTGTAGGGGAAACCCCCACAATTGCAGAAAGACCAGCAATCAGGTGATCCCCTGTGAGCAAGCACTTGGTGAAGATGGAGAGGAAAAACTCCCTTTTAACAGGAAGAAACCTCCAGCAGAACCAGGCTCAGGGAGGGACAGTCATCAGCTGCGACTGGCTGGGGGGTGAGGGGATAGAAAAGAAGAAGAAAGAACAGACATGTAGAGAGCAAACAGCACGACGGGGACTCAATCTATGGGAGAGAACAAACAGATTGTGACGTATGCGGGGTTCACACCAAGAAGAGAAGCAGATGGTTGCGACGAACAGGCTTTATTCAACACACCCAACCCCAACACCCCTGAGCACAGACAGGAGGGGAGGTCATTCTCTCAGACCTCCTTTTCAATCATGGTTATACAACACATGATGCATCTTGCCCTAATCCTGCCTATAATAACTCAGTAATAACATACACACAGTAACGTTTTCAGCTGACAAAGCATGCTGGGAAATCCCTGCCCCCCTTAACACGGCTCCGACGTTACACTGCTCCCCCCTGGACTGGTTTCTGTCCCCAGAAAAATCAAAGTCCAACCCAGAAGTCCAACGTGAATCAATCCAGGTGTTGGGGGCGGCTTTGATGCCAACGACCAGCACATCCAACAGCTTCAGTAGGACTACGCACAGTCCCTCCCCTGGCAGCGGGAGTCACGACTCCCACCGCTGTCAGGACCTCCCAAGCGGCCGCGGGCCCGCTTCCAGGCGTCCAGCCCCTGCCGAGCCCGGGAAAAGAGCGGATCTGTCCTGCTCGCTCTGCTGCTGCTGCACGCCGAGGGCCTCTGTGACGTCTCCACCGGGGGAAGCATCTGCGGGCAACGGTAGGACTACGCACAGTCCCTCCCCTGGCAGTGGGAGTCACGACTCCCACCGCTGCCAGGACCTCCCAGGCGGCTGCTGGCCCGCGTCCAAGCGTCCAGCCCCTGCCGAGCCCGGGAAAAGACCGGATCTGTCCTGCTCGCTGCGCGCCAAGGGCCTCCGTGACGTCACCGCCGGGGGAAGCATCTGCGGGAGGCAGCCTTTCCCCGTCCATGCCACCTCGCTCTAATTTAACGTCGGCGAGGGGCCAGTTTCCCGCGGGGTGGGCGCGGGGCAGTACCGTGCGATGTGGCCTGGCTCTCCGCAGCGGAAGCACCCTTCCTTGCGTTGCCGCGGCCGTCTTCTCCGTGGATGCACCGCCGTGGTCTGCCGTAACTCTTCCTCCTCCCCCTCACTGTCAGCATGGCAGTTTCCTCCGGTGACCAGTCGTTCAGCACGGCAGCCAACTCGACCTGGGCCAGGTGGTCATCCAACAGGTTCTCGCCATTGTAGCGGGGAATCTTGGCCTGCTGCTGGATGGATGGGACGGTCGCCTCCCGGTTGATCACCGTTCCTGATCGCCCTGGAATCGCCAGCCCGTCCTGCCCTGAAAAGGGCGGGAAGTGGGGCTGGTTTGCTCTGCTTGGCCCACTCTGCCTTGAAAAAGGCAGAAGGCGGGGTGCGCTGGTCCGTCCATCGCAGCTAGCCACTCCGGGAGTCGGCGTCTCAGCTCTGTGCTCCGTTCCCAGCCGGGCGATGAACCGCCCCGGCCGCTGGACCTCCGCCCAGGTCCTGGCCAACATCTTGCTCCATCCCCACTCCTGACACCAGTGTGACGTATGTGGGGTTCACACCAAGAAGAGAAGCAGATGGTTGCGACGAACAGGCTTTATTCAACACACCCAACCCCAACACCCCTGAGCACAGACAGGAGGGGAGGTCATTCTCCCAGACCTCCGTTTCAATCATGGTTATACAACACATGATACATCTTGCCCTAATCCTGCCCATAAACACTGCTGGGTCATTATAACGCAGTTATAATGACACAGCAGTATAATAACTCAGTAATAACACACACACAGTAACGTTTTCAGTTGGCAAAGCATGCTGGGAAATCCCTGCCCCCCTTAACACGGCCCCCACGTTACAAGATGTTAATGACCAGCAAAAATCTCCGATGAGAGACATGATCCTTCCCTAATTATAGGCTATATCAAAAAGGAAGGTTTTAACCCTATTCTTAAAAACAGAGCTCGAGTCTGACTCCTGAATCCAGATTGGCAACTGGTTCAACAGGAGAGGAGCTTGATAACTGAAGGCTCTGCCTCCCATTGTACTTTGGGAGATTCTAGGTATTACAAGTAATCCAGCATTTTGGGAGTGTAGTGCTCTGTTAGGATAATAGGGTAATATCAGATCTTTTAAATAAAAGAGGGCCTGATTATTTAGAGCTTTGTATGTAAGAAGAAGGATTTTAAACTTAATTCTAAACTCTATGGGAAGACAATGAAGGGAGGCCAGAACCGGACAGGTATGATCTCTCTTTCTAGTACCTGTTAAAACTCTTGCTGTAGCATTTTGGATCAGCTGAAGACGTTTTAAAGATGTTATAGGACAACCTGATAAGAAAGAGTTACAATAATCTAATCTAGAGCTAACAAAAGTGTGGATTAATTTCTCATCATCACTCTGAGACAAGATGCTCCTAATCTTGGCAATATTATGCAAATGATAGAAGGCAGTCTTAGAAACAAGTTTAATATCCATCCATCCATCTTCTTCTGCTTAATCCTTTTCGGGTCGCGAGGGGGCTGGAGCCTATCCCAGCATCTTTGGGTGAGAGGCAGGGTACACCCTGGGCAGATCGCCAGTCCATCGCAGGGCCAACACAAAGAGACAAACAACCATTCACTCTCATTCATATCTAAGGACAATTTAGAATCCCCAGTGTGATGCTAATTAACCTAACGCATGTTTTTTGGAATGTGTGTGGGATGTGAATTAAAAACAGATCTTGATCAAAAATAACTCCAAGGTTCCTCACAGAACTCTTAAGAGACAGTAACCACATCCAAACTAAGAATTTGATTTGGAAGGGTATTTCTAAGGTTTTTTTAGACCAACTAGAATGACTTCAGTCTTATCTGAATTTAATAGCAGGAAATAACAAGTCATCCAAGTTTTGATTTCCTTAAGACAGGCCTCTAACTTGGCTAATTGATTACTATCATCTGGCTTCATTGACAGGTATGATTGTGTGTCATCTGCATAACAATGAAAATGTATACAGTGCTTTCTAATAATGTTGCCTAGCGGAAGTATATATAAACTAAAAAGAATAGGGCCTAGCACAGATCCCTGAGGAACTCCGTGACTGAGCTATGAGTTGGAAGAAAACTCATTATTGACATGACCAAACTGGAACTTATCAGATAAATAAGATCTAAACCACTGCAACGAAGTTCCATTAAGTCCAACATGGTGTTCTAATCTATCAAGTAGAATATTATGATCGATAGTATTGTAGGAGACTCGAAATGAAGAGACTGAATGATTTTTCAGTATCAGCTCCTCTCTCAGTCAGGGAATGAAGAGGGCGAGCTGAGGTAAACCACATACCTTTATACTGTTACATCAGACACAAATCACATTCACATCAAACACAGAATTCCATTCATATCTAATCCTCCTATTGTCCTCCCGGCTTCTCTGTCTGATCCTAGGAGTCAGACAGTCTCTTCAGGTCCACTCTCAGATCTTCTCACTTCTTCTCTAGTCCGCAGGGGGTCCAGACTCGATGTCCGTTTGAGGCGTGATGTCAATACACACTGCGAGCTCAAAGTTCCCTCATGTCTGGGTCTCTGCCAAGGAAATATGTGAGCTGTGGTCTATATTAATCATATATCCCATAACCTACATATGTATAAGCATGTGAGAGTGTTTGGTGATCACATATGTAAAGCGACTTCACACCTCAGAACAGGACAAAAGGTCTCAACCGCCAGTGAAGATCAAAGAGCATCCGAGGCGCTGCGGTGGAGACCAGATAGGTCGCCCTGACCTCCCAGGGCCAGGTGGAGGGGTACGAAGACAAAAGAGGGGATTAAGATAATGAGGGATGTCAGCTTTTGATATGCATGTCTTTTGTTATGTGCGAGTATAAGTTCGTAGAGCCGAAGGTGTTCGCTCTCTCACTTCTTCTGCTGCTGCACCTAGATGAGACTTGTTAGAGGAGCTGATAATAAACTTTGGTTTATAAATCACATCGCCTCGTTATTCCAAGCTCTTCTACACTGGTGACCCTGACGCGAGGATGGAGCCAGAGGCGTTCCCCCGCGATCGACTCATCTGTGGCGACCCAGGCAGACGCCGGCGCCCATGCAGACAGGGGAACAGATGGACGACGTTCCCCCACGGCAGAAGTGATAGAGAGGGCTCAACCGAGCACCAGCGCCGCTGAGAGAGCCGAAGGAAGGCACTCTCACCCTGCGGACACATCAGTGACGGTCCACACAAACGCCGTCACCGTCTTCTCACTTCTTCTCTAGTCCGCAGGGGGTCCAGACTCAATGTCCGTTTGAGGCGTGATGTCAATACACACTGCGAGCTCAAAGTTCCCTCATGTCTGGGTCTCTGCCAAGGAAATATGTGAGCTACATAATGTTACGCCACATCACTCCCCCCGAAACGCCCAAGAACGGACATACACCAACCTTAAGTCAATAATGGACAGTCATACACACTATGTCAAGAATGGACACACACACACTGACTTCATGTCCATAATGGGCAGTCATACACATTACACCCTTACATCACCCCCCCTTTGCAGGATCTACAGCACAATTTACATGGGTTGATCAAAATACACATCACTCTGCCCGTTGCTTAGGCTTCAATCTCCTCCCGAATCTGCTGAACGCAGGCTTCGCAGCCTGTGTTGTGCCATCCTGCGGTGCGCCTGTGGAATGAGGGGGAGAAGGGTTATTTACCCCCTGTTGGGGAACTAGGGGCTGTCCCTTGGGAGGCCTGCCGCGTCGAGGCGCCCCCGCCGGCCGTACAGGTTCGTCACGCAACACAAAAGCAGGCTTTAATCTGTCAACACTGATTGTCTCTTTCCTGCCCCCCAAGTCCAGTACAAAATATTTCTCCCCAGTTTCCAGCACTCGGAACGGACCATCGTAAGGTGGGCGGAGGCTGTGACGCTGGGCGTCATGCCTGACAAAAACAAACTCTGCGTTTTGCAAAGCCTTGGGAACAAAAACCCACGGAAAAGTGTGATGAGCGGGGCCCGGGAGCATTTCTGCCCCCGTGCCGCGTAGAGGTCCACGCACCGGGGGGCGCTCGGGTGCTGCATGGGCTGGCAGGAATTCTCCTGGCAGCCTGAGAGGTTGAGTAAACACTAATTCAGCAGGTGAGGCATCTAAATCCTCCTTGGGTGCCGAACGCAACCCCAATAAAACCCATGGTAGTTTGTTTACCCAATTTGTATCCGTGAGCGACGCTCTGAGGGCTGCCTTCAACGACCTGTGAAAACGCTCGCATAAACCGTTGGCCTGTGGGTGATAAGCGGTGGTGCGATGGGCTGTTGCCCCTAAGCCGCTGGCCATGGCTGACCATAGCTCTGAAACGAACTGCGGACCCCTATCGGACGTAATGTCCGACGGGACTCTGAACCGCGCTACCCAGGCTGTTAAAAAAATGCGAGTTACCTCTGCTGCTGTGATAGACTGCAATGGGACCACTTCCGGCCAACGCGTGGTCCGGTCCACCATTGTCAGGAGATGTGTGAACCTCTGCGAGGGCGGCAGGGGTCCCACTAGATCTACGTGCACATGATCAAACCTCTTAGCCGGGATGTGGAAAGGTTCTAAAGGGGCTTTTGTGTGTCTGTGAACTTTGGCCCGCTGGCAGGACATGCAGGCTCTCGCCCACTCCTTCACGTGCTTGCGCAGGCTCGGCCAAACAAACTTCTCTGCTACCATTTTCACCGAAGCGCGTACTCCCGGGTGTGCTAGGGAGTGCACCGCGTCAAAAACACGACGGCGCCACGTGGCCGGTACCACTGGGCGAGGTCGCCTGGTGGATACATCGCAAATAAGCGGGGGTGAACCGGTTTGTAAACTTACGTTCTCCAGCCTTAACCCTGTTGGTCCAGACAGGAGCGCGCGCACGTCTGTGTCCTTCTCTGTCGCGCAGGTCCAGGAGTGTTCTGGCCCTCACCTCGGCTGATGGCACAAAGCTCCGAATGAGGGCGGCTTTCAGGGCGTCATATTTGCCAGCAGCGGGCGGCTGCTGCACCAGGCTCCGCACACACCGGGCTGTGCGGCTGTCGAGTCTTGCGATGACATTGTGGAACTTAACGTCATCCTCTGATACCCCGTTAAGCACGAACCGTGATTCCACGTGTTGGAACCATGAGTGCGGGTCCTCTTGCCAGAACTCGGGGAGTCTAATGGAGTTTACGCTGGTGCGGGCGGTCTCCGGTGAATCAGGTTCGGAGTCGGAGAGACAACCTCCAAGCCTTTCCATATTTCTCACGTGTGGGTCACCAATGTAAGAGACTCGAAATGAAGAGACTGAATGATTTTTCAGTATTGGTTTATTCCATCTCAAGTCCTACAGCTCCTCTCTCAGTCAGGGAATGAAGAGGGCGAGCTGAGGTAAACCACATACCTTTATACTGTTACATCAGACACAAATCATATTCACATCAAACACAGAATTCCATTCATATCTAATCCTCCTATTGTCCTCCTGGCTTCTCTGTCTGACCCTAGGAGTCAGACAGTCTCTTCAGGTCCACTCTCAGATCTTCTCACTTCTTCTCTAGTCCGCAGGGGGTCCAGACTCAATGTCCGTTTGAGGCGTGATGTCAATACACACTGCGAGCTCAAAGTTCCCTCATGTCTGGGTCTCAACCAAGGAAATATGTGAGCTGTGGTCTATATTAATCATATATCCCATAACCTACATATGTATAAGCATGTGAGAGTGTTTGGTGATTACATATGTAAAGCGACTTCACACCTCAGAACAGGACAAAAGGTCTCAACCGCCAGTGAAGATCAAAGAGCATCCGAGGCGCTGCGGTGGAGACCAGATAGGTCGCCCTGACCTCCCAGGGCCAGGTGGAGGGGTACGAAGACAAAAGAGGGGATTAAGATAATGAGGGATGTCAGCTTTTGATATGCATGTCTTTTGTTATGTGCGAGTATAAGTTCGTAGAGCCGAAGGTGTTCGCTCTCTCACTTCTTCTGCTGCTGCACCTAGATGAGACTTGTTAGAGGAGCTGATAATAAACTTTGGTTTATAAATCACATCGCCTCGTTATTCCAAGCTCTTCTACACTGGTGACCCTGACGCGAGGATGGAGCCAGAGGCGTTCCCCCGCGATCGACTCATCTGTGGCGACCCAGGCAGACGCCGGCGCCCATGCAGACAGGGGAACAGATGGACGACGTTCCCCCACGGCAGAAGTGATAGAGAGGGCTCAACCGAGCACCAGCGCCGCTGAGAGAGCCGAAGGAAGGCACTCTCACCCTGCGGACACATCAGTGACGGTCCACACAAACGCCGTCACCGTCAAGCTGCCGGATTTCTGGCAGGAAGACTCCGCCTCGTGGTTTCAGCAAGCTGAAGCCCAGTTTGCACTTGCGGGCATCACGGCTGACGATACAAAGTTCTATCACATCGTCGCCAAACTCGACGCCGCCACTTCGAGATGTGCGCGGAGCATAATCCAGCGGCCGCCGGCCCAGGACAAATATGAGATGAGATGAGATTCAACTTTATTGTCATTACACATGTATGAATACAAGGTAACGAAACGTGACTTGGCATTTGGGCACGCTCTGCAGAGCGCATCCAAGGCCGGGGCAGCCGCTAAGCGCCAGTCATGTATATATATATATATAAAGAACTGAAAGCGACCATCGTGGCAAATTTCGTCCCCTCAGCCGAGGAGAGAGCCGAGAGGATCCTGGCGGTCTACGGCCACAGAGGATGCAGACCCAAGGCCCTCATGGAGGACTTGCTGCAACTTAAAGAAGAGGACAATGACAACTTCCTCTTCCAATTCATATTCCTCAGTACGCTGCCGCCACACATGAGAGGGACGCTTGCCAAGCAGCACCCAGCAGGACTTCCGCACGCTGGCTCACGAAGCTCAACGGCTCGTCAACGCCTGCAAGGAACAGACACCCACAGCAGCATCCGCAGACCTCAACGCTGATGTCCGGAGCCACGGGGAGCCACAAACCACCGAGCAGAATCAGCCCGCGGTGACAGCGACACGGCCAAGACATAACAGACGGAGCGACGTTTGTTATTACCACCACCGCTTCGCCGAGAAGGCTTACAAATGCGTTCCCCCCCTGCAAATTCACGATTTCGGGAAACACCAAAGCCGAAGAACCGTTAACAGCGGCGGTCCTCGGTGAAAAAAGCAAGCTTTTATATGTGACGGACGGACACACCGGCAAGCAGTTCCTTATCGACACGGGAGCTCAACTAAGTTTTGTCATGCCCTCCCAAGCAGACCGGGCCATGAGCACCCGGGGCAATGGAGCGGTGGCAGCCAATGGCTCCATCATCGACACTTTTGGCGAAAAGAGCCTGCCCCTCCACATCCACGGCCGCAACTACAGATGGACATTTGTTGTAGCGGCGGTGAGTTTTAACTTGTTGGGCGCAGACTTTTTGTGTGCACATGGGTTATTAGTTGATCTAGCGAACAGACGCTTGGTTAATGCACTGTCCTTTGCTTCTATTCCCTGCTCAGCTCGAGTTTCTCCACCACCCGTGCAGGCCAGCGTCACCACAGCAGGAGGTAAGTTTGATCAACTCCTCACCCAATTTCCAGCACTCACAATTCCCAAATTCTCAGCCACAGTGGCTAAACACGGGGTCGAACACGGGCCCACCCGTATTCACCAAAGCTCGGCGCTTAGACGCGACCAAGCTCGCCATAGCTCGGGACGAGTTTACCACCCTTGAAAAATTAGGCATTATCAGGCGCTCGAAAAGCCCCTGGGCGTCACCACTTCACATGGTCCCGAAATCCGACAGTTCTTGGAGACCGTGCGGCAATTACCGCAGATTAAACAATGCGACAGTGCATGACCGCTACCCAATTCCTCACATTCAAGATTTTTCACTACATCTGGCGGGTGCGCGCATTTTTTCAAAAATAGACCTGGTCCGCGGCTATCATCAAGTCCCAGTTCGAGCAGAGGACATTCCTAAAACAGCTGTAATAACCCCCTTCGGTCTTTTTGAATTTTTGCGGATGCCTTTCGGCCTCAAAGGCGCCGCTCAAACCTTTCAGCGGATGATGGACGCGGTATTACGCGACCTCCCCTCCGTGTTCGTCTACCTCGACGATATGCTGGTAGCCAGCTCGTCTGAGGAAGAACACGAGCAGCATCTCACTATGGTTTTTCAGAGACTAGAAGAGCACGGGTTAATAATCAATCCAGCCAAATGCAAATTCGGCGTGTCACAAATTGATTTTTTAGGACACAGAGTTTCTCCGAAGGGGGCAGTCCCACTGCCAGACAAAGTTCACACAGTAAAAAGTTTCCCACGGCCACAAACGGTCAAATCGCTGCAAGAATTTTTGGGAATGGTTAATTTTTACAACCGTTTCCTCCCCCGTGCAGCTCAGCTCATGCAGCCCCTATACGACGCGCTCAGAAAACAAAAACCTTCCAACGCGGTCGAATGGACCCCGGAGCGCGAACACGCCTTCGCGGAAGTAAAAAGTGCTCTAGCTAATGCCACATTGTTGGTTCACCCTGATCCCTCGGCCCGCATTGCGCTAACCACAGATGCTTCAGACCTGGCCATAGGGGCAGTTGTAGAACAACACGTCAGCGGAATCTGGCAACCTTTGGCATTTTTCAGCAAATCGCTAAACCAAACTGAGTGTAAATACAGCACTTTTGACAGGGAGCTGCTAGCGCTTCATTTATCCATCCGCCACTTCCAGTTCTGGTTGGAAGGGCGGCGTTTCACGGCTTTTGTAGACCACAAACCGCTCACCTTTACGATGGCTAAAATTTCCGAACCGTGGTCAGGCAGGCAACAAAGACAGCTAGCTGCGATTTCAGAGTTCACCACAGACATTCGACATGTGGCAGGCAAACTTAACGTGGTAGCAGACTGCCTCTCTCGCGCTGTGACATCGCCAGAGCATGAAGAGACAGATTATACTACCTCAGCCGCAGAACTCTTCGCCAACGCGGACACATACGCAGCCCCAATCCACGCAGGGATAGATTATGCAGCCATGGCGGAGGAGCAAAGTAGTGACGCGGACGTGCGCGCACTCCTGTCTGGACCAACAGGGTTAAGGCTGGAGGAAAGGGGTTTACGCGACGGTGTGCCCCCCCTAATATGCGACATCTCAACCGGCCGACCTCGCCCGTTAGTCCCAGCTGCATGGCGCCACCGTGTTTTTGACTCGATTCACTCCCTCGCGCACCCAGGTGTGCGCGCTTCAGTTAAAATGGTCGCCGAAAAGTTTGTGTGGCCTGGCCTGCGCAAAAACGTAAAAGAATGGGCAAAGACTTGCATTTCTTGTCAGCGCGCCAAAGTACACAAACACACAAAAGCCCCTCTAGAGCCTTTTCGAATCCCTGCTAGAAGGTTCGACCACGTTCATGTCGACCTCGGGGGACCACTACCTTCCTCCCAAGGTTTCACACATCTGTTAACAATGATAGACCGCACCACGCGCTGGCCGGAGGCAGTCCCTCTGGCGTCAACCACAGCGGAGGAAGTCGCTCGCGTTTTTTTGACAAACTGGGTGGCACGTTTCGGCGTCCCATCGGACATCACGTCCGATAGGGGGCCTCAATTTGTCTCGGAGCTTTGGTCAGCCATGGCCAGCAGCTTAGGGGCGACAATTCACCGCACCACCGCTTATCACCCTCAGGCTAATGGGTTATGCGAGCGTTTTCACAGATCTTTAAAGGCCGCCCTCAGAGCCTCACTAACGGATACAAATTGGGTAAATAAACTTCCTTGGGTTTTATTGGGGTTGCGTGCTGCGCCTAAAGAGGATCTAGACGCCTCCCCAGCAGAATTAGTTTTTGCACAACCTCTCAGGCTCCCAGGTGAATTTTTACCAGAGAACCCAGAGCCAGGGCATCTTCCAGCCCCGAGGTTTTTAGGCAGCAACGGACCGGACTCTCTCCCCGGACCGGCACATCACTGTTTTCCACGGGTTTTTGTCCCCCAAGCTTTAAAAAACGCTGAATTCGTTTTTGTTAGGCATGAAGCTTTAAAACCAACCTTCCGCCCACCATATGATGGACCATTCAGAGTGCTGGAACCTGGTGATAAACACTTTTGGGGATAGAAAAGAAACAGTCAGCATTGACAGACTTAAACCTGCCTTCTTGTTGAGAGACGAGCCTGCACGGTTGGCGAGAGCACCTCGGCGGGGTAGACCCCCCAAGAGAAAAGACTCAGCCCCCCTGCAGGGAACAAATAATCACTCTCCTCCCCAAGCTGCAGATTCCTTACAGGAAGGTCCCACCAGGACACCCAAGCGGACCCACAGCAGATTCGGGAGAAGATTAAAACCCAGACAGCACAGGGACTGATGCAAACTACTCAACGGTTGTTCACTAATTGTGCTGTAACAGTTTAGGACTGACTTGTGATATTACTATGCTGTTATGATTACCACTGAACTCTCTTAGGAGCATAGCTGCTGGAAAGTTTCTTCTGTGTCAAGAGGTGTAGCAGTTAGTATGTCATAATAATTATCTTAAACTGTGAATTTTTCTATTGTCCTTTTCTTAGTCGTTTGGGGGGGGGGGGCTGTGGTCTATATTAATCATATATCCCATAACCTACATATGTATAAGCATGTGAGAGTGTTTGGTGATTACATATGTAAAGCGACTTCACACCTCAGGACAGGACAAAAGGTCTCAACCGCCAGTGAAGATCAAAGAGCATCCGAGGCGCTGCGGTGGAGACCAGATAGGTCGCCCTGACCTCCCAGGGCCAGGTGGAGGGGTACGAAGACAAAAGAGGGGATTAAGATAATGAGGGATGTCAGCTTTTGATATGCATGTCTTTTGTTATGTGCGAGTATAAGTTCGTAGAGCCGAAGGTGTTTGCTCTCTCACTTCTTCTGCTGCTGCACCTAGATGAGACTTGTTAGAGGAGCTGATAATAAACTTTGGTTTATAAATCACATCGCCTCGTTATTCCAAGCTCTTCTACATGAGCTACATAATGTTACGCCACAGTATCAAAAGCTGCACTAAGATCTAAAAGGACAAGTACAGAAACAAGTCCATGCAGGTTAGTGGGCTAACCTGCCAGCCTCTTAGGGAAAAATATTACAAAACAGAATTATGCGAGATATGTTATCGACTATTCATGAACCACATGGTAACACGTGTCTCGTGAGGACAGAGTTTAAGTCCAGATCAGGATCCATCAGCTAATCTAGCGCGACTGGGGAGCTGATCCATAAACCTCTTCCTGCTGAGGCCATCTCTAAGGTGGTAGACAAACCACCCTCAGCCAGGTAGCCAAGGTGCTAGCGGCCAATGTCCCAGCCTGTTATCTCCAAAATATAATAAAAAGTCAGATGTGAGATATATTATTCAGCTGTTGATTAATGATCCAGGTGGGAACAGGGATGCCAAGTGGGGTGACTATAATTTAAAGAAAACAGCAATAAAAGCCACAGGTACTAAGCTAACTCTGTAGCAGCCATACTAGCATTGTAGGCATGAGTTTTGTTAAAATGGGTGGAGATGAAGTTTACTAAGAGGTACTGAGACCAAAGTGACAGCGTTGAGGTTTTTTTTTTCCAGAGTTTTTCTGTTGGTCGCTACTCCCATACCCAAATAAATTCACAAAAGCTTTGAGAAAGTGACATCATGCTCCCTTTAAATCCCAAACTAAACTTCTTTACATGGGGAAATATTTCAAGCATTTTCTTTTTGAATTTTAAAGATTATGATAGCTTTTGGAAATTAGAAATCTACCTGAGAGCATTGTTGTAAATCAGTCCACAAATGACTGTGTTGGCCTAGCATGGAGGTGATCAGCTTGTGGCACTGGTGGAGTGTTGCTGAAGCCTTAGCTGCTTTGACGGCTGCTTTCAGCTTCCTCCAAGCTCTAGGACCTTGATTTCAAAATGAAATGCAAAACTTGCTTTCATCGGAAAAAAAGGACCTTGCATCACCAAACAGTCCAGTTCTTTTTCTCTTTAACCTGGTTGGGACACTTCTGACGTTGTGTCTGGTTCATGGGTGGCTTAGCATTAGGAGCACAACAGTTGTAGCCCATTTCCTGAAGGTGTCTGCTTGTGGTGGCACTTATAGCATTGACACCAGATCTCACGCCACTCCTCGTAACACTCCCCCAAGTTCTTCAAATTACTTTTCTTGACACTCCTCTCAAGGCTATGGTCATCCCAGTTGCTTGTGCACCTTTTCTATCACACTTTTTTCTACTTCTGAGGTGATGTAAGTTTTATTCATAGTAGTTAGCTTCATTTATAAACTGCAAAAATCAATGGATTTTATCAGATCAAGTAAAGGGAAAAATATGGAATCAATCAAACGAGGAATTTTTTTCCCCTGTGCTGATAATGTTTACTATTAATTTGGTTACTTTTTACTTAATTTGAGTTATGCTTATACAGGGGAGTTAATCGTACCCATTTCATTTACTCATACATGAGATGGTTACTACTTAAATTCAAATCCTCGAGTTAAAAGTGTAGTGTTCATTATCTCAGCAGTTGCGTTTAAAAGTTTATTCCTCTCATTTGTGTGGTTTGTCTTTATTTTGAGGTTTATTAATAACAGGTCAACATCAGTGAGTGTTATATTTTTTTTAAATTCTTTTTTATATTGTGCAAATCTAGGTATTTTATTGAGTGGAGCCATTTCATAGGAGATAGTTTCCTGTGACTTTCTGTACTCTAAAAATAATGCCATGAATATGCCTTTCTGAAGGTCATATTGATGATATTTTCATGAAAACAAATCAATGAAAAAAATACATCTGCAAAAGGTTGATAAAGATATAGAACAAAAGTCTATCTTTGTGAAAAAGATATAGTTGTGAAATAATTTTTAATTTTTTTTTAATGTTTCCAAAATGGCCTTGCACAATTTCTGCAGCAGTGAAGCATAGTAAGTCCCAGTAATTGTGGTGCTTTTTGCTAGGAAAATCATCATCAATGCTCCATGCTGGTCCCAAAAGACTGTGAGCATGACCTTGCCTGCCGAGTTTTAGACGTGCCTTCGTCAGAGTTGGTGCATCATAATGCTTCCATTGCTTCGAATGGACTTTAATCTCAGGATCATAGTGATGGACCCATGTTTTGTCCTGCTGGATTAGTCTGTTGAACGAGTCCTCCTGGTTTTCTTGGCACGTGGCCAAAAGAGTCTGGGAGAATGTGACTCGTTTCTGCTTCTGGAAAGGTGTGAGCAATGGGGAATCTATCGTGCAGACAACTTCCACATGTGCAAATGGTCATGGATGATTTTTTTTCCCCACAGACTCCATACTGATCTTGACATCTTGGGCTAATTGGTGAACAGTTATGAGATGATCCTCCAAAATGGTGGCCTCCACTTGCAAGATGGTGTCTTCATCAATGGTGCACTGTGGTTGCCAAAGAATGGGTGCCATTTCGACTGATGTCCAACCACAGTTGAACTGTCGATGCCAGTGCTTGTCTACATCATATAATGAGGCATCCTCCTCATAAGTCTCTTTCATCTCATCGAGCATCTCCCGTGGTGTGCGGCCTCTCAAGTACAGGAACCTGATGACCACTCTGCATTCAAGTGGCTCCACTGTCACACCCTACTCCACCTCACCTGTAAAAGAGAAACTCTTAGGAGTTCAGAGGTGCAGATTACCACAACTACCTATAGAGATATGTATTATTATACATGTGCAATTTCAGCTTCCTACAATACTCAGAAGTTACTCAGGGAAAATCTTTAATGAACCAACCTTGTATATTCAGATCACTTGTGTGCATGTAGTTATTCTGTAATACAACAAATTTTGAGCTTTCACAACTGTCAAGACTGCAAAAGTGTAAAAGTACAATATAAAAAACAAGTGTTATATCATAAAGTACAGAAAACTTAGTAAAAGGAAGTCAAATCAAAATACAAGTATGACAAGAATAAGTTCAAAGCAGTGTTTAAGCAAGTTATTTGAAACATGATAATGTCTTCTTGCAAGGTGTGCAGTTCAACTATTTTTCTAGACTATTCAACCTGAACATCTGAGGCCTTAGGTGTCACAACAATGCAAAATGCTAAAAGTTCCACAAAGAGAAAAAATACACTGATGTGTAAACCAAAAGTCAGAAAATAATGTACTTTTTGTTATTCGTTGTGCACGTTGTTCTTTTAAATGATGTGTAGGAGAATGACAAATACTGGAAGATGCTAAAGATTTGCAAGCATGTAATCTAACAGAAGTGCCATTTTGAAAAATTAAATATAAAGCCTTGATTTCTATGAAAACAGAAGAATATACAGCACAGGATATTTAATGTTCTAAGTCAGTCACAAGATAGGCTACAGTCTGAGTTCGGCGTAACAGAGTGATCCTTATCTTTCACAAATTTGGTTTTTATTTACAAGTTAAGGTGAATATCAAAGGAAACACATTAATGGAAAGACAGTACACTGTCAGCTTAACAGATTTCTTTAAAGGTAATACAGTGGTGTGAAAAACTGTTTGCCCCTTTCCTCATTTTTCATTTTTTTGTATGTTTGTCACACTTAAATGTTTCAGATCATCCAGCAAATTTAAATATCAGACAAAGATAACACAAGTAAACACAAAATGCAGTTTTTAAATGAAGGTGTTTATTATTAAGGGTAAAAAAAAAAATAAATCCAAACCTACATGGCCCTGTGTGAAAAAATGATTGCTCCCCTGTTAAAACATACATTAACTGTGGTTTATCACATCTTTGGAAAGCTGAGTTCAATTTTCTAGCCATTTCTAAAGCTTTGGGACTCCAGCGAACCACAGTGAGAGTCATTATCCACAAATGGTGAAAACATGGAACAGTGATGAACCTTCCCAGGAGCGGCCTGCTGACCAAAATTACCCCAAGAGTGCAGTGATGACTCATCCAAGAGGTCACAAAAGATCCCACAACAACATCCAAAGAACTGCAGGCCTCACTTGCCTCAGTTAAGGTCAGTGTTCATGGCTCCACCATAAGACAGAGACCGGGCAAAAATGGCCTGCATGGTCGAGTTCCAAGACGAAAACCACTGCTGAGCAAAAAGAATATAAAGGCTCGTCTCAGTTTTGCCAGAAAACATCTTGATGATCCCCAAGACTTTTGGGAAGATACTCTGTGGACTGACGAGACAAAAGTTGAACTTTTTGGAAGGTGTGTGTCCCATTCCATTTGGCGTAAAAGGAACACAGCATTTCAGAAAAGGAACATCATACCAACAGTAAAATATGGTGGTGGTAGTGTGATGGTCTGGGGCTGTTTTACTGTTTCGGGACCTGGAAGACTTGCTGTGGTAAATGGAACCATGAATTCTGCTGTCTACCAAAAAATCCTGAAGAAGAATGTCCGGCCATCTGTTCGTGACCTCAAGCTGAAGCGCACTTGAGTTCTGCAGCAGGACAATGATCGAAAACAAACCAGCAAGTCCACCTTAAAAGGTGGTTCATGCTCGAAAACCCTCTAATGTGGCTGAATTACAACAATTCTGCAAAGATGAGTGGGACAAAATTCCTCCACAGCGCTGTAAAAGACTCACTGCCAGCTATCGCAAATGCTTGATTGCAGTTGTTGCTGCTAAGGGTGGCCCAACTAGTTATTAGGTTTAGGGGCAATCACTTTTTCCACACAGGGCCATCTAGGTTTGGAATTTTTTTCCCTTAATCATAAACACCTTCATTTAAAAACTGCATTTTGTGTTTACTTGTGTTATCTTTGTCTAATATTTAAATTTGTTTGATAATCTGAAACATTTAAGTGTGACAAACATACAAAAAAAATGAGAAATCAGGAAGGGAGAAAAACACCTTTTCACACCACTGTAACTGAATCACAGAAGGAACTGCATTATTGACTATTTTTGTGATGTGACACAATATGCAACCAAAAATAAGGCGACAGCACTTTATTAGCACAGACGAACTGTGTAAGTGTGGATAACAACTCTGTTTCTCTTGATCTTTCTCACACATACACAAACATATCAGCATGCAGACATGGACACACAGAACTGCATACAAACACATTTAGAGATCCCGAGAGGCAGCTCAAACTGTGCATCTGATGCAATAGACAGTAACCTCCCTGCAGAGTGTTGCCTCCCCAAGCCAGTGGAGAATAGTGCAAATTCCAGTCTGTAAATACAGCAAGATAATAACCTGGAGCAAAAGGAAAATTATGTTGTATAGATGACCTATATGTAGATGCAATGCTCGTGGATTCTTTGCACATTTCCTTCTGACCACTACAAGAATTTCTTTTATCAACACATTGTAAATTACTAAAAAAAATACATAAGGCATGAATCACAAACTGTAGAGCGATAAAGACACCTTTGAGAACTTTCCATAACAAGTCCTTTTTTTTTTTTTTTTTTTTTTTTTTCATTTTCCTGAAACCTCTCACTTCTGCTTTCGACAAGATCTGCCTCAGCCCTTTTAGAGCATGTGGTGAGGCTCTCGAATTCAGAAATAGCCTCCATGGTTGTTGTACATGTGTGAGAGCAATTGTTCACACTGTGTACTTTAATAGCTACAGTCTTATCTACATCTGAGCAGAATAAGGGTTTCACCTTTCCCTCCACACCAACCCCTGATCTCTGTCACACAAGACTTGAAGACCTCAAGTATGTCAAGGTGCTTGTGGTCCACCAGACAGCGAGTGAAGAGTATGGGAAACATTCAACATTAACCTGGATAAGTAGATTTATCACATGTTAAGTCGATTCAATAGCTGAGCCTGGACAAATTACACTGAATAACAAGGATCCAAATGTATTTTTAAAAAATCTTGCAAACTTATGTGGTAAAAGTTTACAAGTTCACAAAAAAGTCCCGTGTTTTTGAAAAAAAAAAAAAAAGGCTTGAAAAAAAAATAAGTATAGAAGACAAAAAGGGGTTGAAATTTCCAGGAAATGCTGTCGAGAAAAGTCACAGAATTGTGACAAAAGTTGCAAATTTCCAACAAAAAATGACAGATTTGCCAAAGAAGAAGCTGCCAATTAAGAGGAAAATCTTGCAGGAAGAAAGTGTACATTAACAAGCAAGCTGAGAGAAAAGTTACATATTTAATACACAAAAAAACAGGCCAGTTTATACAGAACTGTATGGCTAACCTTGGTATGTTACTTTATGTTAAAACGCAGATATTTTCAATGCTGATTTTTCTTGCTGAAATGGCCCATTCCATGTTGTCTTTGTGCAAATCTGTCAGACCTTTACTGGAATGTAGTGCTGTGAAAAAGTATTTGTCCCCTTCCTGATTTCTTACATTTTTGCACATTTGTCAGACTTAAATGTTTCCGATCATCAGATTTTCCTATTAGGCAAAGATAACCTGAGTAAATGCAAAATGCAGTTTTTTAAATGATGGTTTTATTTATTAAGGGAAAAAAGCCATCCAAAACCTACCTGGCGCTATGTGAAAATGTAATTGCCCCCTAAACCTAATAACTGGTTGTGACACCCTTGGTGGAAACAACTGCAGTCAAGCGTTTGTGATCGCTGGCAATGAGATGGTCACCCAGCCACAGGGGGAACGCAAGCCAGTGTACTCCCTGTCCCTCTTCCACAGCACGTGGGACACCATGTGGTGTATGGGGCAGTGCCTAGCTCTGTTTCTCTGACCCTAGGCCACACAGCTACTGTAAGTAGTAAATGCTACAGTGTGTGTGTGTGTGTGGGGGACAGTCCTCTGGTAGCTCTGTGCGTTAACTTTCCTTTCCCCATTCTATTATGCTGAACACCAAGCTAAAAAGCAGAAAGTACCATTTTTATACTGTCTTTGGTACGACCTGGCAGGGGTTTGAACCCACAACGAAAGCCACCGCTCTGGTACTCCCTGTGCCAATTTTATCATTTCATTTTTAACTGTACAACTTTTATCAGCTTTCTGTGCACAGTATCAAATGGTGTGCTGGAAGGAGCTGCAGTAATCCTTTAATCAGTTTATGAGGGATGGCTGTCAAATGCAGAAGTAGGCTAATCTTAAAAAGAAGACCAGGCTCTACTGTAAACATGACTACTCTTTCCATATCTAAAATGTTCTCGTTTGTTTTTACCACCACCAGGGAAGCCGTTTTGGTGTCAGCTGTGTGGGCCTTTAGAAGGATTATGTGAAAAATACTGACCAGTTTCAATGAAATTTGGTGGAAATGTAGAGCCTCAGAAGCACTTTTAGATTTTGTTGCAGATACTTATGTCAAAAATTTAAACAAAATAAAAGAAATATTGTAGACAAAAATCAACAAAAAATTTTAAAGAAAAAAAATTCTATTTTTGTAGGTTTTCTGAAATGTGTCTATTGGTCATGTGATTAAGATAAAATAAGATAATCCTTTATTAGTCCCACGACGACAAAAATAGATTATAGAACAAATGTCAAAGCACTCCCTTCTCTTATAAAAACACACACAGACTTTACATAGTTTCTATCTCTGACGAATTTAACTCTTCCAGGTTCGCTACTGAATGTCAGACACGGTAAGCCCAGCCTCGTATCCATCCACTGCTCTATTATTGGCCAGCACAGCATTCTCTCTGCAAACATGAGCGGGGAGCACAGGCTTCAGCTAACAGTGCTATGGAGTTAGCTTACCAAGTGCAGTTTATATTGTCATTTTCTTTAGATTTCAGTCACCCTAACAGACATCCCTGTTTCCACCTGATTCACTAATCCACGGATGATAATATCAGTGTTGCCAGCTCTCACTTTTGGAGTGAGTCTCACTCTTTTGCCCGTTCTCTCACTCCACAAACCCTATTTCTCACTCCAAAATGAAATCACTGTCAATATTATGTTGACTTTCTTTAGATTTTTCTACAATAAGAGCTCTCACAGCAGCATAAAACAGACCGAACATGTTTTAAAACTTAAGTAAAGAAGAGCATTTATTGATAAAACTTTTTTTGTGTATTGTGCGCCTGCATGCTCACTCCACCACTAACCCCCAGTCTAACCAGTACACAATTCCTTCTAAATCACACTCCAAGCTTTTCTGAAAAGTTGGTAAGTCTGATAATATATTTTGCATCATTCTGGTTTATTTTGTCATCATCTTCTACAGGTACATCTCAAAAAATTAGAATATCATGAAAAAGTTCAATATTTTTTTGTCACTTATCTCAGAAAGTGAAACCCATATATTATATAGATTCATTACACAGAGAGTGATAAATTTCAAGTGTTTATTTTAATTTTGATGATAATGGCTTACAGCCCATGAAAACCCCAAATTCAGTTTCTCAAAAAATTTGAATATTACATAAAATTAATTTAAAAAAATAGTTTTTTAATAGAAATGTTGGCCGACTGAAAAGTATGTCCATGTACACACACAATACTTGGTTGGGGCTCCTTTCGGATTAATTACTGTATCAATGTGGCGTGGCATGGAGGTGATCATCCTGTGGCACTGCTGAGGTGTTATGAAGGTCCAGGTTGCTTTGATCGTGACCTTCAGCTCATCTGCATTGTTGGGTCTGGTGTCTCTCTTCCTCTTGACAATACTCCATAGATTCTCTGTGGGGTTTAGGTCAGGAGAGTCTGCTGGCCAATCAAACACAGTGATGCCATGGTCATTAAACCAGGTTTTGATACTTTTGGTAGTGTGGGTGGTGCCAAGTCCTGCTGGAAAATGAAATCAGCTTCTCCATAAAGCTTGTCAGCAGAAGGAAGCATGAAGTGCTCTAAAATTTCCTGGTAGGCGACTGCACTGACTTTGGTCTTGATAAAACACAGTGGACCAACACCAGCTGATGACATTGTTCCTCAAATCATCACTGACTGTGGAAACGTCACACTAAACCTCAAGCAACTTAGATTCTGTGCCTCTCCACTCTTTCTCCAGACTCTGGGACTTTGATTTCCAAATGAAATGCAAAATTTACTTTTATCTGAAAAGAGGTCATCTGCTGGTGTTGGTCCATTGTGTTTTATCAAGACCAAAGTCAGGCCAGTCGTCTACCAGGAAATTTTAGAGCACTTCATGCTTCCCTCTGCTGACAAGCTTTATGGAAAAGCTGATTTCATTTTCCAGCAGGACTTGGTACCCCCCCCCCCCCACACACACACACACACATTGCCAAAAGTATAAAAACCTGGTTTAATGATCACTGTGCTTGATTGGCCAGCAAACTCTCCTGACCTAAACCCCATAGAGAATCTATGGAGGACTGTCAAGAGGAAGATGACAGACGCCAGACCCAACAATGCAGACGAGCTGAAGGTCGCTATCAAAGCAACCTGGACCTTCATAACACCTCAGCAGTGCCACAGGCTGATCACCTCCATGCCACAGCACATTGATACAGTAATTAATCCAAAAGGAGCCCCGACCAAGTATTGAGTGTGTACATTGACATACTTTTCAGTCGGTCAAAATTTCTATTAAAAACTATTTTTTAAAATTAATTTTATGTAATATAATTTTTTGAGAAACTGAATTTGGGGTTCTCATGGTCTGTAAGCCATAATCATCAAAATTAAAATAAACACTTGAAATATATCACTCTCTGTGTAATGAATCTATATATGGGTTTCACTTTCTGAAATGAGTGACAAAAAATATTTAACTTTTTCATGATATTCTAATTTTTTGAGATTTTTTTTTTTTTTTTGTTACTTATTTGTACCCGTAGGTAGACATGGTTTGCAGTCTGGTGACAAGCCACTGGCTGCTGGTCGCTGCGTGCGCAAGCGCCCTAAACCTACATGTTTTTGGTATGCGGGAGGAAACCGGAGAAATCCCGGAGTAAACCCGCGCAACACGGGGAGAACATGCAAACTCCACACAGCTCACTGTTGGTCGGGGGCTGGGATCGAACCCACGATCTGATGATCCCCGCGATCCCCCGGCCGAGGGTAAAACTGTGCTGTTACAGTGCTAAACCACTGCGCCACCGTGCAGCCCACCTGTGAGATGCACCTGTATAACCGTGACAAAAGGTGGCTAGTTGAAGCTAGCAGTTTAGCTACTCATTCACCAGCGTTTCTGCGCTTATCCAGAGCTTAAGCCACGCCCCCTCTACTTCCACATATAGGACCTTAAATTGAAAAAAATTCTCCACTGAAATGAATGGCAAGAGCGAAATTATCTTCTGATCTCGATCAAATTTTGCCACAAGTTACACATGATGTTTGTCAGTTTAAAAGATAAATTTCCACGTCATTAAAGTTGTCGGCTGTCATATAATAATAGAGTAATATTAAGTCTCTGTTTAAATGACTAGCAGACAGCTCCCATCATCCCCCATCACTAATGCCGTTTGGCAGACAGTGTGGCATTTTTCCAGGAATTATGCATGAAATTTGATGAGGAAAAACACGCATAAACAGAAGGCAGCTATATCTGAATGTGTGCAATAAAGCTGAATTCAGCACGTATTGGTGGAGGTTTGCACTTGTTGAGAACTTTCTAGCTGGGGCCCTGTTAATGCTACCGCATTAACCGTCCTGCAACTGGGCAACACAAACGTCTGGGATGCAGCCTATTGTGTTCTGCCAGTGGGCTCTGGGCCCCCTCACCCCCCACCATGAGCACGTCCAGGCTTTGTTGTTTCCGACTATCCAGAAGGGGGGGGGGGTGGGGGGGAGTCCATTGTTGTTGAGAACTTTTTAATCTGGGGATTTAAAGCCCATCACATGCTCGGACCGGGGCTGCGGGGCGCTCGACCAACAAGCACAGCAGCTAAAATCCAGACACAAGAGGAAATGCTGCGTCCTTCACTGGTTTCACTGGTGCCAGCGCGCTTTTAGCAACTTTCTGAACGCTGGGGGGGTTCTTTTAAGGCAAAGAGGGGACTTCCCCCCCCCCCCCTCTCTGGGGGAAACCATCGAAGAAACATGACGCTCACGTACGGCCAGCGGTCTTTAATCGTCCTGTCCCTGATGGGGGTTTTATCGGCCATCATGTCTGTCTTGTCGGTGATTTTAATTTTTCAGCTGCACTCGCAACAGTCGGCCGTGAAGGACTCGCCCCCGTCCACGTCCTCGGTTATACCCGCTCCGGTGCGGGCCGTCCTGCTGCCCGTGTCCACGGTCCTGTCCGCCCTGTCCCTGACCCTCAACCTGTCCTCAGTGGGAGTGTGTCTCCTCCACGGCTACTTCTCCACGGAAGTCTGCAGAGGACAACAGGACACTGAAAGGTATTTAACCAATCTGATAGAGAACACCTGCACACAGGGCCGGTTCTAGCTTTTTTGGGGGCCCTATGCAAGCTTGTGGTTTTTTTTGGGGGTGGTGAGGGGGGGTTTCAGATGCTTTTAAATAGGACAAAAACTCACAAATGCATTATGATAAAGTTGCAAGTTTACAAGAGAAAAGTTGCAAATTTATGACGAAAATGAGTGAGAAAAATCTAAATTTAGTGGAAAAAGTTGCAATTTTACAAGAAAATTCAAAAAAATTACAAGGAAAAAATAAATTTGCAAGTAAAAAGTTGCAAATTCTCAAAAAAGTAGCAAATTTATGAGCATAAAGTCAAAAATATATGCGAAAAAAGTGTAAATTTGAGGAAAAAAATTGCAAGTTTGAGGAAAAAAATGCACATTTACAAGTGGAAAGTTGCAAATTCTCAAAGTTGCAAATTAGGGAAAAAAGTGTAAATTTGAGAAAAAAATAGCAAGTTTATGAAAAAAAGTTGCACATTTATTTAAGATACGATAAGCCTTTATTAGTCCCACAATGCGGAAATTCCAGGATTGCAGCAACAAAGGGATAGCAGCACTCAGAGCAATAGCAAATAAGATAAGAACTGGTTAGCCAAAGCAGTAAATAAATATACATACATACATATATGTACACAGTTATATACACAGTGCAGCTAGATGGTATCAACAGCATTATGGTTAGTTAAGTTATCTGGAAAAATATAAATGTGTACCCAGACAGTATATTTCACATTTGAATGAACAGTGTTGCCGCCTCCTTCGACAACAATTGCAATTGTCTTTTTAAATTAAATATTAAATTACCTTTATTGTCATTCAACCAATCATGTACAGCAGAACGAGATTGTGCTTTACCTATCTACAGTGTAAATCACACACACCCCAAGTGCAGAATCAGAGGGCCGCTGCCATGCAAGGCGCCGCCACAGAGTTCCCTCCTCCATTCCATTTATTGCTGAGCACCAAGCTGGACGGCAGGAAGTTCCACTTTTATATGGTCTTCGGCATGACCCGGCCGGGATTTGAACCCCTGCCTCCCGGGTGTGGGGCGGATGCTCTACCAACTGAGCCACCACTCCGGTCTTAGGTGTGTATTGGAGGGGACAATCTCTATTGTGCAAAGTCGTGATGCTTAATACGTTTAATAGAACCTCTACGAGCAGCACCAGCTAGTTTATAAAGTCTGACAGCCGTAGGTAAGAAGGACCTGCAGAACCTCTCCCTCGAGCACTTAGGATGGCACAGCCTACCACTAAATGAGTTCCTCAGTGCGTTCAGTGTGTCCTGCATGGGTTGGCAATCGGACTCCAGCAGAGATGACAGCTTAGCCACCGTCCTCCTCCCATCTCCTCCGCTGGGTCGAAGCGGTGCCCCAGAACAGAGCTAGATTTTTTGATCAGCCTCTTCCTGTCGGCTGTCATGATGCCGCTGCCCCAGCAGACCACTCCAAACGTGATCTCTGATGCCACCACTGAATTGTAGGTCTTCAGGAGAGCCCCTTACAAGAAATTTTTACAAGAAAATTTTTAAAATTAGCAAGAAAAAAGTCACAGATTTACAAGAAAAATGTTACAAAGTTGCAATGGAAAAGTGCAAATTTACACAAAAATAATCTAAAATTTATGAGGAAAAAAGTTACAAATTTTTAAGAAAAAAGTTGTAAATTTACAATGAAAAGTGTAAAGTTGAAAAAATAGCAAGTTTATGAGGAAAAAGGTTGATTTTTACAAGAAAAAGTTTCAAATTTACAAGAAAAAAATGTTGAAAATTAGCAAGAAAAAAGTTGCAAATTCATGGGAAAAAAGTTGTAAACTTATGACAAAAAATTGCACCTCAAAGTAAAATGCTGCAAATTTGTCTCAAATTTTTAAAAATGTTGCATTGCATCCAAGTTACAATGAAAAAAGTTGCAAATTTACAAGAAAAAGTTGCAGATTTGCAAGAAAAACAGTAAATTTATGGGAAATAAGTGGCATATGTACAAGAAAAAGTGGAAATTTGAGAAAAAAATTACGAGTTTGAGAAAAAAAGTTGCTCCAAGAAAAAGTTTCAAATTTACAGGAAAAATGTTCCAAATTATCAAGAAAAAAATGGAACTCTATGAGAAAAAAGTTGCAAATTTGTGTCTCAAATTTACAAGAAAGTCACAAAGTTACAAGATGTCTAAAATTTGAGGAAGAGTCACATTTATGAGAAAAAAGTTCCAAATTTATGATGAAAAAAGCAATGAATTTACAAGAAAAAAGTAGCAACTTTAAGAGAAAAAGTTGAAAATTTACAAGAGAAAAAAGTTAAGGTCATTCTCTCTCCCCCCCCCACACACACACACACAAACAAAATGGTGACCTGTAGCTTGTCAGCCCCCTAGTGGTTGGAGGCGTCTGTAGTATTTGCATATTTGACTTTTTAGGCAGAATCAAGCAGGCCACAGCTCTGTACCCCCCCCCCCCCCCCCCCCCCCCCCTAACCCGGCTAAATCAAGGGTGTGCAACCTGCGGCTTTAGGGTCACATGTGGCTCTTATGTCCACTAGGCTCTGGTAGATTTGACAAAAATATACCCCCCTCATAAATTAACATGAAAACAAAAGTTGCAAGACAGTTTGCAAATTTATTAGGAAAAAAAAGTTGCAGTTATGTTAAAAAACAAATTTTAAAAAAGTATATGAAAAACAGTTGCAAATTTAAGTTTAAAAATTAATGGGGAAAAAAATCTGCAAATTTCTACAAAAAAGGTGCAACTTTATAATGGTATGCAATCATTATATAGTATATTCTTTTGACTATAGCGGGAGGTTATGTTGTCATCACCGTTGGCTCCGTTTATGAGCTTGCATGATTACACAAAAACTACCAGATTTCCATGAAACTTAAGAGGGTGGCGGGTTTGGCCCAGACTAGACTACACTAGATTATATATATATATTTTTTTGGGGGGGGGGGTAACTTTTGTTATCATTGTGAGATCCCCATTGTAATTTTCATAAATTTCAGGGTGAATATGGATCTTGATTTAAAAAAAATGAGTACAGTTTGGAGCAGATGCAGATAAAATTCCACATGTGGTGGACATAAATATACCTTTGTCATGTTTATGATGGGATACCCTTTTTTATACTATGTTGTGACAAATAAAGCTGGAAATCTGCAGTAAGCACCAACACATAACTGAGACTCTTTGAAAACCTTAAAACTTCAGTACAGAGCAAAATAAATAAACCATTACTGGTGTATTGAAATGACTTTTTCCCCCTTTGAAAGAACCCCTAAGGTGGCCCCTAGGTGGCGCGTGAACAAGCAGCGTCCTCCTTTCTCTCTTCGTGTTTTGTGCTGTTTGGTGTTGTTTAAATTACACCCGAGTGTATATTTATGTGTTTAATGTCTGCATATGATGCTGCGCACAAGTTACAGTCACCACAGCCTTCTGGAGATAAGGAATATGACCAAACATTACGCCCTGGACCAGAGCGTTACAGAGGAACTCCGTGGCCTAGGACTTCTCTGCCAGACCTCCACACCCACGGACTCGACTGCTGTGTCGCATTCCAAATGAAGATGCAGCAGACAATGTGAGCGAAGACGAAAGAGAGGTAAATGTGGAAGTATCCGAACAAAGCTAGCCCACACAGACTTCCGATTCCTTCCCTCATTCTGGCCAACGTACACTCACTAGACAACAAAATAGACCACATACAGCTCCTGAGATCTACGCAATGTGATGTGCTGAACTGCTGTGTTTTTATCTTTATGGAAACGTGGCTAAATGACAATATCCTTGACTCTGCTATTCAGTTAGTGGGGCTAACATGCTATCGTGCTGATCGGGTGTTCATGGCAGGAGGGAAGACCCACTGAGGAGGGGTGTGTGTTTACATTAATGACGCTTGGTGTCGAGATGCAACTATTGTGCACAAACACTGTTCTCTGTTCGTGGAGTTTACGATCATCAAGTGCCGACCCTTCTACTTACCGAGGGAAATTACATCTATCTTCTAGTCTCCGTGTATGTCCCGCCCACTGCCTTCGGCGAAAGGAGGAAAGCACTAAATGAACTCTATCAGGCCATCAGTGAGATACAAACAGCGCATCCAGATGGATTCCTCAACACAGCAGGAAACTTCAACCGTGCAGATTTAAAGGTCCTCCTACCAAAACTACACCAGCATGTGGACTTTTCAACAAGAAGAGACAGCTTGCTAGACCTGGTGTACACAACTCGCAAGTGTGCAGACAGAGCCTCCCCCTCCCGGGTCTCTCTGATCACATCACCATCTTACTAAGGCCTGCATACAGACCCAGAGTGAAAGCCATCAGACCAACAAAAAAGCAGGTACGTGTATGGCCAGAGGGGGCCTCGAATGCTCTGAAAGACTGCTTCAGCACGACAGACTGGGACACTTTCAAGCATGCAGCCACTCACAATGGACACACAAACATAGAGGAGTACACCGAGGTTGTTGTAGCATGCATAGCTAAATGCACTGATGATGTCACTCAGTGCAAAATCAACACTGTTCGTGCTAACCAGAAGCCATGGATGACAGCAGAGGTCCACAGACTCCTGAGGGCTCGGCACGCAGCCTTCAGGGCTGGCGACACTGCAGGACTAACAGCAGCTAGGGCCAACCTGTCCCGTGGCATCAAGGAGGCAAAACGACAGTACAGCAAGAAAATATCCAGCCACTTCAGCAACACCAGAGATGCACACTCCCTCTGGCGTGGCATAGAGACCCTCACCAACTACAAACCTCCACCTCAGACCTATGCGGGTGACATCACACTGCTTAACAACTTAAATGAATTCTTTGGCCACTTTGAAGCACAAAACACATCAGCACAGAAGATCACTCCTTCCCCAGACGAGCAGGCTATAAGTCTGGATCCGGCTAGCATGAAGAGGACCCTCTCCAGGATCAACCGACGCAAGGCAGCTGGACCAGACAACATACCAGTTCGCAATCTGAAGGACTGTGCGGAGGAGCTCAATAATGTCCTGGCCGACATCTTCAACATCTCCTTGAGTCAAGCTGTTGTCCCCACGCGTTTCAAAACTGCTACCATAATACCACTCCCAAAGAAGCCCATTCCATCCAGCTACATCGATTACTGGACTGTAGCACTGACCTCCATCATAACGAAGTGCTTCGAGCAGCTGGTCATACAGAATATCAAGCCCATCCTCCCTCACTCCCACGACCCATTTCAGTTTGCATACAGGTCAAACAGATCCACAGAAGATGCCATCTCTGCTGCTCTCCATCCAGCCCTCACCCACCTGGACTCAAAGAACTCCTATGTGCAAATGCTGTTCTTGGACTTCAGCATTCAACACAAGCATCCCCCAGCATCTAATACAAAAACTCAGACACTTGGGACTCAAAACCTCTCTCTGTAACTGGGTGCTGGACTTTCTCACAGGAAGGCCACAGAATGTGCGGGTCGGCAGCAACACCTCGGAGACCATCACACTGAGCACAGGGGCCCCACAAGGGTGTGTGCTCAGCCCGCTGCTCTTCACCCTGCTGACCCATGACTGCGTACCAGCCTACAGCACCAACCACATCATCAAGTTTGCAGATGACACGACGGTGGTGGGTCTCATCACCAACAATGAAGAGGCCAACTACAGAAATGAGGTGAGCCAACTGGTCCAGTGGTGTAAAGACAATAATCTCTTCCTGAACATGGGGAAAACCAAGGAGATTGTGGTTGACTTCAGGAGAGGGCACACACAGCATCCCCCTCTGATCATCGATGGAGCAGCTGTGGAGAGGGTGAGCAGCACTAAGTTCCTGGGGGCACGCATCTGAGGACCTCTACTGGTCCAACAATACCACATCACTGTCCAAGAAAGCTCAAACTCACCTCTATTTCCTCCACAAACTGAGGAGAGCACGAGTTCAATCCCCCATCATGTGCTCATTCTACCGGGGTACCATTGAGAGCATCCTTACCAGCTGCATCACGGTGTGGTATGGAAGCTGCACTGCCTCCTGTCGGAAGACACTACTGTGCATAGTAAAAGCAGCCAGCAAGATCATTGGTGCCCCTCTGCCCCCCTCTCGGACATCTACCACACCTGCCTCACTCGCAGAGCCATCAACATTGCAGGCGACATCTCTCATTCATCATACTCCCTCTTCAGCCTTCTGCCCTCGGGGAAAAGGTACCGGAGCCTCCAAACCTGTCCCACAAAACTGCTAAACAGCTTTGTTCACCAGGCCATCAGGACCCTGAACTCTGCCCACTTCCCTCCCCCCCACCCCTGGACCGTAACACACTCACCCACACAATAACTACCTCAGCTGCTTGCACAGAAAGACTCGGCACATCAATAGTAATACATTTGCAGCTGTATGTCTCTGCACCTTACTGTAACCATATGCACAAATGCCATACCTGCTGCTGTCTGTATTGCAATATTGATCATGGGCAGTCCAATCTGTCACTGTCTACACCTACACTACCGCACTGAACTTGCAACTACGGGTATTACAGCGCCACTTTTTCTGTATATAGGATTGCTGGGATTTATTGTTTATCTTTATTTGCACTATGGGTAGCATTACTGTACATACTGCTGCTGTTGTTTTTCATCCTTATTCCTTCTTTTCTTACAGTGCATCTGGAAAGTATTCACAGTGCTTCACTTTTTCCACATTTTGTTACATTACAGCCTTATTCCAAAAGGGATTCATTTTTCCCTCAAAATTGTACACACAATACCCCATAATGACAATGTGAATTTTTTTTTTTTTTGAGATTTTTGCAAATTTATTAAAAATAAAAAATGGACTCCAGAGACTGAGAGCACCCTGCAAGACTGTTTTGCCTGCACAGACTGGGATGTCTTTAAAGCTGCAGCCACCCAAGAGGACTCTTCTGTAAACATACAGGACTACGCTGAATACGTGACTGGGTACATCAGCACATGCGTTGATACCACTGTACCCGCCATACAGGTCAAGACGTTCCCCAACCAGAAGCCCTGGATCAACAGTCAGGTACGTCAGATGCTGTGTGCTCGCTCTCATGAATTTAAATCAGGCTGTGAGGTTGAATACAAAGCTGCAAAGTATGGACTAAGGAAGGCTATAAAAACAGCCAAGAGGCAGTACAGAGAAAAGCTGGACAGCCTCTACTCCACTCCTGACCTGGGGCGCATGTGGCAAGGCCTGCAACACATCACAGATTACAAGAGGACTGACAGCAGCACCACTAGCTCTCCAGACAGCCTGCCGGACAATCTCAACATCTTTTACACCCGCTTCGAGATCACCAGCCACAGCACAGAGAAGAGACACCTCCCCCCCACCACCACCCACTAAAGCCTGCTTCATGCTACACCTCTGCTGTCCGCCAACGCTTAACCGGAAACCTCGTGTGACGAAATATACGCCATTGTCTCCACTCTGCTAGTGTCCGCGGTGCTCGACTGTGGACGACCGTGTGCAGCCCAAATTTTGTGACCGCGCCACCTGCCCACGACCTGAACGCGTTGAGGAGCACATGCGCAAGACTCAGCGTCCCATTCACGAGGTGACGATATCGACACAGCATACATCAGTAGACGAAGAAGACAACGAGGAGGCGGAAAATGAGAATATACATACTTCCTATCACAGCGGCAGCAGCATCTTTGTGGAAAAGGAGTGAAAACCAGGAAGTCCAACAGCAGAAATGGACTCTATATTTGAAGAGGAACTTTGTGAAGAAGTCTGCCGTTTCATTGTTGGTGAAAATCTTGGCACGTCAGCACCCTGGCGCTACCTATCGGGTGGGAGTGAAAATATATATGATGGTTGTGCGCATGCATCAACCGCTTGGCCTGGGAAGATGAAAAAAGTGAGCATGAGCAGCACCACGTGCGTGCCGGGCTTGTCCAAAGCATACGCAGACCACAGTGGACTAGAGGGAAATGTAGCATGAAGCAGGCTTAAGAGTCTCACCAGGCCAGGTAAACAAAGCACTGAGGAATATCAACCCCCGCAAGGCAGCAGGACCAGACAACATACCTGGGTGGGCCCTCAGAGCATGCGCTGCCGAGCTGACTGAGATTCTCACAGCAATCTTCAACCTCTCCCTCAACCAGAACATAGTCCCCTCCTGCTTCAAAATGACAACCATCATCCCCCTCCCCAAAAGGAGCCTGCCAGCCTGTCTGAATGATTACAGACCGGTAGCACTCACTCCAATCATCATGAAGTGCTTCAAGAGAGTGGTGCTGCCCCTCATTCACGACAGCATACTGGGCACCCTGGAACCCCTGCAGTATGCCTACCGGCCCAACAGGTCCACCTCAGATGCCACTGCTGCAGCACTCCAATATTCTCTCTCTTACCAGGAAGATAAAGACTCCTACATTAGGATGCTCTTTTGTCGACAACAGCTCCACCTTCAACACGGTCATCCCCCACAAACTGTCTTCACTTGGCCTGCACCCCACCCTCTGTGACTGGCTACTGGACTTTCTAACTGGCAGGCCCCAGTCTATCAGGATGGGTAACAGGACCTCAGCCAGCATCATCACAAACACAGGTGTCCCACAGGGTTGTGTTCTCAGCCCCATCCTCTACAGCCATGACTGTGTTGCCTCCCACAAGGACAATATCATCCTAAAGTTTGCGGATGACATAGCGGTGATAGGATGCATCACTGGTGATGACGAAGCATCCTACAGGAGGAAGGTGGCCAACCTGGTGTCATGGTGTCAGGACAACAACCTCACCCTCAACACGGACAAGACAAAGGAGATGATAGTGGACATGAGGAAAGGGAGGAGGAGACCCCATCAGCCACTGTTCATCCGAAAGCTTGAGGAGGAGAGGGTGAGCAGCTTTAAATACCTGGGCATCCACATCAGCGAGGACCTTAAATGGACACACAACACCACAGAGGTGGTTAAGAGGGCTCAACAGCGACTGAACTTTCTGAGGAGGCTGAAGAAGTTTGGCATGTCTTCCAGGATCCTCAACAATTTCTACAGCTGCATCATTGAGAGCATCCTGACCAACTGCATCACTGTGTGGTACAGCAGCACCACTGCCCTGGAGCGCAAACGTCTGGAAAGAGTGGTGAAGACAGCGAAGAAGATCATCAGGACTCCACTCCCCTCTCTGCAGAGCATCTACCACCGCAGAGTCCAAAAGAGAGCTGATGCCATCCTCCGGGACCCCACCCACCCCCAACACAGACTGTTCACACTTCTACCCTCAGGCTGGAGGTACATTAGTGTGAAATGCAGGACAACCAGACTGAAAAACTCCTTTTTTCCCACTGCTATCAGACTCATGAACAGATAACAACTCTCAAAACTCTAACACAGCTTTGCATATAGGAACTCACACACCGGCTGCTAAATTTGCACACTGCTCACCTGTACAGTAGATAGTCTCACCCGTCTGATGTCCATATCATCTCTGCTGCTACTTATCAAATAATTTGTTAATTATACACTGCTTGTTGCACAATGCTCATTTGCACACTGTACATAGGTTCATGCTATCTCAGGTTCACATCATCTCTGATATTAATATACCACTACCACTATAGTCATCCAGTGAATTTTCAGTTTCATTCCTCTACTGCCTAACTGTGTGTTGGTGTATGTGTTTTAGCATCCATTAGTATTAGGATTGAGTTACTGTGTTAGTGTGTCATGACCTATTAGAATTGTTGTTTCTGTATCTTTTAACTTGGCATTCGTTCAGAGAGCCAAGTAAGAATTTCATTGCTCAGGAAATGTAGCATTTCTTAACTGTGCACATGATAAGAAAGCCTTTGAATCTTGAATAAAAAACTACAAAATCACATGTACATACTGTATGTATTCACAGCCTTTGCCATGAAGCTCAAAATTGCGCTCAGGTGCATCCTGTTTCCACTGATCATCCTTGAGATGTTTCTACAGCTTAATTGGAGTCCACCTGTGGTAAATTCAGTTGATTGGACATGATTTGGAAAGGCATACACCAGTCTATATAAGGTCCCACAGTTGATAGTGCATGTCAGAGCACAAACCAAGCATGAAGTCAAAGGAATTGTCTGTAGACCTCTGAGACAGGACTGTCTGGAGGCACAAATCTGAGAAAGGGTACAGAAAAATTTCTGCTGCTTTGAAGGTCCCAATGAGCACAGTGACCTCCATCATCTGTAAATGGAAGAAGTTCAGAAGCACCAGGACTCTTCCTAGAGCTGGCCAGCCATCTAAACTGAGCGATCAGGGGAGAAGGGCCTTAGTCAGGGAGGTGACCAAGAACCCCATGGTCAGTCTGTCAGAGCTCCAGTGTTCCTCTGTGTAGAGAGGAAAACCTTCCAGAAGGACAACCATTTCTGCAGCAATCCACCAATCAGGCCTATATGGTAGAGTGGCCAGACAGAAGCCACTCCTTAGTAAAAGGCATATGGCAGCCCGCCTGGAGTTTGCCAAAAGGCACCTGAAGGACTCTCAGATCATGAAAAACAAAATTCTCTGGTCTGATGAGACAAAGATTGAACTCTTTGACGTGAATGCCAGGCGTCATGTTTGGAGGAAACCAGGCACCGTTTGTATCCATGCCAATGGTGGTGGCAGCATCATGCTGTGGGGATGTTTTTCAGCGACAGGAACTGGGAGACTAGTCAGGATAGAGGGAAAGATGAATGCAGCAATGTACAGCAACATCCTGGATGAAAACCTGCTCCGGAGCGCTCTTGACCTCAGACTGGGGCGACGGTTCATCTTTCAGCAGGACAACGACCCTAAGCACACAGCCAAGATGTCGAAGGAATGGCTTCAGGACAACTCTGTGAATGTCCTTGAGTGGTCCAGCCAGAGCCCAGGCTTCAATCCAATTGAACATCTCTGGAGAGATCTGAAAATGGCTGTGCACCGACACTTCCCATCCAACCTGATGGAGCTTGAGAAGTGCTGCAAAGAGGAATGGGCGAAACTGCCTAGATAGGTGTGCTATGCTTGTGGCATCATATTCAGAAAGACTTGAGGCTGTAATTGCTGCCAAAGGTGCATCAGCAAAATATGGAGCAAAGGCTGTGAATACTTATGTACATGTGATTTCTTAAGTTGTTTTTTTTTTAATAAATTGCAAAAATCTCAAAAAAACTTTTTTCACATTGTCATTATGGGGTGTTGTGTGTAGAATTTTGAGGAAAAAAATGAATTTAATCCCTTTTGGAATAAAGCTGTTACATAAAATGTGCAAACAGTGAAGTGCTGTGAATACTTTCCGGATGCACTGTATATATTGCACACACCACGAAGAGAGAGAAATGGCATTTCAATTCTCTTGTATGTCCTGTACGTACAGAAGTATTGACAAATAAAAATCTTTGAATCTTGAATAAGAGATGTTAAACTTTGAGTCAGCAGTTTACTATGCCTACTTGATTATGCATCTTTTACATTTAATGGATTTGGTTTATTTAAAATGTGCATATGACAGATATAGAAAAATGTTTTAAGTATTTACATAAAACGTTGCCTCAAAATTCAATCAGTGACCGTAAATAACATTGGGATTTGGGTGAGATTTATTAGCTTAATGTTCTTGGGGGTATTTGACAAGTTTAAGCCACAGAGTTGCACTGAGTAATAAATGTTAAGTCTTGTGTTTCATAAAAGAAAACAAGATTCAGAAGAGGCCTACACTTGCTGTATTGTTGGTCAACCCCCACCTCTCAAACCTTATGAAGCTCAGCAAAACAATGGCCTTCCTCTCATTATGCACCCAGTGCACGGCCTGGAGTTGGCTTGTTCCCACGTCAGTTTACAAATCGAACAGCAAACCCCCGCAGATCCCTTTTGACAGAGGGAACATTCCAAGATATAGTGACCAACAACAAATGTCATTTATACATATCCACATTAACAGTAGTCTATAGAGTTAAGAAAAGGAATAAAAAAAACCCCACATTATGTTCCATCTGAGCATTAAAAAATAACAGTGCTGCTAAATAAATCTAAAGGATGATACTGAAGTTATTGAATTTTCTTTCAACAGGGCTGACTGGTTCCTTTTGGACAGCAGAGCTGTAAGACATGTGGCTGTTGGTCTCTTCTGCCTTGGGGTTTCGGTTTACTTGGCAGGTAAGATGGAGCACAGCTGTCATTTTGAAGAATGCAGTCTTCGTTTAAACACGTCAAAGATGTACCTGTTACCATTTACCAACAACAAACTCAAAAATACTGTGCAAAACATTGGTGCTGCAGTGGATTTTTCAACAAAGCAGGCAAAACAGCACTGCTGCTTTCTTTCTTTCTGATCCGTCCAGTGATTCCACGAGAACAATGCATTCTTTGAGCAGCCATGACTTGAGTGCTTTTTTTTAATGCTGGACCTGGCAGTGCTGTTGGTGCTCTGTTCCACCAAGGGGCTTGCACTGGGAGGGTCACTGTAGGCAGCCACTCCATTGTGATGAGGAAGTGTCGCCCTTATGGACCCACTTCAGACGCAATCGATATTTAGCAGGGCAAGAAAACTGTAGAGGCAACGGCATGCACTCAGGAAGTCGCGTCACATCCCAGAGCTGTGCTTCTCTCCCCCCTCCTTCAGCATGCCGGAGTCCACAGTCCGTTTCCTGCAAACAAACACAGGACAACTTTTACTTTTTTGTTTTATTTGCAGCTTAATTATTTTTCCTAATGAGAAAAAAATCTGCAACCAACTGAACTTCACATAGTGGGGAATATCCTGTTCTAGTGTTCAACGGTTCCATTAAATTTGGCTTTTAAAAAAAAATAAAGGCATTCTTCGGGCATTATTGTTTCCCCTAGCTTGAAGCTGTTTTTTGTCCCTTCTGGCTTGCCACAGCAGGCTCTCTTCCCTCATCCAAGCCACTTCTCTTCTCCAGGATATGTTGCTTAAATCTGGTGTGTAGTAAACGGGGCTGAAAGGGATTAGCTGATGGCTGCAAGCAGGTCGTGGGCTGAATGTCACAACCACAGAGCGTGCGTACCTTACTCACCCAACAGAAGAAACTGGCAGCATTAAAGTGGGGTTGCATCAACACACTAACTCAATAAATTCTTACATTTTCTTCCACTTTCTGTCTTGGCAGCTATGTCCATCTTCATGCTCCTCATATTTGAGATGGAGACAGGGATTGCCAGTGCTTGTGTACTCTCTTCCGGGATCCTGATCCTGACGGTGACGTTCATACATGCTCTGGTCAAGGCTTCACACAGCCCCAAGCTCCATCACAGCGACCACCTCGACACTCTCTATCACAACGACCACGGAAGCGGCGCGCCACTCTCCCGGCCTTGTGAGCTTAAGATCGGCGTGGACAAACCGCGAATTCACCGCAGCCAGTCTCACCTCCATCACCCGATGTCCTTCTCTCAATGTGGCAATCCAAGACAGCGAGATCAGTACCAGCAACAACAGTACTCCCCTACTGGAGAATCGCAGGGCCAGGCAAGTGATAAAGACGCTTACAGCACTAGTGGCAGCTGTCCAAGGATGCACAGGACCCTGTCTACTGAATCCGGTTTACTACACGCCCAGGTTCAACCCTGGAATGGGGTCAACAATGAAATGAGGAGTGTCCTTGCACGCAAGTCAGGGATTTCTGCAAGAGACTCTACTCTGGTGTGACAGAAAACAAGCCGAGTGGCGGGAGGCCAGTAGAGACTGATGATCTGCTGCATGGATGCCAGCAAATCAAAACTCCAGTGCAGATATGTTGACTGTCAGAGTGTACACTTGTAATCAAAAGTGTTTATCCAGACTGGAGAATGAGATTAAAAAGAAAAAACTATCCAAGATTTCACCTTATTGGATTATTAGAGATTATTTCCAAGTTGGTGGAAAATGTGATGCATGATTTTTAGAGTTTTGTATGAATGAATTTAATTAAAATCACATTATTCTCATTTACATAATTCATAAATTACACTATGACTGTGTATGTATTTTAGTCACCTGTAAATAATGGCTTTTCGTCAGCTATGAGCACAGTGTGTGGATGTCTTCAGTGTTGTTCCAAATTATTTTACACAGTTCTCATAAAATATACTATAGAAATGATCATCCAAATTAAAAGGATCACTGACTGCACTTTTTTCCCCATTTTAACAGTTCACATGTCTTAATGAAATGTTTGACATATTTTGGTCAGATTTTCTTTAATGCTGCATAATTTGTGAATCATCTGTTGCAACTTTTCTTAGAACACCTGGTTCAGTGCATGTCTCTTTAAATCTCTGACTGCATTCAACTCTGCACTATTGCTAATATTAGGCTAGCTCTGACCTAGCCTAAGCCAGCCAGCCATCCATCCATTTTCTACCGCTTTTCTGGAGATCCGGATCGTGGAGGCAGCAGTCCAAGTAGAGAAGCCCTCCCTCTCCCCAGCCACCTCCTCCAGCTCTTCAGAGGGGACTCCATGGCATTCCCAGGTGAGCCACATGGGTTCCACCCTCCAGTGGGCTCACCACCAGCAGAAGGGATCACGGGGGTCTGGTGCTATATGGACTGGCCGGCAGTCCGATCCCCGGCTTACTAAACTGTCTTACTAGCCCAAGCCAACTAATGTAAAGTTGTCTTAAAGAATGAATGAAATAATGCATCACTGGTAGACAGAAGTGTATGGTTTCAGGATATGACCCGTCTCTGGAGTACAATAAGCACAGAAACATTTGTGAATGAGTGGCTAAACTGCTAGCTTCAACTTGTTACCTGTGGTTCCAGTTATAGATAATACAAGAAAATAAGCTAAAATAATGCCCAAGAATGTCATATATAGTCAAATGTTGTATATGAACAAGGATTCCTGTGAGGATGAACAGAATTTATAAAAAATATCAATAGTTATGCTAACAACAGGCAGCCTAGCCGTCAATTCCTCCCCTGACACAAACGTTAACCACCTAGCCAAGCTAATGCTAACAGATCAATGTAGATTCATGACAAAAATAAAATAAGCCAAAATGACACGAGATATACTGACTGTGGATTAGTGAAAAGAGGGGGAAACGGATGCGTATTGGAGTGACTGAAATCTAAAGAAAACAAAATAAACCACACTTGATAAACTTCTTGTAACATTGTTAGCTACATGACAGATAGCTAGGCAGGTCATGAATGGGTATTAAGGAGGGGCATGGCTGGGTTTGCCATTTCCTGGTGTCCTGTGGCAAATCCGAAAGAGTCAAAACAACTAATGGGACACAAACAATACAAAGGCTGTATGCCTTTTTTTTTTTTAAAGAGAAATGAGCGTTTTGATCTTTTTTCAATAATCACATGACCAAATTTCATAAGGTTAAAACCTACAAAAACGATTTTTCAGTCAATGACCCCTTTAAAAAACATATAAAAGGATATCAAAACATTGTTGACAAGTCTGCAATCTTAAAAGGCTCATTTTCACACATGTATGATCACTCTAACTACTTCTAAACCTGTCTAGAGAAACTACTAACCTTGGATACGTCAGTTCAGTGGTCATGAGGAAGAGGATGGGATGGGTGAAGAAGAGACAAGGGGACTCATAGTGGCATCATGCAAGCTGCATGCAGATATCAGCGGGAAACAAAAGCAAATAAGCAAAAAAAACAAAAAAAACTATCAAAATATTAAAAAAGTAATTCTGCCAGAAACAAATAATACATGTGAATGAAGGTGGGACATGATGTGTCACTGTCTGGATGGAACACCAGACAGCGACACAGTAGAATTCGGAAAGTTGAAGGACCCACAAGTGGAATATTTACTCATTGTTAAGGATAGGAGAGTTTTAATGAATGCCAGTTAACCATTTAAAGTAACAATACAAACAAAATGTAAAATATTCTTGCATTCCACAGAGATAATGGAGTATGTTTATGTAGCAGTGTGTTCTTCATTATAATCTAAACAGTCCCTCCAGGATTTCGCGGGATGTTTTTATGATTGTTGCGGCCCAAAAAGCCTGAATTCACGGGAGCTTTTTTAAAAAGTTTCAATGTTATTAGAGTGTTTTTTTTCCCTTAAAAGTTGTGGAAAGAACTACACATTTTAAAGCAGATGCTTTTTTTCCCCCCAGTTTACTGCAGTAATATTCTATATAACAATACAAGAAAAGCACAGGATTGCCAAAATTTCCCTGTTACAGTGATTTGTAAATTAAGCAGAAACTTCTGCTGTACAGAAAAAGTCTAACCCTAACAGCAAATACAGACTTGAACACAATATCATTACAACAGCTAAAATGCACTGAATGTATGTTATAGATTTGGAAATTATTAGCAGCACCTTCATTTGAAAACTCCCTACGGTCTCCAACCGCTCGGCACCGAGTGGAGAGGAAAAAATAATTTACTTTGTTAGCGTGTATTGTCTATTGCAGTCTGTGTTTTTCTGAAAAAAAATTAGAGAATATTCTCTCTCTTTCCGTGCCTACATGTCTTATCTCCTGCATGTCGGTCTTGATATACACACACTTGTCCTTTCAGACACACATCTTTCATTGACGGCGGGACGCGGGGCAGGGGCGGGTGCGTTTGTCCGTCAATACTGGAGATTCACAGCTTCAAAGCTCATTGACAAGATGTAGTAATGATTTCACCTCTGAAGATGCATAAAATGATCAAACACTGGCTGTAGTGTTAGACTTGCTCATTTTATTTGCGTTTGTATGGCGTTTTGTCCTCACACGGCGCTCTAGCGACGGGGTGCCTTTGGGGCAGGTGGACATTTTTCAACACAAACCAAGCGCTTCGTACACGCAGTCAGGATGGAGACGTGGCGAGATGTCAACCGGCTGGCTGGGAGAGATGGAGGAAGAGACGGTGCTGGAAACCTTGCGGGTAAGTGTTTTTTTTAAAGTCACACACACTTTTTCCTGATGTGTTCTGTTAATACTGTAAACACGGAAGTGAACGTGGTGCAGCGATGCATTTGGTTGGTTAGACTGAGCGTTTCAGTGCCAGTCAGACAAATTTGGTTGGGGAAATTGGCTGAAGTTGACGAGGATTGGCCAAAACTGCAGGAAAGTTGTGGTGATTGGGACAAAGTTGCAAGGTCGCACAATAGTTGCGCTGATTGGCTGATTTTGCATGAATTGACGCAATCGCAACATCACGAAATCCTGGAGGGACTGTCTAAACTGTTGTCATATTACTGTATCTACCTACCCCTACACTCTGAAGATTGCTGTTTCAGTGGTGAACATATTCTCTGCTGCCTCTTACCTGCGTCTTTGAGAGTTACTAATCTGTTCCTTCACGCTGATGGCCTGATGGAGAAGCGTGTTGATGTTTTTGAAGTACAGGCTGCTGTTTGTCATGCTCTTCACAGCACTGAAAGTTACCAGCAGACCGATATCAGAGCGGCGGCCAGGTGAGGTTCTTTTTATATGAAGATTTTTACTCATGCATATTCTCACCTGCAAGCGTACTCTACAGTGTAGATTGCTCCTTGACTTTGTTCCTCCCAGCTCTGCATATCCGTCTGTAAGAAAAATGATAAAATAATCATGTTTTATTTCATTATAGAAAACAATGGAAGACCATTTGACATTTTAATTTCAACAACCAAAAATAAATCATTAGCTGACCATGATTTTGCCCGTTTTGTTATGCATTTTACACAAGAATGTCACCAACATCCCCTCTGTGGATTGCCACCTTTTCATAGTGGAGGGGTTTGGGTGTCCTAATGATCCCTGGAGCTATGTTGTTGGGGGCAAGTTGCTCCTGTGAGGGTCTTCCAAGGCAAATTAATTCTGGGTGAAGGGCCAGATCAAGAGAGGTTCAGTTGATCCCCATGAAGAAGTTACAACACGAATCCAGTATACCCCATCCATTTTGGGGTTACTGGGGTTCGAAAACAAGTACCTGGCAACTGGGATTCTGTCCATAGGACCCTGCCAGGCTCAGCCTGAGCAAGCCACATCCAGGCCCCCGGAAAAGTGGTAGAAGATGGATAGATGGACATCACTGACAATTTAAGAGTTGAGTGTTCAGTATCATTATGACATGTCACTTACCATTTACACAGTTACAAAAAAAAGTTTCTAAAATAAGTGTAAATGTGGTTTTGTTATGCATTTCATACAATAGATCGATATGTAAGTCAACGAAGCTAAGCCAGTTCTACTGAGTGGGATTATATTTGTTATTAAATAAATGCGATTAAAGTATAGCATCACAAATTTGCAGTATTCTTCACCATTTCTCAAGACAATTTCTGATGAAACTTTCACAGCTCTTTAAATCTACTGAATTTTGGCTGTTTCTTCAGGATACCAAGCTCAACGCACAAAAATGTATTCATGTGTACATTGTCTTACTTAGAATCTGAGTGATTTAATATGGAAGTAATGCATAACAAACAAGATATAAAATCAGTTTATGTGTTGCCATGTGTGGATCCCGAATATCAGTTTGGGGGTTTTGAATATTCAGAAGCAATCCAAAGCAAATATCAGAATATTCTCTATAGTCTCTCTTTTTTTACTCCCTCAGTGAACTGCATCTTAAAATTTCTTAAGTTTTTATGTAAATTTGCAACTTTTCATAAATTTTCAGCCCTTTTTGTAAATTTTAGACATATTTTCCACAAAAATAGAACTTTTTTTATTCTCTTTTTTTTTTTAACAAAATTTTTAATTCTAAATGTAATTCCTGTGAATTTAAAGGTGCTCCCTGTAATTTTGCAGCTTTTATTGTACATTTTAGGATTTTTTTCATATAATTTTGTAAAATAGAATAAAGTAATTTACCATCATTACAAACAAGCATTTTGGGGGAAGTTTGAAATATGAAAACTGAATACCAGTGTAAAAAACAAATATCCGGATAATTGGATATTTGGGCATAGAATTAAACAATAATCTCTTCCTGAACATGGGAAAAACCAAGGAGATAAGATAAGATAAGATAAGATAAGCCTTTATTAGTCCCACAACGGGGAAATTCCAGGATTGCAACAGCACAGGGATAGCAACACTCAGAGCAACAATCAGAAGGCAAGAAAAAAAAAACAACAAGCAAGCAAGAGCAGCTAATATACATATGTACATATTACTATAAAATATATATATACACACACACACAGACACACAGTGCAGAGCATTGTAGCTGGATGGAATAAATATGTAAATATATAAACACCCACAGTACGGAGCATTGCAGCTAGGTGGAATAAATATGCAAGTATATAAACACACACAGTGCGGAGCAATGTAGCTAGATGGAATAATATGTAGATATATAAAAACACAGTGCGGAGCATTGTAGCTAGATGGAATAAATATGTAAATATATAAACACCCACAGTACGGAGCGTTGCTGCTAGGTGGAATAAAGATGCAAGTATATAAACACACACAGGGCGGAGCAATGTAGCTAGATGGAATAATATGTAGATATATAAAAACACAGTGCGGAGCATTGTAGCTAGATGGAATAAATATATAGATATATAAATATAAACACACCCAGTGCAGAGCATTGTAGCTAGATGGAATAAATATGTAAATATATAAACACACACAGTGCAGAGCATTGTTGCTAGGTGGGATGAAACAGCATAACCGTCTATTTAGTTATCCTACATGGTATGATTATGTGCCCATACATATTCTCACCCTCCACAGCGACCGGTATGTTCCTAGTTGTATGCCGGAGAGGACCATTGTGTAAGTCTATTGCATCTTTTGCATTCAAAAAAAACTATTAGTTTGTTACGTCTTTTTGCTATCTCTGCGAGCAGCCCTGCTTAGGTTGTACAGTCTGACAGCCGTTGGTAGGAAGGACCTACGAAACCTCTCGGTTGTGCACCTGAGATGATGTAGTCTGCTGCTAAATGAGCTCCTCAGTGCATCCAGTATGTCCTGCATAGGGTGGAACTCGGACTCCAGCAGAGATGACAGTTTAGCCACCGTCCTTCTCTCTCCTATCTCCTCCATCGGATCAAGGCGCTGCCCCAGGACAGAGCTAGCTTTCTTAATCAGTTTGTTCAGTCTCTTCCTATCGGCTGCAGTAATGCCACTGCCCCAGCAGACCACTCCAAAAGTGATGGCTGATGCCACCACCGTGTCATAGAATGACTTCAGCAGCGCCCCTTGTACACCAAAAGACCTGAGTCTCCTCAGCAGGAACAGCCTGCGCTGTCCCTTCTTGTAGAGTGCGTCAGTATTGTGTGACCAGTCTAGTTTATTGTTCAGATGAATACCCAGGTACTTATAGGATGTCACCATCTCGATGTCTGTTCCCTGTATATTTACTGGTGCTGTGAGGGGCTGCCCATGCCTGCGGCAGTCCACCACCAGCTCCTTAGTTTTCCTCGCGTTGATCTGGAGGCAGTTCCGATGGCACCAGTCCACAAAGTCCTGGATAAGCCCTCTGTACTCAGCTTCATCTCCGTTGGAGATGAGACCAACGATCGCAGAGTCATCAGAGAACTTCTGTAGATGGCAATGTGTTGTGTTGTGTGAGAAGTCCGCAGTATAAAGAGTGAACAGGAAGGGAGGCAGCACCGTTCCCTGGGGGGCCCCCGTGCTACTGATGATCGTGTCGGAAACACAGTCCCGGGTTCTCACAAACTGAGGCCGGTTCGTGAGGTAGTCCAGGATCCATGATGACAGGTGCTGGTCCACCCCTGCGCACAGCAGCTTGTCCTTCAGGATCATCGGTTGGATGGTGTTGAAAGCACTGGAGAAGTCAAAGAACATGATCCTCACCATATTCCCGGGCTTCTCCAGGTGGGACAGAGAACGGTGAAGGAGGAAGATCACCGCATCCTCCACCCCAATGCCATGCTGGTAGGCGAACTGGAGTGGATCCATCGCTGGTTCCACCAGGGGGCGGAGATGAGCAAGGAGCAGTCTCTCCAGGGTCTTCATCAAGTGGGACGTCAAGGCCACCGGTCTGTAGCTGTTCAGGTCTTTGGGGTGGGAAGTTTTTGGTACAGGTACCACACAAGATGTTTTCCACAGCTGTGGTACCCTCCCCAGTTTCAGGCTCATGTTGAAGATATACGTCACAATCCCACACAGCTGGTCTGCACAGGACTTGAGGAGCTTTGCGCTGATGCCGTCCGGTCCCGACGCCTTCCTCGCCTTGATCTTCCTCAGCTCCGTCCTCACCTGGGTCTTGGTCAGGGTCAGGATGGGGGGCTGTGTGTTGGGAGTGGGGGGGGGTGTCGGTGGAATGGGGAGTGGGCAGCAGGACTTGATTTCTTAGAGGCAGCAGTGGTTGTTGTGCAGACAGGGGGGAGGGCGGTTGGTCACATCTATTGAAAAACAGATTCAGGTTGTTCGCCCACTCCCTGCCCCCCGTGGCCTGGGGGGAGGTATTCTGGAGCCCCGAGATGGTTTTGAGGTTTCTCCAGACCCCGCTGATGTCGCTCTGTTGCAGCTTGTCCTCCATCTTCTTCCTGAAGCTGTCCTTGCCTTCTCTGATCTTTCTCCTCAGCTCCCTCTGTACGGACTTCAGCATCTCCCTGTTCCCCGACCTGAAGATCCTCTTCTTCTCTCTCAGAAGTGTTTTTATCTCAGGGTTGATCCAGGGTTTGTTGTTTGAGTGACGCCGTATGGTCTTGGTGGGAACGGATTTGTCCACTCAGAAGCTGAGGTAGCCCGTGAAGGTGTGAATGAGGCCATTGATGTCCTCACCATGTGGATCGCAGAGCTGCTTCCAGGCAGTGGCTTCAAAACAGTCCTTTAGAGTGTCCATTGTCTCCTCAGACCATAACTCCACAGTGTGCATGGCCGGAGGTTGTCTGTGCACTAGGGGTTTGTACACCGGTCGGAGATGAACCAAGTTGTGATCCGATCTCCCAAGTGGGGGGAGTTGTGATGAGGTGTACGCCTCCTTAGTGTTTGCGTAGAACAAATCCAGTGTTTTATTGTCTCTAGTGTGGCATGTGACATACTGGGTGAAAGTGGGCAGAATGGGAGACAGTGAAACGTGGTTGAAATCGCCTGAGATGAGGAGAAGAGCATCTGGGTGTTCTGTCTGCAGCCTGCTGGTTACTGAATGGATGACGTCACGCGCTGTCCCAGCGTTCGCCGTCGGATTTGCATAAACAACAATGCAGATCACGTGTGAGTGTTCTCTCGGGAGATATGTAGGCCTCATGCTAACAGCTAGCAACTCAATGTCTTTGCTGCAGTGTCGTTGTTTAACAGTGATATGTCCCGGTCTGCACCAGTTGTTGTTAACATACATTATCACTCCACCGCCCCTAGTTTTGCCACTCTCTGGTGTTCGGTCAGCTCGTATCATGTGAAAACCCTCCAGCTCAATGTTAGCATCTGCTGCTAGTTCAGTTAGCCACGTCTCAGTAAACAAAAGGAGAGAGCACTCCCGGTAAGTGCTATCGTAACGGGAGATAGCCGCTAGCTCATCTAACTTTCCCAGTATCGACCGTACATTTCCCATGACAACAGATGGAAGGGAGGGTCTGTACCTTATATTTTTTGTCCTCCGCCTTACTCCAGCCCGGCAGCCGCGACGCTTTCGCCTCAATTCTCTTGGTATGTCGAGTTTTTCCAGTGGGACCGGGTGGCGGTTAAATGCTAGCAGCTCTTCCCTGTTGTATCGTATCCTGCTATAAACAGTGGCTCCGTCCACCGGCTCAGGAGACATTTGGGACGATCTGTGTGTCCGTGATATAAGTGGGGTGAAAAAAAAAAGTGATCAAAAGAGAGAGGAAGGGAAAAAAAACTCGGAATCGAGCCGCTGTTGCAAAAGGCAGCCTACTGGTGTGGGGCCGAGAGGTTACAGTCGACTTCAGAAGAGGACACACACAGCATCCCCCTCTGATCATCGATGGAGCAGCTGTGGAGAGGATGAGCAGCACCAAGTTCTCTGAGGACCTCTCCTGGTCCAACAATACCACATCCCTGGCCAAGAAAGCTCAAACTGCCCCCCCCCCCCCCAACATCTACCACACCCATCTCACCCACAGAGCCATCAGTAGGGCTGTCGCGATAACTGCAATTATGTAATACCGTGCTATGGACACACCTACCGTGGTGGAAAACGACCAACCGCAACAACTGCGGTGTTCACTTTTTTGTGTGTGTGGCTATATCTCATTGTTCATTATGTGCCCCTATTGATTATTAAATAAATTGTTAAATGAAATGTATTTTTATTGCCAACAGCATGTTTGCACCCAGTACTCTAGAAGCTTCCACAGAACACGGTGCTGCCCCCGCCGGATGCTGATGGCAACAGCACCATTTGGGGCACTCTCTCCAGACGGACTCCAGCAGGCAATCAGTGGTGAAAGCGTTGGGACTCCTTGTTAAATACAGCCATGACAGTGAGCACTGAAAGGGCACAAAGCGTGTTATTTACTTCTGAGCAAAGTGTGTATGATCCTGACTGTGTATGCTCCTGTGTATGAGCTCCGAGAGCAGCTTGTTTTAACATGATTTTTCGGACAGCGGCAAAAATCACGGAGACAAGAGCCATGTAGGGTCCTGTATGGAGACTGTCCTGCTTAAATAAGCTGAATGTCACTGCAGTCTCCAGTCCACACACCCCATAGTTACTGCCACTGCTTTATGAAAATTATCCTTTTTTTTTTTTTTAAACAGAATCAGCAGCTCATGCCTGTAAGAAGACGGGAGCTCCGCACAGTTGTCACACACGCACATAAAGTTGAGATAAGAGCTGCAGCGAGACTCTCACAGCTTCCCTCATTTGCCACATAAGTTATAAACCCTGTTTAAATTACGAGTTCACAGGGTCCTAAAAACATCTGCAATAATACCACATACCGCGGTGTTGAGCTGTCCACCATCACCACAGGGGAAATTCCTCTACCTCAACAGCCCTAGCCATCAGCATTGCAGGCTACACCTCCCACCCCTCAAACTCCCTCTTCAGCCCCCTGCCCTCGGGGAAAAGGTACTGGAGCCTCCAGGCCCGCTCCACAAGACTGCTAAACAGCTTTGTTCACTAGGCCATCAGGACTCTTGAACTCTGTCCACCCGCCCCCCCCCCCCCCCCCCGGACCACAACACACTCACCCGCACAATAACTACCTCAGCTGTTTGCACAGAAAGACTTTGCACAAATGCCATACCTGCTGCTGTCTGTCTGTTATTTAAATAGTGATCATGTGCAGTCCAATCTGTCACTACCTGCACCTACACTACTGCATTGAACGTGCAACTACGAGTATTACTGCTTTGCCTTTTTCTGTATATAGGATTGCTGGGTTTTATCGTTTATCTTTATTTGCACTATGGGATGTCCATAGAAACAAATAATTACAAAACAAAATTTTGTAATTATGAAACAAAATTATCGTTATTTTCACTATGGGTAGCATTACTGTACATTCCTGTTGTTGTTTTTCCACCCTTATTCCTTTGTATTATATTGTTCACACGGCTGAAGAGAGAGAAACGGCATTTCATTTGTAGTAGTACTGACAAATAAAAACTTTGAATCTTATTTCTCAACATAGTCTCCCCTTCGGTTCACATACTTCTTCCATTGGTGTTGCAGCCCTTGGATCCCTGCGGTTGAAAGTATAGGGATATGAGTAGGGCTGTTGTGATAACTGCAATTATGTAGAACTGCACTATGGACAAGCCTACTGTATAGGATAACGACCAACCGCAACAACCGCGGTATAAATAACCCCTAAAAGGTTTATTGTTTATGAATTACCTGAACAATAATTCAGAGGTATGTATTTTTTGATCTTTGCATAAATGTTTTCCTATTAGTAGTTAATTTTACAAAGTACAGAGGCCTTATGCCATCCTATGCACTGAAGTACAAAAGCAGGCTTTTATCAGGGATGTGATTTGGGGTTGGTGAAATTATCTGAAAATGTTGCAGGGGGTCTGGGGGACATAGTCCCCCAGCGGGGTCCGGGGCAGAGCCCCGGTGAGGGGGGTTCAGGGGGCTTTGACCCCCGAAGCTCCTGGGCTTTTATGATTTTTAAGTACCAGAACTGTGCTTAAATGATATAAAACAAACAGCTGAATGCCACTTATTACTGTATAATATTGACTTACGTTCCAAGAAGATAGCATTCCTAAAATATTCCATCCATCCATCCATCCATCCATCTTCTACCGCTTTTCCGGAGGTCCGGGTCGCGGAGGCAGCAGTTCAAGCAGAGAAGCCCAGACTTCCCTCTCCCCAGCCACCTGCTCCAGCTCTTCAGAGGGGATACCAAGGCGTTCCCAGACTAGCTGGGAGACATAGTCTCTCCACCGAGTCCTGGGTCTGCCCCGGGGTCTCCTCCCAGTGGGACGTGCCTGAAACACCTCAAGTGGGAGGCGTCCAGGAGGCATCCTAATCAGATGCCCATACCACCTCAACTGACTCCTTTCAATGTGGAGGAGCAGCGGTTCTACTCTGAGCCTCTCCCGGATGACTGAGCTCCTCACCCTATCTCTGAGGGTGAGTCCAGCAATCCTACGGAGAAAGCTCATTTCAGCCGCTTGTATCCGCGATCTCGTTCTTTCGGTCATTACCCAAAGCTCGTGACCATAGGTGAGAGTAGGAACGTAGATTGACTGGTAAATCGACAGCTTTGCCTTAGAACTAAGCTCCCTCTTCACCACAACAGACCGGTACAACGTCCGCATCACTGCAGATGCTGCTCCAATCCGTCTGTCGATCTCTCGCTCCATTTTCCCCTCACTCGTGAACAAGACCCCAAGATACTTAAACTCCTCCACTTGGGGCAGGAGCCTGTCCCCAACCCAGAGAGGACAATCCACCTTTTTCCGGCTGAGGACCATGGACTCGGACTTGGAGGTGCTGATTCTCATCCCAGCCGCTTCACACTCAGCGGCAAACCGTCCCAGCAAGAGCTGTAGGTCATTGCTGGATGAAGCCAACAGGACAACATCATCTGCAAACAACAGAGATGAGATCCTGTGGTCACCAAGCATGACACCCTCCATTCCCTGGCTGCGCCTAGAAATCCTGTCCATAAAAATTATGAACAGGACCGGTGACAAAGGGCAGCCCTGGCGGAGTCCAACTCTCACTGGGAATGACTCCGACCGAGTGTTGGCAATGCGAACTAAACTCTCACAACGGTCGTACAGAGACCGAATAGCTCGTAACAACAAGCCCGATACCCCATACTCCCGAAGCACCCCCCACAAAAATCCACGAGGGACGCGGTCAAATGCCTTCTCCAAGTCCACAAAACACATGTAAACTGGTTGGGCAAACTCCCACGAACCCTCAAGAATTCTCGAGAGGGTAAAGAGCTGGTCCGATGTGCCACGGCCAGGACGAAAACCACATTGCTCCTCCTGAATCCGAGGTTCGACCAACGGCCGGACTCTCCTCTCCAGTACCTTGGCATAGACCTTCCCAGGGAGGCTGAGGAGTGTGATCCCTCTAAAGTTGGAGCACACCCTCCGGTCCCCTTTTTTGAAGAGAGGAACCACCACCCCGGTTTGCCATGCCAAAGGCACTGCCCCCGACCTCCACGCAATGTTGTAGAGGCGTGTCAACCATGACAACCCAACAACATCCAGGGCCTTGAGGTACTCGGGGCGAATCTCGTCCACCCCCGGGGCCCGGCCACCAAGGAGATTTTTAACCACCTTGGCGACCTCAGCCCCTGTGATAGGCGAGTCATCCCCCTCGTCCCCAAACCCTGCTTCCTCTGTGGAAGGCGTATCAGTGGGATTGAGGAGATCCTCAAAGTATTCCTTCCACCGCCCGACGATATCCCCAGTTGAAGTCAACAGTGTCCCATCCGCACCATACACAGTGTGGACGGGGAGCTGCTTTCCCCTCCTGAGCCGCCGAACAGTTTGCCAGAATCTCTTTGAAGCCGACCGAAAGTCTTGTTCCATGGCCTCACTGAACTCCTCCCATACCCGGGTTTTTGCTTCAGCAACCACCCGAGCTGCACTCCGCTTGGCCTGCCGGTACACCTCAGCTGCTTCGGGAGTCCCACAAGCCAACCAAGCTTGATAGGACTCCTTCTTCAGCTTAATGGCCCCCCTCACCACTGGTGTCCACCACTTGGTTCGGGGGTTGCCACCACGAGATGCACCGACCACCTTGCGGCCGCAGCTCTGGGCTGCCGCTTCAACAACAGAGGTGGAGAACATGGCCCATTCAGACTCCATGTCTCCAGACTCCCTCGGAATGTGGTTGAAGTTCTTCCGGAGGTGGGAGTTGAAGACCTCCCGGACAGGGGCCTCAGCCAGACGCTCCCAGCACACCCTCACTATACGTTTGGGTCTACCAGGTCTGAATGGCTTCCTCCCCTGCCATCGGATCCAACTCACCACCAGGTGGTGATCAGTTGACAGCTCTGCACCTCTCTTTACTCGGGTGTCCAAGACATACGGTCGCAGGTCTGATGATACGATAACAAAATCGATCATCGACCTGCGGCCTAGGGTGTCCTGGTGCCAGGTGCACATATGGACACCCTTATGCTTGAACATGGTGTTCGTTATAGACAGACTGTGGTTAGCACAGAAGTCCAATAACTGAACACCACTCGGGTTCAGATCGGGCAGGCCGTTCCTCCCAATCACCCCCCTCCAGGTTTCACTGTCGTTGCCCACGTGCGCATTGAAGTCCCCCAGTAGGACAATGGAGTCTCCAGGAGGAGCACCCTCCAGCACCCCAGTCACAGACTCCAAAAAGGGTGGGTACTCTGAAACATCATTTGGTGCATAGGCACAAATGATGGTCAGGACCCGTTTCCCAACCCGAAGGCGCAGGGAAGCAACCCTTTCGTCCACCGGGGAAAACTCCAATATAGAGGCAGCAAGGTGGGGCGATACAAGAATACCTACCCCTGCTCGTCGCCTCTCGCCCGGGGCAACTCCAGAAAAGGCCAAGCTCCAGCCCCTCTCCAGGAGACTGGTTCCGGAACCGGAGCTGTGTGTTGAGGTGAGGCCGACTATATCTAGCCGGTATCGCTCAATCTCGTACACCAGCTCAGGCTCCTTCCCCACCAGAGAGGTGACATTCCACGTACCAAAAGCCAGTTTAGAAAGCTTGGGATCAGTCCGCCAAGGTCTCCGCCTTTGACTGCCACCTAATCCACATAGCACCGGACTTCCATGATCCCTCCTGCAGGTGGTGAACCTACTGGAGGGCGGACCCATGTAACTCCTTCGGGCTGAGCCCGGCCGGGTCCCATGGGTGGAAACCCGGCCACCAGACGCTAGCCTTCGAGCCCCTCCCCCAGGCCTGGCTCCAGGGTGGGGCCCCGGTAACCCCATACCGGGCGGGGTACACTGAATCCTTGATATACAATTTATCATGAGAGTCTGTTGGATCGTTCTTCGTCTGGCCCTTCACCCAGGACCAGTTTGTCTTGGGAGACCCTATCAGAGGCAAATTGCCCCGGACAACATAGCTCCTGGGATCACTGGGGCACGCAAACCCCCCCACCACGATAAGGTGACGATCCATGAGGGGGTCCTAAAATATTCCAACAAGCATTATCCATCACATGCTTTAACACTTGATCAAATCAAAATCAGTTAATTTTATCTATTCCATAACAGAAATAAAATTGAAACATACCATTACTTTTTATAATTTCAGCATTCATTTCAGATCACCAGTTTCAATCTCCACTGAGTCTTGAGCAGTTCATTTTGCACAATCACTGATGTAGCCAAGTCTTAGAAATATTCAAAAGTTGAGTCAATGTCCACTGTGCACTGCGTTAAAAATATTTTTTAAATAAAGTCCAAAACATCTTCAGCAGGCAAGATGAAGAAAATATTAAATATTAACTAGATGACAGGTATAGAAAAATATATCTTCACATACCTCAAAATTCACTACTCTATCCGCAACTGGCACTGGTTGTTGGGGTGGATCATTCCTTTCGATTTCCGTGTCCGATCGTGTCGTTAAAGGGTGGAGGCCGTATGGTTTCGATGTTTTTTTCTGAACACCGAAAGTTCCAGCAATTGAATAATTAGTGGACCTCGATTTGACCCCTTGTACATGTTTTTTGCTCCTTCTTGTTCATGTTTTCCGCGTCTTCCCGGCACGGTCGATTTTCCGTATAAAATCGCTAAACAAATTTGTCACAGTTTTCTTCCCAACATCCGTTGCAATCTCCTTTTCTAGCCAATCCCAACGAAATTTGTTTTTCACGATCTTGTCAATTTCTTTAATTCTCGGAGCTTCTTTACGTTCAATCACCGACATCACTGCAACAGCCGCGTTCATTGGTCACTGCAAGGACGATCAGCCAATCAGGCGCATTGTTTCATTATGGTTAGGGAATTACTAAAAGTTGGAATCCGGTATATACTCATAATATTTTTTTTTATTTTGGAAGATAAAAAAAGCGGAATTCCGTGAATTAGCGGAAAAATCACATCCCTGTTTTATTTTGATAATGGCGGTTTTGTTTTCACTTCCTGTGCCTGCCTGTGGAATTGTCAGTAAGGCTACAGCACTTAGCAGAGACAGTTGAGTTATGAATGCTAACGTTAATCAGTTTCTGATTCTGATTACGGGTACATAATCAGAATCAGCTTTATTGGCCAAGTATGCACAACACATACAAGGAATTTGACTTTGGCTAAAAACTTGCTCTCATTGTTCAGGTGGAGGATTTAAATAAGGATTCAATGACAACAGAGTATGTACAGTAAATTACAGTCTGTCCACGTTTCTATAAAAGGATGCAAATATATACAGGAATATATGCAGTTATTTACTCAGACTAACCACACTTTGCAGAAATATATGAAAAAATATACAGTCACACAGTATTTCAATGTGAACTCAGATTCAGTGATATAATGTGAATGAAGTAAAAAGTAGTGTGAGAGTTATGTGCAATGTAATAATGGATGAAAAGTCATGAGTACAGCAACAGGTAGGACTAGGTGAATGTTAGGAGTTCATCAGAGTGATGGCTTGAGGAAAGAAACTGTTCCTGTGATGGGTGGTTTTGACCTTCAGTGATCTGTAACGACGACCAGAAGATAGAAGTTCAAACAGTTTGTGGCCGGGGTGTGACGGGTCAGCACAGATGTTTCCCGCCCATTTCCTGGTTATGGACCGATATAAGTTCTCAATGGAGGGTAGGTCAGTACCAATGATCCTCTCCGCAGACTTAATGATCCGCTGCAGTCTGGTCTTGTCCTGTTTAGTGGCAGATCCAAACCAGACAGTGATGGAAAAGCAGAGGACAGATTGGATGATGGCGGTGTAGAAGACAACCAGCAGCTCCTGAGGCAAATCAAACTTCTTGAGCTGACGCAGAAAAAACAACCTCTGCTGGGCCTTTTTCCGGACAGTGTCTATATGGGAGGACCACTTCAGGTTCCGGGAGATTGTGGTTCCCAGAAACTTGAAGGAGTCCACAGTGGACACTGTGCTGTTGAGGATGGTGAGTGGGGGGAATGAAGGGGGGTGTCGCCTGAAATCCACAGTCATCTCCACCGTTTTGGCTGGGTTAAGTTCAAGATGGTTCTGGCTGCACCAGAGGATCAGCTGCTTCACCTCCCGCCTGTATGCAGACTCATCATCATCCCGGATCAAACCGATGACTGTGGTGTCGTCCGCAAACTTCAGGAGCTTCACCGAAGGGTCCTCTGAGGTGCAGTCATTGGAGTAGAGGGAGAAGAGCAGTGGGGATAGGACACATCCTTGGGGGGCGCCAGTACTAATTTTTCCAGAGCTGGATGTAAATCTCCCTAGCTTCACCTGTTGCCACCTGTCAGTCAGAAAGCTGGAGATCCACTGGCAGGTGGAGGGGGGCACCTTGAGCTGGAGGAGTTTCTGATGAAGAATGCCTGGGATGATGGTGTTGAACGCTGAGCTGAAGTCGACAAACAGGATCCTGGCGTACGTCCCTGGGGAGTCGAGGTGTTGCAGGATGTAATGTAGTCCCATATTCACTGCATCATCCACTGACCTGTTTGACCGGTAGGCAAACTGCAGTGGGTCCATCAGGGGGCCTGTGATGACCTTCAGGTGGTTCAGCACCAATCTCTCCAAGGATTTCATGACCACAGAGGTCAGGGCAACAGGTCTGTAGTCGTTTAATGAGGCACAAGCTCTTATGGTGGTTGTAGTTTATGTGTTTTAACGTTTTACTTAATTTACTGTGCTAAAATAAGAAAATCAAAATGTAAACTTCACCAGCAGTCAAGACCATTGCCATCACATATTACGGGGATTTGTACACGCAGTGTTCACTTTTTTGTGTGTGTGGCTAAATCTCGTTGTTCACTTATGTGCTCCTATTGATTATTAAATAAATTGTTAAACGTTAAGTGTATTTTTATTGCCAACAGCATGTTTGCACCCGGTACTGTGGAAGCTTCCACAGCACTGGGTGCTGCTGCCGCCAGCACCATTTGGGGCACTCTCCAGACGGACTCCAGCAAGCAGTTTGGACAAGTTGTTAAATACAGCAGTGATAGTGAGCACTGAAAGGGCACAAAGCATGTTATTTCCTTCTGAGCGGAGTGTTTATGATCCTGACAACTGAGCTCTGAGAGCGAAACAACTACTGCATAGTGCATTGCTTGTTTGAAAGTGATTTTTTGGACAGTGGCAAAAATTCCAAAATCACGGAGACAAGAGCCACGCAGGGTCCTGTATGGAGGCAGTTCTGTTTAAATAAGCGGAGTGTTGCTGCAGTCTCCAACTAGTCCACACACCCTGTAGTTGAAATACTGGAAAGTTTTTTTTTTTTTTTTTAACAGAATCAGCAGTTCATGCCTGTAGGAAGACCGGAGCGCCACACAATTGTCACACACGCACAAGTTGAGAGCAGAGCTGTAGTGAGTTTCTCACAGCTTCCATCGTTTGCCACATAAGTTATGAACCCTGTTTAAATTATGAGACCACGGGGTCCTAAAAACATTTGCAATGATACCACATATTGCAGTGTTGAGCTATCCACCGTCACCACAGGGGAAATTCCTCCACCGTGACAGCCCTAGATACGAGTATAGGGATACTGCTTCCATATCCATAGCCACTGCTTATTTTGTTTTGAACTGTAATTCGCTCACTCAAAAAGAAATGTAATATTTGAGATACCAGATTTCTGATTTTATAAAGCTATAAATAGGTGTCAACTTATGGTTTAATTCTCTCTAATAAGACACCGACACGAGATCACGGGTGAATGATACCTTGTGTTGCACCAGTTCAGGCAGGGATCTCCTGACGTGCTCCTGCAGTCGGTAAAGAGCCACCGACGGCTCGTTAGCCAGGAAGTACATGCTCTCCGTGAATTTATCCGTCACTGTGGGATAACGTAAGCACACTGTTTAGCCCATGTTACAAACAAAACACAAAAACACCAAACGGTCGAAGTTGCACCATAACAGGAATAGCATTAGCGTTGCGTCTAGGCTAAGCTAACGCCTACTTAGTGGAACAGCAGCGATCCTAGAAAACAATGTTACACATTGTGTGTCGATTTATTTCAATATTATTTACCTCGTCTGACTTTCTGTTGCATCTCCTGGTCCTCCATAATGTCAGACCAATTTTTATCTGTCAACACAGCAGCACAAGTCACCTGATTTTTAATTCTTCCGTATTATTGCTGTATTGTGCCACACGAAAATATTCCGGACTGAAATACCGACAAGGAAAAATAAAACAATAACAGTTCCCTTTCCTACAGATGCCAGATGCGGCGATAGGCATCGTTACACAGGACGGTTAAATGTGAGATTATTTACCATTTGAAGGTAATTTAACCATTAATTGGCTAATCAACTAAGCGGCAGCTATTGTAGAATAATAAAAGCATCGAGAGCCATCCATTTTGTATTATGGAGTAATTTACTTTCAGTTCTTCCAAAAAGGAAGTTAGCGCAACTGCCAAGATGGACATAGTGAGTAGAATAAATGCTATGAGCCAACTAATTTTGGCCGTTTTCCTTCTTGACTTTTGTTTTAGTTCACCTCCCGTTTTTATTGCAATGATCATGGAGGCCAGAGGTGAGGATGATGACGACGAGGTTGTGGATGGCCAACAGATGCAGCCATCCCGTACGGACGCATGCTCCTCTGATACTGGGGACGAGAGGTCCAAAGGTATTTTATCCCGTCACTTTAACTTTCTTCCTTGTATTTGCACGGGCGGATTATCGTGATCGGGCGGCTGCAACCTTCAGTATGGTCAAAAAAAAAAAAAGAAAAGAAAAAGCAAACAAACGAAAACGCATCTCTTGAAAGTCTTAAATTAGATCTCTGATATGATCAAAAATGTGCCTGCGCCTCAGAACGACTTTTAAAATATGTAACTTTTCATATATTTGAGACTTTGTCCTAAATGTGAAACTTTTTTCCTTGTAAATGGATCACTTTTTCAACATTTTCTCATACATTTACATTTTCTGTCATAAATGTGTGTTTCTGCTCTTGAGTTTGCATATTTTTCTTTGTAAATTTGCAGTTCTTTGCTCTTAAAGTTAATTTTTTTTTGGAAAGAAAGTAGCCATTGATCATGGGTGAAAGTGCAATTCTGTTAAGCTCACTATTTATTAGCATATGAACACATGGAGTACAACACCTTTAAAAACTTTTTTTTTTTTAAGAAAAAACCTGCCTACTAATGGTGGTTTTCTTTTTATTTCTCTGGGATGAATTCCAGATTCATACTTAGTTTAAAGACTACATTATTGGGCTGCACGGTGGAGCAGTGGTTAGCACTGCGGCAGCACAGTTTACCCTTGGCCGGTGGATTGTGGGGATCGTGGGATCGTGGGTTCGATCCCAGCCCCCGACCAACAGTGATCTGTGTGGAGTTTGCATGTTCTCCCCGTGTTGCGTGGGTTTACTCCGGGATTTCTCCGGTTTCCTCCCACATGCCAAAAACATGCATGTTAGGTTAATTGGCTGTTCTAAATTGTCCCTAGATATCTGTTTCCTATAGGCCCTTAGAATAGAGGGTTAGTATTAATGAAAGCGCTTTGAGTGGTCTTTGTGACTAGAAAAGCGCTATATAAGTGCAGGTTAGTTAGTTAGTTAGTAATTATCATTACTTAATAGGCTTCTTAAAAATAAAAATCACACTATTATATTAAAAGTGCCACGTGTTATGGGGGATTTATTGTGAAGTGCGGTGTGATGACACCGCCTTCCGGTTGCGTCTTCACATCACCCTATAATAAGGGGCGTCCGCCATTTGGGCTTCCTCTTTGCCGAGGATGACTCCGCATACTGTGTGTTCCCTGTAGTGCAACCATTCCTACATTAAAAATGTGTTCCAGTACAAACTCCTCGTCCATCTCCTTTGTACCAGGTTTGTGGACATAACATTTGGCGACAGAGGATTAAACCATGGAGGTGTGCGTTACACCACTGCGGCCTTTCCTGGAGCTTCCCGGTGAACCATCAGTGCCATGGCCTCGCTGGTTGGAGGCCTTCGAGACCCACATCACGGTCTTGGACCTGGGGAAGCCAGACAATTTGAGAACACGAGCGGTTCTTGTCCACAACCTGGGTGTCAAAGGCCAAAGGATTCTACAGACGCTCAGCATGACAGACTTGTACAAGGACGTCGTGGAGCAACTTGCTAACCACTTTACCACACCAGACAGCATGACGGTACGACAGATTTGCTTTCGCCGGAGATGCCAGAGGATCGGTGAGCCAATTCAACAGTTCGTTGCTGATCTCAGACAGTTAGCTAGTGAGTGCCATTTTGGGCCATTGGAGGACGAGATGGTGCGGAACCAATTAGCCGAGCTCACGTGTAAAGCTGGGCTATGTGCTAGGTTGCTAACGGCACCTAATGACTTGATGCTAGCTAGGGCAGTCGAGCTAGCTCTCCAGTTGGAGGCCGCAGATAAGCTAGCTTTGGAGCTTAACTGGTGCCAGTTACAGAAGCCGCTGGAGGCGACAACGTCGGCGAATGTGGTGGACCCAGAGGATGAAGACAGCATGGACGAGGACTATGAGGCTAACGTAGTGAGCTGAAAGTCTGCCCCGAGAGGCCCCGTTTGCGGGGGTTGTGGGCCCCCAACGCACGAGATTAAAGTGCGAGTGTGCCCAGCAAGACGGAAGTGATGCAGTAAGTGTGGGCGCTTGAATCATTTTGCCAGAGCATGCTGATTTCCAGTGCTGGGGAGCCCGCTGAAGAAGCCAGCCTGCCCGCCTGCAACGACCATCTACTCGGTGAGTCCCAACACCAACGGGTATTCCTATTGCACGGTGGAACTGGATGGTGTTGCTTTGCCATTATTACTCGACACGACGGCAGTGTGGTCAATGCTGAATTGGGCCATGGTGGAGAAGTTTTCCCACACCACATGATCAGGAGTAACCCAGGGCTGTTAACAGACTGTGCAATGTCGGGACTGTGGAGTTGACTGTTCGCTACAAGACTGAAGCGGTGCACGACTTCACGTTCCAGGTGGTGGCGCATGGCGACAACATCATGGGGTGTGACCTGTTCTATGGACTGGGTTTCGCCATCAGAGACAGCGGTGGGTCCGAATGGTCTGGGTGTGGACGTTGGAGCTTGCCGGTCCTGGTGGATGATGGCGTTGTGGTTTCAGATGAGGTGCTTTCGGACAGTACAGGCACCAAGGCGCTCACTTCAAGCTCTGTGGAGGAATGGATCGGCTTCAGTACCCATGCTCGGCCGGAGGTAGTAGGGGTGGCTGAGTCAGCGGGTGGAGCGCCTGTTCTGACGAGCGACACCAGGGAGGCACCGGACATCTTCAGTGCCCGTGCTGGGTTTTGGCCGAAGACGGGTGAGGGGTCTGCTGCAACAACGGTGACTGCTGCATTGCCACAGAGTAACAATGGGGTCAGACGACATGAGAGCATGGAGCTACCGTGTACACGGCAGCACATCAGACCGAGCAAGGTACCACTCATGGTCATGGACTGGGTTCAGGTTCGGGCTGATGACAGACCAGGGCGACAACCGGCTGGACAACAGCCGGTGAGACATCGGATGCTGCTGAGCATTGTGGCAAAGTCGGGAGCGGCGTGTTTCCAGCTGATGGACGGCTTGGTTCGTCATGCGAACCAGCTGCGTTGTGTCCAGGTGGACGCTCCGGGTGGCAAGGCTACGCAGGAGCTGGCGAAGGTGGTGTAGGATCCGGGCTCCTGTGTCTTGAAGATCGGTTCTTGTCCTGGGGGCCTGCTGCCTCCAGGGGCGCGTCTGCTGCGGGGCTGCCACAAGGCCCCCCCACCCGACCCACCACTACCGTGGGGGACTGTAAATAAAAGACTTAAGTCTGTTTAGTTAAGAACATGGCTATTCCAGAATAAGTGGCAGGATAACCCACTTTACCAGGCGGCAGTCTACCCACAGGTCCTAGTTTTAGTATTGTTTTAATGTTCTTTATGATTTTATGTTTACTATTTTAATTTAGAGTGTTTGCTTGGGGTTCTGTGTTTCCAAATGTGGGTGGGTTCTGATTAGATGTGTTTTTATTTTTTGTAAAGGGGGGGTAGAATGTTATGGGGGATTTACTGTGAAGTGCGGTGTGATGACGCCGCCTTCCGGTTGCGTCATCACACCGCCCTATAATAAGGGGCGTTCGCCATTTGGGCTTCCTCTTTGCCCAGGACGACTCCGCATACTGTGCGTTCCCTGTAGTGCAGCCATTCCTATATTAAAGCTGTGTTCCAGCGCAACCTCCTCGTCCGTCTCCTTTGTACCAGGTTTGTGGACATAACACTTCGTAATTGTTGTGCTCTCACACTTTAAACAGTACAAACTGAATGTTGCACCCTAGCCATGTACACACTTTCCCCATGCATTCATACCTACAGTATATGTCATACATTTATATATCCCATCCGACCTTTACAATGATTATAATTAGTGTTAATATCTTGGTGCCACTAACATCTCTGTGTTTCATCTGATTTTTTTCCATGTCCAGAGAACACAGATGTGTGCGATGACTTACTTAAACACGCTACCACTCTTACCAACAAGCAGCGTGGAAATGAGGTTACAGTACGTCCAGCAACATTAGACGGTAAGTACTGGCAAATATTCTCTTTCTTAGACAAGCATTTCCATTATCTTGACCAACTTATTATTTTTTTTTGCATTCTTTCTTCAGCTTTGTCTATTCACCAGCTGGCAGCTCAAGGCGAGGTTTCACAAGTAGCTGCACACCTAAGCAAAGGTGAGAAATCCTCAACACACTGTAATATAGGCGTACCATTATCGGGGATATACTGACCAACGGCACCCTGTTTTAACTCGCAGACAGCTCACTGCTCAGCAGGCAGGACGAACGAGGCTTCACGCCCCTCATGTGGGCAGCAGCATTTGGAGAGAAAGCAGTGGTGGACTTTCTCTTGGAAAAGGTTTTTTTTTTTTTTTTTAGGTTGTTTCAAACAAAATTCACACACAGTTGCTTTCGATTTCCAATGTTTCTGGAATTTCTTTTGAAGGGTGCAGACCCCAAAACAATTGCGAGGGAGCGAGAGAGTGCCCTGACTCTGGCCAGCTCTGGAGGTTATGTGGACATCGTCGATTCTCTTCTGAGACACGAAGTGGACATTAACACTTATGACTGGGTACAGCGACAACATAATTGTACATGCTGTCACAAACCTAAGATTTAATGGCTAATGGATGTTATGTAACCTGTATTTGTTGTTAGAACGGTGGCACTCCCCTTCTTTATGCTGTTCGAGGGAACCATATAAAATGTGTAGAAGTACTACTAGGTACTGTTTTTCTGTGAACTACCATATTTTTGTAAATTCATTTTAAATGCATTTTTAATTCCAATTATTTTGCTGTCTTTAGCCAGAGGTGCAGATATGACCATCGAGTCTGACTCTGGATACAGTCCAATGGCCTTAGCCGTTGCCCTCGGACACAAGAAAAGTATGTATTCTTTTCTGTATTATATTAGCAAGAGGCTACTGTAGCTGTAAACTGGTTTACTGCATTTATTCTTTTTGCATTTTGTTTCTCAGTTCAAAAGGTGTTGGAGGACCACATCCTGAACCTCTACAAGCCACGATCATGACACTTGATTAAAAGACTATTATGAAAGGGAAAAAAAATCAAAGGAGAGGCCAGTTAGTCTGACAAAACTGATCTGAAATCATCTGTGGAGATATGACCCAGGAGACCTTCACAGCTAACCCTATAACAAAGTCACAGCCTTTTCTATGGAAATATACACAGATCACTAGATATCTGTATCCTACAGGCCCTTAGAATAGGGGATTAGTACTTGTGAAGTGCTTTGAGTGGTCTTTGAGACTAGAAAAGCGCTATATAAGTGCAGACCCTTATCAGGCATAACATTATGACCAACTGCCTAATAATGTGCTGGTCCCCCTTTTGCTGCCAAAACGGCTCTGACCCCTCGAGGCACGGACAGCACCAGACCCCCAAAAGTCTGCTGTGGTGTTTGGAAATGGCTGATGGCTGTGGCTTCTTTCAGCAGGATAATGCGCCGTGCCATAAAGCACAGATGGTTCAGGAATGGTTTGAGGAGCACAACAATGAGTTTGAGGTGTTAACTTGGCTTCCATACTCTCCAGATCCCAGTCCAATCAGGCATCCGTGGGACGTGCTGGACAAACAAATCCATGGAGACCCCGCCTCACAACTGACGGGTCTTAAAAGGATCTGCCGCTAACATCTTGGTGCCAGTTAACTGCAGCACACCTTCAGCGGTCTAGTGGAGTCCGTGCCCCGATGGGTCAGGGCTGTTTTGGCATCAAAAGGGGGACCAACACAACATTAGACAGGTAGTCATAAAGTTATGCCTGATCGGTGTAAGTTAGGATTGTTTTCCATATCACTTTTTAAAATTATGCAAGACTCCTTATAAATTTTAAACTCTTCTTTGTTAATATGGAGTTTTTCTCTCATAAATTTGCTACTTTTCCCCTGTTACCGTTTCCCTGCACACACCTGTTAGACATCCAATATGAGCTGTATTTGGTCACTTCTAACCTGTTCTATGCATTACATTGTAGAAACACGTGCATCTGAGTTAATTTCATTTTGCTGAAGATCAACAAAAAATGACAGCAATCCAGTTTTAATAAAAAGTTATTTTTTCTATAACGGAATGGCGCTTTAATTCAGAGGCACAGTAATGATACAGAAGGCGGCTTATACAAGTACTCCTATGAATCTTGCAGACAGACCCTTGAAAGCCCTCATACCAAAAAAGGCCACGTTCACTTTAGTTCACAAGGTGGCAGCACAGACGAGATGTTTCCCAAGTGCCACCACACCATCCTGCGCTTTACTCTGAGGGGTCACTTCCTCTCTCATGAGAGGATTGGAAAGTGGTCAGGAGGCTTTTGCCCCCAGGATGTCCAGGGAATAAACAATAATCCTCCCAAAAAAGTCGGCGCTATTCTCAAACGTCACTTTGACTTTGTCCACGGCGGGGGCCTCCTGGATGGGAAAGCTGTGGGTGTGGAGTTAAGAAAATGATAAGCGTGGCACTGATGAAAAGCAGGCCCAAGAAAATATTTTTGATACCTATTATGAAGCGGCTTTTACGTCAACAGGAAACGTGGTTTTCTCTGAATGACAGGTAGTGGAGTAAGCTTGTATGTGGTCACAGGGTTCATTAAAGAAATTATGAACTACATAACTACCAAAGAGGGTAGTTTTGTTTAATTAATGGTGTATCATTAATTTATTTAAAGTATAATTTATGTTTTAATGCACATAAAGCAACAGACACACTTATCCTTTTGAAAAATTTGCTCCCCAGATTGTCATGAGTGTGGTGGTGGTGGTGGTGGGGGTTGGTCTAACTGCCCAGCAGACATATAGTAACGATAAAGGATATTTGAAGAGAATTGTTGTCCTCTGGGTAAAAATGGCTCAGTACTGTGAAGTCTTCACCTCTTGGACAGCCTGCAGAAAAGAGTAAGTCCCGAGTGAACATCGATCTTTTGTCACCTATGCAATAGGAGACACGAAACTGAGGACACGGGTAGATGCAGCAGTAAAATGTGAATAAAATCTCCTGGTTTTACCTTCCATTCGGCACGTTTTCGCCGAGAAGCCTCCCTGGAACTGAACCTTTAACTCAGACACCCTGACTGGCTCCGGAAACTCCAGGGACACCCACTGAGATTCACCCTGCCAGACATGATACGCATCATAATCTCACTATGATATATAAAGTATAACATCTCCTTTTTTTGTACAGACTGTATTGAATCTTGTATTGACTATTAAGATACACATTCTCCTATGTTAGTAATTATAGCATTTAAAGCTGCCCTGGGAAATGTTCTTAAGCCTTGCTTCCAGTTGACGTAAGGGTTGCTGCTCAAGCCAGGAGTGACATCACTGAACCATCATGACTGTCTATGCTCATGCTTGGGGCGCTCTTGACTCGTTACAGTTTTCACTGTAAGCAGCAATAATTTCATCAATTATTTTGAGTGACCAAACTAAATACAAGTACACTTATCTTTGTTTTTGTTGTATACAGTACCCAATCGATTTAATTTTTTTTTATTGCTTTTCAATGTAACAATAAAAACATCTGTGCAAAAATACATTTATAAAGATCAGAAAGTGATTCTGTTAGAATCAACCTAGGCACATGCAAATGGTTGGATGCTAGAAAAAGACAGGAAAACGTGCTGGCTGTGTTGTGCTGAGTAACTTCTTGTGCAAGTTACAAAACTTGACAGATGTGTGACCAGCCAAAATGTCACAAAACCGCGCTGTGTGACACCAGTTGTGATGTCATTTTTGGCACCTGCCGGCCTTGCAAGAGCTTAAGGGTCAAATATTTTACAAAAGGCTTTATGGATGCACTGATACAGGTTTTTGGCCGCCAAGTCGATACCAAGATCTTGACTCTGATATCTACTGATACTGAGTCGATCAGGGTAAGATTAAAAGGTGAAATTATTCTTCGCTGTGAGAAGGTGATTGGGGCTTCTTCAAGCAATATTTGGTCACCTAAATTAATAGCTTTGATATTTGAATCAGAATCAGAATCAGATTTATTGCCATTGTTCATGTAGTACACAAACTAGGAATTTGTCTCGGTGCCATGCTGCAACATTAAAAACATGATGAGATAAAGAGATAAACTAAAAAACTAAAGGACTAAAAACGTGCAATAAGTGTAGAAAAATAAGTAATAATAATAATAATAATGGGTAATACTAGTCAAGGCAGTTTTAAATAAATTAGCAAGTAGCAGATAATATGGGGTACCACAGTGCAGTTGATGATGCAACAGAAAAACAGTGATGAATGTCATGAGTCTGGTTGAGCTGCTGTACATAGTGCACGAGAGTCAATAAGTCACTTAATGTTCAGCAGTCTGATGGCAGAGGGGAAAAAGCTATTCATGCGCCGGGAGGTTTTAGTCCGAATGGACCGAAGTCTTCTACCTGAGGGGAGGGGGGCAAACAGTACGTGACCAGGGTGTGAAGGATCGGCTATGATCCGGCCAGCACGCCTCCGGGTCCTGGAGATGTACAGGTCCTGGAGAGATGGGAGCTTGCAGCCGATCACCTTCTCAGCAGTGCGCACGACGCGCTGCAGCCTTAGTCTGTCCCTGGCAGTGGCTCCTGCATACCACACAGTTATGGAGGAGGTGAGGATGGACTCGATGATGGCCGTGTAGAACTGCACTAACATCTTGGTGGGTAGCTTGAGCTTCCTCAGCTGCTGCAGAAAGAACATCCTCTGCTGGGCCTTTTTGATGAGGGAGCTGATGGTTGGCTCCCATTTGAGGTCCCGGGTGATGGTGGTGCCCAAGAAGCGGAAGGAATCTGCAATGGTGATGTGAGAGCCTGTGATGGTGAGGGGCGGCAGGGGGGTTGTGACTTTCCTGAAGTCCACAATCATCTCCGCTGTCTTCAGAGCGTTCAGCTGCAGGTTGTTGTGGCTGCACCAGGACACCAGCTGGGCCACCTCTTTCCTGTAGACGGACTCGTCGCCGTTGGAGATGAGCCCGATGAGGGTGGTGTCGTCCGCAAACTTAATCAGCTTAACAGACTGGTGGGAGGAGGTGCAGGAGTTGGTATAAAGGGAGAAGAGTAGGGGGGAAAGTACACAGCCCTGGGGTGATCCAATGCTGATGCTAACAGAGTCCGAGACAGACTTCCCCAGCCGCACATGCTGCCTCCGGTCCGTCAGGAAGTCGGTGATCCACCTGCAGAGGGAGTCAGGCACATCGAGCAGGGACAGCTTGTCCTGGAGCAGATCGGGGCAGATGGTGTTGAATGCGGAGCTGAAGTCCACAAACAGAATCCTGGCGTAGGTTCCCGGGGAGTCCAGGTGCTGCAGGATGGAGTGGAGGGCCAGGTTGACTGCGTCGTCCACAGACCTGTTAGCACGGTAGGCAAACTGCAGCGGGTCTAGGAGGGGAGTGGTGATGGACTTGAGGTGAGACAGGACCAGGCGCTCAAAGGACTTCATGACTACAGAGGTGAGCGCTACAGGTCTGTAGTCGTTAAGTCCAGTAATCCGTGGCTTCTTGGGGACAGGGATGATGGTGGAGGATTTGAGGCAGGTCGGCACGTGACATTGCTTAAGGGAGGTGTTAAAAATGTCTGTGAAGACAGGAGCCAGCTCTTTCGCACAGTGTCTCAGGGTGGAGGGAGACACACCGTCCGGCCCGGGGGCCTTGCGCGGGTTCAGTCTGGAGAACTGTCTGTGCACGTCCTGCTCACTGATGACAAGGGCAGGGGGGGGAGGAGGAGGAGGAGGGGGGGGACCGCTTTTGATGAATTAGGGGCCGAGGAGGCAGTGGAGCTGGGTGGAGTGGGTGAGTTGGACACAGCTGACGAGGTGTCAAAACGGCCGTAATGTTGGGACAGTTTTTGACAAAGGGCTTTGTCATCCTGACCTTTAGAAGTCTGAGGCCGATAGTTGTAATATAACAATAAAAACATTTACATTCACAAAAGAGTACTGCACATGGTGTAACTGTAAACAATCAGTTTACAAGTAGCAGTTCCATCTCACACATATCAATTGACACAATACTGTAACTTTATATTATCAATAATTAAAAGGTATTACCTTTCTATAGATTTTTATTTTTTCTACATTTACACTGACAAAAACCTTTATTTTCCCAAGCAAGTCATTAAGAACAAATTCTTATTTACATGATGGCTTGAAAAAAAGGTAAGGTCTCATATCTGTATCAGCGTTGTACAGGGGGTATTCACATGACATAACATTGTCCAACGGCACTGGTTAAACATTAGCAACATTAGCAGCATGGAGAAGAATTTAAATGGACTGGTAGCTCTGTTTCTGATACGGAAATCTGATACAGATTTGAATCATATCGGAACCAATATCCAACACCAGTGCTTAGCATTAAATTTTTTACTCTCCAGCCACTGTGGCTAGTGATTTTCCAAAGTTACGAGCCACTCAGCCTTTTCACTAGCCACAATTTTGTGGCTGAAAAATTATGTTTAACATGATCATATTGGACTATGGCATGCTAAAATTTACTAGAACTAAATTTACAAACTTTTTCAAACTAAATTATTCCTATACATACAGTGGTGTGAAAAAGTGTTTGCCCCCTTCCTGATTTCTCATTTTTTTGTATGTTTGTCACACTTAAAGGTTTCAGATCATCAAACAAATTTAAATATTAGACAAAGATAACACAAGTAAACACAAAATGCAGTTTTTAAATGAAGGTGTTTATTATTAAGGGAAAAAAAAAACAAAACTACATGGCTCTGTGTGAAAAAGTGATTGCCCCCTAAACCTAATACAGGGATGAGAATGGAGTTTGGGAGAAAAAGAGGAAACTAAGCCGGGGGTCTTGGGAGATGCAGGCTAATGAAATCTGGTGTTTTGGAATGCTCAAATGTGGTCTTATATTTAAAGTTAGAAGTAAGTACAAATGCATTTATAGTTTACCTTTTTAATCTGCTGCTGCATCACGTGTAAATTTATGATATCTGAATGGTATGTTGATGTAATAATACTAAATTATATTTTACTACTATTTAATATGTTTAGAACTGACACAGAATTACATTTACATAGTTCTAGAACAGACAAAATAATTTAACCAAGTAAAATAAATTATAAATATTAACAAAATTCCATCACCAAGTCCATCACCCATTTATTAAAATATACTGACATTCTGCAAACATTTTGATTTATTAATGTGTGCATTTGTTAGTGTTACTAGAATATAAAAAAGTTGCATATTAGTATATTTTAATATTTGAAAGATAATCTAAGAAAGTAAGTAAAACCTAAAAGATGTTTAACATTTTTATGCAATGACCATAAAGAAATTATGTTTACTAATAAAAGCAAAGATATCTTAGGAAAGGCAACCCATCACCACTCATGACAAAAAAACTTACACATGCATTATGTAACTCCTCCTAGTGAAACAAAAAATGATAAATTATATTCAAAATTCTTAGATTGCATTTCAAATTGTGAGAAAATATGTAATAACATTTATCTATTAACAATCGATAATCAGCATTCAAATGCAATTAGTGTTTCAAAACAGGCATGACGTCACAATTTACACATGCTATTTCATAACAACTTCATTACGCGAAAATTCTCAAGTACATTACTTATAACGAGAAAAAAATCTTACCTCGGAATGTGTCTTCCGATCACTAATTGCTGTAATCGGGGCCGATTGTGATGATGATGACTGACTGGCATCTGAATTTAACCGTGTCCATCGATCGTTTTGAATGCAGCACGAGCGAGTAGCTCGATCTCCTTGTAGCCACAATTTTGAGATGTTTCTGTTTTGAACAGTGTTCAACTAAGGAAACACAACCACGAGATCCATAACTCAAGAAATTGTTGCAATAAACACACTGGGCTTTCCCTGGTACTTCGCATTTCGCTATGAAGTCGGCCATTTTTTCAATCACAATTTCGGTATTTTTACCGATCTTTACAGTCATTGACACAGTTTTTTTGAGCCATTCCCAACAAAACTTGTTCCTTATCCCTTTGTCGATATCTAAAATTCTTGTTTTGTTGTCTTTCGTGAGTTTTAGGTTCACCATTTTCACGAAATCGGGAAAACTCAGTTGATTGAACTGTCCGCCATTTGCATTTCGCTCCACATGTTGGATATGACAAAGGAATAACAAAATCGCCAATTGGTTGCTTCAATAAGTATCAGCCAATCAGTGGCCTTGTTACATTACACTACTGATCTCGCTGGGTAGCGCGTTCTGCGCGGTGGATTTTAGCAGCCAATCGAAAATACGACTCACCGCTCATAACAGACCTCACCCCCCCCCCCAAAAAAAAATTTCTCCTCGAATTTAGACGATTCACGAGAATGACCCTAGACATGATCAAATCCGAGGAATTCCGCAGATCCACGGAGGATTCTCATCCCTGCTAATAACTGGTTGGGCCACCCTTAGCAACAGCAACTGCAATCAAACAATTGCGATAACTGTGAGTCTTTAAGTCTTTTACAGCACTGGAGGAATTTTGGTCCACTCATCTTTGCAGAATTGTCGTAATTCAGCCACATTGGGGGGTTTTGGAGCATGAACTGCCTTTTTAAGGTCATGCCACAGCATCTCATTCGGATTCAGGTCAGCAGCAAGCAGCAAAACAGCCCCAGACCATTACACTACCACTACCATATTTTACTGTTGGTATGATGTTCCTTTTCTGAAATGATGTGTCACTTTTACGCCGGATGTAATGGGACACACACCTTCCAAAAAGTTCAACTTTTGTCTTGTCAATCCACAGAGTATTTTCCCAAAAGTCTTGGGGATCATCAAGATGTTTTCTGGCAAAACTGAGACGAACCTTTATAGTCTTTTTGCTTAGCTGTGGTTTTCATCTTGGAACTCTGCCATGCAGGCCATTTTTGCCCAGTCTCTTTCTTATGGTGGAGTCATGAACACTGACCTTAACTGAGGAAAGTGAGGCCTGCAGTTCTCTGGATGTTGTTGTGGGATCTTTTGTGACCTCTTGGATGAGTCGTCGTTGTGCTCTTGGGGTAATTTTGGTCGGCCGCCCACTCCTGGAAAAGTTCACCACTGTTCCGTGTTTTCGCCATGTGTGAATGATGGCTCTCACTGTGGTTCGCTAGAGCCCCAAAGGTTTAGAAATGGCTTTATAACCTCTTCCAGACTGACAGATCTCAATTACTTTGTTTCTCATTTGTTCCTGAATTTCTTTGGATCGCAGCATTGGCCTACTTCACTTTGTCAGGCAGGTCCTATTTAAGTGATTTCTAGATTGAGAACAGGTGTAGCAGTAATCAGGCCTGGGTGTGGCTAAAGAAATCGAACTCAGCTTTCCAAAGATGTGATAAACCACAGTTAATTTGTGTTTTAATGGGGGGGGGGGGGGGTCACTTTTTCACACAGGGCCATGTAGGTTTGGATTTTTTTACCCTTAATAATGAACACTTTGATTTTGTGTTTGCTTGTGTTATCTTTGTCTAATATTTATGTTTGTCTGATGATCCAAAACATTTAACTGTTACAAACGTACAAAAAAAAAAAGAGAAATTGGGAAGAGGGCAAACACTTTTTCACACCACTGTACATAACAAATAAGTTAAAGTTAAAGTTTATTGCCATTTGTACAAGTAAAAAACAGGTACATTGGAATTCTTACGCGCGTCTTTCTGAGTCAGTTATAACAGTACTAATAATAAAAAGGTAAAAGGAACAAAGAATAAACACTGACTAGATAAAAAGTGCAATCATGTAAGAATATACAGTACATATACATTATAGTTAAAAAGCTATATAACAGCAATACTAAGAGATAGGAATGTCCTGAGATTTTTAGTTTATTGCACATGCGGTAGGTGGTGTAGAGGTAGTTTTCCTATTGCACACAGTATTATGGAATGGATGGAAAGTTATGTGTATGTGTGGGGAAGGACAGGAGGACTGTATTGGATGTGTATGTTTGTGAGGGGCGGGTGGACAGTTATGTGTATGTGAGGGAGGGTCAGTGAAGGGGTAACTGTCCAGCGTATGAATGGATTATGGATGTTTACTATAGCAAGAGAAACACCGTTTAATTATTTATGAAGAACAGTAAATGCTGCAAAACAGTAGAGAAAAATATTTGTAATATGTGAGTGAAGTGTACGTAGATTTGGGTCCGTGTCAGTTCTCATTTGTACCCCCCTACCTCTTCGCCTACCCCTATGAATTGGGACACCCCTTCATGGCTGCACAACGTCAGTAGCAGTTGCTGATGGATTTAATCTAAATGGAAACTGTCCGTTTTCACAAGAAAAAAAGAAAACTGATTCGAAAAAAAATACACAGTACTTATGGGAGTTGTAGTGCCGTAGTCTCACATTGCAATAGGTTTATTATTTTAGATGCCGTGTTGAGAAAACTACAGTCAGCCAAAGTGGCTACTGGGTGTGGCTGTCTTACTGGCCACTGCTGAAATACACCAGTCATTGGCTGGCTGGCTGGTGTTAATGTCAAACCTCGTCCAACACCAATGTTGGATTACTGAAAAAAACAAACAAACTACTTATTTTTGGACTGAATCCTAAATGGGGCAGCTCAGTGGGACAGTGGTTAGCACCGTTTCCTCACTGCAAGAAATCCCTGGCATTGAACACAAGAGTGGGCCAGCTGGGACCATTCTGAGTGGAGTTGCATGTTCTCCCCGTTATCGATGGTTACTCCAGTTTCTCCCACAGTCCTAACATGAGGTTAGTTGGCATTACCTGGGGATTGCAAATGTCTGTAGTTATGAATGTGAGAGTGAGAGGTTGGCTGTCTGTGTTGGCCCTGCGACCGACTGGAAAAATCTCTAGGGTGTACCCTGCCTCTTGCCGAAAGAGTTTGCTGATGCCCTTGGGTTCCAGACTTCAGGTAGTCATTGACTGTCATCCAAGTATAAAAATAATCCTTCTGTTGGAAAGTGTGCTAGAAAGAAATCCAACTTTATCGTCATTCAATTTATACTCAGCAAAGCATGTACAGTAAAATGTGATTATGTTTTTAAAATCTGCAATCTTGGGTAGAATAGAGGGGCCACTGCCATGCAAGGCGCGGCAGGTCTTTGAACTGTGAGAAGAAACGGGGCACCTGGAGGAAACCCAAGCAATATGAAACTGAGTTCAATCCCAGAACCTCAATGCTGTGAGTCAGCAGTGTTAACCGCTCAACTACAAAGAGCAGAGATAAACAAACCTATCATCTGGTCGGTCACTGCAACAGATACTGGAGTCAGTTTGTCTTGGCCTGTCCTTGCCACTGATAATACCTCTATCAATGTGTCACAATTCCAGCAAAAGCTAGCGGTACTCAAATGCTTTGCAAGCAGTTTCATGAAATGGTCAGTCAGAGAGCAACTCATACCAGCTTGGACGTCACCCGGGTTAACAAGGTCAGGAGTTCCTGGCAGCGGAAGGCGAATTACAGAGGTGAGTGGAGTAAGCTGATCAGACCTAAATGAAACAGTCATTGTCGCCCCCCACAGACTGCTATGATGATGATGATGACCATGCTGCCCTAACTCATTTCTCCAATTACCTTTCAGCCTATATATGTTTATAAATCAACGTCAAACCCCTTGAATTGCAGGTGGACGTCAATTCAATCACATCTTCATAGTAATTTAAAATTCACTGTGTCATTGTTCAAATAGTTATGGACTTAACACTGTATATGGAGAAATGTAGGATGTAAGTTTAAGCTCACATCAGCATTTCCTGAAATGCAAGCGATGGCTATCAGAAAACTGAACTGATAGTACGGGATAGAGACGACGCTGTATATTTACCTGATCCGAGTTCCAGCATGTCTCTTCATTGCAGTCAAACATGTGTTTCTTTCCATATTGCTTTACATCTCGGTTTAGTACTGAACTTACTCTGAAACAAGAATCAAACCAAACCCCGAACCATCAATGTTTACACGTCTACAGGAATCAACACATTCACAAAAAAATGAAAACAACAAATCCGTCACACGAGTCCAGCATGTTGGCAACTTTAAACTTCATTTACCTCCGCTGGTTCTTTTACCTGCTCAGTGTTTCTCTACAGATCAACGAGGAAGCCATGCTGATATTCTGAAGTCCTACGTTGTCGTACGTGGTGACGTTACCGTTTGACGACAATGACGTTACACGTAGGTTTCGGCTAAGTTTCCCTGCAGCCACTAGATGGCGCTCATGCACCATTACAAATATTCAGCAGCTGCTTGGTGTACAAATAAAGGATCATCAAATTATTGTCAATAAATAATAAAAAAAGAAAGAAATAAAGAAGAAAGAAACAGCGCTTCAGTCTGAATTTCTCAGAGAAGCCCTTAGATTTTAGAGGGTAACCCCCCTTTTTTAACCAACAATAGACTGTTTAAATAGACTGAAGTGGGTATTTTGATATGTTGATATTCATTTACCATTTTAATTGAAATATTTTAGTATTTAAAATTTGTGTGTTTTTATGCTACTCTTTTGAACAACCTATGTTGATGTGTTATAAAAAACAAAACTGACTTGCTGCAGGTCTCACTTTTTTGTCTTTGGAGATTAGGAAGTTATGAATGGTCTTGGAAGAGAGGAGGACGACTTTCAACTTAATAAATCGTGAAACCACCCCAGCCTTTAAAAATGCACTACAGTGGATATAAATCCCCTATAAAATCAAATCTACATTGTCTAAAATGGTATCCAATGCCCCTTTTTCTGAAAACAAAACAAAAAACAAAACAAAAAACAAAACAAAACAAAACAAAAACAAACAAACAAACAAACAAAAAAGAAAACAAAAAACCTTCATTGTCTTACAGTTTGGTGACAAAATCTTTTCACTTTCCTTCTCCTTCAAATGCCAGGATCTGTGACTAGGCCCATCCACTTCCCATAAGGCTAATAGGTAGCACTGTGGCGTAACCCCCACAACCGTGTGGCGTGATCACCACAACAGACTGGGACAGACACGGCGCTCGGCTAGAGCAAATGGCAGAGCGGTGAAATGTGTGTATTGATGTCTACGGGCAGCCCCGCTTCTTCTGGCTCACTACTCTGATGTTGGTGTGCCATTCATGCATTGTGTTCGTGCGTCCTGTCCTTACTGTGACCTAGGGACTGGTATCAATATGTGGATGTGCCTTGTGGCCTCTTTGTCCTGCAGCTGGAGCAGAGGCCAGCAGTCTCCTTGTTGTTATGTGTGTCTCTCATATGCAAATGCCCATACCAACTGCTGTGAATGCTCTTTCATGTATTGTTTGTGGCTGGGTATATAAGCTGACTGAAATCCATGCTCATCCTCTCACTCTTCAACTGCTGCTGCTGACACACACACTCTGTGTCTCTTTGCTAGAGAGCCTGAGGACACACACCAGCCCGCCTGCACAAGGGCTGGTGTGGAGTTCCTATGATGGCGGTATGATTTAATAAACCTACTTAAAACCTCTCATCGCTGCCTTTATTTTATCATACGCCACAGCACTACATTAAACAGAATAAATCCTGTGATTAAAAGACTTACCGGTTGAAGGACATGCCCAGTTGCATGCACGGTGGCTCAGGATAATGACTGAGACTGCATCAGACCTTAAAAGCAGTTGTACAACAGTTTGTTCCGACCAAGCAATTTGATTGAACAATAGGAGTTACTATATACCATGATAACTGCACTCCAATGTTTTGCTGGATATGTATCACTCCGCTTCAAAAGTGTTCCTGTAACTGTTAATTACTAACAGTAACTTACTGTCAGCTCTCAATGAAAATTGCAATACTGTGTTGGATACCTTAATTTCCACAGTGAGGCGCTGTTTGAAAAGATTTCTTACCTGACCCAGAAGTCCCATCCTTTTGAAAAAACTTTATTCAGTTTACAAAGTCTGCCCTTGTATAAATATTAAGCTATTTCACATGTGTTTACAAAAATAGGCAGTGCTAGAGTTACATTTATTGTCTCGATTAACAAACCACGATACCTTTGTGGTGATGGACTCTTTGTTTCATCTGAAAATGCCAAGGAAAAGCGAGTGAAGTGTACCGAAGCCAAATCGCTAGCATGCTAACTAGCCACCGGCACTGGTCACGTTTTGATCGCAGCCCTTCTGTGGTACCAACTCAATAGGTGATCGTTATGTATTAATAAACAATGACTTTTGCACTTGACAATATTTAATTTGTTTACATGTGTGTGAAATAACAATAGATGTCTTCATGCTGATTGAGATGTTTAGCAGCAGTTACTGGCTACATTTAGAAGGGACTATTTTTTTTTCTCAGCTGCGCAAAATAACTGGTTAAACAAACAAATAATATTTTATCTAGTATTGCTGTCATTTAATAAATTGTGTTTGCGAAACTGTTGTATAAAAGCAGCTGTGCATCATCTAACCCACTTGTAGTGGAAAACAGAAGTTAAAAGAATGATGATGATGATTACACTCAAGGTCGTAGGGTATCAATGAATATAGTAACTATGGGTGTGATACAACTAATGCCCTTTGCGTTATTGATACCATACTCCATCTAGCGTAATGTTGCTTAATCATAATTTGGGTCAAGTTTTCAAAGCAGCTGTCCAAAAATGCTAATTGGCCCTGGAGGCTAACTTCAGTTAGGCCAGAGAATCCTGATTGGCTCAACACTACAGGCCTGCTACAGTTAGGCCACCAAAAATGCCCTGTCTAAACTCCTCTTTTTCCAGGGGGCGGGCCTTAACTGAAATTTCCAAGCAAAAAACAGCGGCATGACACATATAAGAGATTTTGCTTTTGATATGTCTTCTAAGTTAAATATTTTTACAAGAAAAAAAACCCTAGATTTTTGGCGGAGTTTCACTTTAAAATAAGGTCTACACATCGATGTATCTTTATAAAAGCTGCATCTGTATTGAGCTTTTCATGCTCAATCAACTTGTGGATGGTGGTTTACAGGCCCAGTACCCCAAGGCCTTCCAGAAGAGTATCTTGCCCCAGCCAGAATACCTCAGCATTTGATTTAAGCTTTAAGTGTGTGATTAATGAACCCAAAATCATGGTGTCAATGCTCTGCACTGTGTGTTCATATATTCATATATTTATTCCATCCAGCTACAATGCTCTGCACTGTGTGTCTGTGTGTGTGTGTGTGTATATATATATTTTATAGTAATATGTACATATGTATATTAGCTGCTCTTGCTTGCTTGTTTTTTCTTGCCTTCTGATTGTTGCTCTGAGTGTTGCTATCCCTGTGCTGTTGCAATCCTGGAATTTCCCCGTTGTGGGACTAATAAAGGCTTATCTTATCTTATCTTACCATCAGTGTTGGGAGCAATGCCACTTCTTTTGCAGTAAGTGTTGTGTAAAGAAATTACTGTTTAGAAATTGAGTAATGCGTTACAGTTACTGAAATTTGATCAGATGCGTTACATTAATATGGATAGATATTTTTAGCACAAATAAATGAATATACAAACTGACCCTACCATAGCTGAGACGAGCCGTCAGTCGACGTGACCTGTTGCAAAGCGCCACTGAGTGGAGGAAGAGATGAAGCTACTTTGTTTTTGTGGACAAACAGATTATTTTTCCTTTGTCGTGGTTAAGGACAAAAGCACATTGGTGGGTTGCAAAGAGCCGATGGAGTCCTCTTCAGAAGTGCCTGAAAACAGCAACAAGCTCTCACAAAACTAGTGCTAAGAAACTGCTAGCTATGCTAACAACTAACACAGTGAAGTGGATCTCACAGCAGGATGTAAAGTGGAAATCCTCTTATGTGAACACCCACGGCTGGATTTCATCACAGGTATGCATCTGAACAGTTTGTGACCCAGCAAGAATTAAACCGACTGATTGCAAGATATGTTGTTACAGAATGAAGACATGATAACAGTCACTTTCCATCAAACAGCTGGACTGTGATCCACTGAAGTTAAAACACATTTACCTGCTACCTGGATAATGATTATTCAAAAATGGATTCTGATCTCCAAAAGGCATTTCAGAGACTGGGCCATGTATCTGTCACAGCAGATGTTTGGATTGTGGACAATGAATGTTTTCTTTGGATTAAGGCAGCACGGTGGTGCAGTGGTTAGCACTGTTGCCTTACAGCTAGAAGGTTCCTGGTTCGAATCCCCAGGTTGGCAGGGGTTGGAACCTTTCTGTGTGGAGTTTGCATGTTCTCCCTGTGCTACGTGGGTTTACTCCGGGGGCTCCGGTTTCCTCCCACAATCCAAAGACATGCATGTTAGGTTAATTGGCTGTTCTAAATTGTCCCTAGATATCTGTTTCCTATAGGCCCTTAGAGTAGAGGGTTAGTATTAGCGAAAGCGCTTTGAGTGGTCTTTGTGACTAGAAAAGCGCTATATAAGTGCAGGTTAGTTAGTTAATGCACATGGGATGAATCCATAACATTAAAGGTAAGAAAAACATGGACAGCTTTCCTGTTCCACACTGACACATGTGTAGCAACACCAGCATTAAAAAACTGTCTGTGAAGCTCTGTCTGAAACAGTTTGTTTTCAGCTTGCCATTAATAAGCCCGTAATGTAATCCATCCATCCATCCATCTTCTACCGCTTTTCCGGAGGTCCGGGTCGCGGAGGCAGCAGTTCAAGCAGAGAAGCCCAGACTTCCCTCTCCCCAGCCACCTGCTCCAGCTCTTCAGAGGGGATACCAAGGCGTTCCCAGACTAGCTGGGAGACATAGTCTCTCCACCGAGTCCTGGGTCTGCCCCGGGGTCTCCTCCCAGTGGGACGTGCCTGAAACACCTCAAGTGGGAGGCGTCCAGGAGGCATCCTAATCAGATGCCCATACCACCTCAACTGACTCCTTTCAATGTGGAGGAGCAGCGGTTCTACTCTGAGCCTCTCCCGGATGACTGAGCTCCTCACCCTATCTCTGAGGGTGAGTCCAGCAATCCTACGGAGAAAGCTCATTTCAGCCGCTTGTATCCGCGATCTCGTTCTTTCGGTCATTACCCAAAGCTCGTGACCATAGGTGAGAGTAGGAATGGATTACGTAATGTAATCCATTAATTAAATTATCTTGTTTGGTGTGCAAGATGGTTTAAGTATGCATTTAAAAGTAACATGAAAGTTACTTTTCCAAGTAACTAATTACTTTAATCATGCAGTAATTGGTAAGTAACTCAATTACTTTGGAAAAGAAGTAACTAGTAACTGCAATTAGTTACTATTTTTTAGTAATTTACCCAACACTGGTTACCATTCCTTACAAAATCCAAAAATGTCTTTAATGTTTTGCTGATAAAAGAGCACCAAACTGAGTCAGATTCTGCTGCAGGTCTGCTTGTTGGAAGGTAACTGTTAACCTTGTTAGCATTGTACTGCTGATAAACAGGTGCTATTGGACTGAACTGAATTCTCTTATCTGGTTGTGCAGTAGTTTTCAGATGCAGCTCAGTACATAAATTCAGTTTAGACTGACCTTGAATAGCTTGTAAACAAGTTGCTGCAAGAATATGTGCACATTATTGGTTATTGGATAAACTAGCTGTCTCTGAAAGGGTAAAAATACAGCAGAGTCAGAAAGTGACCTGACTCAGGACTGTGGGTAAAAATCCTAAACATGATGGCGACGACAAATACCTTGCTTGTCATCTTGTTCTTCTTTGCAAATATGGAAAGATATAAGCTGTACAACAAATGGCTTGAAAAAATATTAGTCTCAGTTGTCAAATTTGGCTGGAAAATAATATAAAAATGAATGATTTTGTGTTAGCAGCAATTAGCAACAACCGTACATTGCTTTGGAAAAGTACTGATATCTCTGGTTGCACATACTTTAATTTTTTTAAATCATTTTTTATGTTTATTCACCTAATAATATGCCTTAAATATCATTAGTACAGTATGTGATATTAAAAGTCCTTACATTATAGTTCTTATACCTGTAGTGTAGTGACACATCAGTATATTAAAAAAGTTCTTATAGAACACCGAAGGAGAAACAGCCAAAGATGTTACGTGTGTTTTATTGTGGAGGTTGTTGTTGTTGATTGGATAATCCCATAAAAGAACTAATATCTGCTCCAGCTCCCACAGCTTTTATTAGGGAGCATATCCCTATATCTGTTTCATAACCTGGGAACCAATAACACAGGAGAAGCAAATGTGTGTGTAAAGGAGGGAGGCTGCATTTGGCACATGGTCCACTGCAGATGGAGAACTCCTGCTGAGGTTTTGTCCCCCTCCTCACAGCAGATAATCAATAGGTCTGAAATACAAAACCTGATGAAACCCAGCCTCCGTGAAAATTGCGTGGGGGGCTGGGGAGGGTGACTGCATTATGAGGTTTGGACCCCCTCTGCTCTTCACCACAGCCAACGCCATGCACACTCACTCACACTTTGACTTTGTACTTCAGTCTTCAGTATGTAAGATTGAGATTAAATCGTAATTTCAAGATGAGGCAATTTTCACAAGCCCATATATGACAGCGAGATATATATCTTTGGAGTTTTTGTAAGGCTGTTAATCAAAAGTGCTCTCTCAATTAAACTGGCAGGTGCTCATATATTTAAGTGTCCAAACAGATTTTCTGGCCTGAAGCCTTTTCAGAGGCCCACCTGGCCATCAGTCTCATAAGGGGCTTACTGGGTGAGTAATGAGCTGGCAATGGAACCCATAAACGGTACCCGTGTGGGCTACTAATAATGCCAAGGTGAGCCGCAAGTGGGGTAATAATGTGAAAAACCCAGTGAGCTCAGTTTGTATAAATTAAAGATAGTGTATGGGACTGGTTGGAAAATGGTTTTATTGACACCTTGTTAATAAATGTGGAGCCCCATTTACTCCATTTTACACATAATGGGCAGTGTTAGGCCATTTTTAGGGGTGCTGCAGCACCCCTAAAAATTGGAGTCAGAAAAGTTGTGATTATAAAATTTTAGCTAATCTTTGACAAGCTGCAATAACACCCAAAACCTATTCAGTAGTTTGTGGTTTAAACTTTTTAAAAATGAACCATCCCTACCCCCCCGCCACACAGATGGTATGGTCCCTCCTGTCACACGTTTCCTTCCCTGCTGCTGCAGCCTACCATACACACAGGTGTGGTGGATCTGGTAAGTAGCTCGAAGGATGTCTCAAACTTCGTTATGTTTACGCAATTAACACTAACTACTTTTCATATTGTTAGTTAGGAGTTTGTCAGTCCATGCTAGTGATGGTGAAATTGAGGCCTTATGAAACAATGAACAACTTTGAGACAATTGCTTCATGATCGACACTGTGTTATGAAACATTTAATAAAGACTGCCATCTGCTGACTGAGTGTCAGAACTACATCTGAGTGGAAGACTTGAAAAAATCTCAATACTTTTTTTTGGGGGGGGGGCATTTGGCCATCCGAGGTCTATTCAGAATTGGATGGCAGGAGCAAACAATACAAAGCAAACAAAAAAAACCCTAATTCCAATAGAACCCTCTCAAGCCTTCAAGTCACGTGGTGTGACCAACATAACGAGGTCTCGCTTGCTACGGTCACGTGACTGTGGGCGTGCTGAAACAGCACTCGATGCACTGCTCATGACACTTCCACTTTATATTGTTCGAATCAGTGTCGAGTAGGTGGTGTTGAGCGTAACATCACTAGTCTGTGCAACGTTATGAATAGTTTTTGGGTCTGTCTGAATTTATTCGGTAAGTGTATGATGCAAACCTGCAAACATTCAGGTTTCAGAGTACGTGAGGTTTTCACCTGGGCTGGGGGTTACAAAATAGGCTAAAGCTGTTGTCTCTGTAAATACATTTAGGAATGATGAGGCCAGGTGAATGGGCGAACTCAGCTTTATTAATATGCTGGACACACAATACAGTTACCAGGCAGCGGCATTGGCAAGAGGCCGTAAAATGGATGCCCCCTGGTATTTATGGGGCGGTGCAGTGGTGGAAGAGGAAGTGACCGCCACTACACCACACTTCACAATAAAGGTATCAATATTATAACATCACCCCCCCGCCACCGTAGAAAGTCCAAAACCACACATACAATTGAGACCCTCCCCAATTTAGGACCCAACTCAAGCACTAAGAAAACTAAAACTGAAATTACTAAATGGCCTGCCACATTCGCACAACAGAACCTAAAATAGGGAGGACAGGTGGACTACGTGTCATGTGATTTTGCAGCGAACATAGAAATTGGCAACGAGCCCAAAACACTGTAAGTAACGTGTTTATTTATAATGGGAGAATGCACACAATATCCATATAACAGTCACTGATAACAGAACAGACAACCGGCTTCAAGCTTAGTTGGCAGGGGAGAACACCAAGCGCGCTCCAGACGGAACAGGAGCGGAGGGAAAGGCAAAAATAAAAGACTTACATATGCGCAGGAGCAGAAAGGCTCTGGAGTAACCACACAGTTTAGTCCTGGGGAAAACCAACAGTCGTGAGCCTGGATGTCCAAAGTTGACTTTAAGCTGCCACACTGACTGGTCACACTGCCTCCCTATTAGTACACAAAACCCTAACGAAGGCAAGTGGACACAGCCGTGTGGCAAGCAGGTGCATGACTGATCGACACTGTGTGTGTGTGTGTGTGTGTATGTATATGTGGTGAACCATACAGCTGGTGAATCTCTGGTGAGAGGAGGAGGCGTGGCTGTAGGACTGGCGGAGAGCAAGGCTCAATCTGCCAGCTGGAATTAATAAGACGTAAACAAAACCTACAGCCACAGGTCATGGACAGGGGTGAACGACCCCGAACATGACACTACTGCCCTACCTCACATGGCAAGGAGGCTTATTCTGCCCCCTGTATACTAAATAAAAGTCCATTAATAACTTAAAACATTGCCGTGTTCCTATACTAATTAAAACACCCAGAACAATAACATTTTCTTTTTTCTTTTTTTACATGCACAAACATATGAACAAAGAACTATTTATTAAATATTTTTTTTAAATCACACTACTGTCCTTCTGGCAGAAAGGGGTAGAATCGGCTTGTGGGGGGCCCAGGGTAGCCCCTCAGCAGATCCGCCTCTGGAAGCAGCATGCCTCCAGGGTCACAGCTGACCTCATGGACAAAAGTGCCTCTTCTCATCACCACTGACCGCCTCTCTCATCTGGACCCGCCATCAGAAGCCTCCTCCTGGACATGCTGCAGCTCATTGGCGTACCTCCTCGAGCCATCCAACAACTGGAAGCAAGGTGCACCCCGCTTAGCCACGATGCACAGCTGTTCCTGGTGTTCTGCTGGCTGTCGCTTGGCCTGTTTCTGCCACGGACGTCCCTCTCCTTGAGCCCAGACCAAGTCCCTAACTCTCAGAGGGGTTCTGCTCGGCCTGCTATGGTGCTGTTTGACACACAGTCTCTCTGTGCTTGTCGGTCTGGCCTCGACCTCTTCTAAAGCCTCTGTCGCGGTCGCCATGGTACCTGCAGATCCTCCAGCTCTCTGCGGCCAAGTCTGTGGATTGTCCTTTCTGGGTTGGGGACAAGCTCCTGCCCCAAGTGAAGTATCTCGGGGTCTCATTCATGAGTGAGGGGAGAATGGAGTGAGAGATTGACAGACGAATCGGAGCAGTATCTGCAGTGATGCGGACGTTGCACTGGTCTGTTGTGGTGAAGAGGGAGCTGAGCTCTAAAGCAAAGCTGTCGATTTACCGGTCAACCTATGCTCGTACCCTCACCTATGGTCATGAGCTTTGGGAAATGACCGAAAGAATGAGATCGCGGATACAAGCAGTTGAAATGAGCTTTGTCCGTAGGATTGCTGAACTCACCCTTAGAGATAGGGTGAGAAGTTCAGTCATCTGGGAGAGACTCAGAGTAGAACCGCTGCTCCTCTACATCAAAAAGAGCCATTGGAGGTGGTTTGGGCATCTGATTAGGATGCCTCCTGGACGCCTCCCACTCGAGGTGTTTCAGGCATGTCCCACCGGGAGGAGACCCTGGGGCAGGCCCAGGACACGCTGGAGAGACCATGTCTCCCAGCTGGCCTGGGAACATCTTGGCATCCTCTCTGAAGAGCTGGAGCAAGTGGCTGGGGAGAGGGAAGTCTGGGCTTCTCTGCTTGAGCTGCTGCCTCTGTGACCCGGAACCTCCAGAAAAGCGGTAGAGAATGGATGGATGGATGAATGGATTTAGTGAGTAACCTGGCCAAACCAGTCATATTTATGGATCATTTTGTCAAAAGTAGATGCAACAGATATTTGTTTCTTTCTTTTTTCAATAACTTGTCAAGACAACAGTCAAAATTTGGCAGCTAAAATGTCTTAGACTTTTCATTTTTTATTAAAACCACAAAACTTAGTGTTGTGGCACTTAGTGTTCCAAGAATGTGTAATTAGAAAAAATGTTATTCCTCTTCTTTCATCAGGTCCAGTCTTGCAGCAGGAATGAATATACAACACAGATATCCATCCATCTTCTACGGCTTTTCTGGGGGTCCAGTTTGTAGAGGTAGCAGTTTAATCAGAGAAGCCCAGACTTCCCTCTTCCCAGCCACCTCCTCCAGCTCTTCAGAGAGGACACCAAGTCTCTCTAACATTTCCTGGATCTGCACTGGGGTCTCCTCCCTCCTCCCACAACACACACATAAAAAGTAATTCCATTTCTGTACCTGGTCTTTCTTTCACCTACAATATTTTGTAATTCACATTATGTAGACCAAGCAAACTCTGCAGCACTGCTGTAGTCCTAAAACTGTCTAGTAGTTCACATACTGTCATGTTTTAATGCTGTTAGTGTGTGATGACACTTTCTTAGAGACTGCCCTTTTTTTTACATCAACAATTGTACCTGACTATAGTAAAAAAAGGTCAACACTGACTCTGGGGACAACAAAAGCTTTCCAGAGTGTGTCCTAATCCTTATTTCATTAATTTCTCTATTGTATTGCTCTCCCAGATCTGCCCCATGGACCCTGCATCTGGACTGTTTATTTTTTCCCCCCAAATAAATTCCTGCTTGTTATATGTTGACTCACTTGATATGAGGTTGATTTTCTTGTACATTCTTCTAATGCACCTCCAAAAGTTGAATATTGTAGTGAATTTATTTTTAGAAGTAATTTATTTTTAGAAATCTAAAAAGTAAGACATTCATATTTTACAGTAATCCCATATAAATTTAGCTTAAGATTTTTTTGTTTGAAATTTGAATGAATATGGCTGAGGTATTTGATATAGATCTGAATAGTGATGTGCTCATTTTTGTAGATGCAGTACTGTTTTTACACAATATTATTTGAAAAAAGATTATTCCACCATAAATTATTTCCAACTTCACTAAATTAAATTAATTAAATTAAATCACCCTTATTGTCATTCAACTGTACAACTAATCATGTACAGTAGAATGAGATTGTGTTTTACCAATCTACTGTGTTAATCACACTCCCCCCAAGTGCAGAATCAGAGGGCCGCTGCCATGCAAGGCGCCGCCACAAATTTCCCTCCTCCATTCCATTATTGCTGAGCACCAAGCTGGACGGCAGGAAGTTCCACTTTTATATGGTCTTTGGCATGACCCGGCCGGGATTTGAACCCCTGCCTCCCGGGTGTGGGGCGGATGCTCTACCAACTGAGCCACCACTCCGGTAACTGAGCCACCAGTATTGATTACAATGTTATGTATATATCTAATACATACAGTATATTTTAGGTTCTTGCTTATAACTACATTATGCAAAGGTTGAAAAATACTTTAGTTTTGCAGAGGTGAGGTAAACCATTACTTTGTGAATCTGTCATACTGAATAAACAATAGATTTCATCTTCTACAGGTAACTGAAAGGGTACAAATGAATTCAGGCATCCAACGTTTCACACCATTTATGTATATATTTTAAAACAATAAAATCAAAACACATTTATAACCTAAAATAAACTGGAACTGACATAAATGACTGCTGGAGCTTAATAGCAACAACTGTTTTTTTTTTTTAAGTATGCATAGCTAAAATGGATGAACATAAAGAGACCATAAAAGTGTGATTTAGCATATTTACAAAAAACACACAACAACTAACAGCAGTCAAAGTCCTTACAATCTGATCTAAAGTGTTGTCATAATTACAAAACTAGAGAGCTATCTGGTTCAATCACTGCTGTGCTACATTAGCATTACTGTCAGTAACACTATCCACCTTATTCCTAGGGGTGCCGCTGTAGGAACGATTATGGGCGGAGCTTCTGGTTTCGGCTGACCTAGTGTTAAATCAGTCAGTAAGAGTGGAGTAGCAGGGGCATTTAAAACAGTGTTTTTAAAAGTTTTTCAAATTCATTTTAATGTATAGTCTACATAGATGTTTTCCACTCAAGTGGCAGCTAATTTCAGCTCTTCTAGTTTTTGTATTTTTTGAATGTTTTGATGTAGTTCTGGTACTTGCTGGTGTTCGTGGTTGTGCCAATAGACTAGATAAATGGAAGCTTCTCACCACACAATGACAGACGACATCCAAGCATAGTGTTGTGGCGTACGTCTGCTCTAAGGTAAATTTGATTATGTCCAACATATTTTAACAAAATGCAGCCAACTTTATTGCGGTGGAGACGTGCTGGTATGAATGCGCACCACGTCATTATGAGTACAGGCAACAAGAAGTCATAAATCATGACTCTTTCTTTGTTTGGTAGCGGCAAAGTCCTGGAAAAAACCCATGAGTGCCTGATATCATTGGAAAGCTTAGAAATCGTACTTTCTAAAAATACGTATGTTTTTGCAGAAGACGTAACTCCCAACCTATCAAACGTGAGTTTTCAACCTAGCTAAAATATAAACAAATTGTCTTTTTCTGGGTCAGTTTTCGTGCACTTTCTACAAGTTAAATATCATTTTGAAGGTCTTTCAATACAGACTATGGAAATAACATTACATCAGTTTTGAAAATGTCCTCAAAGTGATTCATTTTGCCAGCACGGGTCATTTGTTTACAGCGTTGGCTTCTTAGCAGCAGTGCTAACTAACGGAGCTACTATCTACGAGGCCACTTTTTAAGGTCATCTTCCCATCCCTCGATAGTTGTGGGAAGTGGTGTGATTATATTACTGTTTTGAGGTGCAAGAGGCCGTGTTCCTGCATTTCTGATGCCGAAGTCATTGTTTTTGAACAAGGAAAAGTGTCCCGTTTCAGTGACAGCCATATGTTCTAAACTAGTACCGGAAGTTGCTACCATAATTCACGTAAGGCATCATGAGGCCTAGGAATAAGGTGGATACAATAGTAATTTAAAAAATATTTACCGGAGATGCACATCAGAGAGGATTATGCTAAATTCATGATTCTATACCACAAGAGTCCTTGCATGACACGCTGTCTGGCTCATAATCACCAATGCTCTGAGGTTTTAGCGGTTTGCAGAATTTTGATGTTAGCCTCCAGGAAGTGCTGTTTATCTCTCTACCTGGCCACCGGTACAAGATTATAGTGAGTCAACAGTGAATGCGACATCTACTGGCCAGGAGGTCAGAATGCTATCTCTTACACCTTTAAGTGTGTGTGTGTGTGTGTGTGGGGGGGCTTTCAAAGTGGGAAAAAAATCTTTCAAAAGGAGTAAATTTAGAACTGCCGTAACTGCCATAAATTCAGGAGAAAAACCTCAAACTGTTCAGACAAAAGTCACATCTCAGTAACTTCTTAACTATTTTAGGGTAGCTGTCAACGACGGCCCTCATGAGCCATCAGTGAGACGCCGAAAGCCAGCTGATGAGTTTGCATAATTTATTAACGAAAGACAAATGACAATATAAAGAGCCACGAGGGACAAAAACACAACTGAGGCTAAGACTAAGACACAGGATGCAGAGTCTTAGGGAAAACACTTACTGTGACGAATGATTGACGAAGGAATGTTTGACGAGGTCGCAGCGAGAAGTAAGCCTCAGCTGCTTCCTTAAATACCCATGACATACCAATCAATGGAGAATGTAATTTGGAGAAATGCTGAACAGCTGTCACAACGTGACTCGGCTTTGACAGCCGGAAGCCCCACCGTGATACTGTCAGAATAAAAGCCCTGACGGCCATACGGTACGTCTGAGAAGAGAACGGGGAACCACCGGACAACCCGAGCGTGGACAGAGTCAGCACACGGACCATGACAGTTGCCCCCGTTCACGAGGCGAATTCCAGGCACCATGTAACTTTGAGTCCCCCCCACCAACCCAGAAGGTCAACAGGACCGCTCTAGGGAAGGGGGTGGGGGAAACAGGCTCGGCGGGCAAGAACCAACCACCATAATAACAGGGAAAGAAAAAAGAACAGGCTACAAACAGACAACCATGATCAATGCAATAAAGTCACAGGCAAAAAAGAAAAAACATCTTCACAACCCACAGGGAATACAGGAAACTCAAATACAGGCGCAACAATGCAGCGTACCCCATAATACCAGAGCGAGAAAGAAAAAAAAAACTCATGCTAAGGAACAGCGATAAATACAGCACACTTCAATGTTGTATAAATAACACAAGTGAGGAGGAGAGAAAAAAAAACACACGCAACAGGGTGGCGATATACATAGGTCCCTATAGTCCCAATACAAAACACAAGAGCATCCCTAATATTCCAAAGGAACAGGCAGAGAAAAAAAAAAGCAGGGATGATGGCAGGCAGAGCACAATAGCACAAAAATAAATAGTTCAGGGGGTCTTCCTGCGTCCAGCATCCAGAACGCTGGCAGGGAAAAAAGGATCAGTTTGGGTGGCCTACCCCCGACCCTGCCCGGAGAAACAGTACCTCTGGCGGCCGGACCAGGTCGCCGAACAGAAAGTCCAATTTGTCGGGTGGCTGACCCAGAATGCCAAACGGGTGAAGCAGTCTCCCAGGCAGTCGACCTGCGTCATTCAGCCACCAGAACCGCAGGGGAGAACTCGGAGATGGCCTCCCTATAGAGAGGGATAACGAGGGAGGGCCGAACCGATGACGGAGAACCCCAGCGGCCCCCGATGGAAGGGAAAAAGGAATGGGGAAAGGATGAGGGGCCAGTCCGACGTTGATCAGCGAAGGCTCTGCAGCACCTCCTCCGAACTCCACTAGAACTGGCACTGCCCTCCTGTCGGATCCCAAGCGAGACCGCGCTGCATCCTCAATGGACCCTGACTAGGTCATGGCTGCACCCACAATGGATCCCGATTGGGCCGACGCTGCACCCACGACGGACCCCGAGTGGGTCACGGCTGCACCCATGACAAACCCCAACTGGGTCAGAGCAGCACCAGGGATGACCTCCAACCCTGAGCCCGGAACCTCCAGAACAGCGACCTGAATCGACTCATCACCGGTGACCCTGGGAGAAGGCTCAGGAGAGGAAAGAGAACCGGGATCAGGATCACCGGTAGTGATAGAGCCCAGAGAGACAAATTTGGATGCAGTGGACGGCTGCACCCGGCTCGTCTCCCCGAGAGACAGGCAAAAATGCTCCAGAGTAGATAGGAGAAAGACAAAATAGAGCACTTGCCTGATCTCGAGTTCTGCCGCCATCCAGGACTTCGGCGATCTGGGTTCAGGAAGTAGAAGGACCTCCTCTGGTTCCCACTTGGCTATGGCGGGCTCTGCAGCCGGCATGATGGTCTCCACAGTCTGAGGACCCCCCCGACGCTGACGTCTACGCCGAGAACCCACATGGCGTGGTGGCAGGAGATCCTTTGCCTGCTGGGACGAACTGCTCCTCCGTGGAGACCCAGGGACACTTAGTCGTCGGCACAGGCTCCAAGTAGCAATCTGCCCTTCTCCTCTGCCCGTGACGTGGCTGCGGGGCTGGACCCAAACCCTCCAGGGCCACTGGCTCCTTCCTCGTCCGGCGGTGTGGACCTGACCGCAGGGAACACTCAGGGAAAGGAGACACAGAGGTAGCAGGTTCATAGTTAGAGGCTCCAGCAGGTGGAGGAAGCTCGGGAGACTGCAAACCCCGAACTCCACCCCCAGGAGTCAGACAAGGCAAATCATAATGGTGAGGAGAAGAATGAAATTGCACTTGCCTTTCCTCCAGATGGCCAATGGTGCTTGCTGTAGCGGGCTTTGTTCTTCCCTTTCCCCTCAGGATGGTGACGGAGGACCCCCCAGGAAGACGAGGAGGAGCCGCCTGCACAGGATCGACCACGGGCACAGCCGGAGCAGGGCTCGCAGAGCTCACTGCAGCTGGGGAGAGCGTCGAGGAGGAGGGAGGAGCAGCCGAGGCAGACCGGAGACGAGGAGCTGATGGGACAGCAGGAACAGACGTCCCGGAGGTGATGGCTGCAGTCATTCCCTTCCTTCGTGACACAGGAGCATCAGCTGGCTGGGAGATAGAGTCCTTCCGGTGAACTGGTACTGGATCCAGACGGGGGTCTTGCTGAGGCTTAATCTGGGCATTGTGACGACGTCTACCGGCAGAGGGCGAGGCGAAGGTTAGGTCAGGGAACCGCCGCTTCTGCGTGGAGACAGAAGCCAGCAATTCGGTGTATTTGGGATAATTATGGAGCTCCGGGGTGAGCTCCACCAGCCTAACTGCCGCTGTCACATGCTTTATGATCGCCGATGGATGGGAAGCAGAGTGAGCCGCAGCCACACGGTCCTGGAGGATCACAGCTGACCACTGCGTCTCCTCTGAGGGAATCCCGGCTGACGTCATCCTCCGCTGGGGACGTCCCTTGGGTGACGTGAACTCCTGGGCCGGATGGGCGACAGGAACTGGATCCCGAGGCGAGGAACGGGTATGCCTCATCCTCAGCTTCCTGCCGGAGTTCCCCTCCGGTCCACGGGTCCTCTCCCTGAGAGCCATAATCTCCGCCATTCTCTTCCTTACCTCGGCGTGGTTGGCATGGTGAGGATTGTGGGAAATAGCCGCCTCTGCGAGGTTCAAGTACCAGCGTGTGTCGTCGGGAGTGATGCCGCGGCGAGCGTTGGAGAGCAGGCCATCTAGATCTATCAGGAATAAGATCAGTCTGTAACCCAAGTCTAAAGAGTAGCCCTCTCCCAGCGACGCCACCTCCAACACGCTGGTGCACGGAAAACAGGGAAAAACAACAAGCCCAATACAAACTCATGGTGGCCGGCGTCTCCTTGTGGCTGCAACCTACTGTCAACGATGGCCCTCACGAGCCATCAATGAGACGCTGAAAGCCAGCCGATGAGTTTGCATAATTTATTAACGAAAGACAAATGACAAAATAAAGAGCCACGAGGGGCAAAAACACAACTGAGGCTAAGACTAAGACACAGGATGCAGAGTCTTAGGGAAAACACTTACTGTAATGAATGATTGACAAAGGAATGTTTGACGAGGTTACAGCGAGGAGTAAGCCTCAGCTGCTTCCTTAAATACCCATGACATACCAGTCAATGGAGAATGTAATCTGGAGAAATGCTAAACAGCTGTCACAGCGTGATTCGGCTTTGACAGCCGGAAGCCCTGCCGTGACGCTGTCAGAATAAAAGCCCTGACGGCCATACGGTACGCCTGAGAAGAGAACGGGGAACCACCGGACAACCCAAGCGTGGACAGAGTCAGCGCACGGACCTTGACAGTAACTACTGTTAGGTATATTTGAGCAATAATATATAAAGATAACCTGCATTTGCTTGTGTACAGTTTCAGGCTACTCTACCACCTAAATTGGAGATTTTTTTAAATTGAAAATGTGGAAATTTTTTTATGTGAATTTGGACAGTTCTCCTACTTTTTCTTATGATTATTTTTATTCTTTTTTAATAGTAGATTTTTTAAGAAAACTTCGAAACTTCATGAAAATTGAAACTTTGTGAAAAATTTTTGCTCATGGATTCACATTTTTTTTTCTTGAATTTGTGTCTTGTGTCATAAACTGGCATCCTTTCTTCTTCAGTCTTTGCATTTTTGCCTCAATAATTTCCCCTCATCTTTCCACTGATTTTTTTCCTGAATTTTTTTTTAATTATTGCAAATGAGCTACATTTCTCTTGTGATTTTCTGAACTTTGTCTCAACAGTTTATTAATTTTTTTTCCACAATATCTTTATTGAACCTTTTTTTTTTTTTTTAACAAACATGATACAAACAATCAAACACTAACGCTAAAGTACTACAAAAAAAAAAAATGCACTAAAAACACCAACAACCACCAACAAAATCAAGTCTTCAACAATGCTCCTCTGTTTAGTCTAGACAATCCAATACATAAGTATACATATTATGTTCACCAGTTTGGAATTTACAAGGTCCACACACATCATTCACCTTCTTCTTCAAGAGTTATGTTTAAATTTTTTACATAATCAATGAAAGGTCTCCATATATTCTCAAACACAATTTCCTTTGATTTCAGTATATATGTTATTCTTTCTAATGGAAGGTTTGTTAACATCTGTCTTAACCACTGAGTCACATCTGGTCTATGAGTCTTTTTCCATAATAGTGCAATACATTTTTTGGCATTAAGCAAACTGAGGTCTATGAATGTTCTTTCACTTTTATTAAAATTATGCTTTTCTGGGTACAGACCCAACAAAAACAGTTTAGGATTCAGTATGATTTGTTTTGAGATTATTTTTTCAATTGTTACCCTCACCTCTTCCCAAAACATTCTTATTAATCTACATTCCCATAAACAATGAAATAGGGTTCCTTTACTTTCCATGCATTTTGTGCATGTATCTGGTATATTTTTGTTATATCTATTTAACTCCTCCGGTGTAACATACATCCGCATTAACCATTTGAAATGTATCAATTTAAGGCGTGCATTTATTGATTTGGTTTGAGCTTCTGTACAAGCCAATTCCCATTGTTCCTCCGAAATTTCAATTTGCAGATCTTCTTTCCAGTAGTTTAATCTTTTCAGTGAATTTTCACTTGAAGATAGTGTCAATGAGTTATAAAACTCTGAAATAATACCCTTTCTTTTACTATCTTTCATCATCATTTTTTCCAAGGATGAATAAATAGGTCGAGTGAGAGCTTTATTTTGATTTGATCGAATAAAGTTTCTAAGTTGAAGATATTTAAAAAAAATGTGTTCTATTGAGATTAAATTTGATCCTCAGCTCTTCAAAAGACATTATGTTGTCTGCACATGGCAAATATAAATCCTGAATCTTTTGTATCCCTTTTAAATTCCATACTTTAAATACAGCGTCCGCTCTCCCTGGTTTAAAATATTGATTACCCCATATTGGACTAAATTGTGACAATAACTGTGGTTCTTTTAAATAGTTTTTAGCTTCACACCATATTTTGATCATATGCTTTACAAATGGATTTTTAACTTGTTTTTGTAATTTTTTTGCCGAATCTGAGTATATGAATATGGGAAGAGGTAAAGGTAAATTGTATGATTCCATTTCAGTCCAGTGAGGGAGATCATTTGATGAAAAATAATATGTCATAGACCTCAGTTGTGCCGACCAATAATACAACATAAAATTTGGACATTTCAGACCTCCACGATCAAATGGTAAATATAATAAAGACAGACGTAATCTAGCCCTCCTGTTGTTCCATATAAATTCCACTAACTTTTTTTTTATTCTTGAGAATAGATGTAAAGGTGGTGATAAGGGAATGTATTGAAATAAATAAAGTATTTTAGGTAAAATATTACTTTTAAGTATATTGATTCTCCCGATCATCGACATTGGTAGTGACATCCATCTCTGAGTTAACTCATTGATATCTGACATTAAGGCTTCATAGTTGACGCTGGCGACTGATTCTAGCTTAGGCATAATTTGGATTCCTAAATATTTAAACTGATTTACAACATTGAATTGATTTGCCTCAGGGGCTGGGTAATTTCTCTGGGTCTCATTTAGCATTAATATTGAAGATTTAGTTTTATTTATTTTATATCCTGATATTTCCCCAAAATTCTTTATTAAATTCAACAAGGTTGGAATTGATTTTTTTAGATTCGACATAAACAAAATTATATCATCGGCGTACAGGGAGATTTTATGTTCTGTTGGTCCAACTTTAATTCCATATATTTGTGAATGTAAACGTATCGCTATCGCTAAAGGTTCAATTGCCATAGTAAACAGTAAAGGTGAAAGTGGACAGCCTTGTCGACATCCTCTATTGATTTTTATTGGTTTTGAAATATTGTTATTTGTTAGGATTTCTGCTGTAGCATTATTGTATATTATGTGAACCCATTTTATGAAATTATTTCCAAGTCCAAACCTTTGTAGGACTTCAAAAAGAAAGGGCCATTCAACTCTATCAAAGGCCTTTTCGGCGTCCAATGATAGGAGAGCTGTATCCGGTGCTTCTTTATTAAAATAAATAATATTAAATAGTCTTCTTACATTATGGAAGCCTTGTCTACCCTTTATAAAGCCATTCTGATCTCGATTAATAATATTTGGTAAAATTTCTTGTATTCGTCTTGCTAAAATTTTACAGATTATCTTAAGGTCGGCGTTTAATAGGCTTATTGGTCTCATATTTTCACATTTATTAGAGGGCTTACCTGGTTTTGGCAGCAGTATAATTAAGGCATTATTTATGTATGATGGTAAATTATTATTTTGAAATGCTTCTAAAACCATTTCCAAAAAAGGTTTTATTAATTTATTCTTAAATTTTTTATAAAGGTCAACTGGAAGACCATCTGGTCCTGCACTTTTTCCTGATTTCATATTATCAATGGCTAGCCCAACTTCTTCTTGACTAATTTTAGACTCCAATATCTCCCTGTTTTCATTTGGTATACACGGTATAGATAGTTCGTTCAAAAACCCATTTAGTTTTGTTAAATCAGGTTCATTTTTGGTATCATATAATTTTTCATAGTAATCTCTAAAGGCTCTGTTAATTTCTAAAGGATCTATAACTACCTGTCCATTACTTATAATACTGGTAATTGGTGTTTTAATTTCCAATTGTTTAATCTGCCATGCTAATAATTTTCCTGATTTTTCACCTTGTTCATAAAAAGATTGTTTCAATCTTAGAAGACTCGAGGCAGCTCTATTTGCTGATTTTTTGTCGTATTCAGCTCTCAAAATCAGTAATTCATTCTCCAACCTTGGGTCACTTCCTGCATACACTTTTTCCTGAAGACTTTTTATTTTATGTTCCAATTTAGCTCTCTCCTCTCGAGTCTTCTTAGATTTTGATCCTGTATAACTAATAATATGTCCCCTAATAAAAGCTTTGAAAGCCTCCCACTTTACACATGCTGATGTTTGTGTAGTATTGATGTCAAAGAACTCGTCTATCTGTTTTTCTATATACTTGACAAATTCCTCATCCTGAAGCCATTTATGCTGAAATTGCCATCTACCTGATTCCTTTGTCAATTTTTTATCTACATATATTAGACAACAGGGTGCATGATCAGAGATCACGATGTTATCATAAAAGCAGTTTTGAATCTTGGACCTTAATTCTGTGGAAATCAAAAAATAATCAATACGTGAGAATGTCTTGTAGGTACTGGAGTAACAAGAATAGGCTTTAACTTGTGGTTTCATTTCTCTCCATATATCTAACAATCTCAATTCTTTCATAAAATGATTAATAGTCATCCTACATCCAATGTGCGTACAATCCAGTCCTGTTGATCTATCCACACCTGGATTCAATGTACAATTAAAATCCCCTGCTATTATATGTTGCCCTGTAAGTGATGATAAGATGAGAAATAAATTAGCAAAGAACTTCTGATCATCTATATTGGGACCATATAAGTTCACAAGATTTATATTTTCTAATAGCAAAGAACCTTGAATGATTACATATCTTCCAAATTTGTCTCCAATTACATTTTTCACTTGAAAAGGAACTGATTTATGTATGAGAGTCATAACTCCCCTGGCTCGGGATGAAAATGAAGAGGTGAATACACTTCCCTGCCATCTACTCCTAATTCTTTTAACATCCTCCTCTATCAGATGAGTTTCTTGTAAAAACACAATTCTTAAACCCATGTCCTTTATTTTATTCATAACTTGTTTAAGTTTTTTTAAATTTTGTAGACCTCTGCAATTCCATGAAGTTAAATTAAGATTAACACTTTGGTCCATGATCAATAGAGAGTTTGGGATTACCTTGCAGTGTAAACATGCTCATACAGAGAAGCAAAAACATGAGTGGTTGAACATTCATCCTACAAACTACACACAAACAAATTTCCCCTTCCCACACTTGTGGCAAACCCCCCAAAATCAAAAGAAAAATTCTGTCTCCCGATATAGCCATCGACCGTTCCACACCCACGGGGAACAGCCTAAGCCACTCCTTCTTCATCCTCCCAATCACCCTAACTCTACTGCTTTTAATGACGTAACATTAACTCTCCTCTGTAGTTTTCCAACTTAACTCCAAAATTTTTAACAACTTTGTACATCATAGTTTTTTTTTTTGTTTGTTTTGTTTTTGTTTTGTTTTTTTAATATATAATACAATCTATATTTTGTAAACTTACTATTTACTTCAAGTCAGTCAGATGCCTGTGCAAATGCTTAATTATTCTACCTTATATTTTGTTCATGCTTAGCTCCCACCAGTCTCTTCTTCTTCTTTGATCTTCTTGATGAACTCCTGCGCCTCCTCTGGGGTCTTGAAGATGTGGGTTCTGCCCTCATACGTGGTCAGCAGTCTCGCAGGATAGATTACACCATGACGAATCCCAAGGTTGCGCAGCTCCTTACGTACGGGATCAAACTGCTTCCTCAATTGCTGGATTCCTGTGGCCAAATCTGGGTAGAACCGCACCTGCTGGTCCTGGTGTTTAATCTCTCCTTTTTTAGCTCGTGCAGCGTTGAAGATCTTCATCCTGTCTCTGTTGCTAAGAAACTTCATAATTAAGGTCCTCGGCGGTCCCTTATCTCTCCGTGGGCCAATACGATGTGCTTTTTCCAGAACCACTGCTGATTGCAACTCCTCGCTGCCCAGCACCTCCGGAATCCACTTTTCCAGAAAGGAACATACGTCCCGACCTTCTGATTCCTCTGGAAGACCCACCAGCCTCAAATTATTCTGTCTCGACCGAGATTCCAAATCCAAAATATTATCTTCCAGAGATTTATTTTGTTTTTCCAAAGTGCGCACCTTTAATTGAAGACGGGTGACGTCATCTTCAGCACTAGCGAGACGGAGCTCCATCTGCGCCGTTCGTTCTACACAGTCACCCAATTCCTTTCTTATTCCTTCCAACGCTGTCATAATCCCATCAAATCTAGAGGAAAAGTCCGCTCTCATTGAACTCATGGCAGCCATCAGCGCATCTGCACCATTCCCCGCAGATATCGCAGCGTTGCCAGCCTCCTCCGCCATATATGGAGTTTTGTTTACTGCGTCACAGATCTGAAAGTCCGTTAATTTGGACTGTTTCGGCGGCTCGCTTTTTCCTTTTCCTGGTTTTCCAGCCTTAGGCTTCGCCGACATATCTTCGCCCAAATGCTGGGATACGTTCTGTCCCAAATGAGAGAGTTATTTGCCGATTTTTTTTTTTTCCAGGAGCAGAGCAGAGCGAGACACGTCCGTCCTACGTGGCGGCCATAACCGGAAGTCCAACAGTTTATTAATTTACTTTTTCTTAATTAATTTATTAAATCTTTTAAATAACTTCCTGTGTTTACATTCTCAATGACTATAATTGTACATACAGTATGTGAATTTTTTCTTCATAAATTTTGTGAATTTTTGTGATTTTTTCCCCTCATTTTTCTCATAAATTAATTCTTTCTTTCTTTCTTTCTTTCTTTCTTTCTTTCTTTCTTTCTTTCTTTCTTTCTTTAAAACCACAGGGATTCACTTGTTAAGGGCAAAAGTGGGATAATTCTGACCTCTGTTAGACCATTTAGTGTGATGGTTGAATGTTGCTACTTAACAAATTGGACCAAAAATGTCAGAGCTGATTTTTTTTTTTTTTGTCTCAGTCCAGCCCTGGCTAAGACGATTAGTAGCAGACGGTTTTTCTTTAGTAGTTGCATTGTCAGTCAACCACTATGCACTGTTTGAATTAGAGAGAAAGAAGCTGTTGTCATTTTGGTATAAGCAAAATATTAAATCCAAGCTGTCACTGTTTTTATATATCATCACGTATCATGTTCACTAACTAGAAGCCAGGGAGGAGATATATGGAGGATGATAACTCTAACAAAATAACGTGTGTGTGTGTGTGTGTGTGTGTGTGTGTGTGTGTGTGTGTGTGTGTGTGTGTGTGTGAGGTGGAGCTCATTGGGTGCTCAGCACCCATCCTAGAACCACTCTGTTAAATATCACAGTCTCATGTGCTTTGGCGGACAATCTTTGACTGAAATGAATAGGGAATGGGGCTGTAGTTCACTTAGCAAATCAAAAACTGTCACTAAAATCTGATTCTTCATACATGATTGTTAAAGTGACACTCTGCAAAAAATCATGTTTTTCTCTTGTTAACACATCTGTGACATGTTTTTTTTATGACTTACAAGACATATCAAGAGCAAAATCACTCAAATGTCTCATGTCTATTTTTTTGCTTTAAAGTTTCACTTAAGTCCCGCACCCTGAAAAATGGCAAGTTTAGACAGAGGCTGTGTCTCAATTCAGGTTCTGCATCCTTCAAGCACGCATTTCTAGGCTAGATACGTCACTGTGCTGCATTGAAGGCTGTCCCATTCCATGGGCTCCTTCACATGCGGCCGACAAATGTAGCCTTCAAAACCCCAAAAACCAAGGGTCCATGAAAAGTATCTTTGTGGCCCTAACGTATCCCAGCATTCAGCGCATGGCTCAGCCTGGCTTCTTTTTTTTTTTTCCTTGGCTCAGGCAGAAGCAGAACAAAGTCAGAAACAGTTCAAAGTAAGTTTTTTTGCTTGAATTCTGCAGCGGTTTGAACGTAAAAACAATAATAATCCAGAAAACAGCAACATCTGATTATTGAAGCTCATGTTACGTGACTTTTTTTTCTGATGTGCTGTATGCTTTGCTTAATGTATTAATTAAATATGTTGAACTGTTATCTTTTCTGAAGTCAAACCTCTTTTTCCATTAATGTCAGTTTATTAACTAATGTCAGTAATATAAAAATACAGTATGACGTGGTTGAAAGAACTTGCTTTAAGATAACTTTTAAAGTCCCGTAGAGACATCAGGAGGTTGATGTTATTTATTTGCTTATGTGGTGTTATAAATAAAAAACACATAAGGTTATTTTTAGAGACAATAGAGCACTTTATGAAGCTGAGGAGGGACAGGACATCTGTAATAATTTCATTATGTTGATCTTAAAAATGTCCATCACATCTGAAGTGATAATCAGATTTCTCAGATTCCCCCCCCCCCCTTTTATTTCTGAGGTCCACGGTGGTGAACGTGCAGGAACCGAGGGTCAGCTGTGGAGAGAGCGGGCTGGGTTCAAGACTTATAAAACTGATATTTGACTGAAATAACCACCATCAAAGAGATTTGATGAATGGTTTGATTGTGATTTTTTTTAGCAGTTTACTTTTGTCAGGAATCTGAAACTCAAGACTCACAAAATAATAGTACTCTGTTAGGTTCGTACCTTAATAAGATTCGAGACACAAAATGTGTTCAAAGTTTTTACTTGTACAAGGAGCAACACACCTCTGATTACAGATGGGAAATGCGCGCTGCCATACAAAGCCAGCACGTCCCTTTTATACTGAGCAGGTCAGACACAGGAAACATCTACTGCAACTTTATGGGCACCTTTGTGGTGACTGATAAGACCGTGGAACAGTCAGGCTTTGTGGTGAAACAGTCAGGCTTTGTTGTGTAACACAAAGACAACTCCGTGTCAGCACATGACTTCTTGCACACCAGTTTCTAAACTTTAAGTAAATACAGATTATTCCGGTCTGTTGAGGTATGTCTGTTACAGGGTGAGTTAAACCTTCCTGATGCAGCATTGTTGCAGCCATTGTAAGGGAAAAAATACAGAAAAGTTCAGCTAAAAACTAATTATGAAATGATAACATATTTGTACATATATACAATTTCTGACAACTTTGCAAACTGAAACAAGCTAAATAAAAATATTGCATGTTTACTGTTAATACAAAAACTTCATTTTAATGAAGTAATTTTTTGAAAAAGATTATTTTTTGCAAGATAATTCCAAAAGAGACTTTCATATATTTATTACACACAGAGTGAAACATTTTAAACCTGATTTAATACTGATGATAATGACGATAGTTTTTAAAACTAAATGACAAATCCTGATTTTCTAATTTACTGAGATGCACTGGTACAACTGAGATGAAGCTGAAGATGGAATGTGTTCTACTGCTGCTGAAAATCATTGAGGGTCATCATCCTACAGAGCAGGACTGTGGTCTGCTTTAGAACATTTAAACTAAATGTCAGAGCTGATACAAGGCAGAACATCTAATTATTTAGCTACATAATGGTCATAAATGATAACAGGAAACCGTTATATTTTCTACTGGTCATGTAATTAAGAATATATTTTAGAGTTCAGTCTAACTGGTATACATATTTAAAGCAATAAAAATTAATTTATCTATTTTGTGATTTAAATTTACCTTAATTTTACCTGCTGACTTTAACACGAGTTAAGGTCTTATTTTATCTGTCATGGTCCTCTTTCTATCTGGTGAAGATTCTCAAGTAAAAGGTAAAGAAAATACAATAATAAAGATAAAAATAAAGTTCTTTGTCAAAAATGTCAGCAAAAAAAACCCTCAACTAACACTGTCATGGTTGCTAGGCAGTTGCGTAGAGCGTGGTCACGCAAATATACTGTACGTCCTCCAAAGACTAGACCATCTCATTTAACAGCCTGAGACACAGCCACAGTGTTGGTGACGTAGGACTATACATGGTGCTGGCCAGTCAGGACTCTTTGGCCTAACTGAAGTTAGCCTCCATTGCCAGTTAACATTTTTTGGGCAGCTCCGTTGAAAACTTGACCCAAATTAAAGATGTGTTTTACCATTAAACTGCTTTTAAGGGCTGATGCAGTTTCAGTCATTATCCTGGGCCACCTTCCATACAAATGGGCATGTCCTTCAACCGGAAGTCTTTTTATCACAGCATTCATACTGTTTAATGTCGCACTAGCCACTATTAGCCTTGTGCTATATGGGTTGGGTCTATTCACTGATTATGGTATTTAAGGACGTGGGGGGTGGAGATTTTGACACAAAACTGTAAGATAATCAAAGGTTTTGTTTGTAGAAAAAAGGGCATAACCATTTTAGACAATGTAGTTTTGTTTTGTTTTTTTTATAGAGGATTTATATCCACTGGAGTGTGTCTTTAAATGGGAACTGGCCTCCAATGGAAAATGATAATGGAAAGTGTGTTTGCCAGTAGGTGACCTACAGTTACATTTTCAAAAAAGGGAAAGGAGGAAAGAGAAGATTTCACTTGTCTGACAGAGATGTGGGGGTGAGACTTTTATTTTAAGGATGTTTTTTACTATTTCTCTGCAGAGTAACAGCTAGCTTAAAGTGCTCATGACACGATTTTGACATTTTTTAGCATGTTGTATAAATCCAAAAGTCATTGTCGATGATCAATATAATAGTTGCAAGTGCCCCTGCATAACATACAGCCGTGGACAAAATTGTTGATACCCCTCTGTTAATTAAAGAAAAACCCGCAATGGTCACAGAAATAACTTGAATCTGACGAAAGTGGTAATAAATAAAAATTCTATGGAAATTAACCAGTGAAAATCAGACAGTGCTTTTGAATTGTGGTTCAACAGAATTATTTTAAAAAACAAACTCATGAAACAGGTCTGGACAAAAATGATGGTACCCCTAGAAAAGATTGAAAATAATGTGACCATAGGGACATGTTCAACCAAGATGTGTCCTCTAATTAACATCACAGGTGTCTACAAACTTGTAATCAGTCAGTCGGCCTATTTAAAAGGTGACAAGTAGTCACTGTGCTGTTTGGTGACATGGTGTGTACCACACTAAACATGGACCAGAGGAAGCAAAGGAGAGAGTTGTCTCAGGAGATTAGAAAGAAAATTATAGACAAGCATGTTAAAGGTAAAGGCTATAAGACCATCTCCAAGCAGCTTGATGTTCCTGTGACTACAGTTGCACATATTATTCAGAAATTTAAGATCCACGGGACTGTAGCCAACCTCCCTGGATGTGGCCGCAGGAGGAGACGGATAATACGAATAGTAACAAAAGAGCCCAGAACAACCTCTAAACACATTCATGGTGAACTCCAAGGTCAAGGTACATCAGTGTCAGATCGCACCATCCGTCATTGTTTGAGCCAAAGTGGACTTCATGGGAGACGACCAAGGATGACACCACTGTTGAAAACAAATCATAAAAAAGCCAGACTGGAATTTGCCAAACTGCATGTTGACAAGCCACAAAGCTTCTGGGAGAATGTCCTATGGACAGACGAGACAAAACTCGAACTTTTTGGCAAGGCACATCAGCTCTATGTTCACAGACGCAAAAATGAAGCATACCAAGAAAAGAACACTGTCCCTACTGTTAAACATGGAGGAGGTTCTGTTATGTTCTGGGGCTGCTTTGCTGCATCTGGCACAGGGTGTCTTGAATCTGTGCAGGGTACAATGAAATCTCAAGACTATCAAGGTATTCTAGAGAGAAATGTGCTGCCCAGTGTCAGACAGCTTGGTCTCAGTTGCAGGTCATGGGTCTTGCAACAGGATAATGACCCAAAACACACAGCTAAAAACACCCAAGAATGGCTAAGAGCGAGACACTGGACTATTCTAAAGTGGCCTTCTATGAGCCCTGATCTAAATCCTATTGAACATCTGTGGAAGGAGCTGAAACATGCCGTCTGGAGAAGACACCCTTCAAACCTGAGACAACTGGAGCAGTTTGCGCATGAGGAGTGGGCCAAAATACCTGCTGAGAGGCGCAGAAGTCTCATTGACAGTTACAGAAATCGTTTGATTGCAGTAATTGCCTCAAAAGGTTGTGCAACAAAATATTAAGTTAAGGGTACCATCATTTTTGTCCAGGCCTGTTTCGTGAGTTTGTTTTTTAAAATAAATCTGTTGAACCACAATTCAAAAGCATTGTCTGATTTTCATTGGTTAATTTTCATAGAATTTTTATTTATTACCACTTTTGTCAGATTCAAGTTATTTCTGTGACCATTGTGGGTTTTTCTTTCATTAACAGAGGGGTACCAACAATTTTGTCCACGTGTATAGTTGTCATCAAAAAACCGTAGCCGCTGACTGGACTGTGGCGCCGCACACTGAGTGAAGAAGGAGGCGGAAATGACGTCAGCGAGAGAACGGACGCCGGTGTTGTTGACTGGAATGCCAGCAGCTTTGTAGCAGACAGTTTCTCTGGTTTCTTGTTTTAGTTTTACGTCTATGCCTTTGCGTTGTGTTGCAGGCTTAGATAAACAGCAGACTGTGAAAGATCAAATCACACGCTTCAGCTCCAACTGTCATAAGCCTCCTCGTGTGCTCCTTTTGCGCTTTTACGCAGCACACGGAGGGGAAGGATGAATGGATTTATGTGCAGGATTCACCACAACACATTTATTGAACATAAGACTTATGACAACAGTTCCCAAAAAGGTGAAGACTTACAAAAATAAACAGAAACCCTTACAGTTGGTGTTCGGGGCCGACATTGCCCAGCGAGCGCATGGAAAGGAGCCGTGTTAACCACGGTTGCGCCCCAGGGCCAACGTCGCTTCAAGGGGCGCAACAGAATCATGGCTGTGTGGAGTGGCTAACACGTCGTGATAGTGTTGGCAATATTGGCTGGCTGACAACACCGCAGATGATGCACACAGAACATGAACAGCTGACTGTCAGAGAGGGGGATTGGTCGGACCGGTGAATCTTGGACAGCGCCCACCTGAAAGTGGGTCAAAATGGCTGCTCAACAACCACCGGCCAGAGCGGTGGCTACAGGCATGGAAAAGAAAAGGAACACAGACATAAAAACAACAAGAATTCAAAAGATAATACATAATAAACCCGATGCCTGAGCCACAGAGAACGGTCAGAACCAAGCCTACAGGATAACATGGGCTCGGTTCATGACACCAACTGACTATATTGTATTCATTGCCACTAATTTGGACTTTTTCCTGTTATAATAATTAATTTAATATTTTTGATAGTTATAGTACATGTGTGCTATACCAGTTATGAGTATTGTTTTTCTTGTGACCAAACTCTAGAAAAAATGAGGACTATCAGTTGCTTCTATTGCTTTTATTATTATTGTTGAAAATCACATGCCAGTTGATACAAGACAAAAGCAGTTAATAAACAATGATAACAAACAAAATTGCATTTTTAATGAGACATAAATAATAGGGAATACATTATTTTTAAGGATATTGCCATCAGTAACACAGAGAATAATTTTAATTTCTAAAGAGGTTTTACAGATAATTGAACTTTAAAATGATAAGTTATGGCCATGAGTATGCTCTAATTTACTAAAAAAAAAAATAATTATACTATATTTGCAAAATAAAAAAAAAAATTCTGTCTCTTGTTCAAATACCCAGGATTGATACAGGATTGCATGCAACGTCCCAATGATGACAACAGTTATGAGATTTTCAAGTATCACACTATAAATATTTTGTAATTTTATTTTCTTGCAAAATAAACCAGTGATACACCTTATAGCACCGTCCGGAATTTTCTGCTTCACCTTGAACTGCTCCTGACAGCAAATACTCTCCTCCTCTGTTGTCATGCTCACACACAGACCACACTGGCACCTGCAAAAATAAAAAGTAGTATCTTTTGATTTGTTTATTAGAGGAGGGCATTGACAGTATCAGGTAGATGTTTCAATTTTATTATAAATTCACTGCTATGATTTTATTGAAAAATCAGGTTTAAATAAATTATATTTATGGACAAATAATTTGTTGCAATATCTGTAACAAAAGCATACCACTCGGTGTTCCCCTGCCGTGTGTTTGCCACTGCTGCTGCGGCGGCCATGTGTGCTTCGCCACCATCACTCTCTGAGTCTGACTCGCGAGGCACGATGCCCGCATGGTACGGCTCAAACCTATAAGGTCTGATGCCCCCAGATTCTTCACTGTCATCCCATTCTTCGGAACTATAATTGTCTGAAGATTGGACAACATAAACCAATTCCAGACTACATGTGCTGGAACCATCATTGATGTTTTCAATCACTTTCATCATGCGTGTAGAATGGTCAGCCAACCGCTGTGTTCTCCCGCTGATGTCACAACATGGCCAGGGGGTTTTCCAGCCACTGACACAATTGGTGCCTTGGCACTCTTGGAAACGTCGGATATTCGCGTGAAAACAAGCCTGTTTGACTTAGAATTGCACAGACCCACCTATTTTGTCATATTGTATTATGTGTTTGCAAAATTAGATGCAGTCAAAATCGTGTCATCAGCACTTTAATTGTTACCTGATGTTGTTAACAGGACATTGGGCAAACAAGTTAAGATGTGTGCAGACTGTATATCTATGCCACATATATTATTTCTTAATTTTAATTTATCTTATTTGTGGAGGCATACAATTTAGCTCAGTGAAAGAAGAAAAACTTTTTTAAAAATGTTTTTTTTTTTTTTTTTTACTCTTCATCTGTTTCACATTGGACCATGAGCCCCATGTTCACTCCTGCAGGTGGTGAGCCCACTACAGGGCGGATCCAGAGGTTCCTCTTTTTTGTACACTGGATTCTTAATGTATCTTTGTTCATGGAGATCCACTGGACCGCTCTTGGTCTGGCCCTTCACCCAGGACCAATTTGCCTTGGGACAGCCTACCAGGAGCAAATTGCCCCCAACAACATAACTCCTGGGATCATTAGGACATGCAAACTCCTCCGCCACGATAAGGTGGTGATCCATGGATGGCAGCATACAAGCCTTCATTTCTAAAATGAATGCAGTATTAGATGAAGCTTTTTTATAAGCAATCAAGAGGATAAATTCATCTGCAAAGTGTTTATTGAGGCCATAAATCATCTGAGAAATAGGGTCATTTTCTTACAGAAACTCATGCACTCTGATTTCTTTGTGCAAAAAGAGGACTTACTCCCTGATGGCATTGGACACAGGGCAGGTTTGAATAAATTCCATAAAGACTTTGAAGCCACATCTGTGTTTTATTTACAGTCTAAAGTTATATTCATAATTAGCAGAGAAACATTAAAATGATATCATTGTCACCATCGAACTCTCAGCATTAAAGAAAATAAACTTCTCCTCACATAGCATATTGCTATTCACTATCAGCTGTGTCTAGCAGTGTAGCAGGGTGGACGTTAGAATGATGTCACTGTTTTCACTGCTTGTCTCTGAAGATATTCACTGATTTGTTCTGTCACCCTGTGGAAAATCAGCTTTTGTTCATATCTCCGTTCTTACACCTCACGGTCGGTTGTCTTTTTACAAAGCTTCATTCCTGGTCCTTGTCGCTTGCTGAACTTAAAGGATTATCTTCACCTCTCATGCCTGATACAGCCTAAATCCTTATGTTCCCTCCCTCAGCCATCTTCCCCTTTTCTTGCACCACAGCCGTTGCTGTTGCTCTCTGACATTTTGTCGCCTCTGTTTCTGGGTTATGTCCCATGAGGCAGGATTAGTGGTTAGCAAACTAACTTTGGGCTTAACCCTGGCTGGCTTTGTGGTCTCACTGAACTGACTCACTTTTCACTGTGTCACCATGGTAACTTAGGCAGCTCATACAACCTGAGGGCTATTGCATCCAGTGCACATCAGAATGAATGATGGTGATACTTTTAAGGGATCTGGCAATCTGGACGCTCTTATTTAAAAATACTTTATAAAAGGTGACCTGTTAGCATTGAACCACCAAAGTTTTCAATGGAAAAATTAAAAGGGCTTCCCATTAAAGATTTCCCTTGACCCACTTCCTGTCACTGTAGGAGGCTGAAATTGTACATGTATAATAGTACATATCTCTGTAGGTGATGTGGTAATTTGAAGCTCTGAATGTCAAAGAGTTTATCCTTTACAGGTGCTTAAGGTGGAGTGAGGTATGATAATGGAGCCGGTTGAATGCAGAGTGGTCATCAGATTACTGTTCTTGAGAGGCTGTACACTCCAAGGGAGATGTTCAGTGAGGTGAAAGAGACTTATATATGGTAAATGGCATTCACTTACATAGCGCTTTTTCTCATCTCTGGATGACCAAAGCGCTTTACAGATCCTGCTATCCACCCATTCTCACACACATTCACACACACCGATGGCGGCAGAGCTGCCATACACACACGGGCGCTAGCCTGGCCACCAGGAGCAACTGGGGGTTCAGTGTCTTGCTCAAAGACACTTTGACATGCAGACTGCAGACAGAGCGGGAATCAAACCCATGACCCTGCGATCAGTAGTCGGTCACACTAAATCTACGCCACAGCCACCCCCACCTTATGGGGAGGACACTCCATTGTTTGACGTAATCAGCCACTGGCATTGACAGTTCAAATGTGGGTGGACATCAATTGAAATGGTACCCATTCTTGGGCGACCATAATACCCCACTGATCAAGATACCATCTGGCAAGTGGAGGCCACCATTTTGGAGCTCACCATCTAGCACAAGATATCAAGATCAATGTGGGGTCTCTGGAAAAACATCATCCATGACCATTTGCACATGTCAAAGTTGTCTGCATGATGGATTCCTCGGTTGCGCACGTGTTTCCAGAAGCAGGAAAGAGTCATGTGCTCCCAGGCTGTTTTGGCCATGTGCAATGAAAACCAGGAGGACTTCTTTGACAGACTAATCACACAGGATGAAGCATGGGTCCATTGCTATGATCCCGAGGCTAAAGCCCAGTCAAAGAAATAAAGACATTATGGTTCACCACCTCTGAAAAAGGCACATGTTCAACCCCAAAGTCAGGCTCATTGTTTTTTGGGACCAGCGTGGAGCATTGATGATGGATTTTCTGCAAAAGGGTACCACAATTACCAGAACTTACTACTCTTCACTGCTGCAGAAATTGTGGAAGACCATCAAAACCAAGAGGCGTGGCATGCTGACCAAAGGTGTCCACCCTCTGCAAGACAATGCCCCTGTTCACAATTTGCATGTTGCCCAGATGGAAGCACGGTACTGTGGCTATGAAATCCTTTCTCACCTGCCTTACTCTCCCAACCTTGCACCGTCTGACTTCCACCTTTTTTCAACCATAAAGTCATTTTTGACGGGCAAGCATTTCCAAGATGATTGGACTTCTGATGCAACCTGCAGACTTCTACAGGCGAGGTCTCCACAGCTGCATAAAGTGATGGGAGAAGTGTGTGACTCATGGTGGTACCTATGTAGAGAGAAACTAACAACTGTGCCATGTTTGATTCCTCTCAGTCCACTGAAAATGAGTCAGGGGAAATCTTTAATCAACAGCCCTTGTGTGCTTGGTTAAATGGCTTCCATACCTTTCTAGTTTTCCCACAATGGTAATGCTTTTATTTCTTGTTTAGTTGATGTTAGATAATAAAGATAGCACATAAATTCAATTTATTCCAGCACATCCATAACAAGTTGCCCATTAGCAACTTGTTTACAGAATATCGAAGAATGTTTTACCTTAAGTTTGGTTAGAGCCATAAATTATAAGCCCAGCTATCAAGTTTTCCTTATGATCTCATATTCTATTGTTTTAGTGTTACTAAACTTTTTTTTTAATTATGCAGTCATAAGGACTTAATTATGCCTTACTGCAGCCATCAAATCAATCTTCCATTATTTAATTAAAGTGTTCCCATCCATAGCATACAAATTATAGTGTATCTATGGTCTAAGTCAGGAGTGTACAAGCTGTTTTTGTTGGGGGCCTCATACAGAAAAATATAAGTCATTGGGACTGGGAACTGTATTACAAACTGCAATTTTCAGAGTTTTGTGATATCTCTGGCCACTGTGATGTTGGCGCCAGTAATCACTCTATCATCACTCTATCACTATATAAAAGCAAGAAATCTCTGTGTGTCTGTGTGTGTGTCTGTCATGTTTATAGGACATCAAAGGACGGCCTATGATCTCTGCCTGAACATCATAGGATGTTCTATGAACTCAGGCATCATAGGACGACTCGCGATTGTCTTTATGATGTCATATACATCAAGCCTGCCTTCATGTCTTTATGATGTCATATACAGTGATAGACGTCAGGCAACATGTCTTTATGATGTCATATACATCAAGGCTGCCTTCATGTCTTTATGATGTCATATACAGTGAGTCCATGCTGGAAAGCCTCTTTTGACTCAGATCTATTTTCATGATTGCTTCTCGGCCTTTTGGGTAAGATCAAGTGTAGTAGTGTAGTAACGATCCTGTCCATGAACTGGAATTACGACTCACCTATCCTCAACGAAGAAGAAGAAGAGAAGAAGAAGAAGAAGAAGAAGAAGAAGAAGAAGAAGAAGAAGAAGAAGAAGAAGAAGACTTTTAAAAAAAGGCTTTATTGCACATTTCAAAATTGCAGAAAGACCAATATCAGGTGTCCTAGTGTGTCACATCTCAAAAGTGCAAACATAACTCATCCCCCTGACCCACTGAACACAAAACATTCCCGACAGCCCATCTATTGATGAACGCCTCCAGATTGTCTACCATTTGATAGTAAGAAAACTCTACCCGAAGTCTGACTGTCAATAACACCTTGAAAGCGGACACAGGATCCACATTGCCAGCATTGCTTGCCCGATTTTTCTTCGTCAGCCAGATGGCAAGCTTAGCAGTCCCAGATAGGAAGTTCATCAAAGTGTGGGCAGCCTTCCTTGCCACTTTGTACTTTGGACCATAAATGAACAGACCAAAAGAGAATCGTTCACCCAAAGCCCGAAACCACTCATGCAAAATGTCAAAAAGTCCAGATAAACGAAAACAGTGGACAAACAAATGGTCGAGGGTCTCAACTTGGGAACAAAACAAACATTCCCCCCCCCCCCCCCACAGTCGGATCAAGGTGTGCCCTGTATTTATTTGTGGCTATTGCCCCATGCACAATCCTCCACTGGAGATCTGCTGTACGTTTCTCAATAGGTTGCTTGTACATGCACCACCAGCTGCCTTTTGGGGAGACCCCTGGCCCCAAACAACCCGCCCACCTCGACTCCGTGACATCCTTCAGAGAGCGCAGATTCAGAACCTTCACACAGATGTGATACACCGCCCTTGTCCCGACAAACTGTAACTTGCCCAGGCGAGGAATCCTGAAGGTCAGCAGGTGATCCTCTCCTCCCTGCCACTCCCCCACATCCGGAGTTATGGAAATTGCAGGAAAGGTGGACGCAGTGTCGTCATCCCATTGATTGGAAAGAGTGCGGTTCGTCGCAAACGCTCGAAGCGGCTGTGGCAGGGCGGCGCACACGTCCTCCACCACCCTTTGCAGCAGTCTGACAGATGTAATTTTTGCACTCCGCCTCAGTGTATCCATCGATGTGGTCGACATCCTCATAAGATGACCCAGCTTGGTACAGCGTGCCTCCCGCAAACAACTCTGCAGACTGGCAGACTGCAGCACCTCTGCTGCGATGAATCGATTGAAAAACAGTGGTTCTTCGAACAGCCACATGCCCGGCGCCTCGTCACGGAAGCGGGCCACGTTGAAGACTCGCCATGCATGCAAAACGGACGTGTAAAAAGCAAATAGTCCAGTAAGGTCCACCTCCCCAGACGTCACGAGGAAGAGCTGCTTATCATAGCCCAAGTGACCAACTCTCTTCAAAAGCAGCTTAGCAGTGTCCATCCAGCAGGGTCCGCATCCGTAAAGGAGTCGTTGTGCAGTTCGAAGCCTGAAGCTGGTGATCTTCGAAGAAGAAGAAGAAGAAGAAGAAGAAGAAGAAGAAGACCCACCAGATGGAGAGCAATAGAATGACGACAACTGCTGCACGTCAGAAAAGATGCCATGAAGATGAACATCTGAGGTTCCAGCAGTACATCGCACCCGTCTGAGACAGGACAACCTTCACCAGCACCACTTTAAAGCACGATCTCTGCCTCATCATCATAGCACAGCCTATGAACTCAAAAAAAAGAAAGGAAAAGGGTCAGCAACATTTGCATTGTTTAAGGAAACTTGCACGCTTCCAAATTGACCGAACCATAATGATAATGTTTTATCGGGCTTTTATTGAATCTGTTTTATCCTTTTCTTTAGTGTCATGGTTTGGTCAGATAAAATTGAAACAGAGGAAATCCTTGGATCAGGTAGTTAGATGGTCCAGTCTTTTGCTTGGTGAGTCACAGCTGAGCCTGACATCCCTGTACACCAGACAGGTACAGAGGATTGCTACCGCCATTTTACAGTGGGGCAAAAAAGTGTTTAGTCAGCCACCAATTGTGCAAGTTCTCCCACTTAAAAGATGAGAGAGGTCTCCAATTTTCATCATAGGTATACCTCGACTATGAGAGACAAAATTAGAAAAAAAAAAAATTCATTAAATCACATTGAAGGATTTTTAATGAATTAATTGGTAAATTCCTCAGTAAAATAAGTATTTGGTCACCTACAAACAAGCAAGATTTCTGGCTCTCACAGACCTGTAACTTCTTCTTTAAGAGGCTCCTCTGTCCTCCAGAATCAGAATCAGAATCAGAATCAGAATCAGGTTTATTGCCATTGTTCATGTAGTACACAAACTAGGAATTTGTCTCGGTACAATGCTGCAACATTAAACATGATAAGATAAGAGAAATAAACTATACATGTAATAAAGTGTAGGATAAGATTAAGTGATACTGGTCAACAGTTAAAATATATATTAGCCAGCAGCAGATACTGTGGAGAACTATATAGTGCAGTCGGTAATGCAGGAAGAAAACAGTGATGATTGACATGAGTCTGGTTGAGCTGCTGTACATGGTGCACGAGAGTCACTTAGTGTTCAGCAGTCTAATGGCAGAGGGGAAGAAGCTGTTCATGTGACGGGAGGTTTTAGTCTGGATGGACCGAAGTCTTCTACCAGAGGGGAGGGGGGCAAACAGTACATGACCAGGGTGTGAGGGATCGGCTATGATCCGGCCAGCACGCCTCCGGGTCCTGGAGATGTACAGATCCTGGAGAGATGGGAGCTTGCAGCCGATCACCTTCTCAGCAGTGCGCACGACGCGCTGCAGCCTTAGTCTGTCCCTGGCAGTGGCTCCTGCGTACCACACGGTTATGGAGGTGGTGAGGATGGACTCGATGATGGCTGTGTAGAACTGCACTAACATCTTGGTGGGTAGCTTGAGCTTCCTCAGCTGCCGCAGGAAGAACATCCTCTGCTGGGCTTTTTTGATGAGTGAGCTGATGGTCAGCTCCCATTTGAGGTCCCTGGTGATGGTAGTGCCTAGGAAGCGGAAGGAATCAGCAGTGGTGATGGGAGAGCCTGAGAGGGTGAGGGGGGGCAGAGGAGTAGTGACTTTCCTGAAGTCTACAATCATCTCCACTGTCTTCAGAGCGTTCAGCTGCAGGTTGTTATTGCTGCACCAGGACGCCAGCTGGGCCACCTCTCTCCTGTAGGCGGACTCGTCGCCGTTGGAGATGAGCCCGATGAGGGTGGTGTCGTCCGCAAACTTGATCAACTTGACAGACTGGTGGCTGGAGGTGCAGGAGTTGGTGTAAAGGGAGAAGAGTAGGGGGGAAAGTACACAGCCCTGGGGTGATCCGGTGCTGATGCTAGTATAGTCTGAGACAGTCTTTCCCAGCCGCACATGCTGCCTCCGGTCCGTCAGGAAGTCGATGATCCACCTGCAGAGGGAGTCAGGCACGTTGAGCAGGGACAGCTTGTCCCGGAGCAGAGCGGGGCGGATGGTGTTGAATGCGGAGCTGAAGTCCACAAACAGGATCCTGGCGTAGGTTCCCGGGGAGTCCAGGTGCTGCAGGATGGAGTGGAGGGCCAGGTTGACTGCATCGTCTACAGACCTGTTGGCTCGGTAGGCAAACTGCAGCGGGTCCAGGAGAGGGGTGGTGATGGACTTGAGGTGGGACAGGACCAGGCGCTCAAAGGACTTCATGACTACAGAGGTGAGCGCTACAGGTCTGTAGTCATTAAGTCCAGTGATCCGTGGCTTCTTGGGGACAGGGATGATGGTGGAGGATTTGAGGCAGGACGGCACGTGGCATAACTTAAGGGAGGTGTTAAAAATGTCTGTGAATACAGGAGCCAGCTGTTTCGCACAGAGTCTCAGGGTGGAGGGAGACACGCCGTCTGGGCCGGGGGCCTTGCGCGGGTTCAGTCTGGAGAACTGTTTGAGCACATCCTGCTCACTGATGATAAGGGGAGGGGGGGAGGTGGGGGGGGGTGCCTTAAATGAAGTAGGGAATGTGGAGGCTGTGGAGCTGGAGGGAGGGGGGGAGTTGGACACAGATGACGAGGTGTCAAAACGGGCATAGTGTTGGGACAGTCTCTGACAAAGGGCTTTGTCATCCTGACCTTTAGGAGCCTGAGGCCGATAGTTGGTGATCTGCCTCAGTCCTCTCCACACGGAAGCCGAATCATTAGCAGTGAACTGCTGCTGGAGTCTCTCTGAGTACACAGATTTAGCCCTCTTCAGCTCTCTGTTAAACCGGTATTTAACCTCCCTGTAGCAGTCCCTGTCTCCACTTTTCAGCGCTGCTTCCTTCTCCTTCCTGATCTGTCTGAGCTTAGCTGTGAACCAGGGTTTGTCATTAGAGTAACTCACCCTGGTGCGTGATGGAAGAATGTTCTCTTCACAAAAGTGGATATATGAGTTCACAGTGTCCGTGTACTCATCCAGATCATGCGTGGCTCCTTTAAGCATGCCCCAGTCAGATATTTCCATGCACGTTTCCAGCTTCTCCTCAGCATCACTGGTCCGTATCTTCGTAGTGCTCACAACCGGTTTAGTGAGCTTCAATCTCTGTCTGTATGTGGGAATGAGGTGAACCATCACGTGATCAGATAATCCCAGCGCAGCTCGAGGAACAGCGCGATATGCGTCTTTCACTGTGGTGTAACAGTGATCCAGTGTGTTTAATCCTCTGGTGGGGCATTTAATAAACTGTTTGTAGCGGGGGAGATCGTGGCTCAGATTGCACTGATTAAAGTCGCCAGCCACAATAATCAGCGAGTCTGGAAAACTCCGCTCTGTGTGTTGAATGTGATCCGCGAGCACGCGCTGAGCTTCGCGCGTGTCCGCGTCGGGAGGGGCGTACACAGCGATCAGTATAAAAGAAGCAAACTCCCGTGGGGAATAAAAAGGCTTGCAGTTGATAACAAGAAATTCCAAGGCAGGAGAACAGTGTTTGGAAATTTCCGTTACATCAGAGCACCAGCTACAGTTGATGTAGAAGCAGACACCGCCTCCTGTGGTCTTGCCGGAAAGCTCTGTGTCACGATCAGCACGGAAGAGCTGGAAGCCGTCGAGGCGCAGCGCGCTGTCCGGTATATTTTCCCGGAGCCAGGTCTCAGTAAAGCAGAGGACAGCTGAGGAGGCGAGGTCCTTAAAACGCATCAGCAGTCTCAGTTCATCCACCTTGTTAGAGAGAGAGTTGGTATTGGACAGAAATATGCCAGGCAGCGCCGTTCGCGAGCCTCTCCTGCGAAGTCGTACGAGAGCGCCCGCTCGTCTTCCTCTCTTCCGCCGTCTCACTTTCCGAGCCAAACAATAAACCAGATCGGCGGCAGGGGCTAGAAAAACTGGGAGGAGGTCCGTGGGGGTCAAAGTCCTGATATTTAAAAGTTCTTCACGGGTATAAGTGCAAGCAGACACACAATTGACAAACAAAAACAAACAAAGAGCGCAGCGAAGCACCATGTCGACCGCTGTGGGCGCCATCTTGGATTGAATATCCAAGTTACCTCCACTCGTTACCTGTATTAATGGCACCTGTTTGAACTCGTTATCAGTATAAAAGACACCTGTCCACAACCTCAAACAGTCAGACTCCAAACTCCACTATGGCCAAGACCAAAGAGCTGTCAAACGACACCAGAAACAAAATTGTAGACCTGCACCAGGCTGGGAAGACTGAATCTGCAATAGGTAAGCAGCTTGGTGTGAAGAAATAAAGTGTGGGACCAATTATTAGAAAATGGAAGACATACAAGACCACTGATAATCTCCCTCGATCTGGGGCTCCACGCAAGATCTCACCCCGTGGGGTCAAAATTATCACGAGAACGGTGAGCAAAAATCCCAGAACCACATGGGGGGACCTAGTGAATGACCTGCAGAGAGCTGGGACCAAAGTAACAAAGGCTACATCAGAAACACACTACTCCGCCAGGGACTCAAATCCTGCAGTGCCAGACGTGTCCCCCTGCTTAAGCCAGTACATGTCCAGGCCCGTCTGAAGTTTGCTAGAGAGCATTTGGATGATCCAGAAGAGGATTGGGAGAATGTCATATGGTCAGATGAAACCAAAATAGAACTTTTTGGTAAAAACTCAACTTGTCGTGTTTGGAGGAGAAAGAACACCATACCTACTGTGAAGCATGGGGGTGGAAACATCATACTTTGGGGCTGTTTTTCTGCAAAGGGACCAGGATCACTGATCCGTGTAAAGGAAAGAATGAATGGGGCCATGTATCGTGAGATTTTGAGTGAAAACCTCCTTCCACCAGCAAGGGCATTGAAGATGAAACGTGGCTGGGTCTTTCAGCATGACAATGATCCCAAACACACCGCCCGGGCAACGAAGGAGTGGCTTCGTAAGAAGCATTTCAAGGTCCTGGAGTGGCCTAGCCAGTCTCCAGATCTCAACCCAATAGAAAATCTTTGGAAGGAGTTGAAAGTCTGTGTTGCCCAGCGACAGCCCCAAAACATCACTGCTCTAGAGGAGATCTGCATGGAGGAATGGGCCAAAATACCAGCAACAGTGTGTGAAAACCTTGTGAAAACTTACAGAAAACGTTTGACCTCTGTCATTGCCAACAAAGGGTATATAACAAAGTATTGAGATGAACTTTTGTTATTGACCAAATACTTATTTTACCGAGGAATTTACCAATTAATTCATTAAAAATCCTTCAATGTGATTTTCTGGATTTTTTTTTTCTTATTTTGTCTCTCATAGTTGAGGTATACCTATGATGAAAATTGGAGACCTCTCTCATCTTTTAAGTGGGAGAACTTGCACAATTGGTGGCTGACTAAATACTTTTTTGCCCCACTGTAAATGATGACTCCCACCCTTTGCACTGCCACTTTCGGCTTCTTCCCTCCAGACGGAGATTTGCTGTCCCAAAAAGTAAAACCCAGCGCTACAAAAACAGCTTTGTTCCTGCTGCTGTCAAAGAGTTGAACAAGTTGTAACAATATATTGCACATAATTTAGTTACCTATTTATTAATTTTATATTTACTTATTTTTGTAGGTTTTTTATTTGGGTTCTAAATCTTTTATTGGGTTTTAGACTTTTGAGTTTTTAACCTCTTTGACTAGTCTAACTTTTTAATACGACCCTTCTCTCTTATCTCTGTTTTTTTCTCTCATCTCTTTGTCTTATATCCTGATTGATGGAACCTTGAGTATTTTTTATCATGTTTATAGTCAGCTTCATGTGTGCCTGTGTTTGTGTCCATGTTGAATGTAATTGTGGTTTGTAAATATGGATGTCACCTGACTGCAAAACAAATCTACCTACGGGTACAAATAAAGTAACCTGAACGTGAACCTTTCCTGAGTACGCCGAGCTGCTGGACTCCGTTTCTGCGCAGCAGCGGCGCTTTCCAGATTTAAACCTAGCCTCGCCCTCTGCCGGAAGACGTCGCCACCTCGTCGACAATCAGCCTCTGCGAGATCCCCGTCCGGATTCTGTTCCGGGCCGCCGAGAGAACTCTGCATCCCAGCCAGCTGTTGCCCCTGCGTCACGACGGAAGGGAAAGACAGCAGCCTCAGCCTCCGGGTCATCAGTCCCCACTGTTCTGTCAGCTCCTCGTCCCCAGACTGCCTCGGCTGCCCCTCCCTCCTCCTCGATGCTCTCTCCAGCTGCTGCGAGCTCAGAGAGTCCTGCTCTGGCTCCGCCCGTCTCCGGTCCGGTGAGAGCAGCTCCTCTTCATCTTCCTGGGGGGCCCTCCGTCACCATCCATAGGGGAAAGGGGAGAACCAAGTCCACTACAGCAGTCACCAACGGTCCTCAGGAGAACAGGCATGTGCTGTTTCATTCTCTCACTCCATATAATGAATTGCCTTGTCTGACTCCTGGGGGTGGAGTTCGGGGTTCACAGTCCCCTGAGCTCCCTCCAACTGCTGTAGCCATAAATATTGAACCTGCATCGTCTGTGTCTCCTTCCCCTCTCTGTGAGCATCCCCCGGTGCCAGGAATAGACCGCCGGACGAAGAAGGAGCCTGCGGCCCTGGAGAGCCTGGTGCCAGTCCCGCAGCCGCATCATGGGCAGAGGAGGAGGGCGGACTGCCGTTTGGAGCCTGCGCCGACGATCAAGTGTCCCCGGGTCTCCGTGGAGGAGCAGTCAGACCCAGCAGGTCACGGGCCCCCTGCCACAACGCTGTGCAGGCCTTCGGCGTGGGCTTCAGCGCCGGGGAGTTCCCAGACTGTGACGACCATCATGCCAGCTGTGGAGCCCGCCGCAGTTGAGTCGGAACCAGGAATGGACCTCCAGATCATTGAAACTGGATCATTGGAGTCCTGGACGACGGTAGAGCCCAAGATCAGGCAAGTGCTCTATTTTGTCTTTCTCTTTTCCGTTCTGGAGCATTCTTACCTGTCTCTCGGGGAAACGAGCCGGGCGCAGCCGATCGCTGCATCCGAGCTTGTCTCGCCGGGCTCTGCTGCTGCCGCTGCCAGTGATCCGGATCCCGGTTTTCTCTGTTCCTCTGAGACTTTTCCCAAGGTCACCGGAGACGAGTCAGCTCCAGTCATAGTGGAGGTTCCAGGTTCGTGCTCGGAGGTCATCCCTGGTGCTGCGCCGGCCCATTCGGGGTTCGACGTGGGTGCTACTCCGGCCCAATCGGGGTCTGACGTCGGTGCTGTTCTGGTCCAATTGGGGTCCATCGTGGGTGCTGTTCTGGCCCAATCGGGGTCCGTTGTGGGTGCAGTGCTGGCCCGATCAGGGCCCACCAAGGGCGCAGCGCTGGTTCGGTTCGAGGTCGGTGAAGGAGGTGCATATCCTCGGCCATCTGACGCTGGACTGATGCCTCATCTTCCCCCAATCTTTCTCCACCGGGTGCCGCTGGGGTTCCCCGTATTCGGCTCGGCTTCCCCTCGCTATCCCTCTCGGTAGGGAGGCCGCCTCTGAGCTTTCCCCTCCGGTCCTGGTGGCCTAAAGACGCGGGTCGGCTGTCCGGGAGATGGCTTCGCCGGTTCGGAGTTCTGGGTCGGCCGCCCGAAGGACTGTCTTGTTGGTTTGGCGACCTGGTCCGGCTGCCTGAGGTACTGTTTCTCCGGGTCTGGGACTGGGATAGGCCCGAACTGCTTTCTTTTCTCTCCGTCATTTGGAATCGGGATGCGGGTAGACCACCTGAACTGCCTTTTTTATCTCCCTCTCCATGCTCTACCGGTCGGCATCCCTGTAAGTTGTGTTTTTTTTTTCCGCCGTGGGTTTGAAGGGATACTCTTTTGGACTCAAAGACTTTTACTGGCTGACAGTCAAAGGTGTATGTTGTGCATGTGCATCGGTCATTTGAAAAGAGAAAAAGAAGAAAATAGTGCAGTTGAAGAGCCAATGGTTTAATTTGATGTGATAGGAATTTGTTTTTGCAAATTTCGTTAATCACAACCAGTGTAATAATATTTTTGACTGAAGTACCAGCTAGAGATATTTTGCACCTGAGCTTGCACCGTGTCAGCTATTTTCTCACTGTATATGCGGGTTTGACACATAGCCACAGCATATTTATGGGGGGAATGCTCTTATTTAACAAATCCTAGCCTTCAGTTTATCATCTTTTCAACTCATTATGCTTTTTGCACAGGGCATTGTAGCCTGTCACTAACGACCGAAGTTACTACTGTCCTATGTCGGCTACAACCAGAAAGACAAACTAAACCGACATGTCAAGAAGTCACTGCACTAATGATTCTACTTCATGCAGTGTGTCTACCCACGATTTTTGTTTCACAGGGGTTAGTGTTACACTAACATTCAATCCTATGTAGTGTGTATACAGAAAAGCACTTTTTTTTTCACCTGGTAACCGGACATTTTCCTGTGAAGATCAGTTTCAGTTAGAGTGAACTCATTTGCCGTGAAGAGGAAAGGCAAAGGGGAGAAAAATCCCATTTAAATGGCAATATTTGTAGACACAGATCTGCATCCTAAGATTTTTTGTTTAATGTTTCCCCAAAACTGCAGTTTCCTTAATGTGGATATGTGCTAGTTGAAGAATGAGCTGTTTGTTTTATTGTTGGTTTTTTTTTTCGTTTCAGCAGTCTTATCCAGGGCTGGGTATACTCAGAAACATTTCCCATCTAAAGGAGGGAAATGACTAAATTAAGTTGATGTAAAACATAATCTTTAGACTTGAAACATAAAGAATTATTTTGGGAGTTGTCTTGGTTAGATTTTGAAATGATTGGAGTAAAGTGGACTGGTGATCGTCCTGCCACTCAGAAATTCTGTTTTGGGGGTGACCGTCTACACCCCCTGTCCTGCCATGCTGGTCAGCCTTGTTATGCACACTTTCTTTGCCTGGTTTATAGTAATGGACTGTATTTATAGTTTGCTGACCTACTCTGTAGTGGTTGAGTTTTTTTTTTTTTTTCATCCTTAGGTATGACTGTGAGAGTGAATAAGATAAGATAAGATAAGATAAGCCTTTATTAGTCCCACAATGGGGAAATTCCAGGATTGCAACAGCACAGGGATAGCAACACTCAGAGCAACAATCAGAAGGCAAGAAAAAACAAGAGCAGCTAGTATACATATGTACATATTACTATAAATATATATATATATAGACACACAGTGCGGAGCATTGTGGTTGGTGGATGTGCAGCAGAAAGTCTAAGCTCTCTCTCCGTGGATGCGGCGGGCCAGCTCGATGTCTTTGGGCATGATGGTGACCCTCTCGGCGTGGATGGCGCACAGGTTGGTGTCCTCGAAGAGACCCACCAGGTAGGCCTCGCTGGTCTCCTGCAGAGCCATGACGGCGGAGCTCTGGAAGCGCAGGTCGGTCCTGAAGTCCTGAGCGATCTCCCTCACCAGGCGCTGGAAGGGCAGCTTACGGATGAGCAGCTCCGTGGATTTCTGGTAGCGACGGATCTCTCTCAGAGCCACGGTACCGGGCCTGTAACGGTGAGGCTTCTTCACTCCGCCGGTGGCCGGAGCGGAGTGAAGGTGAATGGTTGTCTGTCTCTCTGTGTTGGCCCTGCGATCTGTCCAGGGTGTACCCTGCCTCTCGCCCAAAGATGCTGGGATAGGCTCCAGCCCCCTCACGACCCGAAAAGGATTAAGCAGAAGAAGATGGATGGATGGATGGATCCTTCAGTGGTTATATGGTACTTGTGTTTATTTTTGAAATGTACCTGTATTTTGGTTTTCGTGTTTTGGAGATTTTTTTTCTTTCTTCTTAGTATTTGTATGGTACCTGTATATTTTCTGAAGTGTACTTGTATTTTGGTTACCTTGCTTTCTTACGGGGCAGGATGTTATATATATATATTTTTGTCTATTCGATTCTATGGTGCCTGAGGACTTCCTTGTTATATGTTCTACTTTTGGTTTCTGTATTTAGCCTCTCCATTTTATTAGTTATCTTTGTTGCCCATCCCTTGTGTTTTTTTTTTTTGTTCTGGTGTAGTCATTTTTTTCTTTTTTTGGGGGGGTTCTCTCCATCCTAGCCTGGTTCCCCCTCCGCCCTCCCTGGGTCGGCCCTGGCAGCCTTCTGGTTGGGGGGGGGGGGCCTTGGATGTTGCGTTTGCACCTGGAATGCGCCTTGTGAACGGGAGATACTGTTATGGCCTGAGCGCCAAATCCTTCTGCGCTCGGGTTGTCCAGTATTTTCCCGGTTTCATCCCGTTTCGAGCCTTGTTATTGTGGCCTTCGTCTGGGCTCTTATTTTGACAGCGTCACGACCGGACTTCCGGCTGTCAAAGCCGAGTCACGTTGTGACAGCTGTTTGTCATTTCATTTAATTACATTCCCCTTTTCTGATTGGTTCTGAGTTATCGTTTAAGGTAGCAACTGAGGCTTACTCCTCGCTGCGACCTACACAACAATACGGGCTCCTCCGCGTACGTGACTGGAGCCCCTATCCCCGACTCCAGTCTCCTTTTTGATTCTTTGTTCTCTGTAAGTGTTATTCCTCCTCAGAGTCTTCAGTCTTGTGTCTTAGCCTTTGTTTGTGTTTTTGCCCCATGTGGCTGTTTATTACCTCCGCCAAGGAGGTTATGGTTTCATCGGCATTGGTTTGTCTGTCTGTCTGTTTGTTTGTTAGCAAGATAACTCAAAAAGTTATGGACGGATTTTCATGAAATTTTCACAGATTGTCAGAAATGGGGTATCCTACAGATGATTAGGTTTTGGTGGTGATCCGGATCACCGTCCAGAAGAAAACCGCCATTACGGAAAATGCCATTTTCGTCAATAACTACTGAACCACTAATCCTATCATTGTGAATCCAATTGCTAGTCATATGTTTTCATGGTCAAGGAATCTGAAAACGTACACACAAACACTGTATGGGGGGAACTGTGGCGCTTGGCGGAGGTCTGCGCTCTCCGAGTGCTTTTCTAGTTTTGTCATTGTGTCTTTCGTTAATAAAACATGCACATTCACTGGTTGGCCTATGATGCCCCGCAAGGGACATCCATGACACTGTAAGGCTGCTGTTCCTATGATCTCAGAAGGATGTCTATATGACATCATACAGAGTGCAGGAATCGATACAATAGGACACACTACTTTAAACCACACCCATTCGAAGCAGTACATCATGTCTGTGTGTCACAATTTATAGCACATAGGACATCTTCAAAGATCAAACGCAAGCATGCCTCACGATAATAGGACTCATTATGACATCATCAACGATCATAGGACTCACTATGACACTATCAAAGATCAAAGGCAGGCATCACTGAATGAGTGCTAACGTGCTTGCTTACACCCTTTCTTACACCTGCTTTCTATGGGCATGCAGAAATACTTGGTTATACGTGGTTTCTATGGGCATGCATGGGTATGTACTGGTTAAATAAAAAAAAAAATCAAATACGCAAGTTTTGTCTGACAATTCCTCTTTTAAGGTAGGTGACATGTCCTCTATTCATTGGTCAGTGTGTGTGCTTCTCAGTGACGTGCACAGACATTTCAGGGAGCAGGTGCTCAACCAAAAAAACGGCAATACTACATACTCAAAAAAGTACTGTTAATACAGTAGCATACTGTACTTACTTGGTACGTATATCGATTTTATTTTAATACTTGTACACTCATGGAGATATTTAATACCCCGTAGATTTCTACAAAATTATCAACTCACACAGAGATGCTCCATCATTAATTATTTACACTAGTACATACCCGTGCATGCCCGTGCATACCCATGCATGCCCATAGAAACCAAGTATAAGCAAGTATTTCTACATGCCCGTAGAAAGCAGGTGTAAGCATGCACGTCAGCACTCATTCAGTGATGCATGCCTTTGATCTTAGATGGTGTCTTAGTGAGTCCTATGATCTTTGATGATGTCATAGCGAGTGCTATGATCGTGAGTGATGCCTGCTGTTGATCACATAGTCAAAGACACCTGTCTATACTGTATGTCTGTATGACGTCATATGGACATCATATCTACAGTATATGACGGCTTGGTGAGTCCTGTGATGCCTGAGATCATACGATCATCATAGGACACCATGCAGACATCATAGGCTGTCCTATGATGTCCTATGATCGTGACAGACAGACACACAGAGATCTCTTAAATTTATAGAGTGAAGAGTGATGACAAAAAGTCAATGACAAAAAACAGCTTCTACTGAACAATAGAACAAGCAAGATTTTTTTTTCTTCATTCAGCAACCATCTTCTGTGGAAAGAGGCTTTTTTGCCCCACAAAACTGACCTCAACCTCAAAAATCTGCATGGAACAGTATTTGAGCCTTAAAATCAGGATAATCGGTAAAAAGTAATAACCACTGAATGTTTATCTTAAATATGCAGGTTTTTCCATAACTTTAATTTTTTCATGTAAAAAAAAATCAGACTTTTTCCTTTAATGTTAGAATGTTTTTCTGTAATTAAAAAAACAGAGGAATTGCAGCTTTTGCTTATAAATTTTGATTTTAACTTACTGTAGGTTTATGCAGGCTACTGTAGGTATACTGTAGGTTCTTGAAAATGTAGAACTTTATTTAAAAATCTTTGTTATGAGAAATTAAGAGTAAGTATAGCTTGTATGATGGGGTTGCCAGGAGAAAATAAGAGATAAGGACCTGTACTTATATAATGCTTTTTCTAGTCTCAAAGGCCACTCAAAGTGCTTCACCAGTACTAACCCCCTATTCTAAGGGTCTATCAGAGACAGATACCTAGGGACAATTTTGAATGACCACCTAACCTAACATGCATGTCTTTGGATTGTGCACGCATGCTTGTGTTGATATAGTTTTTGTTGTACTGACTTTTTCATGCACTATTTTTACCTTTTGGCTTAGTTTATGACTTGTGTTCTGATACAGAAAACCTTAGAATTGATGAGGCTGTACTCCCATTTTTCAAATGATTATATACAGATCCATATTTCAATGAAGTTGAGACGTTGTGTAAAATATAAATAAAAACAGAAGACAATGAATTGCAAATCCTTTTCAACCTATTTTCAATTGAATACACTACAAAGACAAGATATTTAATGTTCAAACTGATAAATTTTATTGTTTTTTTTTTTTTGGCAAATATTCACTCATTATGAATTTGATGTCTGTATTATGCTCCAAAAAGCTAGGACAGGGGCATGTTTATCACTGTGTTACATCACCTTTCCTTTTAACAATACTCAATAAGTGTTTAGAAACTGAGGACACTAATTGTTGAAGCTTTGTAGGTGGAATTCTTTCCCATTCTTGCTTGATGTACAATTTCAGTTGCTCAACAGTCTGGGGTCTCTGTAGTTGTATTTTATGCTTTATAACGTGCCACACGTTTTCAATGGGAGACAGGTCTGCACTGCAGACAGGCCAGTCTAGTACCCACACTCTTTTACTAAGAAGCCATGCTGTTGTAACACGTGCAAAAAAAGGCATTGCTTGGATGGCAGTATATGCTGCTTTCACAGATGTGCAAGTTACCCATGCCATGGGCACTAACACACCCCTATACCATCACAGATGCTGGCTTTTGGGCTTTGTGCTGATAACAATCTGGATGGTCTGTTTCCTCTTGAGCTCGGAGGACACAATGTTCATAATTTCCAAAAACTAGAAAAGCACTCGAAGAGCGCAGACCATTATCATCTGAGCATTATCATCATAGTTACAATAATAGGTATCATCATCATCATTATCATCATAGTTACAATAATAGGTATCATCATCATCATCATCATCATCATCATAGTTACAACAATAATAGGTATCATCATCATCGTAGTAACAAATAATAGGTATCATCATCATCATCATCATAGTCATCATATCATCATCACGATGATGATGATACCTATTATTGTAGTTACGATGATGATCATGATACCTATTATTGTTACAATAAAGAATCCTCGGTTTTCTTGTGGACGGTGATCCGGATCACCACCAAAATCTAATCATCTGTAGGATACCCCATTTCTGACAATCTCTGAAAATTTCATGAAAATCCGTCCATAACTTTTTGAGTTATCTTGCTAACAAACAGACAAACAAACAGACAAACAAACAGACAAACCAACGCCGATGATCACATAACCTCCCCCTTTGGCGGAGGTAACAATTTGAAATATGGTCTCATCTGACCACAGCACACTTTTCCACTTTGCATCAGTCCGTCTCAGATGAGTTGGGGCCCAGAGCAACCAGAGGCATTTCTGGGTGTTGTTGATACAGTATATGGTAGAGTTTTATCTTGCACTTGTAGATGTAGTGACGAACTGTGTTAACGGACAATGGTTTTCTGAAGTGTTCCTGAGCCCACATGGTAATATCTGTTACAGACTGATATCAGTTTTTAATGCAGTGCTGCTTGAAGGACCGAAGGTCACTCAATGTTGGTTTTCAGCCTTACTGCTAATGTGCAGAAATTTCTCCACATTCTCTGAATCTTTTGACAACATTATAAACTGTAGATGATGAAATCCCTAAATTCCCTGCAATTGTAAACTAAGAAACGCTGTTCCTAATCTGTTGGACTATTTGCCCACGCAGTTATTTACAAAGTGGTGAACCTCACCCCATTCTTGCTTGTGAACGACGGAACCTGTTGGGGATGCTTCTTTTATACCAAGTCATGACTCCCCTTTTTCCAATTAACCTGTTCACCTGCGGAATGTTCCAAAAAGGTGTTTTTTGGAACGTGATGCAGGCATCAAATTCAAAACGAATGGACGTCTGCAAAAAAAAAAAAAAAAAGTTTGTCAGTTTGAACAATAAATATCTTGTCTTTTTAGTGCATTCAATTGAATATAATTTGTAAATCACTGTAAGTTAATTCTTTCCACAGCATGTGGGACATGGAGCTGCGCCTAGCTCCATTTCACTGACCCTAGGCCACACAGCTACTGTGAGTAGTGAAAGCTACAGTGTGTATGTGTGTGTGTGTGTGTGTGGGGGGGGGGGGGGGGTCAGTCCTCTGGTGGCACTGTGCATTAACTTTCCCTTCCCCATTCTGTTATGCTAAGCACCAAGCTATAGGCAGAAAGTACCATTTTTATATGGCCTTTGGTATGACCTGGCCGGGATTTGAACCTACAACCTCCCGATTCTGGGGCAGATGCTCTGCCAACTAGGCCATCACTCCAGTGTAAAGCACTGTATTCTGTTTTAATTTATGGTTTATGGAATGTCCCCAACTTCAATGTGCAATTTATTCTATTGGTGATTATTATATTTTATTTTTATAATTTGCCATTGGTCACTTTATTTGCTCCTGTGTGCCATAGTTTGGACATTTCTGGTCTACATCATAATTACACTAAACATACACTGTAACTAGACTTTAAAATCACATATCACACATGATGATATCGTGTGATATTTGATCACACCTAGTTAGGGCAGCGCGGTGGCGGAGTGGTTAGCACTGCGGCAGCACAGCAACTCACCCTTGGCCGGGGGATCCTGGGTTCGATCCCAGTCCCCGACCAACAGTGATCTGTGTGGAGTTTGCATGTTCTCCCTGTGTCTGCATGGGTTTACTCCGGGATTTCTCCGGTTTCCTCCCACATGCCAAAAAACATGCAAGTTAGGTTAATTGGCATCAACTGGGGATTCTAAATTGTCCTTAGGTATGACTGTGAGAGTGAATGGTTGTCTGTCTCTCTGTGTTGGTCCTGCAATGGATTGGCGATCTGTCCAGGGTGTACCCTGCCTCTCGCCCAAAGATGCTGGGATAGGCTCCAGCCCCCCCGCGACCCAAACAGGATTAAGCGGAAGAAGATGGATGGATAGTTTATTTTATTTAGATAATACTAATATAGTACCTAAAAGTAAGTATTGTTATTACCCAAGCTACAACACATTTTCCTTGTTCCTAGTGGCCGCTATGAATTCAGTGAAAAGCACAACTGCAGTACCTGAAGGACTGGCCTTTTTTTCCTCTCTCTTACTGGTTATGATAAATATTTTGTCTGCAGTGCCTTCAACAATCATTTTTCGGTCTGGTAGTAAAAGTCAGTTCTACTCTTCACAGATATATTGCTTGTTTTTTTTAATTCATAAAATTGTTTCCTCCTTTTTCAGACAAGAACACTGGTTTTGATGATCTTTGCCTCAGTTTCATTGTTTCCAATTTTTGATAAAACTGTTGTTTGATCTCATGCACAGAAAAGGAATAGTGTCTGTACCCAGGGTGATTCAGCAGTAAAGTTAAATGATTAGTTTTCAGGTTATTAAAGGACTTCTTCAATGTTCCTGCATGCAAGGACTGTTCCTGGGTTTGAACCCAGACTTTACTTCTGCACCACCACTAAATTTGAATATAAATACAGCTGACAAAGGTTAAATTCCTTTGTTACAAAACAGCTTTATGAGTGAGATCTTTTTCTTGAGGTAAATAGACTGAGATGTTAAAAAAAAAAAACAGTTACTGTGGTTTATAGGCTAGACTTTATGAGCTGTGGGCACATGTGGAGATTTTGTTTAATGAGTTTAATAATTAATGGATGTGCCACTGCCAGCCAAGGGATGCAAAATCCAAACCATAGACTGTATAAATGGTGGACAGAGCTTTCAGTGGCTCTCTGTGAAGCCACCTGAAAGTAGTGTTCATTTGCGGAAGTGCCCTAATCCCACTGAAATACATTGGCGTTCAAGAAAGGATTTCTAGCTCTATAAACCTTTTGCTACCTACCTTGGAGCATCAATCAGTTGGAAATGTTTCTAAATCAGAACCTGAATTTTTTTCTGTCTATCTTTGATTGAAAAGTTGTGTTTGTTTCCAGAAGTTGAATACATGTGTGTGAATGAGAGGGAGGCAGGTGCAATGGTAAAGATTCAAAGAGTAGAGATAAAGTGTTATAATCTATAATCTATGGTCATGTATTGTTTTTCTGAGATTATTTATGATTATTATTTGCATTTATGGCCCTCTGTGTTCCCCCTGAGTCCTCTGTCATTGTCTTCTGTGTCATCCCCTGTCTGGTCTTGAGGTCTTGTTTGTGTGTGTATAGTGGTTTACCTATTGTTCCAGCTCCTCATGTTTTCCATACCCCTAGCCACTGCCCTCTCTGTATTACTCCTGTATTGTGGTCCTGTGTGTTCATTGTTATGTTCCATGTTCATCCCCTGTCTGTGTTTGTCTGTACAGCCCCACCCATCCTGTGCTCCTCACCTGCAGCCAGTTCCCCTGCTGCCCTTGATTGTGCCCACCTGCTCCGTGTTGTTAATTATTCCCCTGTCACCTCGAGTGAAACCTACAAGACAGTGAGGCCTACTATGATGCATGATTTGGAGATGGTGCTGCTGACAAAAACAAGGGAGACATAGCTGGAGGTGGCAGTGTTGATGCTAAGCTTCTCACTGGGAGGGACAGGATTAGAAATGAGTATATTAGAGGGACAGCTTATGTTGAGCGGTTTGGAGACAAAATAAGAGAGACAAGGCTGAGATGGTTTGGACATGTGCAGAGGAGGGATAGTGGATATATTGGACAAAGGATGTTGAGATGGAGCTACCAGCCAGGAGGAAAAGAGGAAGACCACAGAGAAGAGTAGTGATGTTAAAACCGAGGCCTCATGAAACAATGAACAACTTTGAGACAATTGCTTCATCAGCGACACAGTGTTTTGAAACTTCTAGTAAAGACTGCCATCTGGTGACTGACTGTCAGAACTGCATCTGAGTAAAAAAACCTGAAAAAAAATCTCAATAGTTTTTTTTTTTTGAGCATTTGGCCATCTGAGGCCTATTCAAAATTGGATTGCTGGAACAAACAATACAAAGCAAACAAAAAAACCCCTAATTCCCTCTCAAACTTCCCACGAGCCCTCAAGTCACATGATGTGACCAACATAACGAGGCCTTGCTTGCTACTGTCAAGTGACTGTGGGCATGTTGACACAGTGTCGACACAGTGTTGACACTCTGCTCACGACACTTCTGCGTTATATTGCTTGAGTCAGTGTCGAGTGGGCGGTGTTGAGCATAACATCACTAGAAAAGATTCATGGATGTAGTGAAGCAGGACATGGAGAGAGTTGGTGTTACAGAAGAAGATGCGAGGGACTGGGTGAGATGGAGGCAGATGATCTGCTGTGTCGACCTCTAAAAGGTAGTGATGGCCAGATGAGGTTTTCTGGAGGACTTGAGACCTTTCATCAAAATGGCTCACATAGACGAGGCCTCATGTGAAACTTCATTTTCTCTACCAGGCCATCTAGTGGACAAAACGTATACAACATGGAGATTTTTTCAAGGGTATTATTGGTTTAATGTGTTTTTTTTTCATTTCAATAAATGCACTGTCTTTTAAGAAATATCAATGATCATAAGGGAAAAAAGAAATAAAACTGAGGTGACTACAGTGAATGTGCTTGTGCTACCTATCCAATTTTTCTTTTTAAAGAAATAATAATTTTTCAACTGTCTTTCCCAGTACATTCATCTCTGTCCTTATTGTCATGCAGGACATAATAATGCCTCAGCATAATGATGTGTTATTGTTGTATCCAAGCTTTTTGAAACACAACAGACACTTCACCTTGTAAATAAAAATAAATTATAAGAATAATTATTAAACACTGTGGAAAAACACCAGCAGATGGCATGGCTCCACATATCATCATTGACTGTGGAAACTTCACACTGGACCTCAAGAAACTTGGATTCTGTGCCTGTTCACTCTTCCCCCAGGCTCTGAGACCTTGATTTCCAAGTGACAGGACTTGACACCTTATTTGGGAGCCATGTCATCTGCTGGTGTTAGTCCACTGTTTTATCTAGTCCAGAGTCAGTGCAGCTGTTTACCAGGACATTTTAGAGCACTTCATGCTTCTTTCTGCTGACAAGGTTTATGGAGTTGCTGATTTAATTTTCCAGCAGGACTTGGCACCTGCCCACACTGCTGCCAAAAGTACCAAAGCCTGGTTTAATGACCATGGTATCACCATATTTTACTGGTCAGCAAACTTTCCTGACCGAAACCCCATACAGGATCTATGAAGTATCGTCAACAGGGAGATGAGAGACACCAGACCCAACAATGCAGATGAGCTGAAGGCCACTATCAAAGCAACCTGGGCCTTCATAACACCTCAGCAGTAACACAGGCTGATCACCTTCATGCCATGCCACAGTGATGCAGTATTAATTCATGCAAAAGGAGCCCTGACTAAGTATTGAGTGTGTGCATGGAAATACTTTTAGTCGGCCAACATTTCTATTAAAAAAAACAATTTTTTAAAATTGATCTTATGTAATATTCTAATTTTTTTGAAAAACTGATTTACGGGTTTTCATGAGCTGCAAGCCATAACCATCAAAATTAAAAGAAATAAACACTTGAAATATATCACTCTGTCTGTAATGAATCTATATAAAATATGAGTTTCATTTTATGAATTGAATTACTGAATAAATCAACTTTTTGATGATATTCTAATTTAGTGAGATGCACCTGTAGTCGACAAAAAGTATACAGCATGCAGATTTTTGCAAGGGCATTATTGGTTTAATGTGTATTTTTTTTTTCAGTTTCAATAAATGTGCTGTCTTTTAAGAAATATCAGTGATCATAAGGGAAAAAAGAAATAATAAAACTTGGGTGACTACAGTGAATGTACCTGTACTACTTTGTGTGCTTGTACGACTCATCCATTTTTATTAAGAAATAATAACTGGGACTTCCGGTTATGGCTGCCACGTAGGACGGACGTGTCTCGCTCTGCTCTGCTCCTGGAGAAAAAAAATCGGCAAATAACTCTCTCATTTGGGACAGAACGTATCCCAGCATTTGGGCGAGGATATGTCGGCGAAGCCTAAGGCTGGAAAACCAGGAAAAGGAAAAAGCGAGCCGCCGAAACAGTCCAAATTAACGGACTTTCAGGTCTGTGACGCAGCAAACAAAACTCCATATATGGCGGAGGAGGCTGGCGGCGGTGCGATGTTTGCGGGGAATGGCGCAGATGCGCTGATGGCTGCCATGAGTTCAATGAGAGCGGACTTTTCCTCTAGATTTGATGGGATTATGACAGCGTTGGAAGGAATAAGAAAGGAATTGGGTGACTGTGTCGAACGAACGGCGCAGATGGAGCTCCGTCTCGCTAGTGCTGAAGATGACGTCACCCGTCTTCAATTAAAGGTGCGCACTTTGGAAAAAAAAAATAAATCTCTGGAAGATAATATTTTGGATTTGGAATCTCGGTCGAGACAGAATAATTTGAGGCTGGTGGGTCTTCCAGAGGAATCAGAAGGTCGGGACGTATGTTCCTTTCTGGAAAAGTGGATTCCGGAGGTGCTGGGCAGCGAGGAGTTGCAATCAGCAGTGGTTCTGGAAAAAGCACATCGTATTGGCCCACGGAGAGATAAGGGACCGCCGAGGACCTTAATTATGAAGTTTCTTAGCAACAGAGACAGGATGAAGATCTTCAACGCTGCACGTGCTAAAGGAGAGATTAAACACCAGGACCAGCAGGTGCGGTTCTACCCAGATTTGGCCACAGGAATCCAGCAGTTGAGGAAGCAGTTTGATCCCATACGTAAGGAGCTGCGCAACCTTGGGATTCGTCATGGTGTAATCTATCCTGCGAGACTGCTGACCACGTATGAGGGCAGAACCCACATTTTCAAGACCCCAGAGGAGGCGCAGGAGTTCATCAAGAAGATCAAAGAAGAAGAAGAGACTGGTGGGAGCTAAGCATGAACAAAATATAAGGTAGAATAATTAAGCATTTGCACAGGCATCTGACTGACTTGAAGTAAATAGTAAGTTTACAAAATATAGATTGTATTATATATTAAAAAAACAAAACAAAAACAAAACAAACAAAAAAAAAAAACTATGATGTACAAAGTTGTTAAAAATTTTGGAGTTAAGTTGGAAAACTACAGAGGAGAGTTAATGTTACGTCATTAAAAGCAGTAGAGTTAGGGTGATTGGGAGGATGAAGAAGGAGTGGCTTAGGCTGTTCCCCGTGGGTGTGGAACGGTCGATGGCTATATCGGGAGACAGAATTTTTCTTTTGATTTTGGGGGGTTTGCCACAAGTGTGGGAAGGGGAAATTTGTTTGTGTGTAGTTTGTAGGATGAATGTTCAACCACTCATGTTTTTGCTTCTCTGTATGAGCATGTTTACACTGCAAGGTAATCCTAAACTCTCTATTGATCATGGACCAAAGTGTTAATCTTAATTTAACTTCATGGAATTGCAGAGGTCTACAAAATTTAAAAAAACTTAAACAAGTTATGAATAAAATAAAGGACATGGGTTCAAGAATTGTGTTTTTACAAGAAACTCATCTGATAGAGGAGGATGTTAAAAGAATTAGGAGTAGATGGCAGGGAAGTGTATTCACCTCTTCATTTTCATCCCGAGCCAGGGGAGTTATGACTCTCATACATAAATCAGTTCCTTTTCAGGTGAAAAATGTAATTGGAGACAAATTTGGAAGATATGTAATCATTCAAGGTTCTTTGCTATTAGAAAATATAAATCTTGTGAACTTATATGGTCCCAATATAGATGATCAGAAGTTCTTTGCTAATTTATTTCTCATCTTATCATCACTTACAGGGCAACATATAATAGCAGGGGATTTTAATTGTACATTGAATCCAGGTGTGGATAGATCAACAGGACTGGATTGTACGCACATTGGATGTAGGATGACTATTAATCATTTTATGAAAGAATTGAGATTGTTAGATATATGGAGAGAAATGAAACCACAAGTTAAAGCCTATTCTTGTTATTCCAGTACCTACAAGACATTCTCACGTATTGATTATTTTTTGATTTCCACAGAATTAAGGTCCAAGATTCAAAACTGCTTTTATGATAACATCGTGATTTCTGATCATGCACCCTGTTGTCTAATATACGTAGATAAAAAATTGACAAAGGAATCAGGTAGATGGCAATTTCAGCATAAATGGCTTCAGGATGAGGAATTTGTCAAGTATATAGAAAAACAGATAGACGAGTTCTTTGACATCAATACTACACAAACATCAGCATGTGTAAAGTGGGAGGCTTTCAAAGCTTTTATTAGGGGACATATTATTAGTTATACAGGATCAAAATCTAAGAAGACTCGAGAGGAGAGAGCTAAATTGGAACATAAAATAAAAAGTCTTCAGGAAAAAGTGTATGCAGGAAGTGACCCAAGGTTGGAGAATGAATTACTGATTTTGAGAGCTGAATACGACAAAAAATCAGCGAATAGAGCTGCCTCGAGTCTTCTAAGATTGAAACAATCTTTTTATGAACAAGGTGAAAAATCAGGAAAATTATTAGCATGGCAGATTAAACAATTGGAAATTAAAACACCAATTACCAGTATTATAAGTAACGGACAGGTAGCTATAGATCCTTTAGAAATTAATAGAGCCTTTAGAGATTACTATGAAAAATTATATGATACCAAAAATGAACCTGATTTAACAAAACTAAATGGGTTTTTGAACGAACTATCTATACCGTGTATTCCAAATGAAAACAGGGAGATATTGGAGTCTAAAATTAGTCAAGAAGAAGTTGGGCTAGCCATTGATAATATGAAATCAGGAAAAAGTGCAGGACCAGATGGTCTTCCAGTTGACCTTTATAAAAAATTTAAGAATAAATTAATAAAACCTTTTTTGGAAATGGTTTTAGAAGCATTTCAAAATAATAATTTACCATCATACATAAATAATGCCTTAATTATACTGCTGCCAAAACCAGGTAAGCCCTCTAATAAATGTGAAAATATGAGACCAATAAGCCTATTAAACGCCGACCTTAAGATAATCTGTAAAATTTTAGCAAGACGAATACAAGAAATTTTACCAAATATTATTAATCGAGATCAGAATGGCTTTATAAAGGGTAGACAAGGCTTCCATAATGTAAGAAGACTATTTAATATTATTTATTTTAATAAAGAAGCACCGGATACAGCTCTCCTATCATTGGACGCCGAAAAGGCCTTTGATAGAGTTGAATGGCCCTTTCTTTTTGAAGTCCTACAAAGGTTTGGACTTGGAAATAATTTCATAAAATGGGTTCAAATAATATACAATAATGCTACAGCAGAAATCCTAACAAATAACAATATTTCAAAACCAATAAAAATCAATAGAGGATGTCGACAAGGCTGTCCACTTTCACCTTTACTGTTTACTATGGCAATTGAACCTTTAGCGATAGCGATATGTTTACATTCACAAATATATGGAATTAAAGTTGGACCAACAGAACATAAAATCTCCCTGTACGCCGATGATATAATTTTGTTTATGTCGAATCTAAAAAAATCAATTCCAACCTTGTTGAATTTAATAAAGAATTTTGGGGAAATATCAGGATATAAAATAAATAAAACTAAATCTTCAATATTAATGCTAAATGAGACCCAGAGAAATTACCCAGCCCCTGAGGTAAATCAATTCAATGTTGTAAATCAGTTTAAATATTTAGGAATCCAAATTGTGCCTAAGCTAGAATCAGTCGCCAGTGTCAACTATGAAGCCTTAATGTCAGATATCAATGAGTTAACTCAGAGATGGATGTCACTACCAATGTCGATGATCGGGAGAATCAATATACTTAAAAGTAATATTTTACCTAAAATACTTTATTTATTTCAATACATTCCCTTACCACCACCTTTAGATCTATTCTCAAGAATAAAAAAAAAGTTAGTGGAATTTATATGGAACAACAGGAGGGCTAGATTACGTTTGTCTTTATTATATTTACCATTTGACCGTGGAGGTCTGAAATGTCCAAATTTTATGTTGTATTATTGGTCGGCACAACTGAGGTCTATGACATATTATTTTTCATCAAATGATCTCCCTCACTGGACTGAAATGGAATCATACAATTTACCTTTACCTCTTCCCATATTCATATACTCAGATTCGGCAAAAAAATTACAAAAACAAGTTAAAAATCCATTTGTAAAGCATATGATCAAAATATGGTGTGAAGCTAAAAACTATTTAAAAGAACCACAGTTATTGTCACAATTTAGTCCAATATGGGGTAATCAATATTTTAAACCAGGGAGAGCGGACGCTGTATTTAAAGTATGGAATTTAAAAGGGATACAAAAGATTCAGGATTTATATTTGCCATGTGCAGACAACATAATGTCTTTTGAAGAGCTGAGGATCAAATTTAATCTCAATAGAACACATTTTTTTAAATATCTTCAACTTAGAAACTTTATTCGATCAAATCAAAATAAAGCTCTCACTCGACCTATTTATTCATCCTTGGAAAAAATGATGATGAAAGATAGTAAAAGAAAGGGTATTATTTCAGAGTTTTATAACTCATTGACACTATCTTCAAGTGAAAATTCACTGAAAAGATTAAACTACTGGAAAGAAGATCTGCAAATTGAAATTTCAGAGGAACAATGGGAATTGGCTTGTACAGAAGCTCAAACCAAATCAATAAATGCACGCCTTAAATTGATACATTTCAAATGGTTAATGCGGATGTATGTTACACCGGAGGAGTTAAATAGATATAACAAAAATATACCAGATACATGCACAAAATGCATGGAAAGTAAAGGAACCCTATTTCATTGTTTATGGGAATGTAGATTAATAAGAATGTTTTGGGAGGAGGTGAGGGTAACAATTGAAAAAATAATCTCAAAACAAATCATATTGAATCCTAAACTGTTTTTGTTGGGTCTGTACCCAGAAAAGCATAATTTCAATAAAAGTGAAAGAACATTCATAGACCTCAGTTTGCTTAATGCCAAAAAATGTATTGCACTATTATGGAAAAAGACTCATAGACCAGATGTGACTCAGTGGTTAAGACAGATGTTAACAAACCTTCCATTAGAAAGAATAACATATATACTGAAATCAAAGGAAATTGTGTTTGAGAATATATGGAGACCTTTTATTGATTATGTAAAAAATTTAAACATAACTCTTGAAGAAGAAGGTGAATGATGTGTGTGGACTTTGTAAATTCCAAACTGGTGAACATAATATGTATACTAATGTATTGGATTGTCTAGACTAAACAGAGGAGCATTGTTGAAGACTTGATTTTGTTGGTGGTTGTTGGTGTTTTTAGGGTATTTTTTTTTTTTTTTTGTAGTACTTTAGTGTTAGTGTTTGATTGTTTGTATCATGTTTGTTAAAAAAAAAAAAAGGTTCAATAAAGATATTGTGGAAAAAAAGAAATAATAACTTTTCAACAGTCTTATACTGTCTTTCCCAGTATATTCACCTCTGTCCTTATTTTCATGCAGGGCACAATAGCAATAGTGCCTCAGCACAATGATGCGTAATAATGATCCAGGCTCTTTGAAACACAACAGACACCAGCTGGGATTTGAACTCCAGCCTTCCACTTGTAGAGCAGATGCTTTACCACTAAACCATCACCTCAGTTACAATAAATATCCACTATTTGTAGAAAATACATCAATGAGAGCAATGCACTCAAAACGTTCCCAAACGGGAGAAGTCCATGTTTTTGGTACTAGCTCCATCTGAAAATTGGCTGTGACAAATCCCTTACACAGTCAAACATCGACAACACAAAATGTGAGGGACGGGGATTTCCATTGTGTATCGCTGCTTTTTTTTTTCATGTTGCGTGCAAAATCATGAATGGCTTCTGTTACATCTCAATAACGGAGAGTCGAGAAGGAGCTGGTCTGAACATTCTCTCTTTATTTAGTGAAATTCACAAATCTATGTATCCTCAGCTGTAGCCCACCTGACATCACTCTGACCCCGCCCCCAGCCAGGCTAAGGCAAGCCCCAAGGCCCAATTCCCCTATGTCACCCCCCCCCCCCCCCCCGAAAGTCAAAACACAAATGGAACAGTCGATCAAGTAACGTAACTATAAACACATACGAACATGAAACACTACAATGCAGACCACAAGTCCCCTCTCTAGATGGCAGAGCTGTTCTCGACCATACCGGTTACAAAATCGTCCAAATATCTTGGTCTCTGACACTCTCTAGCCGGGTGTCCCTCGGGAGGGCACACTGCTTCTGGCACCATCTGTTCCGGCTGTGGGTTGGCGTCCACCCGGACCCTCCAGTCCCAACTGTCACTGAAACAGTCTACAGCGGGGTCACTCGCCACCTCCGGTGGGGACCTCCTCAGCCTACTGGCATGCCATCGGGACCCATCATCCAGCTCAAAAGTGTCTGGTCCTCTCCGTCTCATGATCGTCCGCGGCCCAACCGACAGCGGTCGTAGCTTGTGGGCGCGGACAGGATGCTTAATCCAGACCCGATCCGCCACCCTAAGGCTGTGGTCTCTTGCCTGATGTTTCCTGTCAAACTACTCCTTCATTTTCCATTGTCGCTCAGTGACCCGGCACCTCAGCATCCTCGAGTCCTCACCCCACTCTATCTGTGCCGGCCCCAGTCGTCTCACTGGTAGCAACTCACGTCCCAGTATCAGTGCAGCCGGGGAGCGTCCTCTTGTGGCGTGCACCAACGCTCTAAAATGGAGCAGGGTGTTGTTCAGGGCATCAGCGAATGTAGACCCATCCGCTAAGTGGGCCCTTAGTCCATTCCTAAGTGTCCTGTTGATCCTCTCACCCTCCCCATCCGCTAAGTGGGCCCTTAGTCCATTCTTAAGTGTCCTGTTGATCCTCTCACCCCCCCCACCCCCGTTAGCCTGCGGGTGGTACACCGCTGTCTTGATGTGTTTGACCCCTCTGACTCTCAGAAGCTCCTCAAAAGCCCCAGAAATGAATTGCGGGCCATTGTCAGTGGTGATGGAGTTTGGGGTCCCCCATCTGGCAAACAACGACACCAGGAACCCTGTGATCACCTCAGTTGTCACTGAGCCAGTCGGGAGCACCTCTGGCCATTTAGAGAACAAGTCATATGCCACCACAAGGAACCTGCTACCAGGGGGGGCAGCATGTAGTTCTCCGCAAATGTCCAATTCGACGTGTTCCCGGGGTCCGGTAGGGAACGTGACCGGTCGTAGGGGAGGGGGTGGTGGTCCTCCAGTCTTCCCGCTCTCCAGGCATGGCACACAGCTCTTCACCATCATCTCTATGTCCTTGTCTATTCCCTGCCACCAAACGGAGTCCCTGCTGCATTGTTTGACCTTGACCACCCCTAAGTGCCCCTCATGCAGCATTTCCAAAACTCGTCCTCTCAAAGCTGCTGGGATGACGGCACACTGCCCTCTAGCCATGTACACATTGTTCCAGCAGCTGAGCTCATCCCTGAACCGATGAAACGGGGCCAGTTCACCCAGTGCTCCCATTGGCCAGCTCTGTCTGATCGCCGAGAGCAGTCTTCTCATCGCCTGGTCACTCTCTGAAACCTCCCTGAGTTCCTGAGGGGACACGATTTCTCGGAGTGCCCCATGCAGAGCGTGGACCAGTTCCATCTCATCTGAGTCCACCGCACCTAAGTCCGGCGCTGGAGCACACGTCGGGGCCCTAGATAGAAGGTCCGCCACAACATTGTCTTTGCCCGGAGTGTACCGTGTGTCAAAGTTGCAGGCCCTCAGTGTCTCAGACCATCTGTGGATCCTCAGTGGCCTGTGTCCCGACCCTGAGGTCTCGAGCAGAGTTGTGAGCGCTTGGTGATCTATTCTCAACGTGAAGTGCCACCCGTAGAGGTAGATATGCCACCTCTCACAGGCCCAGACACAGGCCAGTGCCTCCCTTTCACCCACGGCATACTTCTTTTCTGCCGCCGACAGAGTCCTCAACGCAAAAGCCACAGGACGTGCCACGTACCATCCTGCACCTGTGACATCACTGCGCCCAGGGCGGAACCGGATGCATCACAAGTCACTATAGTGGGGCAGGTTGGGTCAAAATGGGCCAAAACCAGTGGGGAGGTAAGCTGCCACTTCAACTTTTCCACTGCCGCCGAACAGGTCGGAGTCCAGTTCCAAGGTGCATCCTGCTTCAGCAGCACCTGGAGCAGCTTGATCGTCTCCGAGTACCTGGGAATAAATCGTCCATGAAAGTTAACCATCCCCAGGAATGAAGAAATCTCAGCTGGAAAGGAGGGGTCCACGAGGCGAAGCACCGCTTCCATGTTCGAAGCCAACAGTTTCAGTCTGTCTCCGGACAGCCGGAACTCCACAAAGTCCACTGCATCCGCCGCAAAGACACACTTTTCACCGTTCAACGTGACCCCATGTTCCTGCAGCGTTTCCAAAACCTTTTCCAGTCTCTTGTCATGTTCCCCTCTTGACGCCCCGTGCCCCACAATGTCATCTAGGTACACAACTACCCCCTTCAGGCCGGCCAGCATGGTTGCCATGACCTTCTGGAAGCAGCTTGGTGCTGAGCTCAGTCTGAAAGGCATCCTGGAGTAGCGGAAAACCCCCATGTGGATCACAAAGGCTGTCAGATTCCTGCTGTCTGGGTGTAGCGGCACCTGCAGATAACCTTGACGCAGATCCAATTTCGAGAAGATCTTCGCCCCACTGAACATTGCCGTGAGTTCCTCCATAGTCGGCAGTAGATACTCGTCCAAGATAACCGCATTGTTCACAGCTCTACGGTCGATGCACGGTCTGATGCCGCCACCTTTCTTGCCACCACCAGATTAGAAATCCATGGTGACGCATCAGCCCTTTCGATGACCCCCGACTCCAGTAGCATGGTCAGTTCTACTGATACCTTGTCCCGCAGTGCCAGTGGAAGACGTCTCAAAGGCTGTATTTTTGGCATGATGGCCTCATTGACAAGAGGACGATGATAAAACGCCTCGATGTGGCCCAGGACTTCAAACAATGCCGGCCAGCGGAGGTGCCAGTCCAGCCCACGGACAGTACCCTAGAACCCCCCGGGTCCATTATGGAGAAACCTAGCTCCCCAGCAGGTCGGTTCCCCGGCGTGCCACCTGAATGGTAAAGCTGGGGACCCTTTTTGACTTGCAGGTTACTTCAAAGTCCGTTGTGCCCGTCATTTCAATCTCCACATGTCCGTAGCCGAATAGCCTCACCATTCCATTTTTAATTCGTTTCGCAGGGAACAGCCTCCGCAATGGGGGCAGGCGGACTTCCTGGCCCCCGAATCCACCATGAGTGGCATGTCAACTCCATCCAGCTGGAGCACGTACCACTTCAACGGGCCTTTCGCCATGTAAGCAGTGTGAACCTGGGCTGGGCCCCCAGGTCGTCTCACCCGTAATGCTCCTCTCTTTTTCGTCCGCTTCTTCTTCCCTTTCTTTCTAGTCTCTCCACGTCATACTGTTAGCATGCAAACCTCCGCACTCAGCGGGAAAGTGCTCTCAGACGGTCTCTTGCTAACCTTAGCCATTAGCTCCAACTGGGCCACTGACTCTTCTCTTTTAATTAAGTCCAGCACTTCCTCCCACGACGGTGGCTCTTTAGCTTCTCTCAGCTTGGTTGTTAGCCATGCACAATTGGTGCCATGCGCTAGCTCGTCCCTCACTACACCGTGTGTTTCTGCTCCGAAACCGCACTTCTGTGCTAAGCTAAGCAGCTCTAGTACGAATGAACGCAGCGACTCACCCTTCCGTTGCCATCGCTCGAAGAACTCCCACCGACTGTTCGTGACTGTGGAGACGTCACCAAACGTGCTGCCCATGGCCTTCAGACCATCCTCCAGTGAGCCGCCCTGGCACAGCCCTTAGAAGATTCACTGTCCCTCGGCGCCGAGACACTGAATTATAATACTCCTCCATCTCTCTTCGCTGACCGATCCCAGGCCCGCCGCTGTCAGATACACTACCGTTCAAAAGTTTGGGGTCACTTAGAAATTTCCTTATTTTTGAAAGAAAAGCACTTTTTTTTCAATGAAGATAATTTTAAACTAATCAGAAATACACTCTATACATTGCTAATGTGGTAAATGACTATTCTAGCTGCAAATGTCTGGTTTTTGGTGCAATATCTACATAGGTGTATCGAGGCCCATTTCCAGCAACTATCACTCCAGTGTTCTAATGGTACAATGTGTTTGCTCATTGCGTCAGAAGGCTAATGGATGGTTAGAAAACCCTTGTGCAATCATGTTAGGTCTGCAATGCTGTAATTGCTGCAAATGGAGGATTCTTTGACGAAAGCAAAGTTTGAAGGAAAAAATTATTATTTCAAATACAATTCATTATTTCTAACCTTGTCAATGTCTTGACTATATTTTCTATTCATTTTACAACTCAGGGTGGTAAATAAGTGTGACTTTTCATGGAAAACACAAAATAATTGTCTGGGTGACCCCAAACTTTTGAACGGTAGTGTATATATCGAAGCTCTGCTTTCATCAAGCCCATGAATTCGCCGGTGAGCCCGGTTGTTCCAGGAACACTGGCACCTGCCATTGCTCTCCTCGTCACCAAATGTTACATCTCAATAATGGAGAGTCGAGAAGGAGCTGGTCTGAACATTCTCTCTTTATTTAGTGAAGTTCACAAATATATATATACTGTATATCCCCAGCCGTAGCCCGCCTGACATCACTCTGACCCTGCCCCCGGCCAGGCTACGGCAAGCCCCAAGGCCCAATTCCCCTATGTCACAGCTTCTTGACCCAGTCACGTGGTACGACATCAACACATACGTCAGCAATACACGGCTTAAAACGTGCTTTGCCAGATATTTCCTGGATAAGCTTGGATCACCCTCGAAGCTCCAGAGCCTGCCGTCCCATCACTACTAAAAGGAGCAGCCGAAACAAGAAGAGTTTGTTCCCAGAAGTGCCCCTGTTGCTTTTCTAAAGCAGAATATGAATTATTTTATTCAATCTATCATAGATTAAAATTTGAAATTGAGCTTCTATTAAACTCTTGTGTGGAAACAATATGGTGCCATTTTAAATGCCAATCTGAGTGCTTCATTTACTCCTCCCTTCAACACAATGGTGTGACGTCACTCTCATTCTGTTCAGTGTTTTATACAGTCCATGATCTGGACTGGGGCAGGCTTTCAGCACACTGAACTTTTCATTTTAGGTGATAAGCAATTTGCACAATGACTTCCTGCACTGAAACTTTGCATCCAAGGGGGTTTTCACTTGGTGCAAAAACAGTAGCTTGAGTGATCAATTTTGTTAACTGATTCTGAGCTGAAGGGACCTAAAACTTCCAAAGTATCTAATAATTTCTTCCTTTTCAGGGCAAATCGGTAAATGATGTCAGCTGTAGTTAATGATTAAAGAAGCTCAGCTGCCTAAAGCTACAGACAGCATCCTTTCTAAACTGGGTAGCTATGCCGGAAATTAGAATGACATGACGCTACTGAGCGATTGTAAATCATTTAGTTTAGGAAGACAACATTTGGCATTCTTTGGGGTCCAACTAATTTTGATAAAGCGGGAAATGGCCAGAAATGTGAGGCACATCTGTCGGCTGCTGCAGCAATTAACAGGATCTTGAGTCGCGGTGCTGTTTTCTGGCAGGGCTCCCCGCTCATCTCGATGTTGAAATTTTCTGCTCTAGTTTGAGCGAGGTTCTCTAATTAAGTCATTAAAAAGCAGAGCATTTGCACAATATGCTCTGCCGCCTTCATTACAAAGCACAATCAGTTGTGATTTATTCAATCGCACTGTGAGGAAGTGCTGGATTTCATTTGCTGTCTGCGGATGTGTGCAAGCTCGCTTTACTCTTTTTGTGTTATTTTTCCAGGCACCGTTGTGGACATTCATGCTTTCACAGCTATAAATTACTGAGAGATTGATGATGGATGACTGCAGCATATAGTGGAACTCTGGTATTACTTAGAGTTGTTTTCAGGATGTTTGGCTTGCTTTTCTATTACTGGTGGACGGAAGTAACAAAAGGTGACAAGCTCTTATGAACCACAGTTTTCAGAGATTAGTTTAAATTATTCAGAGTGTGTTTACTTGGGCTTGATTTAGCGACATAATGGCAACCTATGTGGCCTGAAGACATCAGTATATAATACAGGTGTATGACTATTATGTTATATAGCCGAGCACAGCGTGTAACAGCAATCCTTTTGTTCCCCCCGCAGGCTTTTCGACCCCGACCATGTGCAGTGCCACTGCCATGGGTGGGATTTATGGACTGTGACTTGTGCTTCATGCATCAGCAGTCAGAATCCCTTCTTGCTCATGATGCAGTTGGAGGCCCACAGGACATGCCCCCCCCCCCCCCCCCAGTCTGCAGTCTTACCACCACCACCACAGCTGTGATATCTGAACAAGGAAATTGGCCTGTAGTAATGACTGGAGCACTAGCAGGAGACCACAATGTGAAGTGAGGATGGACTGTTTTATTTCATGCTGGGGTCATGGGGATCGTTCGGGGGGATCTCGTGGTTCAGGGAATTTTGTTTGAATGTAAACAGCTTCTGGTTATGGTGCTAAAACAGAAGAAGAGAAGAGGAATTAGTTCCATTTTCAAAGCTGTAACATTTAGATATTTTTAAATGTCGGTAGTGCGTTTTCCAATTACGCACCAACTACAAAGCCCTGACATTTAAGACTGTACGATTGCTGCTGCTTCTTTTCTGAAGTAAAACACATGACTGTTTTCACCTCTTTTGAGCTCTAGCTCGTCTAGACGAGGAGGAGAAGATCTAATCCTCGTACTCTGTATTCCAGTGGGCTAGTCTAACTGCGTGCAAGACCCAACCTCCCATCGTCCTAATCTCTTTGTCTCACTTTATTCACAGCAACACACCTTGTGAACATGAGCAGTCAAGCATCAGAGCAGCACTTCACAGGCCGTCCTCCTCCCTCTTCTCTGAAGGTAAGAGGAGGCAACATGTTGTCAGAGTTCAGTCTGTGCCATTTGTCAGTTGTTATTTTCATCATCAATGGCTGCTGCGAGGCAACAGTGTTTGATTTCCAATATTCTGTTTGTCAGACGAAGCTGGAATTGCTATAGGTATAAATGTTTAACTTTATTTACCTGCTGGGCCTGAGAGTGATGTTTTGCAATCATAGTAATCCAAGTTTCACACTTTAAAGGGGGTTACTGACTGCGCCTTTTCCACATTTTGACAGCTCCCACAGGTCTTAATGAAATGTTTGGGACATATTTTGGTTAAATTTTCTATATTTATTTAATTATTGCAGCATCATTATGAATCACCTCTTGCAGCATTCCTCAGAATGGCTCGTTTCACTGCATGTCTCTTTAAATGCCCAAGAACTGCAGTTAACCCCCTCTTATGCCACTACTGCTAATCTTAGCTGGCTAGCTCCTAGCACGGATAGCGAGCCTGAGCCAGCTAACGTAAATTTATCATAACTAGTGCATGCCCATAGAATTCAAGTATTGTTGTCTGAAAAAAGGTAGGCCAATTAGGCTTTACAGGCCCAAATTTAGGCTGTGTTTGAAAGTGGAATAGAGAGAGGTGTAGCCTATATGTAGGCAATCACATGTTAGACTTTGACAAATATGAAAGGGACTGAACACTAACATGCATTTGATTGTATGAATATTAATTACAGAATTCTTGAAAAATGAATGCGACCTCCAATATTAGCAACTGTTTAAAAACTCTTGTTTATTTGTTTGTCAGACTTATTTGTGTGATCTTTTATGACTTAGATTCTTGTAGTTTGGGGAATGGGAGTTGTTCGGTCACCATTATAATTGTTTTAGTTTATATGTGTAGTTTATAGTGTATCGTCAATTAAACTCATGCAGTACTATAACAGGATACGTTTGCAAATATTTGAGATCCATTGTAGTGCATCATTTTATATTGTAGCAATATTTTATTATTGAAAGGTTTTTAAAACTGTAATCAATTGAATTAACTACAAAATACCCAACATTATTATGCACAGCAGAATGACCTGTTTGACGGCAACCATTGCATCAGTGCTACTCATTTGTCAGTAAATATTTAACTAAAAATGATTTATTTTGTTATTTGGGCATTTTTGTGTCTTGTTTGGCCACTCTGCTCCACAATCATGGCGGTATTATTATTAAGTTTTTAATTTTTAGATACTCGCATGGGAGGGGGGGTGCGATTCATGGTCCTGCCAAGGACAGTGGTACCATATGGGTGAAGCAGCAGTCAGGACTCCCGTCTACCAGTGACTGGGCAGGCTAGGCATGCCTCCCCGCGAAGGACCGCAGTTTGCCCGGTTGGGTCACTGCTTCTTCTGGCATGTCTTGTGTTGGATACACTGGTGTTCTTTGTCAGACCCAGGTCCCCGCTGACGCTCCGCCCAGTCTGCTCAAGCACCTCGTGTTCTCCACATATGCTGAATTATCCTTTAGATCTATGCAATCACGGCAACTTTATTACTTTTTATATCCTTCAGTTGTCAAGCTCCTCTCCTGTGGAACCAGCTGCCAATCTGGATTCGGGAGTCAGACTCGGTCTCTGTTTTTAAGAATAGGGTTAAAACCTTCCTTTTTGGAAAAACCCTATAATTAGGGAGGGATCATGTGCTCCTGAACCCTCCCTTAGTTATGCTGCTAATAGGATTAGACAGCTGGGAGACCTCCTACAATGCACTGGGCTTCACTCCTTTCTTCACTCTCAATGGAATATTTTTGCTGGTCATTAACGTCTGTTTGTTCTCTCCCATAGATTGAGTCCCCGTCGTGCTGTTTGCTCTCTACATGTCTGTTCTTTTCTTCTTCTCTATCCCCTCACCCCCCCAGCCAGTCGCAGCAGATGACTGCCCCTCCCTGAGCCTGGTTCTGCTTGAGGTTTCTTCCTGTTAAAAGGAAGTTTTTCCTCTCCACCATCGCTAAGTGCTTGCTCACAGGGGATCACCTGATTGCTGGGGTCTTTCTGCAATTGTGGGGGTTTCCCCTACAGTTGAAAGTGCTATGAAATGACTGTTGTTGTGAAATGGCGGTATATAAATAAAGTTGAATTGAACTGAACTTTATGGTGTAATTTTTTAAGCATTAAATCTTCAGTATTATCTTTCTAGTCAAATTTGTTGCTTTTCTTTTCCTTGTTTTGCTCACAGAGCGCTGTGGTTACTGATGCCGTGATGCTGTGTATTATCCAATCAATATGGAGTCAATCCGAATCCCCGCCCACACTTCAAGAAGCCACAGTATGAAGAGACAGAGTGGTGGTTTAACTTTTATTGATAAAAATGACTTATTTTGACTGAACAACTGTCACAAACTGGGGCTGGGATTCTTGCCAGACCCAACCTCGTGGCTTTTTCTGTGTATTTATTTATCTATTGTATTATCGTGCTCCTTTTAGTATTATTCTGCTTTTTATTTTCTCTAGTTGTGTTGCATTTATTTTGACCATGACCTGTTTGAGTTGTTTTGTTTTGGTTCATGTTTATTTTTCATTTCTTTTCTGTGGGCTGACAGCTGTCAGATGGCATCTGGGTTGTGCCAGCGTGGGTGTCATCTGTCAGGCTGTCAGATCAGCTGCTCCTCCCTCACCCCCCATTACCACCAGCTGAATTCAATTATTTGTGTATTCCCCTTTTGCCTGCTCATGCGGGCTCACACCGGGACTCATTCTCACTAATCACATTCGCAAGTTGTGCTGTTTCCCTGAATCATTGTCGCTATGTTGAATGTCTCTCCTGTTAATCCACGGTTCGCTACTACGTCTGATTCCGGGTGTGCTGTTCCCCCCTCCAGAGCGTCTTCCCGCTCTGAGGCACATCTCGTAAGTTTTTTTCTCGTTTGGCATCCTTCTACTTTTGGCACATTTTTGGACTGTTATGTCTTTTGTTCATTAAATACACAGCACTATTCAGCGTTTGGGTTTGTCTCTCTCTGCGCCTCATAGAGGCGGAAATGACAACAACTCCATACTTGGGGATGCACATCCTCATAAGGTCAGCAAAGCACTTATAAAATCTGAGGCCAGTCTGACGAATGGCTTCAGAGATAGGAACACACACACAGATTTGTTGCATTTATAGATAGAAGAATGTATGAAATAATGTGTCACAGGTGGACAGGAGTGTGTGATTTCAGTGGTAAATAGAATATGACCAGTCCCTGGAGTACAATAAGCACAGAATGATTTGTGAATGAGTGGCTAAACTGCAAGCTTCAGCTAACTTCCTTGATGGTGCTAACGGTTTGATGTAGCTGTTATGCTGGAAAATGAAGCAGGCAGTGTCTTAGAGAACATACAACTGAACTTTATTTGGCACACATTACTATTTATACTCCCCGCTGTAGCCCACCTGACATCATCCCGTTACCTGCCCCGGCAATGCTACGGCAAACCCCAAAGGCCAATCTCTATACACAACACTCCCCCCCCCCCCCACAAGGTTGAACTATAACACAATGAACAATTTTCTACCACCACAACACAGTAATCACACAAAACAAAATCATCCATATATACATATATACAAGTCCATCAGTGGGCGAACAGGCATGCTACCAATACGCCCAGCTGAAACTGTCCATAACAGTCCTTGCCACATAGTCCTCCAAATAGGCAGGCCTCCGACGCACTCTAGCCGGGCATTCCCCCCTAGGGGACTCACCGTCGGAATCACCTGCAAGTCCACACCTGGTGTGGCTGACCAGTCCAAAGATCTGCCAAAATGTCTGACAGCGTCCGAACCCCGGCCAGGTGCCGCACGCCTCAGCCTGCTGGCGTGCCACCTGAACCCATCGTCCAGTTCAAACGTGTCAGGGCCCTGCTGACTCCTAATCTCCCGCGGCCCTGTCCACAAAGGCTGAAGCTTGTGGGCCCTGACAGGGTGTAATCCACACCCGGTCCCTTTCTTTCAGGCTGTGGTCTCTCGCCCGGTGCCTCCTATCAAACCGTCCCTTCATCCTCTGCTGCTGGTCCGAAACGCTTCTCCTCAGCACCACATCACTCATCCAGGGCACCGTTCTCGGAGGCTCCAACCGATTGACTGGCAGCGACAGCTCCCGCCCCAACATGAGCTTCGCTGGGGAACATCCCATCATTGCGTGTCCGGGACTCCCCACCGGGCAAACAAAGACGTCAGGAATCCTGTGACCACCTCCGTCATCACCAAACTGGTGGGTAGCACCCCCGGCCATTTGGAGAACAAATCATACACCACCACCAGAAACCGGCTGTTGTACAGCGCCGCATGAAATTCACCACAAATGTCCAGCTCAACATGCTTCCACGCCCCCCCCAGGAAACTCAACAGGCCGGAGCAGTGGTGGGGGAGGTCTGCCCATCTTTCCACTTTCCAAGCACGGCACACAGTTCTTAACCATGGCCTCTATATCGCCATCAATACCAGGCCACCAGACCGACCTCCTACTCCTCTGCTTCACTCGCACCACTCCCAAATGATCATCATGCAGCATGTCCGGGACCCGAGCTCTCAACGCAGCAAGAATCAAAGCGCACTGGCCCCTGGCCATGCAAACCTTATTCCAACAGCTCAACTCGTCTCAGAAATGGTGAAAAGGAGCCAGTTCGCTCGGCACCTTTGCTGGCCATCCCTCACGAATCACCGTGCGCAACTGCGCCATAACTGGGTCCCGTTCCGACTCATCTTTGAGATCTTGTGGGGAGACCACACCCCGGAGAGTTCCGCACAGGGCATTCACCAGCTCTTCCTCGGCAGCATCAACGTCATCCGCCACTATGTTCTCTCTGCCTGGGGTGAACTTAGTGGAAAAATCATAGGCCCTCAGACGCGCCGACCATCTATGAAGTCTCAATGGCCTATGCCCCGATCCCGACGTCTCCAACAGCGTAGTGAGTGCCCGAAGGTCTGTCCTCAAAGTGAAGTGGCGTCCGTAGAGGTATATGTTCCACCTCTTGCACGCCCAGACGCAGGCCAGCGACTCCCTCTCGCCCACTGCGTACTTCTGCTCCGCCGGCGAGAGGGACCTGGAAACAAACACCACTGGCCTTTCCACTCCACCCTGTATTTGGGACATGACCACACCTAACGCTGTCCCAGACGCATCACAGGTCACCACCGTTTCCATCTCAGGGTCAAAACGTGCCAGCAGCAGTGGTAAGATGAGCTGCTGCTTCAACTTTGAGACCGTCGCCGAGCACGCCGGAGTCCACTCTCACGGCGTATCCTGTTTCAGCAGAGCTTTCAGGGGTCCAATCGTCTCTGAATAATGTGGGATAAACCGGCCGTAGAAATTCACCATGCTGAGGAAAGATGAAATCTGGGCGGGTGTAGTGGGCTCCGGGATGCGAAGCACCACCTTCACATTAGAATGCAGTGGTTGCAGACCCTCGCCCGTCAGCAGGAACCCCACAAAATCGATCGCCTCTGCTGCAAAGAGGTATTTGTCACTGTTGAGAGTGACCCCATGTTCTTGCATCCACCTCAACACCTTCTCCAGCCTCTCATCATGAAGCTCGTTCATCGTGCTGTGTACCACAATGTCATCTAGGTAGGCTACAACCCCTTTTAGACCTGCCAGCATCGTGGCCATAACCTTTTGGAAACAGCTGGGGGTGGAGCTCAACCCGAACGGCATGCGGGTATACTTAAAGACCCCCATATGGGTCATAAATGCCGTCAGATACCTGCTATCCGGGTGTAGCGGCACCTGCAGATATTCCTGCCAAAGGCCCAGCTTAGTGAACACCTTGGACCTGCTGAACGTCGCTGTGAGCTCCTCCATGGTCGGGAGGGGGTATTTATCCGGGATGATCACCTTGTTTACCATGCGTAGATCAATGCATAGCCTGATCCCTCCGTCCTTCTTCTTCGCCACCACCAGGTTCAAGATCCAAGGTACCGCATCCACCTTCTCAATGATCCCTGCATCCAACAGCTTCGAGAGCTCCACCGACACACCTTCACGCAACGCCAGCGGTAAGCACCGAAGCGGTTGGATTCCTGGGCATCACCAACTCATCCACCAACGGGCGGTGGCAAAAGGTCCCGATCCGGCCAAGGCCCATGAACAGCGCTAGCCAACAGAGCTGCCAGCCCATAAACACCGTCAGCACCACCGAACCCTGGGGATCCCGAATGGAAAATCCCAGTTGTCCCAGTAAATCAATCCCAAGCAGGTCCATCCTGTGCCATGCCACCTGGAAGATGAACTTGGGCGCCCTCTGCTCTCCACACAACACATCGAATCCCACCGTGCTGACCATGTCGATCTCGGCATGGCCATAACCGAACATCCTTATTGCTCCCACTTTAATAGCCTTTGCCGGGAACAGCCTCTTAAGTGTCGCCAGGCTCAAAATGGACCAGCCAGCGCCCAAGCCCACCATGAGGGGCACCTTGACACCGTCCAACTGCACCACATACCACTTCAAGCGTCCTCTTCCTCCTTGTGCCACACACACCTGGCCAGCACCCCGTAGGTCTTCACCAGCCTGGTTCGCGAACCAAATATGGGCTCTTCCATGTGCCACGGGCTGCCTTCTCTTCTTCTTCCTCTTCCTCGGGCGACCCCGAGGCCTAGTTAGCACATTAGCCAGTACCTGTGGCGCAGAAGCCCGGTCCTCCGGCACCTCACCCATGAAGGCCCCTAGCCCCCGCAGAGCCGCGGACTCCCTTAGCTTGATCATAGCTTGATCATATCCACCACTTCAATTAAAGAGAAAAGCTGTTGAGTTACCCGCAGCGTGGCTCCTAGCCACTCGCTAGTCATACCATGTTCCAGTCTATCACGAACTAGCTCGTCTGTTAGCAGCCCAAAATTACACTCTCCCGCCAAACAACGCAGTTCCATCTTTAATAGCGACTCCTCCGCCATCGCCACACAGTGTGAGGAACAGGTGTTGTCCTTCTGCACCTAGATGGTGAATCAACAGGCCCCTCCGCCTGTCGTCGGAAACCCCGTCAAACCCGGCTGCTGTCAGATAAACTTGAAATAAGTTTTTCCAGCGTGCCCAAGGGATAACCAGCACACCCTGGTCCTGCAGGAATGGAGGCGGTTCCACAACACACACGCCCATAATTTACCTCGTCGCCAAATGTTATGTTGGAAAATGAAACAGGCAGAGAGTGTCTTGGAGAACATACAACTGAACTTTATTTGGTGCACATTACTATTTATACTCCCCACCATAGCCCGCCTGACATCATCCCGTTCCCCACCCCGGCAGTGCTACGGCAAACCCCAAAGGCCAGTCTCCATACACAACAGTAGCATCACAGAGAAAGCATAACAAACTAAGCCAGAATGACATGAGATATATTATTGAATGTCAATTAGTGAACCAGGTGGAAACAGGGATGTCTGTAAGGGTGACTGAAATCTAAAGAAAATAATAATACAAGCCGTGATTGGTAAGCTAACTCCCGCTTGGGCTCCCTGCTTATGTTTGAAGACAGACAGCACAGCTGGAAAATAATACAACAGCGACTGGATATTGAGGCTGGGTTTACCATGTTTGACGTTGAGTGACATAATGCACGGCTCAGGAGACACACACGCAGGCTCAGAGTAGATCCAATAGCTTTATTAGCAACAAGTGTGTATGAATGTGTGTCTGCGAGATGTGGATGTATTGGTGGTGGCGTCTGCGTCGGGCACGGAGGCAGGAGACCGTACAGCCGGACAACCCTATGGGAGAAGCAAAGGGAGAAGGGTGACGGGCACACACCAACACAGGAGATGTAAAAATGGTGATGAGCTTACTTGGAGTTAGCAGGTGGCTGGCACAGCAAGGACGAGGTCCGGTAGTCAGCAACCTGGAGAGCCCGGTGCAGCAGCGAGGGGATGGAGACGGAGAGGAATGGTCCGCCGCCGGGAAATCCACCTGTGCACAGGGGAACAGACTTGGAGAGGAAAAAGGTAAGGGCTTCTTTCCGAAATGTTCGCTGAAGTGGTAGAGGTTACTCACAGCAATCATGACGAGTGAAGTCTGACGGCTTCAGGCCGAAGCCCAGGGCGAGGCGGCTTAAATCCCTCGCCGCTGATGAAGTGCAGGTGTGCGTGCAGCTGGCGCCGCAGATGGGCGGCGAGGCGTGACATTGAGTAGCAAACCTGGAAGATTTAAGATGGCTCCTTGGAGAGAAAAATGATATAAAGGCTGTGTTATGTCTGATAAATGACGGAGAATGAGGCAAGTCTTCATGCAGCAACCAATTAACTTTATTACACAGAACTTGGGGTTTACAGTATATACAGAATGGGCCGTGCCTGAAGTCACCCTGTGGGTGGGCACGGCATCCCAGGCACACATATTCATACACAACACCGCCCCCCCCCAAAAAAAAAATGACAAGCATAGAGGAGACCCACCCAAATTTGGTAACCCGAATCACACAATAAGAACAAGGTAATAAAAGAACAAGATGTTCTAATGAACAAGGTGTTCTAATGCAACATATTGCATTAGAACAAACCTATCACATTCACACAAAACAACTCAAAATTGGACCACATCTCTTCAAAATACAAAATAATCCCATATTATACACACATTCACTCATTCGCATACACATCAGCTATGTACAAAGTGCACAATTTCCAAATATGTACACAAATATTTACATTAAATACATGTTTTAAGTGACCCCAATGTCTCAGGCCAGCCACCATCTTCTAGCCTGCCATGGAGGACCTGGGCAACCCCATGGCATATGCGCACCCAGTCGCCGTCCACCCCCAGGGTCAAAGTCCCCCTCCCTGGCAAAAATGTCTCTAACCAGAGGCCCAGGACAGCCCCATGGCGTCTGTACATCCGGCCGTTGGCGCTTCTTCCCTCTGGGCCCGCCATGGTGCCGTTCGGTGCGCTGCCTCTCCGCGCCTGGCCAGCCGCTCCCGACTGCTTTACACACCGCCATCCTGGCTCCAGACACTCCGACCCCCAGTGGCCGCACTTCAGGTAGAACCGAAGCTCACTCTTCGGCCTTGTCTGCTGCCTCTGGCACCGTGTCACAGCACCCAACGTCCTCCACCAGGGCGCTCCGCTGTGCTGTCTCTGCAACCAGTTGCTGCTGTTCTTCTCCGGGGCCCGCATCATTACCTTCGCCGGGCTCGTTCACCGACCTGGGCTCCTCGCCACTGCATCCAGCGCTCTCGGTCCCGGTGCTCCGCTGCGCCATCATCACGTCCAGCTGCGGCTCTTCCCGGAAGCCCTCGGCCTGCACGGTCCCGCTCACCCGCTGTACAGCCTCCAACAGTGGGGCCGACTACTGCTGCGTTGCCTCTACGTCCTGCTGCACCACCTCTCCGCTGTTGTTGGTCGAGCCTAACTCGGGCTCTCCCCATCTTCGCTCCGGCTCTCGTCATTCACTTTCGGGGCTCATAGTGTCATCCTCACCGGCACCGTTCTCCGGTCCAGACCCCCCAACGCAGCTCTCGCCTCCCTCGTTCCACGTGTCTCGCTGCACAGCCTCCATATTCGGCTCCTGCACACCTTCGGAACATGCACCACCACCCTTGTCGGGCCCGCTCACCGACCTGGGCTCCTCACCGCTGCATTTGGTGCTCTCGGTGTCTGTGCTCTGCTGCGCTGTCACCGAGTCCTGCTGCTGCTGTCGTGTAGTCTCCGTATTTGGCTGCTGCTCACCTCCGGGGCCGCCAGCCTGCCTGGGCTCACTCGCCCGCTGCGCAGCCTCCACAAACGGCTGTCGCTGCTCACCTCCGAGGCTCTCGACGCCACCCTCACTGGTCACGTCCTCCGACACCGGCTCCTGGCTGTCATTCCCAGCACTCACGGTCTCAGTGCTCCGTTATGCTGTTACCGCGTCTTGCTGCCCAGTTAGCACGTGAACCTCCGCTCTCGGCGGGAAATCGCACGCGGTCGACCCCACGCTAGCCTTTGCCGCTAGCTCACGCTGGATCATGGACTCTCTCTGCTCCACCAAGGCCAGAACTTCCTCCAATGACAGTGGCACCCTAGCTCCCATTAGCGCGTACTTCAGCCAAACGTCGCTGGTGCCATGGGCCAATTTATCCCTCACCATGTCATCCTCCAAAACGCCAAACCTGCACTTCTTAGCCCAGCTACGAAGCCTCGTCAGAAACGACATAAGGGACCCCCCCGTCCACTGGCTAAGGCACATGAATCTGCCTCGTCTCTTGGAGACCTTGAAAGCGTCCTTGTACGCGTAATCCATGATTTAGGATAACACCGCTTTACCTCATCGCCAAATGTTATGTCTGATAAATGACGGGAAATGAGGCAGCAACCAACTAACTTTATTACACAGAACTTGGGGTTTATCTACAGAATGGGCCGTACCTGCCTGACGTCACCCTGTGGGTGGGCACGGCATCCCAGACCCACATATTCATACACAACAGGCTGTGCTTGTTATTTTAAAAGAAGTGAGTGCTTTTATATTCTTCAGCTAATCACATGACCAACAGATGCATTTCAGAGGGTTAAAACCTACCAAAACACAATTTTTCAGTTAATGACCCATTTAAGAAGGCAAACCAGTATCTGTTTGTAGTGCACCTCAGTGCCCTTACCTTGGCAACAAATATTTAAAACATTTCCCTGGAAAATTCTCTCATGACCAAAGTATAAAGACAAGGTTGCAAGAAAAAAAATGAAAAATTGTGTGACACGGAGAGACAGTCACAATAAAAAGGTGCAGGCTGCTGTTTTAAACTACTGTTAAACCCCCCAAGGCTGAGTGTTCCAGCTAAAGTATACACAGCGGTAACTCACTTAATGACATGGAGTATCAATGCTTGATTTCTGGGGCTGATACACTGTCAGAATTTTAAAACACAGCACCATCCCACCATACACTTCAGGTTGGGGGGGGGGGGGTTACCTTCAAATCAAATTTCTAATTTTTACTTTCAGCCTGCACTGTCCTTTATTCAGGTAGGCTGTTTTCCATAGGTTCTTTTTTTCACACTGTTTTGTTAGCAGTTTTAAAGGCAAAGCATTTATTCAACTATATGAATTTTTAAAGAAAACTAGAGCCACTTACTCTGTTACTCTGAAGAAAAAAGCGTGCTTGTTATAAGAAGTCTGTGTTTTTTGGTGAGGATGTACTGTATATTGTTTCCTCAAGGAAGTATGCAGCTAGTTAAGTAGCCAAGATGATATGTTGCTATGGAGGGTGACAATATGTATGGGTACATATTCATACTACAACATGTAGGATAAGTAAGTAGACGGTTATGCTGTTTATTTAATCTAGCTACAATGCTCCGCACTGTGTATATATAAGATAAGATAACATAAGATAAGCCTTTATTAGTCCCACAACGGGGAAATTCCAGGATTGCAACAGCACAGGGATAGCAACACTCAGAGCAACAATCAGAAGGCAAGAAAAAAAACAAGCAAGCAAGAGCAATATAGCAATATAGCAATATATTTATATATTTAAGTGTATGTATGTATATTCATTGCTCTTATTTTTATTTTTTCTTATCTTCTTAATCATTGCTCTGAGTGTTGCTATCCCTGTGCTGTTGCAATCCTGGAATTTCCCCATTGTGGGACTAATAAAGGCTTATCTTATCTTATATGAAACATTTACAAATTCAGATTTGGATAACACCTTTCAGTCCTCAGAGAGGACTGTTCAGAGGCATTGCTTTGCTCAGTGTCGAAGGGAAGATCTTCTTTACAGTTCTGGCCAGACGCATGAGCAACTACCTGCTGGGCAATAATTACATTGACACCAGTTGCCAGAAAGCAGGTGTTACAGGATTTCCTGGTTGCATCGAACACTGCCATTATTGCGAAGGAAATCAGATCGCCATGTGATATGGTTCGATCTGGAAAATGCTTATGGATCTGTTCCACATCACCTGATCATGTTCACACTCGATTTCATCCGCATGCCTACTTGTATAAAAAACCTGGTCTCTGCCTCCTTCAATAACTTCTGTTTCTCCTATACCACACAAGAAATCACAACTGGTTGGCATCAGCTTGAGAAAGGCATCGTGATGGGATGTTCAATCTCACCCATATTGTTTACAGCAGCCCTTGAAATCATCCTTATTGGTGCAAGACAGATGGTCAGGGAAGTGAGAGCAGAATCAGGACAGCATCTTCCAGCTTTAAGAAGTTACATGGATGATGTCACAACACTTGCAAACAGCCGCTTGCTCAAGAAGCCTGCTGAACAGACTGAGAGAGCTTTTTTGCTGGGCAAGGATGAAAATCAAACCAGCTAAGTCCAGAAGTCTGTCAATTCAGAAAGGGTCAAGGAATGACAACATCATCTTTTCTATCAGCACAGAGAAGATTCCACTCCTAGTAGAACAGCCAGTGCAAAGCCTTAGGAGGTTGTATACCTCTGATCTCTTGGATAAACATATGACTCATTCTGTCATGACACACTTCTCAGAAGGCCTAATGAGGATAGATCAAAGCCATCTCCCATGAAAATTCAAAACCTGATGCTACCAATTCACCCTTTATCATCGTTTGATGTGGCCGCTGAAGCTGTGTGAGATCTCTGCAACAGCAGTACAGAGGATGGCTGCGAAGGCAAACAGTTATATCCGGAAATGGCTCGGGCTACCTCACTGCCTTTCCAATGCTGCCTTGTTTGGAAAGAACACCCTGCAGCTACCCTTGAACTCCCCCAACCTGGGCTATAAGGTGGAGAAAGTGAGGCTCATGTTTGAGCTCAAAGACTCACCTGATCCAACTATATTGGCAGCAAAGGGACCAGTTCAAACAGGGCGCAAATGGCGAGTCAAGCAAGTTGTTGATCAGAAAAACTGCCAACTACAGCACAAGGAAATAGTTGGGTGGCCACATCAGGGCAAGACGGGGCTGGGGTGGGCACCAGCCCCCAATATGTGGTCAAGCTGTTTCAAGAAAGAAAGGAAGGAGCTGGTGATTCAGAAGTCATCAGGATGGAAGGTGAAGCATATAAGATCAGAGCAGTGACCCAGTAACAGCAGGGAAGGTGGACAAATTGGGAAGCAGTCACCACCAGGACCTTAACTTGGGCCGACATGTGAAAGATCCCACAGGCAAAGCTAAGCTTCCTCATTAGGTCCACATATTATACCTTTTCAAGCCCCCAAAACACACACCTTTGGTATGGCTCAGAAACAAGCTGCAGCCTCTGCGAGGCCCAAAATCCCAATTTGCAGCACATTCTAAGTGGCTGCATCAGCCTTGACCCAGGGTCGGTTCAGATGGCATCCTGACCAGGTGCTAAAAAAAATTGACTGAGGTTGCTGAGGAGTGCAGACTTACTGTAAATCCAACAGGCCCAGCTTGCTCTCTTCCAAGCCACAGGTATGCTTTATTAGACCTGGAGATACAGGAGGAAAGCTTGTTCACAAAAAGTGGTCCATACTGAGGCCAGGATGCGAGTGGCAAATGAAGGCTGACCTGAATAAGGAGCTGAAGTTTCCACCAGAGATTGCTACAGCTTCCCTACAGCCAGATATAGTTCTGTGGTCCATCCCTGCCAAGACTGCTATTATGGTAGAACTTACAGTTCCGTGGGAAGAAGCGATGGACGCAACCTTTGAGCGTAAAAAGGAGAAGTACTCAGAGCTTGCTGCAGCATGCACTGAAGTGGGGTGGAAGGCATACATCTACCCTGTGGAAGTTGGATGCAAGGGCTTTGTTGGAAAATCCACCCAGCATCTGTTGAAAGTCCTTGGAGTTACTGGGTTCAAGCAGAAAAAAGGCACTCAGGGAACTGGCTGAAGAGGCAGAAAAAGGGAGCTTCTAGCTGTGGCTCAGAAGGAAGGATCCCAAGTGGGGTAACTAAGGGCTTTAGGGCTGGCTACAGGGGGCACTGCCCCACCACCCAGAGAAATCCTGGGGTTAAAAGGGCGAAACATCAAGAAAGGGTGGCTCACAGCTGATGACCCTGTGGTTGGCACACTGGCACTGGCGGAGGTGCGTCAGGCAGAAATGTCTTGCAGGTTACACCTGTGCTCACATCTTTTGACTTTTGGTCACTAACTGCACCCATACATTTGTGGTCTGCAGGTTGGAGTTCTTATTCCTACTCCTGATTACCTGTGATCAGAGTTTGATATTAACTTTTTTGCTCATCAGCCACTGTGGCTAATGATTTTCCCAAGTTACTAGCCACTCAGCTTTTTCACTAGACACAATTTTGTGGTTGGAAAATTATATTTAATATAATCAAATTCGACTGTCACATGCTAAAATTTAGTTGAATTAAATTTACAACCTTTTTAAAATGAAAATGACCATTATACATACATAAAAAATAGCAAAAGAAACACTGTTTAATTATTTACAGCAATAAATACTATAAAAGTTGAGAAAAATATTTGCAATGTGAGAGTGATGTACAGGTATTTGGGGTCCGTTCCAGTTCTCATTTGTACCCCTACCTTCCCCTTTGCCTCCTCCTACCCCTTGGCCCTTGAAAGGGTAAGGGTTAAAAATTACCCCTATGAATTTGGAAATCTCTTCAGAGCTACATGACATCATTAATAGTTGCTGATGGATTTAATCTAAATGGAGACTACCTGTTTTCACCAGAAAAAAAGAACAAAAAGAAGATGAGAAAAAAAAAAGTCTCATCTTATGGAGAAATCGTTTCGAATTTACACGAACAATTCTAATCATTAGAAAATGTTATAAATTTACTAGAAAGAAAGCTGTAAATTCACAGAGAAAAATTTGGACCTTCTGGTCAGCCATTTTTGGCTAGCGGGCCCTATGTTTAACACCCCCGGACCAGCCCATTAAAAATACATATTTAGACTGTTTACTTCCATGAAATGGCTGCATATCACAACAACATGTTTTGTACTGGGAGTCCCTCAATTTCCTTTTCCATTTCTTTCCATTTTGCCTCATATCCTTCGTCGCACCAACATATGATATATCTTATTTGTGCTGAGTAGTAATATTCCTTTAGACTCGGTAGGCCCATGCCTCCTTTCTCTTTTGGTAACTGGAGAGTTTTATATTTCACTCTTGGCTTTTTACCTCCCCAAACAAATCTCGCTATCATCCTGTCCCACTTTGAGAACTGGGCATCTGGAATCTCTGTTGGTAGAGCCTGGAAGAGGTAAAGTAATCTAGGTTGTATGCTGATTTTGACTGTCTCAATTTTTGAATTCAGATCCATATTTAAGATTGACCATCTATCAATATCTTTTTTTATTTCTTGTTCCAACCTATCATAGTTTGCTTTATAGATTTTGCTTAGATCTTTAGGTATGTTCACTCCAAGGTATTTTATTTCTTTTTGTTTCCAGTTTAGTTTGATCTTATCAGTTATCTGGTTTAGAGGGTTATAGTGGAATGTCAGTATTTGTGTTTTTGTTATGTTTATCTTGTATCCTGATAATTTTCCAAAATTTTCTATCAAGTTCATCATTTCCATTATTGATTCATCTGGTTGTTCAAGGTAAACTATAATATCGTCTGCAAATAGCCCAATCTTGTGTTCCGCTCCCTTTATTGTTACACCTTTTAATTTTTTATTTTGTCGTATCGCTTGAGCCAGTGGCTCTATGAACAGAGCAAACAAGGTGGGCGATAAGCAGCATCCCTGCCTAGTTGATCTTTGTATATTTACTTTGTCTGTTAAGCTACCGTTTATCTTGATTCTTGCCACAGGTTCTTGATACAGCGTCCTTATGCATTGTACTGATTTTTCGTTAAATCCAAAGCGTTCCAGCACACTATATAGGAATTTCCAGTTAACCCTGTCAAATGCTTTTTCTGCGTCTAAACTCATTATTACTGCGCTTTTCTTTTCTTTATGTATTTGATTAATTATATGTATTGTTCTCCTGATATTGTCATGTGTTTGGCGTCCCTCTATGAAACCAGTTTGATCATCTTCTATCAGTTCTGTCAAGAATGTCTTTATTCGTTTACATATAATTGTTGTATATATTTTATAATCCACATTTAATAAAGAGATTGGTCTATAGTTTCCGCATTGTTCTCAATCTTTCCCTGGCTTTAAAATAACTGAAATAATGGCTTCGTTCCATGATGGAGGTATTTTGTTGTTGTTCAACGTCCAATTAAATGACTTTAGGAGCTGTGGCGTGAGTTCTTCTATAAACAGTTTATAAAACTCAGAGGGGTATCCATCCCTACCTGGTGATTTACCGTTTTTAAGTGACTTAATCACATCTCTAATCTCTTGTGTTGTTATTTCTGCTGTTAGCTTTTCATTTTGTTGATTTCCTATTGATGGCAAGTCCAATGTGCATAGAAATTTTTTAATATCTTTAGTATTTGTTTCTTCAGGTTGTGAGTATAGTTCTTGATAGAAATTATGGAATATTTCTTCGATGTTTTCTGGGTTAACTGTGGTTTTATTTGTGATGGGGTCTTTAATCTTATATACATTATTCATTGTTTGTTGTTTTCTTAACCGTTTTGCCAGCAGTTTTGTGGCTTTTGGTCCCGTTTCATAATATTTTTGCTTTAGATATCTATTTTTCCTTTCAATTTCATCTATTTGTGTTTCTTTTATCTTTATTTTTTCTTCTTTAATTTCTTGATATATTTTTGGGTCATTTGTGCTTTGATGTTTACGTTCTAATTCCCTCAGTCTCTCACATCTTTGTTCATATGTTTCCAGTTTAGACTTATTTGCTTTTCCTGTTTCAACAATTAATTTACCTCTTAACACGGCTTTTAGTGCATCCATAGTATTGTTGGGTCCACTTCTTCATTGTCATTCTCTTGGATATACTCGTTTATGTTTACTTTTATTCTTTCTTTCATTTTCTCATTATTTAACAGTCCTACATTAAGTTTCCATGTTGTTTGTCGTTTTCTATTGTTTAAATACGTATATTTCCATGTATATAGGATTATGATCTGATATTTCTGCCCCTCCAATCCGACAATTTCTCACCCTGTGTCTGTCACCTTCATTCATAAGGATGTAATCTATTCTAGAGTGTACTTTATGGACTGCTGAATAATGTGTATAGTCTTTTTCGAATGGGTGCAGGTCCCTCCATATGTCTACCATACCCATTTCTGCCAGTGAGGTTCTTATGAACTTTGTTACATGTTTTTTTGTCTTCTTAACACTTGTTGTATCAACTTCATGATCCATGACAGCATTTAAGTCTCCTCCACAAATTAGGACTCCTTCACTGTGTGTTGCTATGAGATCAAACAGATGTTGAAAAAAACCCTTGTCACTTTCTGGTGGGGCATGGATGTTCACTAATGTGATCTGCATACCATCTATTCTTCCCTTTATTATTACATACCTGCCTTCTTTATCCTGGATTTCTTGTTCATATTCAAATTGTATTTTATTTGAAATTAGTATCATAACCCCCCTTTTAGTTCCTCCCTTAAATGAACTGTAGTAGGAGTTCTTATAGCCAAATCTCTTTAGTTTCACATGTTCTGTCTTGCTCAAATGTGTCTCTTGCATAAATATAATTTCGGCTTTTTCCTTCTTGAATTTTCTTATTATTCTTTCCCTTTTAACAGGTGAGTTCAGACCATTCACGTTTAGTGTCATTATCTTAAGATTTTTACCCATATTCATGTTTTTCCATTTTTTTAACTTGTGCTCCTAGCCCCTTTAACAACAAAAATAACACATATTTATATAAAAACACATTAAAAAATCTCGACCTCCGTACTTTGGGCCTTTCTTCTGCCCACTGGTCCCTAGCATATCACAACAACATGTAAATGAATAAGATAAAATAAAATTGAAATCAAAGATAAATTAAACCTCAGAAGAAGCTTCATTCATTCTTTACAGCAGGGGTGTCCAATCATGTGCCATGGAGGGCCAAGACCCTGCAGGCTTTACCTCCAACCAGTGTCTTCAACAGCAGATTTCACTGAACTTCTTCCCACTGATTGCTGATCAGTGAAAACACCTGCTGAAGAGACTGGGTAGAAGAGAAAACCTGCAGGGTCTTGGCCCTCCATGGCACATGATTGGACACCCCTGCTTTACAGCAACATATCAAAGTGCAGTCACTTTTTCGCTCTGTTGTAAGAAAACTTAAATTTGCACAGCTGTGGACAGTAAACGGGAGATTCTTGCTCTAAAAATTATCATGCTTAACCACAGAGGTAGGAGCTGGTATTTGGGAGGGGGGCACAGGGTGTCATGATCAGGCGAGCATGCCTCCCCCCTCCCTTCCTGTTTCCGTTTTCCTGGCTCCGGAGCTCATCAGCACACCTGCGTGATTACACACCTGTGCTTCCTGATTCACCTGTGTATGTAAGGCCAGAGTGTGAAGAGCTTTCTGCTGGATCGTTGGGTATTGCTGCCTCACAACAAGCAGCCAATGTTGTTTGGCAAGTTTATTATTTCTCCCTGTTGTCTTACCTTTTTGTCTTCTCCTCTCCTCAGGTTTGCTGCCACCTCCAGTGGTGTGTCTCCGGAGCTGTGTGTGGATGCTCACCTGAACCAAACTACCTTCAAGACAACAGTTTCTCCACCCAGGTCACCCAGTCATTCCTCTTCCTCCTTCTTCCCTGAGGTCTCCAGTTCCCCTTCATCTCTTCCATGCTGGAGTTCACTGCCGGGCTCTCTGCTAGTGTTGTAAGACTCATTCCCTCTGCTGTCATTTCCCCATTGACCGTACTCAGTATTAACCATTCCTCTCTTCTCCTTTCTCCTAGGCTGCATGTGGCTCCAGTGTGCATCTGTTTTCTATGTACCGTATATAAGTTGGCATTTTACCACAGCTGTGGAAAACATCTTGTGTGGTACCTGTACCAAAAACTTCCCACCCCAAAGACCTGAACAGCTACAGACCGGTGGCCTTGACGTCCCACTTGATGAAGACCCTGGAGAGACTGCTCCTTGCTCATCTCCGCCCCCTGGTGGAACCAGCGATGGATCCACTCCAGTTCGCCTACCAGCATGGCATTGGGGTGGAGGATGCGGTGATCTTCCTCCCTCACCGTTCTCTGTCCCACCTGGAGAAGCCCGGGAATATGGTGAGGATCATGTTCTTTGACTTCTCCAGTGCTTTCAACACCATCCAACCGATGATCCTGAAGGACAAGCTGCTGCGCGCAGGGGTGGACCAGCACCTGTCATCATGGATCCTGGACTACCTCACGAACCAGCCTCAGTTTGTGAGAACCCGGGACTGTGTTTCTGACACGATCATCAGTAGCACGGGGGCCCCCCAGGGAACGGTGCTGGCTCCCTTCCTGTTCACTCTTTATACTGCGGACTTCTCACACAACACAACACATTGCCATCTACAGAAGTTCTCTGATGACTCTGCGATCGTTGGTCTCATCTCCAACGGAGATGAAGCTGAGTACAGAGGGCTTATCCAGGACTTTGTGGACTGGTGCCATCGGAACTGCCTCCAGATCAACGCGAGGAAAACTAAGGAGCTGGTGGTGGACTGCCGCAGGCATGGGCAGCCCCTCACAGCACCAGTAAATATACAGGGAACAGACATCGAGATGGTGACATCCTATAAGTACCTGGGTATTCATCTGAACAATAAACTAGACTGGTCACACAATACTGACGCACTCTACAAGAAGGGACAGCGCAGGCTGTTCCTGCTGAGGAGACTCAGGTCTTTTGGTGTACAAGGGGCGCTGCTGAAGTCATTCTATGACACGGTGGTGGCATCAGCCATCACTTTTGGAGTGGTCTGCTGGGGCAGTGGCATTACTGCAGCCGATAGGAAGAGACTGAACAAACTGATTAAGAAAGCTAGCTCTGTCCTGGGGCAGCACCTTGATCCGATGGAGGAGATAGGAGAGAGAAGGACGGTGGCTAAACTGTCATCTCTGCTGGAGTCCGAGTTCCACCCTATGCAGGACATACTGGATGCACTGAGGAGCTCATTTAGCAGCAGACTACATCATCCCAGGTGCACAACCGAGAGGTTTCGTAGGTCCTTCCTACCAACGGCTGTCAGACTGTACAACCTAAGCAGGGCTGCTCGCAGAGATAGCAAAAAGACGTAACAAACTAATAGTTTTTTTGAATGCAAAAGATGCAATAGACTTACACAATGGTCCTCTCCGGCATACAACTAGGAACATACCGGTCACTATGGAGGGTGAGAATATGTATGGGCACATAATCATACCATGTAGGATAACTAAATAGACGGTTATGCTGTTTCATCCCACCTAGCAACAATGCTCTGCACTGTGTGTTTATATATTTGCATATTTATTCCATCTAGCTACAATGCTCCGCACTGGGTGTGTTTATATTTATATATCTATATATTTATTCCATCTAGCTACAATGCTCCGCACTGTGTTTTTATATATCTACATATTATTCCATCTAGCTACATTGCTCCGCACTGTGTGTGTTTATATACTTGCATATTTATTCCACCTAGCTGCAATGCTCCGTACTGTGGGTGTTTATATATTTACATATTTATTCCATCTAGCTACAATGCTCTGCACTGTGTGTTCATATATTCATATATTTATTCCATCCAGCTACAATGCTCTGCACTGTGTGTCTGTGTGTGTGTGTGTATATATATATTTTATAGTAATATGTACATATGTATATTAGCTGCTCTTGCTTGCTTGTTTTTTTTTTCTTGCCTTTTGATTGTTGCTCTGAGTGTTGCTATCCCTGTGCTGTTGCAATCCTGGAATTTCCCCGTTGTGGGACTAATAAAGGCTTATCTTATCTTATCTTATCTTATTTTGGTTGTGGGTTTCATTAATTGTGGTGTATGTACATATTCTTTAAGTTAGCGTGTTTGCATAGGGGTTTTTGGGTTTTCACTGAAGTGGTGTTAGTCTTTCATCTCTGTTTGAGTGTTCATCTGAAGTGGTTTGCCCAGCACTTAAGCCTCCTCAAAATATTAAATCATGACAGAATGATCCAGCCAGGATTGAGGCTTAGCGGGCTCTGCCTCAGGTGAACAGTCAGCGCTTTCGCGTTTGGATGCCACGGAGCACCAGGTCATGTTTTTGTCCGAGCAGCTCCAAACCATCACCCAACAATTGGCGACAGTCGCGGAGCATTTGGGTTGGTGTCTTGGTGCCGTCGCCTCCTTCCCGCTCCTGTTGCCCCAGCAGCTCCTACTATTCGCAGGACCATTTTCATTCCCACACCTGTCCCTATGGGGGGAGAGGGGTGTAAAGGGTTTCTGTTACACTATCAGATTCATTTCCAGCGGGTGAAGGGGGAGTGCAGGGACGATTAGTATAAAATTCACTTTCTAATCCTGTTACTTTGTGACAGGGCACTTAAGTGGGCTCAGTCCACCTTAAATGGTCTGGAGGGAGACCAGTATACTTTTGAACAGTTTGTTCAGGAATTCACCCGGGCATTTGATCACACTGAGAGCGAGGGTAATATCGCTAGCCAGTTGCTGGGACTTCGGCAGAGGAGTTGGTCAGTTGCCGACTACTCAATCGAGTTTCCAGTCGCTGCGGCAGACTCCGAGTGGAATGACGCTGCGTTGCGTACCGTCTTCCTCTGGAGTTTAAATGCCAACATCCATGACAAACTGGCTATTTGAGTGAATCCCTCCTCTTTAGATGAGTTGATCTCATAGGCAATGGCCTTAGATAACCGGTTCCGGGAGCGTGCTAGGGAGCAGAAGACTGCTGCTTCTTTGACTGTTATGCGGCTGGTTCCCCTGCTTCCTCACGCAGCATTCACGGCGTCACCTTCGGAGCCGATGGTCCTCGGAAGAACTCATCTGACTCTGGAGGAGCGCCGCCGCCGGGAAAAGGCAGGGGCGTGCATATATTGTGGGGCCACTGATCATGCTATCTCTAAATGTCCAATTCGGCCAAAAGAACTGGCCTATCAGTAACTGTGGAGGTTCTGGCAGGAGGTTCTTCTCGAAATCCCCCCCGCTGTTTTACACTTCTGGCTCTCATCCAGTTACCGTGAGCCAAGTGTAAAACCTTAACTCTGGTGGATTCCGGGGCGGAGCAAAGTTTCATTCACCAGGAACTGATCCAAAGGTTTCAGATTCCCACCAGAAACCTCCCGACACCTGTCAATGTCTCCGCCTTGTCTGGTTGTAGTCTCACGGTGGTGACCCAGCAAACTGAGCCTATTTTTTTTTTTATTTAAGTTTTTGTAAAGGGTATACAGGTCGTTACAGCAATGCATTGTTTACATTTTCATCACATGTTCCCTTATTTTCTGATATCTGACAACATTGGAAGATTAATTCTTACAACACCCCTTTTTTTTTTTTTTTTAAAGTGAAAGAAAGTGAAATTAAAGAGAAAAAAAACAAAAAACAAATAACAAAAAAACCAAACAAACCAGCAAAAAACAAACAAAAAGAAAAAGTAAGTAAATAAAGATAAAAGAGCATCTGAGTAGCGTTGGAACAAAGAGCGGAACCATTATTGAAATGGTATTTGTCAAAGATTAGATCTAATGGAAGACACATATGCAGTCCAGGGTTGCCAAAAGTTCATGAACCCATCCATGTCCTGTCTCAGTGCGAATGTCAACTTTTCCATCGAGTAAATGTCTTGGATCACGTTAGTCCAATCTTCAGGTGTAGGACAGTCCTTCAACATCCATTTTTTAGTTAGAGCTTTTTTGCTTGCCAATATTAAAACATTAAATAAGTATTTTTCTCCTCGTCTTTCCAGTGAGTCCGGTAGTAAACCCAAATACAAAGTTACAAAAGAAAAGGGAACTGTAATTTTGAATATTTTCCCCAATATTGTCTGTACCTTGGTCCAATATTGGTGGATAACTGGGCATGACCAAAACACATGAAAATGATTTGCAGTCTTTTCACCACACAAGCGCCAACAGTTCAATCCCTTATGGGTAAATTTGTTTTGTGCAGGTGTTCTGAAAAATCTTGCCAAGTTTTTCCATCCAAATTCTCTCCACTGCAGGGATGAGGTACTTTTCCATTGCTGTTTATTTAGCTTTTCCCACATTTCCATCTGCAAAGCGAAATTCCCCTCCCTTTCCCATCTCTCTTTTATATAAGATGTGTTGTCTCCTTTTAAGTCTTGAAGACCTTGGTATATTTTAGAAATGTATCTGATCCCTGGGATCCCCCTATATGCCATTAAGAAGACCTTCAGAACACCTGACTGGGCCCTTTCCAAAACCTCCTTTTTAAGTATATTGTTTATGTGGTGTCTAAGCTGGAAGAACCTGTAAAGGTCTTGATTTATTAGGCCTTGTTTTTTCAAATCTTCAAAACTTCTTAAGATTTGCCCTTTAAAAAAATCGTAATATTTTATCAGCCCTTTCTCCTTCCACTTTTTAAATCTGGTGTCTGTTTTATTAGGAGTAAAGTCCTGATCATAGGCAATCCATTGCAGAAGTCGATAGGGCTCTTTAGTTTGATTCTCTCTGACTATCTTAAACCAAATTTTTAGCGGGGTCTCTATCCACGGGTTAGTGTTATTCAAAAGCTTAGGTAAGGCATTGTTCCCTATTATCGCCTGTAGGGGGATGTCACTTGTTATTTGGCATTCGATCTCCTTCCATTGTGCAGTGTAGACTGGGTTACATATCTCTACTAAAGTTTTAATTTGTGCGGCTTTAAAGTAGTCCCTGATATTTGGCAGCGCGAGCCCACCTTTGTCTTTGTTTAGCTGTAGGGTTCTATATCTGATTCTAGGTCTCTTGCCCTGCCATATGAATCTTGAGATCCTTCTGTCCAGCTCCTGCCATGTTTTTTTGGGAGGTTCTACCGGTATTGTTTGGAAAAGGTATAGAAGACGTGGAAGTATATTCATTTTGACTGCTTCAATTCTTTGTGCAGTACCCAAGAATGGTATCATATTCCATCTTGCTAGGTCAGATTTTATTTTTGTCACCAGTGGATCATAGTTTAGTGATATAATTTTGTTGAGTTGTTTCGGGATATTGACCCCCAGATATTTCATAGATTCCGACTCCCAGTTAGTTTTGAGTTTGCTTAGTGAATAATGATTTGGGTCATAGTTGAATGTTAAAACTTGGGTTTTATGCATGTTTAATTTGTACCCCGATAAATCTCCATACTCTGAAAAAACTGAGGTTAGTTCTGGTAAAGAAGTGTTCGGCTGCCCTAGGTATATTAAAATGTCATCAGCAAAGAGTGCTATTTTATGTTCCTTCTGACCAAGTGTAATATCTTGAATTTTTTGGTTTTGTCTTATCCATTGGCTCAGAGGTTCTATGAAGATTGCAAAGAGCAGTGGAGACAGGGGGCAGCCCTGACGACATCCTCTTTCCAGTTCAAAAGATGATGATAAATTACCATTAATCCTTATTTTAGCTGTTGGTTTTTTATATAATGCCTGTATAGTTCTAATGAAGTTGTTATGAAAATTGAAACTGGATAAGATTCTATATAGAAAAGACCAGTCAACCGAATCGAATGCTTTTTCAGCATCTAATCCCAATATGACTGCATTTAAGTTATATTTTTTTATATGATGAATTATGTGTAAAGTGCGTCGAATGTTGTCTTGTGTCTGTCTTTGTCTTATAAAACCTGTTTGGTCTAAATGAATTAGGTCTGTCAGTATATTTTCTAACCTTTTGGCAAGGATAATGGTAAAAAGCTTATAGTCCTGATTTAGTACACTGATTGGTCTGTAGTTGGAGCACTCTAGTTTATCCTTTTCAGGTTTAGGTATAACTGCAATGACCCCTTCTCTCCAGGAGGGGAGGATTTCCCCTGTGTGGAGGACATAATTAAATGTTTTCAGGAGGAGAGGAGATAGTTGCTGTTTAAAGGTTTTGTACCACTCTGCTGTATAGCCATCAGCTCCTGGGGATTTGTTAGCTTTAAGTTTCATAATTGCTTTTTCCAGTTCTTTAGGATGTATTTCTGACAGTAGTGTTTTATTTTGTGACTCCGTAAGTTGGGGAAGGTTTAATGTGTTTAGGAATGCCTCGGATGCGTTTTTATGTTTTTTGTGGGAGTATAAGTTCTTATAGTAATTCTCGAAGTTTTTAAGAATATCCTGAATTCTGAATTTTATTTCCTTTGATACTGGGTCTCTGATTTTGTAGATTGCTCTTTCTGTTTGATGTTTCCTCAATTTATAGGCTAGCAATTTTGCCGATTTACTGACTGCTTCATAGTATTTTTGTTTCAGAAATGTAAGTTTCTTCTGGATTTCTATTGTGTAGATCTCATTTATTTGGTTTTTAATTTCCTTAATCTTGAGCGAGTCAGTAGAATGAGTGTTGCCTTTGTGTTCTTTTTCTAGGTTCCTAAGTTCTGACTCTAATGTGGATAGTTTTTCTTGTCTTAGTTTCTTTTGGGTTGCCAGTTTTGCAATAATCTTTCCTCTTATTACAGCTTTGCATGCATCCCACAGTATTAAAGGGGATACTTCTCCATTATCGTTATCTTCCAAATATCTGAGAATATCTGATTCCAATTCATCTTTCAATGGTCCTTTCAGGACATTTGAATTTAACCTCCAAGAAAATGTATTATTTGTGTATTTTTGGATATTTAAGTCCATGTAGATCGGACTGTGGTCGGAGAGATCCATCAGTCCTATTTTACATGTTTTTACTCTTCCAATGTCTCTATTAAACATAAAAAAATAGTCAATCCTTGAGTAAGATGAATGTGGAGTTGAGTAAAATGTATAGTCTTTTACACTGGGGTTGAGTTCCCTCCACACGTCACAGATTCCCATTTCTTTTAGTAGCATCCGAGTCTTCCTGTTTTGGGTGTTATTTTGATGTGGGGAATTACCAGAAGCATCCCAGTATGGATTCAGTCTAAGATTGAAGTCCCCACCACATATCACTAAACCTTGAGCTTTAGTTATCATTAGGTCGAATACATTTTTATAAAATTTCCAGTTAGCCCCTGGGGGAGCATACACATTCAGCAGGGTGATATCTTCTCCCTCTAGCCGCCCAGTTACCAAACTGTATCTCCCTTCTTTATCTTTGTGTTCTGATTTTTTTTCAAATGTAATTTTGGTTGATATCAATGTCGCTACTCCCCTCCTCCTCCCTGATTTATATGAAGATGAAGAGATCATTTTAAACCCTTGTCTACTGAGTTTATTGTGTTCCACGTCTGTTAGGTGGGTTTCTTGTAAAAATATTATTCCTGCTTTGTCTTTTTTCATTTTGCCTAGAATCTTGGATCTTTTAACTGGATTCAGGATTCCTTTTACATTATATGAAATTATTTCGGTTACACCCTGTTTCTCCATTGTGTTGTTTTGTTTAGTATAACTGTGTGGTGGCCCTCATTTGTGCTACTCAGAAACTGAAAGAACATTAAAAACAAGAAAAACATTAAGAACATAGTGTAAAAAACTTTAAAACAAAAAGCTGTCATAAGAACTTCCTGAGCTGAGGTCTTTTTAAAGACCCTGGAAGAGCCTTGATGGAGTGAAGGCCCTGAGGGAAATTCCTCAAACTCTGTTACGTGTTGAGGGCCCTCTCTTACCACTGAAAGTAGTCCCATGCTTTTAACGTGAGTTTCAGAACCCAATCCAAACTTGTAATGATTTTTTTTTTTTTCCTTTTATGCCTAAACCCTGTGAAATTGTGTGCACCCTCCCACCCCCATCACATCAAACATTCACGCAAAAACAGTATTTGTTAGTATGAGGAGAACATGTGGATTATTGTCACATTTCTATTTTAACAAGTTTTTTTTTTTTTTTTTTATTACAAAGACTTACAGTATTTGTTTCAAATAATATGATTGTTCCATGAAATGTTTTACCACATGCTGAATACGCATCTCCTTTAATGTTTGTTACCTTGTATGAGGGGGGTTGGATGTGCGGATTGATTCAAGAGAAAAGAAAAAAAAAAAAAGGTCGCTATTCCAACCTGAAAACGGATAGTTTATCCGCGACGCTCTGGCGCTGGGTTTCCCGCTGCTGGTCCGTGGATTTTGAGGGTCTTTGTGTTGTCCATGTTTGCGCTTTGATCTTCTCACTCGGGTCTGCTGCGGGTTTAAATACCGTTACCGGGAGCCCTCTTTTCGCCATGTCAGCTGTTGCTTCTTCCGCCGAATTATAGACACGTTTCATCGCCGTAGAAGACCCTTAACTTCGCAGGAAATGGAGTCTGAAAGCGCAATTTCTTCTCTCTTAACACCTTTTTCGCGTCATTGTATTCCCTGCGCTTTTTAAGGACCACCGGGGCGTAATCGTGTTCCACGTAGACTTTTCTCTCCTGGTGCATAAATCCTTTTTTCTGCCAGGCCAGTCTTACAACCTCTTGTTTTATTTTGAAATTGGAAAATCTTACCAACACCGAACGTGGGGGCGCTTCCGCCGTCGGCCTAGCGGCTAATGAACGATGTGCCTTTTCTATCTTCAAGTCGGTGGTTTGTGGAATATCCAATTTCTCTCTTAGTAAGGATTCCACGCATTCTGCCATTGAGTTAAAACCATTTTCGGTTCCTTCTATCAGACCATGAATTCTTATGTTGTCTCTTCTTTGTTTTCCTTCTTGGTCGGTTAGCTTAGCCTCTATAGCTGCTTGTCTTTTGTGTAGGTCTAGCACAGAATCTTCGAGCACTTTTATTCGATCCTCTGTTTCCAAGATTCGGTTCTCGGCCTGGTCCACTCTGCTGTTTGTCCTTTTCAATTCTTCTCTGAATTCCCGAAATTCGGCCGTAACTTCTCGGCGAAATCGTCGTAGCTCCTCAAATAGTGATTTCAGGCTAACCCTTTTGTTAGCTATCACCAGTTCCTCGTCTTCTGAACGGAGATCTTCCAGTTCAGATTCTCCGGCCGATATGTGTCCTGGCCTGGAGAATTTCAGTTTCTTCTGTTTTCCTTTAGACATGATGATTTTGTCTTTTGATTTTCACTCCTCCAAAAATCCGTTAAGTTTGATTTTCAAGGTGTTATCCTGGATTGGGTCTGAGAGCTTCAGTGTTAAGCTGCAGTCGCCATGGCGTCCAGACCGGAAGTCAAACTGAGCCTATTTTGACAATACCGTCTGGTAACCATTGCGAAACAATCCAGTTCTTTGTGCTGCCACAGTCTTCTGCTCCCATGATTCTGGGGTATCCGTGACTTCACAAACATAAGATAAGATAAGATAAGCCTTTATTAGTCCCACAATGGGGAAATTCCAGGATTGCAACAGCACAGGGATAGCAACACTCAGAGCAACAATCAGAAGGCAAGAAAAAAAACAAGCAAGCAAGAGCAGCTAATATACATATGTACATATTACTATAAAATATATATACACACACACAGACACACAGTGCAGAGCATTGTAGCTGGATGGAATAAATATATGAATATGTAAACACACAGTGCGGAGCATTGTAGCTAGATGGAATAAATATGTGAATATATATAATCCTATAATATTAATATTAATATATATAATAAACATAATCCTATAATTAACTGGGCCCAGGGTTCAATCTCTTCCTTGAGCCCATTTTGTTTGTCATCGTGTCTTCGTGTGGCTGCTTGCTCACCCTCTCTTCTTATCTCCCCCCCCCCCCCCCCCCCCCCCCGGCTGAGCTGATGGATCTTAATCGCGTGCCCGAGGTCTATCATGACTTAGGGAAGGTCTTTAGCAAGTCAAGGGCCCTATCTTTGCCACCTCATCAGTCCTATGGCTGCGCTATTGACCTCCTTCCGGGCACGCGGCTGCCATCTAGCCGGCTTTACAGTTTATCTGGGCCAGAGAGGGAGGCGATGGAGAGCTACATTGAAGATTCCCTTAGCGCCGGCTTATTTGTCCATTGTCCGCCCCTCTTGGCACGGGGTTCTTTTTTGTAATGAAAAAGGATGGGACCTTGTGGCCGTGCATTGATTATCGCAAGTTTAATTCCATCATTGTTAAGGATAAATATCCATTGCTGCTCATTAATTCAGTCTTTGAATTCCTCCAACAGGCGCAGGTATATACTAAGCTCGATCTCCGGAACGCGTATCATTTGGTATGTATCCGCAAGGGGGATGAGTGGAAGACGGCGTTCAAAATGCACCTGGGTTATTTTGAATATCTGGTCATGCCCATTGGCCTGATCAACACCCCCGCCATCTTCCAGTGTCTCCGTGACAGGTTAACAATTTCGTTTTTGTTTACTTAGACGACATTTTTTTTTTTTTTTTTTTTTATTTAAGTTTTTGTAAAGGGTATACAGGTCGTTACAGCAATGCAGTGTTTACATTTTCATCACATGTTCCCTTATTTTCTGATATCTGACAACATTGGAAGATTAATTCTTACAACACCCCTTATTTTTTTTTTTTTTTAAAGTGAAAGAAAAAGTGAAATTAAAGAGAAAAAAAAAACAAAACAAAAAACAAAAAAAACCCAAACAAACCAGTAAAAAACAAACAAAAAGAAAAAGTAAGTAAATAAAGATAAAAGAGCATCTGAGTAGCATTGGAACAAAGAGCAGAACCATTATTGAAATGGTATTTGTCAAAGATTAGATCTAATGGAAGACACATATGCGGTCCAGGGTTGCCAAAAGTTCATGAACCCATCCATGTCCTGTCTCAGTGCGAATGTCAACTTTTCCATCGAGTAAATGTCTTGGATCACGTTAGTCCAATCTTCAGGTGTAGGACAGTCCTTCAACATCCATTTTTTAGTTAGAGCTTTTTTGCTTGCCAATATTAAAACATTGAATAAGTATTTTTCTCCTCGTCTTTCCAGTGAGTCCGGTAGTAAACCCAAATACAAAGTTACAAAAGAAAAGGGAACTGTAATTTTGAATATTTTCCCCAATATTGTCTGTACATTGGTCCAATATTGGTGGATAACTGGGCATGACCAAAACACATGAAAATGATTTGCAGTCTTTTCACCACACAAGCGCCAACAGTTCAATCCCTTATGGGTAAATTTGATTTGTGCAGGTGTTCTGAAAAATCTTGCCAAGTTTTTCCATCCAAATTCTCTCCACTGCAGGGATGAGGTACTTTTCCATTGCTGTTTATTTAGCTTTTCCCATATTTCCAGATGTAAAGTGAAATTCCCCTCTTTTTCCCATCTCTCTTTTATATAAGATGTGTTGTCTCCTTTTAAGTCTTGAAGACCTTGGTATATTTTAGAAATGTATCTGATCCCTGGGATCCCTTTATATGCCATTAAGAAGACCTTCAGAACACCTGACTGGGCCCTTTCCAAAACCTCCTTTTTAAGTATATTGTTTATGTGGTGTCTAAGCTGGAAGAACCTGTAAAGGTCTTGATTTATTAGGCCTTGTTTTTTCAAATCTTCAAAACTTCTTAAGATTTGCCCTTTAAAAAAATCGTAATATTTTATCAGCCCCTTCTCCTTCCACTTTTTAAATCTGGTGTCTGTTTTATTAGGAGTAAAGTCCTGATCATAGGCGATCCATTGCAGAAGTCGATAGGGCTCTTTAGTTTGATTCTCTCTGACTATCTTAAACCAAATTTTTAGCGGGGTCTCTATCCACGGGTTAGTGTTATTCAAAAGCTTAGGTAAGACATTGTTCCCTATTATCGCCTGTAGGGGGATGTCACTTGTTATTTGGCATTCGATCTCCTTCCATTGTGCAGAGTAGACTGGGTTACATATCTCTACTAAAGTTTTAATTTGTGCGGCTTTAAAGTAGTCCCTGATATTTGGCAGCGCGAGCCCACCTTTGTCTTTGTTTAGCTGTAGGGTTCTATATCTGATTCTAGGTCTCTTGCCCTGCCATATGAATCTTGAGATCCTTCTGTCCAGCTCCTGCCATGTTTTTTTGGGAGGTTCTACCGGTATTGTTTGGAAAAGGTATAGAAGACGTGGAAGTATATTCATTTTGACTGCTTCAATTCTTTGTGCAATACCCAAGAATGGTATCATATTCCATCTTGCTAGGTCAGATTTTATTTTTGTCACCAGTGGATCATAGTTTAGTGATATAATTTTGTTGAGTTGTTTCGGGATATTGACCCCCAGATATTTCATAGATTCCGACTCCCAGTTAGTTTTGAGTTTGCTTAGTGAATAATGATTTGGGTCATAGTTGAATGTTAAAACTTGGGTTTTATGCATATTTAATTTGTACCCCGATAAATCTCCATACTCTGAAAAAACTGAGGTTAGTTCTGGTAAAGAAGTGTCCGGCTGCCCTAGGTATATTAAAATGTCATCAGCAAAGAGTGCTATTTTATGTTCCTTCTGACCAAGTGTAATACCTTGAATTTTTTGGTTTTGTCTTATCCATTGGCTCAGAGGTTCTATGAAGATTGCAAAGAGCAGTGGAGACAGGGGGCAGCCCTGACGACATCCTCTTTCCAGTTCAAAAGATGATGATAAATTACCGTTAATCCTTATTTTAGCTGTTGGTTTTTTATATAATGCCTGTATAGTTCTAATGAAGTTGTTATGAAAATTGAAACTGGATAAGATTCTGTATAGAAAAGACCAGTCAACCGAATCGAATGCTTTTTCAGCATCTAATCCTAATATGACTGCATTTAAGTTATATTTTTTTATATGATGAATTATGTGTAAAGTGCGTCGAATGTTGTCTTGTGTCTGTCTTTGTCTTATAAAACCTGTTTGGTCTAAATGAATTAGGTCTGTCAGTATATTCTCTAACCTTTTGGCAAGGATAATGGTAAAAAGCTTATAGTCCTGATTTAGTACACTGATTGGTCTGTAGTTGGAGCACTCTAGTTTATCCTTTTCAGGTTTAGGTATAACTGCAATGACCCCTTCTCTCCAGGAGGGGGGGATTTCCCCTGTGTGGAGGACATAATTAAATGTTTTCAGGAGGAGAGGAGATAGTTGCTGTTTAAAGGTTTTGTACCACTCTGCTGTATAGCCATCAGCTCCTGGGGATTTGTTAGCGTTAAGTTTCATAATTGCTTTTTCCAATTCTTTAGGATGTATTTCTGACAGTAGTGTTTTATTTTGTGACTCCGTAAGTTGGGGAAGGTTTAATGTGTTTAGGAATGCCTCGGATGCGTTTTTATGTTTTTTGTGGGAGTATAAGTTCTTATAGTAATTCTCGAAGTTTTTAAGAATATCCTGAATTCTGAATTTTATTTCCTTTGATACTGGGTCTCTGATTTTGTAGATTGCTCTTTCTGTTTGATGTTTCCTCAATTTATAGGCTAGCAATTTTGCCGATTTACTGCCTGCTTCATAGTATTTTTGTTTCAGAAATGTAAGTTTCTTCTGGATTTCTATTGTGTAGATCTCATTTATTTGGTTTTTAATTTCCTTAATCTTGAGCGAGTCAGTAGAATGAGTGTTGCCTTTGTGTTCTTTTTCTAGGTTCCTAAGTTCTGACTCTAATGTGGATAGTTTTTCTTGTCTTAGTTTCTTTTGGGTTGCCAGTTTTGCAATAATCTTTCCTCTTATTACAGCTTTACATGCATCCCACAGTATTAAAGGGGATACTTCTCCATTATCGTTATCTTCCAAATATCTGAGAATATCTGACTCCAATTCATCTTTCAATGGTCCTTTCAGGACATTTGAATTTAACCTCCAAGAAAATGTATTATTTGTGTATTTTTGGATATTTAAGTCCATGTAGATCGGACTGTGGTCGGAGAGATCCATCAGTCCTATTTTACATGTTTTTACTCTACCAATGTCTCTATTAAACATAAAAAAATAGTCAATCCTTGAGTAAGATGAATGTGGAGTTGAGTAAAATGTATAGTCTTTTACACTGGGGTTGAGTTCCCTCCACACATCACAGATTCCCATTTCTTTTAGTAGCATCCGAGTCTTCCTGTTTTGGGTGTTATTTTGATGTGGGGAATTACCAGAAGCATCCCAGTATGGATTCAGTCTAAGATTGAAGTCCCCACCACATATCACTAAACCTTGAGCTTTAGTTATCATTAGGTCGAATACATTTTTATAAAATTTCCAGTTAGCCCCTGGGGGAGCATACACATTCAGCAGGGTGATATCTTCTCCCTCTAGCCGCCCAGTTACCAAACTGTATCTCCCTTCTTTATCTTTGTGTTCTGATTTTTTTTCAAATGTAATTTTGGTTGATATCAATGTCGCTACTCCCCTCCTCCTCCCTGATTTATATGAAGATGAAGAGATCATTTTAAACCCTTGTCTACTGAGTTTATTGTGTTCCACGTCTGTTAGGTGGGTTTCTTGTAAAAGTATTATTCCTGCTTTGTCTTTTTTCATTTTGCCTAGAATCTTGGATCTTTTAACTGGATTCAGGATCCCTTTTACATTATATGAAATTATTTCGGTTACACCCTGTTTCTCCATTGTGTTGTTTTGTTTAGTATAACTGTGTGGTGGCCCTCTTTTGTGCTACTCAGAAACTGAAAGAACATTAAAAACAAGAAAAACATTAAGAACATAGTGTAAAAAACTTTAAAACAAAAAACTGTCAAAAGAACTTCCTGAGCTGAGGTCTTTTTAAAGACCCTGTAAGAGCCTTGATGGAGTGAAGGCTCTGAGGGAAATTCCTCAAACTCTGTTACGTGTTGAGGGCCCTCTCGTACCACTGAAAGTAGTCCCATGCTTTTAACGTGAGTTTCAGAACCCAATCCAAACTTGTAATGATTTTTTTTTTTTTTTTCCTTTTATGCCTAAACCCTGTGAAATTGTGTGCACCCTCCCACCCCCATCACATCAAACATTCACGCAAAAACAGTATTTGTTAGTATGAGCAGAACATGTGGATTATTGTCACATTTCTATTTTAACAAGTTTTTTTTTTTTTTTATTACAAAGACTTATTTGTTTCAAATAATATGATTGTTCCATGAAATGTTTTACCACATGCTGAATATGCATCTCCTTTAATGTTTGTTACCTTGTATGAGGGGGGTTGGATGTGCGGATTGATTCAAGAGAAAGGAAAAAAAAAAAAAAAAAAAAAAGGTCGCTATTCCAACCTGAAAACGGATAGTTTATCCGCGACGCTCTGGTGCTGGGTTTCCCGCTGCTGGTCCGTGGATTTTGAGGGTCTTTGTGTTGTCCATGTTTGCGCTTTGATCTTCTCACTCGGGTCTGCTGCGGGTTTAAACACCGTTACCGGGAGCCCTCTTCTCGCCATGTCAGCTGTTGCTTCTTCCGCCGAATTATAGAGACACGTTTCATCGCCGTAGAAGACCCTTAACTTCGCAGGAAATGGTGTCTGAAAGCGCAATTTCTTCTCTCTTAACACCTTTTTCGCGTCATTGTATTCCCTGCGCTTTTTAAGGACCTCCGGGGCGTAATCGTGTTCCACGTAGACTTTTCTCTCCTGGTGCATAAATCCTTTTTTCTGCCAGGCCAGTCTTACAACCTCTTGTTTTATTTTGAAATTGGAAAATCTTACCAACACCGAACGTGGGGGCGCTTCCGCCGCCGGCCTAGCGGCTAATGAACGATGTGCCTTTTCTATCTTCAAGTCGGTGGTTTGTGGAATATCCAATTTCTCTCTTAGTAAGGATTCCACGCATTCTGCCATTGAGTTAAAACCATTTTCGGTTCCTTCTATCAGACCATGAATTCTTATGTTGTCTCTTCTTTGTTTTCCTTCTTGGTCGGTTAGCTTAGCCTCTATAGCTGCTTGTCTTTTGCGTAGGTCCAGCACAGAATCTTCGAGCACTTTTATTCGATCCTCTGTTTCCAAGATTCGGTTCTCGGCCTGGTCCACTCTGCTGTTTGTCCTTTTCAATTCTTCTCTGAATTCCCGAAATTCGGCCGTAACATCTCGGCGAAATCGTCGTAGTTCCTCAAATAGTGATTTCAGGCTAACCCTTTTGTTAGCTATCACCAGCTCCTCGTCTTCTGAACGGGGATCTTCCAGTTCAGATTCTCCGGCCGATACGTGTCCTAGCCTGGAGAATTTCAGTTTCTTCTGTTTTCCTTTAGACATGATGATTTTGTCTTTTGATTTTCACTCCTCCAAAAATCCGTTAAGTTTGATTTTCAAGGTGTTATCCTGGATTGAGTCTGAGAGCTTCAGTGTTAAGCTGCAGTCGCCATGGCGTCCAGACCGGAAGTCTAGACGACATTTTGATTTTTTTTTTTTTCTCGCACGCTGGAGGAACATGTAATCCATGTCCATACTGTCCTGCAGTGGCTGCTTGAGAATCAGCTTTTTGTGAAGGCTGAGAAGTGTGAGTTTTCCACCTGCTCCACTTCTTTCTTGGGGTTTACCGTGGGTGGGTTCACATTAAAGGCCGACCCAGCTAAAATTCAGGCGGTAATAGACTGGCCTACTCCCCGAACCAGGAAGGAGCTTCAGCGCTTCCTGGGTTTCACCAATTTCTCCTGCCGGTTTATGCATGATTATAGTAAAACTGCTCTGCCCCTCACCCAGCTCACTTCCACCAAAAGCCCATTCAAGTGGTCCGAGGTTGCTGAACGGGCTTTTACTACACTCAAGGAGAACTTTACCACCACGCCTACTTTGGCACAGGTAGACCCCCAAGTGCAGTTCGTGGTTGAGGTGGACACTTCTGATTCGGGGGTGGGTGCTGTGCTCTCACAGCATTCCGGCTCCGATCAGAAGCTCCTATCAGAAGCTCCACCTGTGCGCGTTTTTCTCTCGGTGGCTGACCCCAGCTGAGAGAAACTATGACTTAGGGGACCGCAAACTGCTGGCCATTAAATTGGTGCTGGAGGAGTGGAGACACTGGTTGGAGGGAGCTAATCAGCCGGTGATGGTTTGGACAGATCACAAGAATTTGGAATATCTTAGATCTGTCAGACAATTGAATGCCTGGCAGGCTCAGTGAGCCCTGTTTTTCCTTAGATCTTTCCTTATCTTACCATCACATACCGCCCAGGGTCTCGCAATGTTTAACCTGACGCTCTCTCATGCCAGTTTTCCTCAGACTCCTCCTCCATCTTCCCTTCTGCAGCTGCTGCTTCCCTCCTGGACACTATCCTGCCCTCCTCCTGTATTTTGGGAGCCCTCACTTGGGATATTGAGCAGAGGGTCTGGCAGGCCCAGTCGGTGGAACCCGTCTCCGGGGGAGGTCCGCCCAACAGGCTGTATGTGCCCTCCCCCTTACGCAGCGACATTATCCAGTGGGGGCACACAAGTTTTTTTTGCCTGCCATCCCAGCATTGCCCGCACTATGGAATTAATTCAGCGTGTGCTTTGGTGGCTTTCCCTCAGAAAAGATGTGAAAGACTATGTTAAGGCCTGCCACACAAAGTCTGACTCTTTACGCCCGGCAGGTCTCCTCCATCCTCTCCCCTTCCCGCCCCTGGTCCCACATTGCTACTGACTTCGTCACGGGCCTCCCTCCATCTCAGGGCAACACTGTCATTCTTACCATCACTGATCGTTTTTCTAAGGCCATTCATTTAGTTCCCCTCCCAGGACTCCCATCTGCCACCAAGACAGCTAAGTTACTTTCCCTCCACGTTATCCACCTGCATGGCATCCCTATGGACATTGTGTCAGATCGAGGACCACAGTTTACATCACGGGTATAGAGATCCTTCTGTTGATCCTTGGGCACCACGTCAGTCTCACCTTTGGATACCACCCACAGAGCACACGGTCAGGTCAAGCATGTCAACCAGTCTTTGGAGGCCACCCTGAGGTGTGTGGCATCCTGCAACTCGGCTATCTGGAGTTCCCATCTAACCTGGGTGGAGTATGCACTCAACTCTGCTGTCTCCTCCACTACTGGGCTGATGTCATTTGAGGCTTCTATGGGGTACACACCACCGCTCCTATCTAAGGTGGAGAGGGAGATCGCCGTGCCTTCGGTGGAGGCCCTCACATGTCACTGTCGCCGTCTCTGGAGGTCCACCCGGGCTGCCTTTCTCCGGTCGTCCAAGCGTAACCGTCAGTATGCCAACCGTAGATGGGCGGCAGCACCAAGGTACTCCGTGGGTCAGGAGGTCTGGCTGTCAATCGAACAGGTTCCTGTGAAGACAGAGTCCTGGAAGTTGTCTCCGTGCTATCTGGGTCCGTTTCCTATCTCCTGGATCATCAACGACACTGTTCGGCTGAAGTTACCCTCGTCCCTCCCCATTCATCCCACCTTCCATGTCTCCAAGATCAAACCCCTCTACGCCAGTCTCTTGTGCTCTCCTCCGGACCCCCTCCTCCACCTCGGATCATTGACTGTCATTCCACCTACACTGTCCAGAGGATTCTGGATGTTCACCATCGGGGATGGGGCCTGCAATATCTGGTAACATTGGAAGGGGTATGGTCCGAAGCACAGGTTGTGGATCCATTGGTCCTACTTCCACGATTAGGGCATGGTAAAGGACTTCTATCAAGCACACCCCCAGAAGCCCAGTGGGTCACCAGGAGGCATCCCTTGAGGATGGGGGCACTGTCAGGATCAGGCGAGCGTGCCTCCCCCCCTCCCTTCCTGTTTCTGTTTTCCAGGCTCTGGCGCTCATCAGCACACCCGTGTGATTACACACCTGTGCTTCCTGATTCACCTGTGCAGTTAAGGCCAGAGTGTGAAGAGCTCTCTGCTGGATCGTTGGGTATTGCTGCCTCACAACAAGCAGCCAATGTTGTTTGGCAAGTTTATTATTTCTCCCTGTTGTCTTACCTTTTTGTCTTCTCCTCTCCTCCGGTTTGCTGCCACCTGAAGTGGTATGTCTCCGGAGCTGTGTGTGGATGCTCGCCAGAACCAAATTACCTTCAAGACAACAGCTTCTCCACCCAGGTCACCCAGTCATCCCTCTTCCTCCTCTTTCCCTGCAGTCTCGAGTTCCCCTTCATCTCTTCCACGCTGGAGTTCACTACCAGGCTCACTGCTAGTGTTGTAAGACTCATTCCCTCTGCTGTTATTTCCCCATTGACCGTACTCAGTATTAACCATTCCTCTCCTCTCCTTTCTCCTAGGCTGCATGTGGCTCCAGAGTGCATCTGTTTTCTATTTATATAAGTTGGCGTTTCGGTTGCGGATTTCATTAATTGTGGTGTATATACATATTCTTTAAGTTAACGTGTTTGCATAGGGTTTTTGGGTTTTCATTAAAGTGGTGTTAATCTTTCATCTGTGTCTGAGTGTTCATCTGAAGTGGTTTACCCAGCACTTAAGCCTCCTCAAAATATTAAATCATGACATAGGGACTCACCGCTGGGACAACGGAAGATCAGGGATAGTTGTCCCGGTGATCTGATCTCTGAGAGAAGGGACAGGTGTGTGTTGTGCTGGCTGCTGTCTGTTCATCACCATTTCTCCAAACTGGCAGCAAAATTGACTCACAGCGGATGGAGTCTGGCTCCGCTCTGGTCTTGGTAAGGAGAAGCCGTCACCCTCCATGGAATTCTTTCCCACCGGGCTGCGGTGTGAATTGGAGTAGGACAGGAGACCAACCCCTGGAGCAGACCATCCGTGGCTTCTCCTGTATCCAGTCCAGAGTGGAGCCAGACTCTGTTCACGACTTCTCCTGTACCAGGCTGGCAGCAGAGCCAGACAACGTCCACAGCAACAGTGGACCTATGATCACACACTGTGTGCAGATAATGCTTATGGGAGTTGTAGTTTCATAGTCTCACATTGTGATAGGTTTATTATTTTAGATTCTGTTTGGCAGGTTGTAGCTTTTTCAAAGTGGCTAGTGGGAGTGACTGTATTACTGGCCACTGCTGAAACCCATCCACCATTGGTGGGTGCTAATGTCAAACCCTGCCTGTGATTTATTTATTTTTAAGTAACGGGACCATGCTTTGTTCATAGTCATTACTGATGGGTTTTTTTTTTTTGTATTTTTAATGCTAACAATGAATTTTGTACATACGTACAGACTGAAAGACTATGCTTCTAACAGTCTGCCTCCTAATGAACCACTATTTTGGTTTTATTTCTCACAGTTTTGCTACATTTACTGTCCTTTCAAGGACCGTTTTTTAAAATTTGCTTTTAGATTATGTATTTCTTTTGCAACTTGCTTTAATGTTTTATGTAAAGCACTTTGAATTGTCTTGTACATGAAATGTGCTATACAAATAAACGTGCCTTGTTGTCTCAGGATGCAGCAGGAAACCAAAACCTTGATATAGTGTACACTACCCAGTTATCACTAAACAGAAGATAAATTAAATAAGCTAAAACTCTTTTTGTATTTATTCCACACTTCTCAATTTGAAAAAGTTATTTTAATTACGATAGGTTTCTTCTTATACTCTTCATCTTATACTCAACAAACATGGTTTGTCCCATATTTACATTTGTCCTTTTTGCTGAATTGTCTTTTCAAATGATATAAGACACAGAAGAGTGCATGATGAGTATGCAAAAAGACTTGGGGAGTGAAAAAAGGGAACATTACTTCTCCTCACTGGGATTTGCTACTGAGCGACATGAGCTGTACAAACATTTAAACAGCTGTACACCTACACAGGGAGGCCTACCTTGTTTAACCTTGGAAAATGTTTCAACAACAATTAAAAAGTGGCACCTTCAATTAGGTGCTCAACTTCTCGTTACGGCTTGTTGTTTCTTCCTGCATGTGACAGACGACAGTGGCAAAGACATGCTGTTTGGGGGGAAGGGGGTTCACATGTGGAAAGGCTGAGTGCGTAGGGCTGACAGATGTGTGTGTACATGCATGCCAGGTGAGTTGTAATGGTATGTGGGAAAGCAGTCAGGCGATGTTTGGGCGATGTGTTTGTGGGCTGGTGGGGTGAGAAGTATTTGCTTGCACAGTACAGTTTGTGCATTAGCACGTCTGTGTATGTGGAAGTGTTTAGCTGCTGTCAGATGGGCTTCCTGTTTAATCTGTGCAGACAGCTTGGTAATTGGTGCCTTGCACAAAAAGCGGAGCACCCGCAGCTGGAGCGCATCCTTCTGTATCAAAGATGAAGAAATAATCGAGGTGGAGGATGGGTGTGTGTGCAGGGGGTCCACGCCATTCTGTGGTGCTACTGGGGCAATTGTGGTTGGGAGCAGTGGGAGGGTTCTTAGTTTGTCGCCGAGGCAACAGCATCATTGTCGGGGTCGATTCTCCCAAACCCCCACCTGTCCACCCCTTCAGTCTGGTCAGAGCCAATTGAGTGCCTGTCTGAATGGATTCCAAACGCAGGTCTGAGAGCCCACCTGATTTTCATTTCAATGCATTTCAAAAGCATTTTAAACAGTTTCATTTCCAATTCTCCCTCATCATGGGGCCCACCATAATGTGGCCTTCTCCTTTGGTCCCAGCCTCCTCCCACAATGCACCCAATGCACAGGAGATGAGCTCACCAGTCAGGTGCCATACTGTGCACCAGAATGACAATTTGCCTTTTGGAAATCAGCCTCTGGCTCCATTGTGTCTCTGAAATTGAGTTAGCCCATCAGTAGACACTCAACAGCTCCCTCCTCCCACCTCCCTCTCGCTCTCTGCGAATCTTTAATGTTTAAGCTTGTGGAGGAGAGTGCTTTCATTGAAACATGTTCACAATGGAAGCATATTCTAAATTGAAATAGCATTACATATTATGCAACTGCTTGAGAGACATCTGGCACAACATTTGTCATTAAAAAAATGGAAGGGAGGAGGCAGCACGTATTCACTTCATCTGCACAAATGGTATCAGTGCAGTGTTATTACTTATTTCTTATGTGACAGCAAATAGACAGAGCTGAAATATGCGATCTGTACTTTTACAAATAAAAGAAATGACATTACCCCTGCTGTGTAACAAAAAACTTTAATATCTCAATTTTCCTGGTCAATTTTTCTTATATAGCCGATGCTCCCTTTCTGATTTCATACATTTTTGCATATTTATCAAGCTAAACTGTTTCAGATTATCAAACAAATTTTAATATTCGACAAGGGTAGTAAATGCAACATGCAGTCTTTAAATGATGATTTCAAATCCAAAACTGTTTGCAGACTTTTCTTCTACGTTTTGTGGACTTTTCTTCTGCGTTTAACACCATGCAGCAGCACATCCTTGCTAAGAAACTAACAGCCACCTTCCACCTGGATCATCAGCTCATATTCTGGATTAATGATTTTCTTGCTAATCGGTCACAGAGGGTGTTTGTTAACAACTCTTTCTCAGATGTCCTCCACACCTCCACTGGCTCCCCACAAGGCTGTGTCTTACCACTCTTGCTTTACACCCTTTACACTGATGACTGTAGGTCCACCCAGCCTAACTGTCATATGGTGAAGTTTGCTGATGACACAGTCTTGCTCTCTCTGCTGTCTGCCCCACATTACATCACAGCTCTGCCTTGTGGAGTTTTGTCTCCTGGTGTGAAAGTTCTTGTCTTGAACTGAATGTAATTAAGACAGAAGACCTTATTGTGACCTTTTCAAGTGGGCAGAGACAGTTGGCAGAGGATGTTACTACCATCATTCAGGGGAAGCCGGTGGAGGTGGTGGAGGAGTACAAGTACCTGGGTACAATCTTTGATGGCTTCCTGAGGTTTTCCTCCAATAGTGAGGAGATCTGAGGAAGTGCCACCAGTGTCAGTATCTACTCAGGAAGCTGAGTTCTTTTGGAGTTAGTAAAAACATTTTAACCATCTCTTATCACTCCTTCATCGAGGGTGTGCTTACCTTTTCATTCACTTGCTGGTTTAACTCCATCAGCCTGCAGGATTGGACACGCTTAAACTCAATAATTAAGACCTGTTCTAAAATTACTGGACAACCTGTTAGAGCTCTGACTGCCCTCTGAACAACAGATACTTAATATTGCTGATAGGACCTTCCAAGACCCCTCACACATTTTATATCCTGTGTTTGAGTGGCTTCCATTGAGACATAGACTGCATTGTCCAGGATGTAGGACACAGAGGAGAGCCACTTTTGTCCCTACAGCAGTCTGGCTTTTAAACTCCGATCCTTCTATGCTCCAGCATTGCAATCTCTCCCTGCCTCTTCTCCCACAGACAGTTTCCCTATGACTGAATTGCACATGGCACTTTATCTCACCTTAAGCACTTAGCTGTAATTGATGTCTGCAGACAGTATCTATAGTGTTGTTTGTTTGTAATGTATTTTTATGTCTTGTTTATATTTGTGCTCTCTGTGCCTTTTAATTGCCCCTTGGGGATGAATAAAGTCATTGAATTGAATTGAAAACTACCCCACAACTACCTATGTGAAAAAGTCATTGCCCCCTAAACCTAATAACTGGTTGTGCTATCCTTGGGAGAAATGGCTGTAATCAAGCGATTGCGATAACTGGTAATGAGTCTTTTACATCACTGTTGAGGAATTTTTCCCCACTCTTCTTTGCGGAATTGTCTAAATTCAGCCACATTGGAGGGCTTGAGCTTGAGGTCATGACCTGATGGCCAGACATTCTCCCTCAGGATTTTCTGGTAGAGAGCAGAATTTATGTTTCCATCCATTATGGCAAGTTGTTCAGGTCCTGAAGCAGCAAAACAGCCACAGACCATCACACCACCACAACTATGTTTGACTGTTGGTATGATTTTTTTTTTTTTTTACAAAATGCTGTGTTGGTTTTATGCCAGACGTAATGGGATATATGCCTTCCACAAAGTTCAGCTTTTGTCTCATCAGTACACAGAATATTTCCCCAAAGGTCCTGGGGATCTTCAAGATGTTTTCAGGTAGATGTGAGATAAGCCTTTGTGTTCTTTTTGGTCAGCAGCTGTTTTTGCCTTGAACCTTTCCCATGAATGCAATTTTTGCCCAGTCTCTTTCTTATTGTTGAATCATGGACCAGTGCCCAAACTGAGGCAAGATAGGCCTGCAGCTTTTTAGATGTTGTTCTGGGTTTTTGTTTCTCATCTGTTCTTCAATTTCTTTAGATGTGTTATGTGCAGGATGTGTTGCTTTTTGAGATCTTTTAGCTTACTTTACTTTATCAGATAGGTTCTATTTAAGTGATTTCTTGATTCAACAGGTCTGGTAGTAATCAGGCCTAGCTGTGGCAAATGAAAAAATGTGGTTCACCACAGTTAATTCATGATGTAACAGAGGGTTGGAGGGAGGGTAGGTATATATAGCTTTTTTCCCCATAGTAAATAAAATCATTTCAAAACTCTATTTTGTATTTACTCAGGTTATCTTTGTCTCATATTATTTATTTTTTTTGATGATCTGAAATATTTACATAAGTGTGACAAATATACAAAAATATAAGAAATCAGGAAGGGGTTAAATAATTTTTCATAGCACTGTAAGACAGGATGTAGAAGACCATTAGCTGACCAGCAAAGAGGGGTCCTTGGTCAAGCCTAATTAACTACCATCCTTGTCCATCAGGACAAGTGGTTGAGAGACCCATCTATCTCAAGTCACGCTGAAAAATAGTCAGCGTTTTAAAAGGATACTTTATTGCACAGGTGGCAGTGAGTGCACAATTGAGAATCCTGATCCAATCAGGAAACAAAATTAAGATGTCCCACTACTGCAACCTTTTATTTTAGTTGTGCTACCTTGGCAGCTCCTGCTTTTTTTCCAAATCATATAGAAGTGTAGGCATAAAATAAATGTGACTAATGCATGTCACATTAAAGGGTTTTTGTCTGCATTTTTTTTTAAAAGAAAGGTCAGTTTGTTCATATGAATTTTGTTGCTGTCACTCATTGCCAGGAAGAAAAGAGTTTTATGTAGCTATTTAATCTTTGATGTCAGTAATGCACACCTCATTTACTGAACATGCAAATACAAAAGCTTTTTGTGGTAGAACTGATCGACAATTATTCTAGAGGGAACATGGGATTGTGTACATAGCTGACATATTTGCTGTACTGCATGTGCTCAATCAAGTTCTCATTTTTTCATGCATCAGCTGAAGGAGTCAGTACTTGGTTGTTAATTGTATTTATCATTTGGACTGAGTAAATGCTTTTCTCATTTCCTGTTGAAGTATTTCGACTCTTTATTCAAGATTGTATTTACAGTGGTGTGAAAAAGTGTTTTCCCCTTCCTGATTTCTCATTTTTTTGTATGTTTGTCACACTTAAATTTTTCAGATCATCAAACAAATTTAAATATTAGACAAAGATAACACAAGTAAACACAAAATGCAGTTTTTAAATTAAGGTGTTTATTATTAAGGGTAAAAAAAATCCAAACCTACATGGCCCTGTATGAAAAAGTGATCGCCCGTCCTGTTAAAACATATATTAACTGTAGTTTATCATATGTTTGGAAAGCTGAGTTCAATTTCTCTAGCCACACCCAGGCCTGATTACTGCCACACCTGTTCTCAATCAAGAAATCACTTAAGTTGGACCTGCCTGACGAAGGGAAGTAGACCAAAAGACCCTCAAAAGCTAGACATCATACTGCGATCTAAAGAATTTCAGGAATAAATGAGAAACAAATTGAGATCTATCAGTCTGGAAAAGGTTATTAAGCCATTTCTAAAGCTTTGGGACTCCAGCGAACCACAGTGAGAGCCATTATCCACAAATGGAGAAAACCTGGAACAGTGGCGAACCTTCCCAGGGGTGGTCGGCTGACCAAAATTACCCCAAGACCACAGCGACGACTCATCCAAGAGGTCACAAAAGACCCCACAACAACATCCAAAGAACTGCAGGCCTCACTTGCCTCAGTTATGGTCAGTGTTCATGACTCCACCACAAGAAAAAGACTGGGCAAAAATGGCCTGCGTGGCAGAGTTCCAAGACAAAAACCACTACTGAGCAAAAAGAATATAAAGGCTCATCTCAGTTTTGCCAGAAAACAGCTTGATGATCCCCAAGACTTTTGGGAAAATGCTCTGTGGACTGACGAGACACACGAGAAAAGTTGAACTTTTCGGAAGGTGTGTGTCCCATTACATCTGGAGTAAAAGTGACAGCATTTCAGAAAAAGAACATCATACCAACGGTAAAATATGGTGGTGGTAGTGTGATGGTCTGGGGCTGTTTTGCTGCTTCAGGACCTGGAAGACTTGCTGTGGTAAATGGAACCATGAATTCTGCTGTCTACCAAAAAATCTTGAAGGAGAATGTCCAGCCATCTGTCCGTGACCTCAAGTTGAAGTGCAGTTGGGTTCTGTAGCAGGACAATAAACCAAAACACACCAGCAACTCCACCTCTGAATGGCTTAAGAAAAACAAAATGAAGACTTGGAGTGGCTTAGTCAAAGTCCTGACCTGAATCTGATTGAGATGCTCTCACGTGGCCTTAAAAGGCAGTTCATGCTCGAAAACCCTCCAATGTGGCTGAATTACAACAATTCTGCAAAGATGAGTGGGCCAAAATTCCTCCACAGCGCTGTAAAAGACTCATTGCCAGTTATCGCAAATGCTTGATTGCAGTTGTTGCTGCTAAGGGTGGCCCAACCAGTAATTAGGTTTAGGGGGCAATCACTTTTTCACAAAGGGCCATGTAGGTTTGGATTTTTTCCCCTTAATAATAAACACCTTCATTTAAAAACTGCATTTTGTGTTTACTTGTGTTATCTTTGCCTAATATTTAAATTTGTTTGATGATCTGAAACATTTAAGTGTGACAAATATACAAAAAAATGAGAAATCATGAAGGGGCAAATACTTTTTCACACCACTGTCTACAGCCATGTTAAAAATTAGGACACCCTTTTTAAGCCTCTGTGTGTGTGGTTGTTTTTAAACATATTTGGACATATGGATATTTAATATCAATGTTAAAAATACTGGGAGATTTGTGTAATTCAACTAAACAATTAAAAATTAAAGACTTTTTTCAAATTTTCTGTAAAATGTAGTTCTCAACAAATAGTGAGGAATAAATTAAGGTACCCCACATCTTTTTTAAGACACCCCCACATTCATTCCCACTTAAAATGGCTAAAACAAATGTTAAAAATGCAAATAAAACAAAAACAAGGTTAGACATAGATATGTGAACATTTCTTAATAAAGGACTGAATATTTTGATGTTTTTTGATTTTGTATACTTTATTGATCCCCAGAGGGGAAATTGAGGGCATCCACCTAGATGGATGAAGCAGCCACGGTACGGCGCTATTCCTTAACCATTCACACACACATTCACACCTAGGGCCATTTTAGAGTCTTCAATTAACCTAACCTGCATGTTTTTGGCCTGTGGGAGGAAACCGGAGAAATCCCGGAGTAAACCTACACAGACACGGGGAGAACATGCAAACTCCACACAGATCACTGTTGGTCAGGGGCTGGGATCAAACCAGGGATCCCATGGCCAAGGGTGAGTTGCTGTGCTGGTGCAGTACTAACCACTGCGCCACCGCACTGCCCTCAATTTTTCCGTTCACCTCGCCGGAGCGTGCATTTTTTCCAAAATAGACCTGGTCCGCGGTTACCACCAAGTCCCAGTGCGTGCGGAGGACGTACCCAAAACAGCGGTAATAACTCCGTTCGGTCTATTCGAGTTCCTGCGCATGCCATTCGGGGTAAAAGAAGAGTGCCTGCTGAAATGTGTCACTCTGTTCTGTGCTTGAGAGATGTGAAGTGTGTAATAAACCGTCTGCCATGAATCAGCCTCTTATTTCACACACTCCACACTTTACTCCTCAATTTAATGGGGTATCTTAATTTTTTCACATGACTGTACCTATGTAGTTTTCAAAACCCAAAATAATTTCTGTGTTGTTTTTTGCCCCTCAAAAAGGTTGTTTGTAAAGCTCTTTCTGAAACACCTTCCAGTCTGCTCACTAAAATTAATGAAGGGCTTCTCCAGCCTGAAATCGCACCACTGGGAGCACAGCAAGACACCCATGACCAGACACCCGCAAGTAGCAGTGGCCCCGAAAACCCCTTGAGGACCTCCACAATTTCAGGAAAAATACAAAACGACCTGATTAATGCTACTGCTGAAGTGATGGGAGAAGAGACAAAAAGTGAGTTTCGTAACAGATTTTCAAATGAGAGGCAATGGGAGTGACTAGAAGGGACAGGATGAGAAATGAGTAAAGCAGAGGGACAGCTCAAGTTGAGTAGTTCGGAAACAAAATAAGAGCGAAGCAAGATGGTAATAAGAGAGAGTTTGAGATGGTTTGCACATGTGCAGAGGAGGAATAGTGGATGTACAGTGCATCCGGAAAGTATTCACAGCGCTTCACTTTTTCCACATTTTGTTATGTTACAGCCTTATTCCAAAAGGGATTAAATTCATTTTTTTCCCTAAAAATTCTACACACAATACCCCATAATGATGACATGAAAAAAGATTTTTTTTTGAGATTTTTGCAAATTTATTAAAAATAAAAAAACTAAGAAATCACATGTACCCAAGTATTCACAGCCTTTGCCATGAAGCTTAAAATTGAGCTCAGGTGCATCCTGTTTCCACTGATCATCCTTGAGATGTTTCTACAGCTTTATTGGAGTCCACCTGTGGTAAATTTAGTTGATTGGACATGATTTGGAAAGGCACTCACCTGTTAGGTCCCACAGTTGACAGTGCATGTCAGTGATACATCTTGCTCTTGCCAGTCATCAGCGCCAGCGGCGCGCACACCTGTGCCTCATCAGCATCGGCCTATATAAACCCCTCTGCCCTCTACTTCGGCCTGGAGTCGTCTGCTCATCAACACTCCCGAAACCTCCAGCGCTCGTCCGGTTCGTTACCGACCAGCGCATCACTCTCCAAGCACGTAAGCTGCACTTTTCGTCTTACCTTCTCTCCAGCTTCTCCTCTGTGCACAGGTGGACCTCCAGGGCGGCGGAATTCCTCCTCCTCGCCTCTCCTCAGCCACACTCTCACCAGCACGTCGAGAGCGCGCAGCCGCGCTGTCCTCCAGGCTACAGCTGCTTCACCAACGCCAGCCACCTTCTCGCCTGCACGTAAGCAGTACATTGTGGTTATTTTCCCACGGGGCGTGTGACTGTAGCTAACTCCCTGCTCTGCTCTGTCCTCAGGGTTTCCTGGCTGCACGGCGAGCTGTTCCGCCCTTGACGCACGCTGTTCACCCACACCACATCCACACTTCCATTCACGCACTCAAACACCACCTGTTGTTTGAATAAAAGCCTTAAATCTTCCCGAGCCTGTGTGTGTGTTCCCTGAGCCCATCATTATATCAGTACGACTCCAGCTAAGTGGCTCAGCGGACAGCGGGCTCACACGCCGACTTTCCACCCTCGAGGCTCGGGTGGATTTAATCGCTCATCAGCAAAGAGTGATTTTTGATGAACTTACCCAAATTATCCAATTATTAGGTCGCCTGGATCCTCCACAGGCCTTCCCTCCGGCTCCGGTCAGCGGGCCAGCTCTGGTCCCTTCCCCGGCTAGCTCAGCTAGCTCGGAACCGCTGACCCAACTCACTCCCATTCCGACCCCCGCTCGCTTCAGCGGTAAACTCGGTGAGGCACGCGGGTTTCTCCTGCAATGTGAGTCGGTGTTCCAGTGCGTCCCCGGGGATTTTCCTTCTGATCATAGCCGAATTGGGTATGTGGAAAATCTCTTGGGAGGGCGAGCGCTAGCTTGGGCCTACGCTGTCATGGCGAGGCCCAGCTACGTGGACCTGACCTACGGCCAATTCGTGCATGATTTTAAGGAAGTTTTTGATCATTCGGACTATGATAACGTCCTAACCACCCGGCTACTCAATCTTCGTCAGGGTAGCCGGTCGGCCGCCGACTACGCTGTCGACTTCCGGGTGGTAGCAGCGGAAGTTGGGTGGGGCGAAGCTGCGCTCTGAAGCATCTTCACCCGCAGCTTAAATTCTTCTTTACAGGACGAGCTGGCCTCCCGGGATTTACCGGACCGGTTATCCGACCTAATTTCCCTTACTATAAATTTGGATAATAGGCTGAGGGAACGGGCCGCCGAGCGGAGGGCTTCCGGCCGCTCGAGCGGAACTTCCGCCCAGGTCTCTCAGTCTCGCCCCCTTGGCGTTACCCGCTCCGGGGTCCGCCGACGACACTGAGGCAATGCTGGTCGGTCGGGCTAGACTGCCACCAGCGGAAAGACAGCGCCGCCGAGAGTTGGGCCTCTGCATGTATTGCGGAGGTGACCAGCACTCTGTGGAGGACTGCCTGATTCGGCCAAAAAGGGGACGTCCACGAGTTGCTGTAGGGGGCCTTGCAGACGCGTCCCATTCAAATCCCCTCACTAAGTGCCGCCTCCCAGTTAGATTCTGTCATAACTCCACGGGTCACGTCACACACGCACTGGTGGACTCGGGGGCGGAACAGAATTTTATTTCACAAAGCCTGGTAACCCGCTTGGGCATCCCCTGCCAAGCGCTGCCAGCCTCTATTAACCTGGTCACTCTCGCCCATACACCTCTAGGGAGAGTCACCCACAGAACCAAACCGGTCCCAGTTATCATCTCCGGCAACCATAGGGAGGATCTCAGCCTGGTTGTATTACCCACCTCGGCCTCTCCTGTCATCCTGGGTTACCCCTGGCTGCGGCTCCATAATCCCACCTTCGACTGGCAGTCCGGCAGCGTCCTCTCCTGGAGCACCTTTTGCATGAGCACCTGCCTCCAATCTGCTGCTTGTGCTCCGTCGTTGCTGCTCCCAGCTCCTGACTCGCCGCCTCCGGACCTCTCCTTGGTACCCCCGGAGTTCCACGACCTGGGCCCGGTTTTCAGTAAGTCAAAGGAACTGTCTCTCCCCCCCCTCACTGCCCCTACAACTGCGCCATTAACCTCCGCCCGGGGGCGCCGTTACCATCTGGCCACCTCTACAGCCTGTCTGCCCCGGAGCGTGAGGCCATGGACGCTTATATTAAAGAGTCGCTCAACACAGGCATCATCCGGCCATCCTCGTCCCCGGTTGGAGCCGGATTCTTCTTCGTGGGCAAGAAGGACGGGTCCCTGCGGCCGTGTATCAACTTTCGGGTGCTCAACGACATCACAATTAGGGACAAGTACACACTGCCCCTGATGGACTCGGCCTTCAACTCCCTCCAGGGGGCCACCTGGTTCACCAAACTGGACCTGCGCAGTGCGTACCACCTCGTTCTGATCCGGGAGGGTGATGAATGGAAGACGGGTTTCCGGACGCCCAGCAGCCATTTTGAGTATCTGGTCATGCTGTTTGGGCTCACCAACGCTCCGGCCGTCTTCCAACGCCTCATCAGCGACGTTCTTCGGGATTTCCTGGGGGTCTTCATGTTCGTATATCTGGACGACATCTTGATCTTCTCCCGGACTAGAGAGGAGCATCAGGTCCATGTGAGGCGGGTCCTTCAGCGCCTTCTGGAAAACAGGCTGTACGTTAAAGCGGAGAAGTGTGAGTTTTACACCAACCAGACCTCCTTCTTGGGTTTCGTCATCGCTCACAATCAAGTCCTCCCTGACCCAGCCAAGGTCAAAGCCGTGGTGGAATGGCCCACCCCCTCTTCCAGGAAACAGGTGCAACAGTTCCTTGGCTTTGCCAACTTCTACCGCTGCTTCGTGCTGAAGTACAGCTCCATCGCCGCTCCCCTAACCCGCCTCACCTCTCCCAAGGTACCGTTCCAGTGGACCAAGGATGCTGCGTCGGCCTTCAAGATCCTGAAGACGGAGTTCGCTTCCTCCCGGGTCCTCACCCAGGTGGACCCGGCACTCCAGTGCCTGGTCGAGGTGGACGCATCCGACACGGGGGTGGGGGCAGTGCTGTCCCAGCGCTCACCTGCGGATGGGCAGGTGCGTCCCTGCGCCTTCTTCTCCCGACGCCTCTCCCCTGCTGAATGGAATTACGATGTCGGGGATAGGGAGCTCCTAGCGGTGAAGCTAGCTCTTCAGGAGTGGCGCCACTGGCTGGAGGGAGCAGCCCAGCCGTTTGTGGTCTGGACCGATCACAAGAATTTGGAGTACCTGAGGACGACCAAGCGCCTGAATGCCCGCCCGGCGCGTTGGTCATTGTTTTTCGGTCGCTTCAAGTTCACCATCACTTACCGCCCCGGGTCCAAGAATGGGAAACCGGATGCGCTGTCCAGACAGTTCGGGCCCGAAGACCCAGAGGATCGAGAACACACCATCCTGCCCACCTCGTGCGTCGTGGGGGCCGTCTCATGGGGGATTAAGGCCAAGGTCCGGAAGGCACAGGAGGCGGAACCCGACCCTGGCGGCGGTCCGGTCGGGAGACTGTTCGTTCCATCTTCAGTCTGGGGCGACGTCATCCACTGGGCTCATACAGCTAAGTTCGCCTGTCACCCTGGTATCTCCCGGCTGGTGGAGCTCCTCCAACGGTCCTTTTGGTGGCCTGGCCTTAGGAGTGATGTCACCAACTACGTCCGTGCCTGTCCCCAGTGCACAACGGGTAAGACCTCCACGTCCCCTCCAGCGGGTCTCCTCTGTCCACTACCAATCCCCGGGAGGCCCTGGTCCCATGTGGCTCTGGACTTCGTCACCGGTCTCCCCATGTCCAACTCTTATGACACCATCCTGATCATCATCGACCGGTTCTCCAAGGCGGCCCACTTCGTGCCTTTCCGTGGGCTCCCTTCGGCATGAGAGACGGCCGACTTATTGATCCAACACGTTGTCAGGTTGCATGGGATCCCGGTAGATGTCGTCTCGGATCAGGGGCCTCATTTTGTGTCCAAGGTGTGGAGGACCTTCTGCAACGCACTGGGGGCCACGGTGAGTCTGTCCTCCGGTCACCATCCTCAAACTAATGGCCAGTGTGAGCGCACTAACCAGGAGTTGGAGGCAGCCCTGCGCTGCATCACCTCTTCTAGCCCCTCTTCATGGAGCGCCTGCCTATCCTGGGTTGAGTACGCCCATAATTCTACCTTATCCTCAGCCATCGGTATGTCACCCTTCGGGGCGTCCCTGGGGTATGATCCACCTTTGTTCCCTGAGGAGGAGGGTGAGGTGGCGGTCCCATCTGTCCAGGCTCATCTGAGGTGCTGCCGGCGTATTTGGACCAAGACGCGCCAGGCACTTTTACGTACGACGAAGCACAATTCTCGGGTCGCCAATCGCCACAGGAGGGCCGCTCCCAATTATCAGGTGGGTCAACGAGTTTGGCTGTCTACTAAAGACATTAAACTGAAGGCTGTGAGGAAGAAGCTGGCGCAGCGCTTCATCGGGCCTTTTCCTATTACTAAGATAATCAATCCGGTGGCTGTGCGTTTGGCTCTCCCCCCCTCCCTCCGGGTCTGCCCAACGTTTCACGTCTCGCATATTAAACCTGTGGTGTCTGACCCTCTTTGTCCTCTTCCCAGAACCCCTCCTCCCCCCAGGATGATCGACGGTGATCCGGCATGGCGTGTCACGGCCATCCTGGATGCCCGCCGCCATGGCCGCGGTCTCCAGTGCTTGGTGGATTGGGAAGGGTATGGCCCTGAGTGCAGATCCTGGGTGCCCCCGTCCTGGGTGCTGGATAAGAACCTCATCACGGAGTTCCACCGAGCGCACCTAGGTAAGCCAGCGCCGGGAGGCGCTGCTCGGGGGGGGGGGGGAGTACTGTTACACCTTGCTCTTGCCAGTCATCAGCGCCAGCAGTGCGCACACCTGCGCCTCATCAGCATCGGCCTATATAAACCCCTCTGCCCTCTGCTTCGGCCTGGAGTCGTCTGCTCATCAACACTCCCGAAACCTCCAGCGCTCGTCCGGTTCGTTACCGACCAGCGCATCACTCTCCAAGCACGTAAGCTGCACTTTTCGTCTTACCTTCTCTCCAGCTTCTCCCCTGTGCACAGGTGGACGTCCAGGGTGGCGGAATTCCTCCTCCTGGCCTCTCCTCAGCCACACTCTCACCAGCACATCGAGAGCGCGCAGCCACACTGTCCTCCAGGCTACAGCTGCTTCGCCAACACCAGCCACCTTCTCGCCTGCACGTAAGCAGTACATTGTGGTTATTTTCCCACGGGGCATGTGACTGTAGCTAACTCCCTGCTCTGCTCTGTCCTCAGGGTTTCCTGGCTGCACGGTGAGCTGTTCCGCCCTTGACGCACGCTGTTCACCCACACCACATCCACACTTCCATTCACGCACTCAAACACCACCTGTTGTTTGAATAAAAGCCTTAAATCTTCCCGAGCCTGTGTGTGTGTTCCCTGAGCCCATCATTATGTCAGTCAGAGCACAAACCAAGCATGAAGTCAAAGGAATTGTCTGTAGACCCCCGAGACAGGATTGTCTCGAGGCACAAATCTGGGGAATGGTACAGAAAAATTTCTGCTGCTTTGAAGGTCCCAGTGAGCACAGTGGCCTCTATCATCCATAAACGGAAGAAGTTCGGAACCACCAGGACTCTTCCTAGAGCTGGCCAGCCGTCTAAACTGAACGATCGGGGGAGAAGGGCCTTAATCAGGCAGGTGACCAAGAACCCGACGGTTACTCTGTCAGAGCTCCTGTGTTCCTCTGTGGAGAGAGGAAAACCTTCCAAAAGGACAACCATCTCTGCAGCAATCCACCAATCAGGCCTGTATGGTAGAATGGCCAGATGGAAGCCACTCCTTAGTAAAAGGCACATGGAAGCCCACTTGGAGTTTGTCAAAAGGCACCTGAAGGACTCTCAGATCATGAGAAACAACATTCTCTGGTCTGATGAGACAAAGATTGAACTCTTTGGCGTGAATGCCAGGCATCATGTTTGGTGGAGACCAGGCACCACTCATAACCATGCCAGTGGTGGTGGTAGCATCATGCTGTGGGGATATTTTTCAGCGGCAGGAACTGGGAGACTAGTCAGGATAGAGGGAAAGATGAATGCAGCAATGTACAGAGCAGTGTTGGGTGTAACACGTTACTTTACACCCAACACAAAGTGCCATGTTACAGTAATCTGATTACTGTTCGGTGTAGCGCAGTAATGTAATGCATTAGTCTGATAAATGTAGTACTGTGGAAATGTGAGAATGACGAGGCAGAGTTCTCTCTCAAGTCAGCTTCATTCACATCTCCAACATCTCGAAGCAGAAAAGAGAGCCACACAAGGAACTCTCGTCCTTAAATACCAGGACTCTTACAGTTCACAAGTCACATGTATCACAGACCACGTTGCATTATAATGACAGTAACAATGCATCCTCTCTCCATGATATCACCCCCACTGTCTACAATGCATCCCCTCTTTAATCCTTTAATTATACCCCCACAGTCTCAAGCCTTGCATACCAAAGCTAACACTCTTGCAGTTTCCTGTAATCACCAAGGAAGCTCTGCCTTTGTTCTGATCTAAAATGTGAGTCACAAAGTATGTGTGTCCACCACACAAAGCCTCCCCAACATTTTAGAACAAACAAGAGAATAACAACATGCATGCCATGATAGTATCAATGCACATCAGTCCACATGCTGTCTAGGCTTTAGTCTCCTGCCGTATCTGCTGTAGCTGGGATTCATCGTCTCTGCGGCGCTGTCACGCTGGGGGTTTGCCGTCTGGGGGTGGAAACCTTTTGTCAGCACCTGTGGGTGTTTTGGGGAAACATTACTCTGTGAAGCCCCCCACGGGGGTCTACCTCGCCGCGGGGCCCTCGCCAACAGCACTTGCACATCTGCCACCACAAAAGCGGGTTTGAGTCTGTTTATGCCAACTTTCTCTTTCCTACCCCCCAAATCTAGCAAAAACTGCTTGTTCTCCTCCCCGAGGGCCGCAGCTGCTACCGACCCCCGGTCTTGGCGTTTCCCGAACGCCCGAACTGGCACGGTGGTACACATTTGCGTGCCCTCTCTGCGAAGCGGCGATGGTAGAAACAAAGGACGTCCGATCTGCGTTCCCTGGCCCCTGCTGCCGCCGTCGTCAGTGAGTCTGGTACCGCTGCCTCTGGCCTCCTGTCGTCGCGCCAAGTTCCGCTGCAGCGGCCGTGGCTGCGCGCCGCTTGGTGGCGTTGACAATCCGCTGCGCCTCTCGGCCCAGCGCGCAGTAGTCCCGTTGGGCCAACAGTGGCGAACTGGCCTGGGTCGCTCTCGCTGCTGACGGTAGAGTCCTGAGGAAGAGGTGGGTGAAAATGAAGTGATTGTAGGAGTCAAGAATTGAGGAGACTGGATGATTTTTCCAGTATCTGCTTTAATCCTCATTCATCCTACGTCCTGTCTCGATCGGAGTGAAAAGAGACAGGACGCAGTCACACACATACATTTATACACTCATCTCTAACAATACATCACACAAAAGTCTCAATACTCAGCTACATCCTTTCATCTGTAATAGAACACCCAGAGTCCTTCTGTTCTCCTTCTTGACCCCCAAAGGTCAGGCCGGGTAATCTTCTCTCTCCTGAGTCCCCAGGGGGTGCAGACACGTCTTCCTCTTGAGGTGTGAAGTCAATACACATGGCTAGCTCAAAGTCTCTCTTGGCTGAATTCAGCCAGCCACATGTGAGTCACATAGGTTATAACTATGGGCTCCACATCACTCCCCCCTTCCACGCGAAAGACTGGGCACCCACATACAGTCATACAACAGCCATACAGCACGTCACCCCCCCAACAGAATCTCACAGCAACCTAAACAACCTGACCAAAAAACCCCCACATCATTCCGCATGCAGCTTAGGTTTCAATCTTCTCCCGAATCTGCTGTATGCAGGTCTCCTGCTCTGTGTTGGGCCGTCCTGCTGTGCATCTGTGGAGTGAGGGGGAGAAGAGTTATTTGCCCCCCCGTGGGGGGTCCCGGGGCTGCCCCTTTGGAGGCCTGCCGCGTCGAGGCACGCCCGCCGGCCGTACAGACTCGTTATGCAACACAAAAGCAGGCTTTAATCTATCGATACTGATCGTCTCCCTCCTGCCCCCCAAATCTAGCACAAAATATTTCTCTCCGGTTTCCAGCACTCGAAATGGACCATCGTAAGGTGGGCGGAGGCTATGCCGCTGCGCATCGTGCGTGACAAAAACAAACTCTGCGTCTCGTAAAGCCTGGGGCATGAACACACACGGGAAAGAGCGATGAGCGGGGCCCGGGAGCATTTTTGCTCCCGTGTTACTCAGAGACCCCCGGATCGGGGGGGGGGGCCCTGGTGCCGTGTGGTCGTGTAAAAACTCGCCTGGCAGGCTGAGCGGTTGCGCGAAGACCAATTCTGCTGGTGAGGCATCTAGATCCTCTTTGGGTGCCGAACGCAACCCCAATAAAACCCATGGTAGTTTGTTTACCCAATCTGTGTCCGTCAGTGACGCTCTGAGGGCTGCCTTCAAAGACCTGTGAAAACGCTCGCATAAACCGTTGGCCTGGGGATGGTAAGCGGTCGTGCGATGTACCGCCGCTCCTAAGCCACTGGCCACTGCTGACCACAGTTCCGACGCAAATTGAGGTCCCCTATCAGACGTAATATCTGACGGCACCCTGAACCGCGCTAACCAGGCTGTTAAAAAAGCGCGTGCCACCTCTGCCGCTGTGGTCGATGTTAACGGGACCACTTCCGGCCAACAAGTGGTTCGGTCTACCATTGTCAAGAGATGCGTGAACCCTTGTGAAGTGGGCAGGGGGTCCACGAGGTCCACGTGCACATGATCGAACCTTTTAGCCGGAATGTGGAACGGTTCTAAGGGCGCCTTAGTGTGCCTGTGAATTTTAGCCCGTTGGCAAGCCATGCAGGTTTTAGCCCACTCCTTCACGTGCTAGCACAGGCTCGGCCAAACAAACTTCTCCGCCACCATTTTCACCGAAGCGCGCACCCCTAGGTGTGCTAGGGAGTGCACGGCATCAAAAACGCGACGGCGCCACGCGGCTGGCACCACCGGGCGCGGTCGCCCTGTGGATACATCGCAGATAAGCGGGGGGAAACCGGTTTGTAGATTTCTGCGTTCCAGCCTTAACCCTGTTGGTCTAGACAGGAGCGCGCGCACGTCCGCGTCCTCGCTCTGCTCCGCCGCCATGGCTGCATAATCTATTCCCACGTGGACCGGAGCCGCGCGCGTGTCCGTGCTGTTACCGCGCTCTGGGTAAGCGGCCGCGCAATCCGTTTCCGCGCGGACGGGTGCTGTTACTGCGCGTGACAGACAGTCTGCCACCACATTGATTTTACCGGCTACGTGCTGAATATCGGTGGTAAATTCAGAAATTGCGGCCAGCTGTCTCTGTTGCCGCCCTGACCACGGTTCTGAAGTTTTGGACATTGCAAAAGTGAGCGGTTTGTGGTCGACAAATGTGGTGAAACGCCGCCGCTCCAGCCAGAACTGGAAATGGCGAATAGCCAAGTGGAGCGCCAGCAGCTCCCTGTCAAACGCGCTGTATTTTCGCTCAGCCTCGCGTAGGGATCTGCTGAAGAATGCGAGTGGTTGCCAAACCCCGGCAACCTGCTGTTCTACTACGGCCCCTATGGCCACATCTGACGCGTCTGTGGTTAGCGCTATGCGGGCTGCCGGGTCTGGGTGGGCCAACAGTGCCGCGTTTGCCAGTGCTCGTTTAACCTCTGTGAATGTGCGCTCCCGCTCCGCTCCCACTCCACATTCCGTCCCGCTTCAATCGCATGGGAGGGCTTCTGCTTTTTGAGCGCGGTGTACAAGGGCTGCATAAGCTGCGCTGCGTGGGGTATGAAACGGTTATAAAAATTTACCATCCCCAAAAATTCTTGCAACGCTTTTACCGTTCGAGGCTGGGGAAAATCTGCCACTGCGCGTACTTTGGCCGGCAGAGGAACTGTTCCCTCCGAGGAAACGCGGTGCCCTAAAAAATCGATTTGTGCCACGCCAAAATGGCACTTGGCCGGGTTGATTACCAACCCATGCTCTCCTAACCTCTGAAAAACTGTCGTGAGGTGTTTTGCGTGCTCCTCTTTGGAGGTGCTGGCTACCAAAATGTCGTCTAAATAGACAAAAACGAAAGAAAGGTTGCGCAACACTGCATCCATCATCCGTTGGACGGTTTGTGCGGCGCCTTTAAGGCCAAACGGCATTCGTAAAAACTCAAAAAGCCCGAACGGGGTTATTACGGCTGTTTTGGGGATGTCCTTTGGTCGGACCGGGACTTGGTGATAACCGCGGACCAGGTCTATTTTAGAAAAAATGCGCGCCTTCGCCAAGTGCACCGAAAAGTCCTGGATATGCGGAATCGGGTACCGGTCCTGCGGTGTGGCATTGTTCAACCTGCGGTAATCGCCACAAGGTCTCCATGAGCCGTCAGCTTTAGGTACCATGTGGAGGGGGGAAGCCCAGGCGCTCTTCGAGCGGCGAATTATGCCCAACCTTTCCAGGTTGGTGAACTCCTCGCGTGCAATGGAGAGCTTAGCTGCATCCAAGCGCCGAGCCTTCGCAAAAACGGGTGGGCCACTCGTGGTAATAAAGTGCTCCACCCCGTGCTTCGCCACCTTAGCTGAAAAAGTAGGAACTGTGAGTGCTGGGAACTGGTGTAGAAGGCTGTAAAACTTATCACCTGCTGTGGCGACGTTGGTCTGAACTGGCGGCGGGCACACCCGAGCTGCACAAGGGATAGAACAGAAAGAGAGTGCATTTACTAGTCGTTTGTTGGCCAGATCAACTAACAAACCATGTGAACACAGAAAATCAGCACCTAACATATTGAAGCTCACTGCCGCCACAATGAAATTCCACTCATAGGTGCAGCCGTGGAAGGACAGAGACAAGGTTCTCTCTCCGTACGTCTTGATGCTGGAGCCGTTGGCCGCTGTCGCTCCGTCTCCGCGGGGTCCCGCGACCCGATCAGCATAAGTGGCAGTGATGAAGCTCCTCTGGGCTCCGGTGTCCACTAGGAATTGCCGCCCGGAGCCCGCGTCTGTCAGATAAAGCAGCTTATTCCGTTCGCCGAGAGTGGAAGCTGCTAACGGCTCCCGGCCCGGTCGTTTCCCTGCTTTTTGAATTTGCAGGGCGGGATGTATTTGTGTGCCTTCCCAGCGAAACGTCGATGGTAAAAACAGAGGCCGTCATCTCCCCTGCCACGGAATCTCACCGCTGCTGTCGCCGCTGAGGTGGTCACTGCTGCCTCTGGCTCCACACTGCCCCCGGCCGCCGCGCCGAGGTCTGCCGCTGCCACAGAAGCCTCTTGTTCCTCGCAGGCGTTGAGGAGCCGCTCCGCCTCTTGGGCCAGGTCGCGGAAGTCCTGCTGGGTCACACATCTCCTGCTGGACAGGGAACCTCTCGTGTGCGCTGGGAGGGTTCTCAGGAAAATATGTTTGAAAAGGAACGCGTCGTTGTCCGTCCCGATCATTTGTAGCATGTCCTCCATGAGGACAGTCGGCCTGCGTCCACCTCTGTTGCGCAGGTCCAGTAGCTGCCTGGCTCTTGCCTCAGACGATGGCACAAAGCTCCTGATGAGGGTGGCTTTCAGCACGCCGTATTTGCCGGCAGCGGGTGGTTGCTGCACCAGGCTCCGCACACACCGAGCTGTGCGGCTGTCGAGCGTCGCAATGACATTATGGAATTTAATGTCATCCGCTGAAACTCCCCCGAGCAGGAACCGCGACTCCACATGCTGGAACCACGAGTGCGGGTCGCTTTGCCAGAACTCGGGGAGCTTAATTAGTCTTGTGCCCCTGCTGGCATTCCCCGGTGAATCCGGGTCTGAGCGGCTGTCTCCCAGCTCTTCCATATCGATCACGAGGCTGTCCTCCAGCCTCGGCGTGCTCAGATTCATGCGTAGGTCACCAATTGTAGGAGTCAAGAATTGAGGAGACTGGATGATTTTTCCAGTATCTGCTTTAATCCTCACTCATCCTACGTCCTCTCTCGATCGGAGTGAAAAGAGACAGGACGCAGTCACACACATACATTTATACACTCATCTCTAACAATACATCACACAAAAGTCTCAGTACTCAGCTACATCCTTTCATCTGTAATAGAACACCCAGAGTCCTTCTGTTCTCCTTCTTGACCCCCAAAGGTCAGGCCGGGTAATCTTCTCCTCTCTCCTGAGTCCCCAGGGGGTGCAGACATGTCTTCCTCTTGAGGTGTGAAGTCAATACACATGGCTAGCTCAAAGTCTCTCTTGGCTGAATTCAGCCAGCCACATGTGAGTCACATAGGTTATAACTATGGGCTCCACATGATCGTCGTCAGAGTCTTTCAACCTCAACAACTTCTCCATCAGGTTCGCGGGCATGTCATTTTCCAACTCCGTCAGCGCAAGGAGCCTCTCTGCTCGCTCCTCCGCCGAGGGAGTGAATTGCTGGATGAGTGCAGCCTTCAACGTGCCGTATTTGTCGCTGTCCGGCGGCTGGTCGATCAGGCTCTCCACATGCTGGGCCGTGTTGTTGTCCAGCTTTGCAACTACGTGGTAGAATTTTGTGGTGTCTACCGATATCCCCCGGAGGTTGAACTGCGCCTCAACCGCGTTGAACCAGGAGCGCGGATTGTTCTGCTAGAAATCCGGTAGCTGGACTGCAGTGGCATTGGCTTGGCTGGGGGCTCCTGACGAGGCTGGCCCGGGGGAATTCTCCTCTTGCATGATACGTCTTGGGTCACCACTGTGGAAATGTGAGAATGACGAGGCAGAGTTCTCTCTCAAGTCAGCTTAATTCACATCTCCAACATCTCGAAGCAGAAAAGAGAGCCACACAGGGAACTCTCATCCTTAAATACCAGAACTCTTACAGTTCACAAGTCACATGTATCACAGACCACGTTGCATTATAATGACAGTAACAATGCATCCTCTCTCCATGATATCACCCCCACTGTCTACAATGCATCCCCTCTTTAATCCTTTAATTATACCCCCACAGTCTCAAGCCTTGCATACCAAAGCTAACACTCTTGCAGCTTCTTGTAATCACCAAGGAAGCTCTGCCTTTGTTCTGATCTAAAATGTGAGTCACAAAGTATGTGTGTCCACCACAGTACTCCCCTTACAGTTACTAATCCGAAAAGATTGCGTTACTAGCATTTCTTTTTAGCGACTTACAAAATGGGAAAACATCGACACTGCCTGTAAACAGTATAAGAAGAAGCAGTAGTGGCACCCACTCTTCCTTTTCCACTACGCTCCTATAAATACCAGCGGGCACGTAAGTCCGGCCTCTTTCTGAATCCGATGCTCCTGCCTGGTGGCTGTATCTTGTATGTTGCCAACCCCTGCAATAAAGCTAAGTCTGACTGTGCAGCTGGCCTCGTCATTATACGGTAATTCCAGACATAACACAAACGGCACTTGCAGCGGCCGAGGGGAATCATGCAGATGGAAGAGTTGAGTAAATCGGCATTTGGTGGCTGGAGATACAGTACAGATGGTGTCAACTGATAGTGACTTTTTTTTTCTCTTTTCTGCGGAGGTTCAGATTCAGATTCTAGAGTTTTCCTCTCCTATCAGCTCCCACTCATTCTTGAAACAAAATATTCCACATTGTCAATTTTCTTCATTTTTTTCTTTCTTCATTTTTCTATATTTACAGTATTTCTTTTTGCTGTGCATAAAATGGTAATTCAGTTCCCTCTTCTCTCTATTTCTCTCTCCCAGTTCAGGATACACAATATAGGAGAAAAACAACAATGACATTATTAACAAAAAGAGCGCACAGATCCATAGAAATGTCCCCCGAAATTGCAACATGATAACTCAATGGCATTTATAAAAAGTTGTGAACTGGGAGACCTGTAGGTTTTGTTAAAACAAAGTTATTCACATAATAAAACCCCAGAGTCTCCATCAGACCATCTTGATGGTTCTAGTGTTAATAAAATAAACACGTTGGTAAAATAATCAATTTATTCATGAGTAGTCCTTTTTTAAATTAGATACAAATACTTCATTTATACTGTACATATTAAACAAGATTCTGTCATGTTAAATGAAAATCTAAATTTTTAAATATGACAAACAAGAATAACTATTTTAGTGGGGTTTGTGCTTAAACAAATGCTTAAAAAAAGCTTTATATATTATGATCCTCTGAAGTGGCTGTGCCTGTGTTGATGACCCGCTTCCTCATCAGGTGTGCCTGTGCGCAATTTTGCGGTGCTCTTGGTGGATGGATGTCATTATTGAAAAAAAGTGTCTGTGTTCATAATTTTGCATGTTGTTAGTAGATCACTGGCAAAAATTGGCCACTGCCTTAGACGCTCTGTCTAAATTGCACACTCACTAATTTGCGCTGCCTTAGTAAATCTGCCCTTTAATCCCTTAGTTGCACTTTTTGGTATTACTGGAGAGGATGATGTACATGCGCCTCCTACCTCCATATATTATCTGGTAACACTTTTTGCCTCTCTTCTGACAAGATGGGCAATATTATTAAGATGGAAGGATGCTTTGTCCCCCCCCCCCCGCCTCCACTCATGCACAATGGCTGAAAGATCTTTTGTCCTAGCTCTTGAAAAAAAAATCCAATATTCAGTTAAGAATTCAGATAAGAAATTTATAACTATATGGGGACCTTTTCTGAAATACTTTGAGAGTTTGCAATCAATTTAAGTTTTTTTCTCCTTTCTGTGAAGATCACTGTCAATTTATGTGACTTAGTAGCTATACAAAAGGATTTTTTAAAAAAAATATCCTTCCTTGTTTTCCTGAACAGTGATTTACATTTTGATTTCTCTGTAAATAAGTGAAACCTGACTTTGATTTTGATTTTTGATTTTGTATACTTTATTGATCCCTAGAGGGGAAACTGAGGGCATCCACCTGGATGGATGAAGCAGCCACGGTACGGCGCTATCCCTTTACCATTCACACACACATTCACACCTAGGGCCATTTTAGAGTCTCCAGTTAACCTAACCTGCATGTTTTTGGCCTGTGGGAGGAAACCGGAGAAATCCCGGAGTAAACCCAGGCAGATACGGGGAGAACATGCAAACTCCACACAGATCACTGTTGGTCAGGGGCTGGGATCGAACCAGGGATCCCATGGCCAAGGGTGAGTTGCTGTGCTGCCGCAGTGCTAACCACTGCGCCACCGCACCGCCCCCCCACTTCCAGCATTTATTTATTTATTCCTTTAAACTCTGCCGGCTGTCTACCAATAGTGAACTCCCAGCTGGTAGATGGGATTGATTTGTTGTCTTTCAAATCTGAAAATTAAATAAAAATATTTGGAATTATATAAGGTGAAAATGGCAAAACAGATAGCCTTAAATCAGGACTAAGTTCCCAAAAGAGTGGTGATCCAAAAATGTCTTGGCTTTGTTCATCTTTTCTCTGTTATACCTATGCTCACAAAACAATAGCTGCCAGTATCTGATGTAAAAACGTGCTACAGCACAATTTGTATTAAACCTTGGTTAGTATTGTTGTAGGCGGTTTTGTATAATAGGTATCCATAAATAATGCAAATTTTATGTAAATAGTTTCTGGAACAGCCCACAGGAGGACACATGGGAATTTAGGCTGCAAAGAAAGATGAATTGGAGAAATCTAGACTGCCTTTGCTTGAAATTGTGACCTTTTTGGTGTGTGTCAATGGAAAATTGTCCTTTAAAAAGACTATTTTTCTTTACTTTAAAAATGACCATTTGTTAAGAATTGGAGGTGTGGTTATAAAAAAGGACACACTAATTAAAATGAAAAATTCCATTGTCATACTGTGACGTTGCAAGGGTTCACACAATAAGGAGGGATGACTGTGACGAAACAGGATTTATTTATACACACACTCACAACACAGAATGGACGGGACGTCATTTACACAGACTCTCATTTCACTCATGGTGACACAGACACATGATTTGGCACATATAGGGAAACAATGTTATCACGATTGGTCTTATTACACAGTTATAATGGCACACATGAATAACGCTTAGAACACACAGATACAGTATTTGAATCCTCTGCGGCGCAAGCATGCCGGGAGACTCCCACCCCCTTATCACAGCCCTGACATTACAATACAATTCTTCTCTGACCTGTGTTGTTTTTCCTCAAAGACGTGACCTTAGATAAATTCAGAAATAGACACATAAAGGTAAAAATTCTAATGGCAGAAAGTTTTAAACTGTCATCTTGAATATGTGTGGGCAAAAGTTCCAAGAGATCGGATAATTAATCTTCTTCTACTTTCAACACAGTGTGTGTGAATTTCTTTATTTTAACTTGAGTCTTATTGTTTACTTGAGGAGGTAGTCAAGTGCTTAACTGTGGTAAAAATCAGAATATTTGTTTTTTCCAGACATTTCTATTCTTTCTCTGCTTTTTTTTTAAAATTGGGGGTACATAGCAGAATTCTGTCAGTGCGAGATCCAACTATGCCACATTGATATCAAACATTTTATCATCCAAGACAGTATGCTTCTTTATTGGTCCACTTGGGTGCATTTTTAAAACTGGGTAAGTGTATTTTATTTTTTTTTTCTTCCATTATGCAGGTGTTGGAATCTAAATGCAATTACTTGAGAAGTGAATGGAAATGCTCTCGACCAAAGTAATACATCAATGTCGGGGAGGACTGAGATCTGCTGGTGAAATATGATTTTCCCCCTATCTGTGGAAATAAGTTCCCAACTCGGTAAAATGGAAATAAACTACTATATTTGCCAGCCATGGCCCATTTACCTTATGGTGGATGTAGACGGGCGTAAATTGAAAATGAAGAAGAAGAAGAAGAAATAACTTGGCGTACCCTGCATCTACACAACATTTTAAAGTATATGCATAGCTCGCAGAAGAAGAAATTACCGATGGATCTGGAACTTCAGAGCTCCACTTCCTGTGCTTTTGGACTAGGTTATAAAGAGAAATTAGATTTGCTATTTCATCTCTCTCATGTCTTCACGGTGTAGTCTAGAGAGAAGCAGATTTATGAATGTATGTTAATGTCAAGACCAGTTCACCAACATTTAAAGCACAAATTTCAGTGTAAACTTGTTCTAGTGGAGAAAAAATAATCAGAGGATAATATATATTGTATATTTGCCTGAATAAGTACTGTATTCTCCTTCTTACTGCCATTCTCTTTCTCACTGATTATGTGTATTGCGGTCAAACACCATTACCGAAATGCCATAAAACAGTAGCTACCTCACTGCAGACAATTTAATATATGAATGTTCATTGAATGTCGTCAAATAATTGAGGCTTAGAGGAAAGTAATGACCTTTTTTTTGCATGTTTTGGCTCATGTCCCTCATATCTTCACCACATCACCTTGTTCACAAGCAATTTCCTTCTGTATGACCTGTAAAAACCTTACAAGGGCCAGTAATCTGAATGGAACTCACTTGGTACAAGCTGCACTTAAAAAAATCATTTTGATGTGTACTCCTGCTTGTCCTTGTGTGGGTGGATTTCAGATATCACCAGCCTAATGCTGTTATTATGTTTCTTTATAATGCTGAACAACACCTTTAAGGTACGTTATGCACTTCCAAGAACTCTTTTTAACAGTAACGTCTGAACAATAACTCCATTAGGGAAGGTAGAGGTTTAAAGTTAGTGTTGATGAGCTGTGTAATATTGTCATTTTGTATGACGGGCAAAAGCTAACCGAGCTCATGGATGAAGAGAAATGTGAGGCTTTAAAACCCTCTGGCTTAAAGGTCCCATTCACTGCCATTTCCCCACATTTTGGCAGCTCCCGCAGATCTTAATGTGACATATTTTGGTCAAATTGTCTTTAAACATTTAATTACTGCAGCATCATTGTGAATCACCTTTTACAGCCTTATTGAGAATGACTTGTTTCAGTGCATGTCTTAAATTTCTAAGAGCAACATTTGACTCCACCCTCCCTCTTATGTCACTATTGCTAATTTTAGCTGGCTAGCTCCTAGCTTGGATAACGAGCCTGAGCCAGCTGGCGTAAATTTGACTTGAAGAATGAATAGAATAATGCATCGTTGGTGGACAGGGGTGTGTGGTTTCAATGATCGACAGGATATGACTGGTCCCTGGAGTACTCTAAGCACAGAAATATTTGTGAATGAGTGGCTAAATGGCTAGCTTCAGCTTGTCACCTTGGTGGTGCCAGTGGATCGAGGTACCATCATGGCAAAGATATAACAAAATAAGCCAGTCTGATGTGAGATATGTGTCGACTGTGTATTAGTGAGCTAACTCTCTTGAACTCTCTAGAACTGTTAGCTTGGGATCCCCACCATCTACGTTTGGAGACATACGGCCATGCTGCCCAATAATGGAGCAATGACACCTATCAAGACTGGGCTTACCTTTTCTTGACATAGAGGAACAAACTCAAAGAGTTAAAACAGCTAATCAGGCAGAAACTATATACAGTGGGGAAAATAAATACTGAACACATCAACATTTTTCTCATTAAACATATTTCTGATGGAGCCATTGACCTGAGATTTTCACCAAGTATCAGTAACAACCCAAGTAATCCACAGGTACAAAGAAATCAAGACAACTGTGTTCACAAACCAAGTTATATGTCATGGGCAGCGAGCGCACGCCTCTCCCATCCTGCCTCACATTCACCAACTCATCACTGCACCTGAAGCAGAAGACACACCTGCACCCACTCATCAGCCAGTGTACTTAAGGAGGCTCTCTCCGCGCAGTCAATGCTGGCTCATCTGGGTATACTGCCCGTGATTAGGCAAGCTAACAGTGTTGACACGCCGTTAACCTTATTTCTCCTCTTTCCTCAGGTTGCTGCCACTGTGCAGGTGTGTCCCTAGGACTGTGCGCACTCTCCTGCCACATCTCACCATCCTTCAGCTTCCTACTCCACCTGATCAGGCACCATCAGCTCATATCCGCCCACCCTACTGGTTCGTCTATTCCTCGCTGGGTCCCTGCCGGTTCTCCCTGGATTTCCCAAGTAAGTGGCAATTTGGCTTGCCCATTTCCCCTTAATCCATTCCTCTGCTCACGGCTCTCATCTTCTCTCCACAGGGCTATTCCTCTGGCGAGTGACTGTTTCTGCAGCTGTGCACTTGTGTTTTTGCTATTTAATAAACTTTTAAACGTGCCCCTCTGTATGGTTCCTTCCTGTGCTTTGGCATCGTCCACGTGAGCTGTCAAGCTTAATTAGTCATGACATTATATTTGATAAAGTGGAATGACACAGGGAATAAGTATTGAACACATTAAAAAAACAGTTCAAAAAGGCATAGAAAGCCAAGAAACCAGATGAAATTCATCAGAATTTAGGAAGCCACCCCATCTTCCATCAGTGCAAATTAATTTCAGCTGGTTAAGGCCTGACTGATAGCCTTTAACAAGGTCTGTGAATATCAGATTGTCACACCACAAAGAACTCAAGATGGTTAGAAGTAAAGAGCTCTCTCTAGCCCTTGTCAACCTTATTGTTGCAAAACATAATGATGGCATTGGTTACAGGCGCATTTCTAAACTGCTGAATGTTCCAGTGACCATTGTTGGAGCTATCATTTGGGAGTGGAAAGAACATCATTTTACCATAAAGCGGCCACAACCAGGAACTCCTTGCAAGATTTCTGACAGAGGAGTCAAAAGAATTATCAGAAGAGTTATTCAAGAGCCAAAGACCACTCGCGGAGAGCTCCAGAAAGACCTGGTACTGCTGTTTCAAAGAAAACAATAAGTAATGCACTCAACCGACATGGGCTCTAAGCCCGCTCACCACGCAAAACCCCATTGCTGAAGAAAAAGCATGTTGATGGTGGTGGTTAATTCCCTTCACACCATGTTGGTGTATGGCGCGGCGCCTATCTCCGTTTCTCTGACCCTAGGCCACACAGCTACTGTAAGTAATGAAAGCTACAGTGGGGGGTCAGTCCTCTGGAAGCTCTGTGCGTAACTTTACTTTCCCTGTTCCATTATGCGGAGCACCACGCTAGAAGGCAGAAAGTACCATTTTTATATGGTCTTTGGTATGACCCGGCCGGGATTTGAACCCCTGCCTCCCGGGTGTGGGGCAGATGCTCTATCAACTGAGCCACCACTCCGGTTCAAAAAAGCATGTTGAAGCTCATTTAAAGTTTGCTGCATAACATTTGGGCAAGCCAGTAAAATACTGGGAGAACAGAGTCTGGTCAGATGAGACCAAAATTGAACTTTTTGGATGCCACATCACACAGCATGTTTGGAGGAAAAATGGCACTGCACAGGAGCCCCAAAACAACATACCAACAGTGAAGTTTGGAGGTGGGAGCATCATGGTGTAGGGGGTGTTTATCAGCACATTGTACAGGCAGACTTCATATAATTGAAGGAAAGATAAATGGACAAATGTAGAGACATCCTTGATAAGAACCTATTGCCATCTGCCAAGATGAAACGAGGATGGACATTTCAGCAAGACAATGATCCCAAACACCCAGCCAAGGAAACTCTCAACTGGCTCCAGAGAAGGAAAATAAAGCTACTAGAATGGCCCAGTCAGTCACCTGACCTGAATCCAATTGAAAATCTATGGAACAAACTGAAGATTAGAGTTCATAGAAGACACCCACGGAACCTTCAAGATTTGAAGGCAGCTTGTGTGGAAAAATGGGCTAAAATCACTCCTGAGCAATGCCTGCACCTAGTTTCTCCATACAGGAGGCATCTGAAAGCTGTTATTACCAGCAAAGGCTTTTCTACTAAATATTAAATGAATTTCACCAAGCGTGCTCAATACTTATTCCCTATGTTATTCCACTTTATTAAATATAACTTGCTTTGTGAACACAGTTGCCTTGATTTCTTTGTATGTATGGATTACTTGGGTTGTTACTGATATCTGGTGAAAATCTCAGGTCAGTGGCTCCATCAGAAATATCTATCAATCAATCAATCAATCAAACAATCCCTGAGATAAAAACACTTCTGAGAGAGAAGAAGAGGATCTTCAGGTCGGGGAACAGGGAGATGTTGAAGTCCGTACGGAGGGAGCTGAGGAGGAAGATCAGAGAAGGCAAGGACAGCTTCAGGAAGAAGATGGAGGACAAGCTGCAACAGAGCGACATCGGCAGGGTCTGGAGAAACCTTAAAACCATCTCTGGGCTCCAGAATACCTCCCCCCAGGCCATGGGGGGCAGGGAGTGGGCGAACAATCTGAACCTGTTTTTTAATAGGTTTGACCAACCACCCTCCCCCCCGACTGCACAACAACCACTGCTGCCACTAAAGACATCGAGTCCTGCTGCCCACACCCCACTCCACCAACACCCCCCCACTCCCAGCACACAGCCCCCCAACTTGACCCTCACTAAGACCCAGGTGAGGACGGAGCTGAGGAAGATCAAGGCAAGGAAGGCCTCGGGACCGAACGGCATCAGCGCAAAGCTCCTCAAGTCCTGTGCAGACCAGCTATGTGGGATTGTGGAGCACATCTTCAACCTGAGCCTGAAGCTGGGGAGGGTACCACAATTGTGGAAAACATCTTGTGTGGTACCTGTACCAAAGACTTCCCACCCCAAAGACCTGAACAGCTACAGACCAGTGGCCCTGATGTCTCACATGATGAAGACCCTGGAGAGACTGCTCCTTGCTCACCTCCGCCCCCTGGTGTGACCAGCGATGGATCCACTCCAGTTCGCCTACCAGCATGGCATTGGGGTGGAGGATGCAGTGATCTTCCTCCTTCACCGTTCTCTGTCCCACCTGGAGAAGCCCGGGAATGTGGTGAGGATCATGTTCTTTTACTTCTCCAGCGCTTTCAACACTATCCAACCGATGATCCTGAAGGACAAGCTACTGTGCGCAGGGGTGGACCAGCACCTGTCATCATGGATCCTGGACTACCTCACCAACCGGCCACAGTTTGTGAGAACCCGGGACTGTGTGTCCGACACGATCATCGGTAGCACAGGGGCCCTGCAGGGAACGGTTTTGGCTCCCTTTCTGTTCACTCTTTATACTGCGGACTTCTCACACAACACAACACACTGCCATCTACAGAAGTTCTCTGACGACTCTGCGATCGCCGGCCTCATCTCCAATGGAGATGAAGCTGAGTACAGAGGACTTATCCAGGACTTCGTGGACTGGTGCCATCGGAACTGCCTCCAGATCAACGCGAGGAAAACTAAGGAGCTGGTGGTGGACTGCCGCAGGCAAGGACAACCCCTCACAGCACAAGTAAACATACAGGGAACAGACATTGAGATGGTGGCATCCTACAAGTACATGGGTGTTCATCTGAACAATAAACTAGACTGGTCACACAATACCGACGCACTCTACAAGAAGGGACAGCGAAGGCTGTTCCTATTGAGGAGACTCAGGTCTTTTGGTGTACAAGGGGCGCTGCTGAAGACATTCTACGACACGGTGGTGGCATCAGCCATCACTTTTGGAGTGGTCTGCTGGGGCAGTGGCATTACAGCAGCCGATAGGAAGAGACTGAACAAACTGATCAAGAAAGCTAGATCTGTCCTGGGGAAACGCCTTGACCCAGTGGAGGAGATAGGAGAGAGAAGGATGGTGGCTAAACTGTCATCTCTGCTGGAGTCCGAGTCCCACCCTATGCAGGACATACTGAGCGCACTGAGGAGCTCATTTAGCAGCAGACTACATCATCCTAGGTGCACAACCAAGAGGTTTTGCAGGTCCTTCCTACCTACGGCTGTCAGACTGTATAACCTAAGCAGGGCTGCTTGCAGAGATAGTAAAAAAAAGTGACGACCTAATAGTATTGAATGCAAAAGACATAATAGACTTACACAAATGTCCCCTCCAGTATACAACTAAGACAGTATCAGTCGCTACGGAGGGTGACAATATGTATGGGTACATATTCATACTATGTAGGATAACTAAGTAGACCGTTATGCTGTTTATTCCATCTAGCTACAGTGCTCCACACTGTGTATATATATTTACTGTATATATTTATGTGTACATATGTATATTCGCTGCTCTTGTTTTCTTGTCTTCTTGATTGTTGCTCTGAGTGTTGCTGACCCTGTGCTGTTGCAATCCTGGAATTTCCCCATTGTGGGACTAATAAAGGCTTATCTTATCTTATCTTATCTTATCTTATCTTAATCAATCAATCAATCAATCAACTTTATTGTCATGATGCTATGCATACAACTGTAGCGCAAGCAAGATGAAATTGCGTTTCTCTAGGCATCCATATTGTAAAAAGAACATAATTTAAAAACACACTCACATCCCCCACCCCGACAGCCATTCACACATCCCTGAGACACATTTGGATATTATAGTAATGTTAACTTATTACAGTTGCAGTTAAAATGATAATAACTGCCCATGTATATATACAGACGCGGACAAAATTGTTGGTATCCCACTGTTAATGGGCAGCACGGTGGTGCAGTGGTTAGCACTGTTGCCTTACAGCTAGAAGGTTCCTGGTTCGAATCCCCAAGGTGGCAGGGGTTGGAACCTTTCTGTATGGAGTTTGCATGTTCTCCCTGTGCTGCGTGGGTTTACTCCGGGGGCTCCGGTTTCCTCCCACAATCCAAAGACATGCATGTTAGGTTAATTGGTTGTTCTAAATTGTCCCTAGATATCTGTTTCCTATAGGCCCTTAGAATAGAGGGTTAGTATTAGTGAAAGCGCTTTGAGTGGTCTTTGTGACTAGAAAAGCGCTATATAAGTGCAGGTTAGTTAGTTAGTTAGTTAGTTAATGAAAGAAAAACCCACAATGGTCACAGAAATAACTTGAATCTGACAAAAGTGGTAATAAATAAAAATTCTATGAAAATTAACCAATGAAAATCAGACAGTGCTTTTGAATTGTGTTTTAACAGAATTACTTTAAAAAAACAAATTCATGAAACAGGCCTGGACAAAAATGATGGTACCCCTAGAAAAGATTGAAAATAATGTGCCCATGGGCACATGTTCAACCAAGATGTGTCCTCTAATTAACATCACAAGTGTCTACAAACTTGTAATCAGTCAGTTGGCCTGTTTAAAGGGTGACGAGTAGTCACTGTGCTGTTTGGTGACATGGTGTGTACTACACTAAACATGGACCAGAGGAAGCAAAGGAGAGAGTTGTCTCAGGAGATTAGAAAGAAAATTATAGACAAGCATGTTAAAGGTAAAGGCTATAAGACCATCTCCAAGCAGCTTGATGTTCCTGTGACTACAGTTGCACATATTATTCAGAAATTTAAGATCCACAGGACTGTAGCCAACTTCCCTGGACGTGGCCGCAGGAGGAGACGGATAATACGAATGGTAACAATAGAGCCCAGAACTGTGGCGTAACATTATGTAGCTCACATATTCCGCTGCAGAGACCCAAGCATAAAAGGACTTTAAGCTCGCGGTGTGTATTGACATCACGCCTCAGATGGACAATGAGTCTGGACCACCTGCGAACTTGGGAGGAAGTGAGAAGAACTGGAGAGGGAACCTGAAAGGTCTGTCTGACCTCCTGGGGTCAGACAGAGGAGCCAAGAGGACAATGGAGGGATTAAATGTAAATGTGATTCTGTGTTTGATGTGGGGGTATAAATGTATGTGGTTTACTGCAGCTCCTTCTCTGATTTCCTGACTGAGAGAAAGAGCTGTGGGACGTGAGATGGAATAAACCAATACTGAGAAATCATCCAGTCTCATCATTTCATGATTCCCACATTGGTGACCCACACGTGAGATATATGGAAAGGCTTGGAGACCGTTTCTCCGACCCGGATTCACCGGGGACCGCCCGCACGGGCGTAAGCTCAATTAAACTCCCCGAGTTCTGGCAAGATGACCTGCACTCATGGTTCCAACACGTGGAATCGCGGTTCGTGCTCAATGGAGTATCAGCAGATGACATCAAGTTCCATAATGTCATCGCAAGACTCGACAGCCGCACAGCCCGATGTGTGCGGAGCCTGGTGCAGCAGCCGCCCGCTGCTGGCAAGTACAACGCCCTGAAAGCCGCCCTCATTCGGAGTTTTGTGCCATCAGCCGAGGTGAGGGCCAGGAGACTTCTGGACCTGCGCGACAGAGGAGGACGCAGGCCAACTGTCCTCATGGAGGACATGCTGCAGATGATCGGGGCGGACAACGATGCGTTTCTGTTTAAACACATCTTCTTAAGGACCCTCCCAGCACACATGAGGGGTCTCCTGTCCGGCATGAGGTGTGTGAACCAGCAGGACTTCCGCACGCTGGCCATGGAAGCGGAGCGGCTCCTCGATGCCTGCGACGAGCAGGAGACTTCAGTGGCAGCAGCAGACCTCGGCGCGGCGGCCGAGGATGGTGGAGAGCCAGTGGCAGCAGAAACAACCCCAGCGACGACGGCAGCGGCGCGGTCCCGAAGCAGAGGAGGGGACGACCTCTGTTTTTACCATCGACGCTTCGCGGAGAAGGCACACAGATGCATCCCACCATGCAGCTTCAAGAAACAGGGAAACACACGAGCCGGGGGTCGTTAGCAGCTTCAACTCTCGGTGAACTGAACAAGCTGCTGTACCTGACAGACGCAAGCTCCGGACGGCAATTCCTCGTTGACACCGGAGCACAGAGGAGTTTCATCACCGCGACCTATGCAGATCGGGTGGCTGGCCCCTGCGGAGACGGGGCAACGGCCGCAAACGGCTCGTCTATCAAGACTTTTGGCGAGAGGACTCTGCGCCTGTCCTTGCACAGTAGCACCTATGAATGGACCTTCATAGTAGCGGCGGTGAGTTTCAACATGTTAGGCGCTGACTTTTTGTGCTCACATGGCTTGTTGGTAGATCTGGTTAATAGACGCCTGGTTAATGCACTCTCTTTTTGTTCCATCCCTTGTGCAGCTCGAGTGTCCCCACCGCCAGTACAGACCAACGTCGCCACAGCAGGCGATAAGTTTCACACTCTTCTAAATCAGTTTCCAGCACTCACAGTTCCCGCATTTTCAGCTAAAGTGGTGAAGCACGGGGTGGAGCACTTTATAACCACAAGTGGCCCACCAGTTTTTGCGAAGGCTCGGCGCTTGGATGCAGTTAAGCTCTCCATTGCGCGTGAGGAGTTCGCCAACCTGGAAAGGTTGGGCATAATTCGCTGCTCGAAGAGCGCCTGAGCTTCCCCCCTGCATATGGTGCCTAAGGCTGACGGCTCGTGGAGACCTTGTGGCAATTACCGCAGGTTAAACAATGCCACAGCGCAGGACCGCTACCCAATTCCGCATATCCAGGATTTTTCGGTGCACTTGGCGAAGGCGCGCATTTTTTCTAAAATAGACTTGGTCCGCGGTTATCATCAGGTCCTGGTCCGACCAGAGGACATCCCCAAGACAGCGGTAATAACCCCGTTCGGGCTTTTTGAGTTTTTACGCATGCCTTTTGGCCTTAAAGGCGCCGCGCAAACCTTCCAACGGATGATGGATGCCGTGTTGCGCGACCTCCCTTTTGTTTTTGTCTACTTAGACGACATTTTGGTCGCCAGCCCCTCCGAGGAGGAACATGAAAAACACCTCACGACAGTTTTTCAGAGGTTGGGAGCACATGGGTTGATAATAAACCCGGCCAAGTGCCATTTTGGCGCAGCGCAAATCGATTTTTTAGGGCACCGCGTCTCCCCAGAGGGATCAGTCCCTCTGCCGACCAAAGTACGCGCAGTGGCGGAGTTTCCCCAGCCACAAATGGTAAAAGCGTTGCAAGAATTTTTAGGAATGGTAAATTTTTATAACCGTTTCATACCCCACGCGGCGCAGCTCATGCAACCGTTGTATGCCGCGCTTAAAAAACAGAAGCCCTCCAATGTGATCGAGTGGTCCCCAGAGCGGGAGCGCGCATTCACAGAGATTAAAAAAGCACTGGCAGACGCAGCACTGCTGGCTCACCCAGACCCATCAGCCCGAATAGCGCTAACCACAGACGCGTCAGATGTGGCCATAGGGGCCGTGGTAGAGCAGCGGGTTGCCGGAGTTTGGCAGCCACTCGCTTTTTTCAGCAGGTCCCTGTGCGATGCTGAGTGGAAATACAGCGCGTTTGACAGGGAGCTGCTAGCGCGCCACCTGGCCATTCGCCATTTTCAGTTCTGGTTGGAAGGGCGGCATTTCACCGCGTTTGTCGACCACAAACCGCTCACTTTTGCAATGTCCAAAATTTCAGAACCTTGGTCAGGCCGACAGCAGAGGCAGCTGGCCACAATTTCAGAATTCACCACCGATATACAGCACGTAGCCGGTAAACTTAATGTAGTAGCGGACTGCCTCTCACAAGCGGTAACAGCACCTGTCCGTGCGGATGCGGACTGTAATGCCGCAAACGTGGAGCGAGGTAACAGCGCGGACGCGCAAGCGGCTCCGTTGCACGTGGGGATAGATTACGCAGCCATGGCAGCGGAGCAGAGCGAAGACACGGACGTGCGCGCGCTCCTGTCTGGACCAACAGGGTTAAGACTGGAGAGCATAAGTTTACAAACCGGTTCACCCCCTCTTATCTGCGACGTATCCACCGGGCGACTGCGCCCGGTGGTACTGGCCACGTGGCGCCGTCACGTTTTTGACGCGGTGTACTCCCGGGAGTACGCGCTTCGGTGAAAATGGTAGCGGAGAAGTTTGTTTGGCCGAGCCTGCGCAAGCACGTGAAGGAGTGGGCGAAAGCCTACATGTCTTGCCAGCGGGCCAAAGTTCACAGGCACACGAAAGCCCCTTTAGAACCGTTCCACATTCGGGCTAAGAGATTCGATCATGTGCACGTAGACCTAGTGGGACCCCTACCGCCATCACAAGGGTTCACACATCTCTTGACAATGGTGGACCGGACCACACGTTGGCCGGAAGTGGTCCCATTACAATCGACCACAGCGGCAGAGGTGACTCGCGCTTTTTTAACAGCCTGGAACTCAGAACTCAGAACTCAGAAAGATTTATTGCCAAGTACATTAACAGATATGACAACTGATAACATACGAGGGATTTGACTTGACACAGAAAACGACCTGCATTTCCGGTGACACGGCAGCATCTGTGAACGCGCCTGTCATCAGATGGGTACAGGATGCATAGGGAAGAAAGGATAATACAATAGGAAGGAGCAAAAAAACCATTGATTGTCAGAATACTGGTCATATATGATCAATATTATGATTACAAGAAAAAAAAAGCCCTCAATGCACAGTTAGCAGACAAAAAAGTTCACAAGGACACAGAGAGAGCAGTGAGGGAGTAATCTTTTTCATCAGTTTATTGAGTCAGTGTGGATGTAGTGTTGAGTGTAGGTGTTTGTATCAGTTAAGAACAACAAGGTCTCTTTGGCAGGAGATGTTTTGTCTAGCTGCTGGCATTGTCCTTGGGCCATGCAGCTGGCTGTCCGTGAAGGCCGTGAAGCTCAATGTTTTGAAAACAAAAAACTGCAGATGATCTGGAGGATTTGTGTGAGGGGAGTCAGATTAGTTGAATAGCACTGATCCCAGAGAGAAAAAAACTTTATATTCTCTTACAGATTCAGTACTTAATCCTTCATTGCTGGACGTTGAATCCTTCATGGACGGCTCTCAGCGTAATCATGATGTAATCCACCTTCCTAGACAGTTCTCCATTTGCCGCTGTCAGAGTCCTCTCCATTTTTTCAATTTGATGGTTAAACCTCGCTTGGCCAGCATTTTGATAGGTTGTGTCCATCTTCATCAATTTACGGTACACCAGGACAATCCCAGATCCAATCAGAACGATCCCAATCACCATTACTACGAAGACATACAAATCTTCTACATCTTCGATGGAAAGATCAGACAGGCACAAGAGTTTCCAATTACTTGTGTCCCTCAAATAGCCCGCAGCAGCCGTTTCTGAGGGGCAAACAACCTCCCCCAGGGCACTTTTCCTCGTTGAAAAAATAGTGTCAATTGCGTTCAAAGCCCAGCTTATTAATTCCATAATTTCTTTCGATAATCAGCAGTAGAGACACGGAGACAGACGATAGCAAGCTGGGATCTAGTTAGTTAGGGGAGGAAGGAGATAAGTCAGAGCAAGAGAGAAGAAAAAGGCGTCTGCTCTCTTTGGAGGGCGGAAGTGAAGTAGGTAGCGCAGTTTGGAGTCCCGTCAGATATTACGTCCGATAGGGGTCCGCAATTCGTGTCGGAGCTGTGGTCAGCCATGGTCAGCGGCTTAGGAGCGGCAGCCCACCGCACTACCGCTTATCACCCCCAGGCCCAACGGTTTATGCGAGCGTTTTCACAGGTCGTTGAAGGCAGCCCTCAGAGCGTCGCTCACGGATACAGACTGGGTAAACAAACTACCATGGGTTTTATTGGGGTTGCGTTCGGCACCCAAAGAGGATTTAGATGCCTCACCCGCTGAATTAGTTTTTACTCAACCTCTCAGGCTGCCCGGAGAGTTCCTGCCAGCCCATGCGGCACCAGAGCGCCCCCCCGGTGCGGGGACCTCTAAGTGGCACAGGAGCAGAAATGCTCCTGGGCCCCGCTCATCACACTTTTCCGCGTGTTTGTTTTTGTCAGGCACGACGCTCAGCGTCACAGCCTCCACCCACCTTACGACGGACCATTTCGAGTGCTGGAAACTGGGGAGAAATATTTTGTGCTAGATTTGGGGGGCAGGAAAGAAACAATCAGTGTTGACAGATTAAAGCCTGCTTTTGTGTTGCGTGACGAACCTGTACGACCGGCGGGGGCGCCTCGACGTGGCAGACCTCCCAGGGAACGGCCCCTGGATCCCCCGCAGGGGGCAATTAACCCTTCTCCCCCTCATTCCACAGGTGCGCTGCAGGACGGCACAACACAAGCTGCGAAACCTGCGTACAGCAAATTCAGGAGGAGGTTGAAGCCTAGACTACGGACAGAGTGATGTGTGTTTTGATCAACCCGTGTAGATTGTGCTGTATATCCTGCAAAGGGGGTGTGTGTGACATATGTTTTATGGCCGTTAGGGTAATGTTGGTGTGTGTCCATTCTTTGGCGTTTCGGGGGGAGTGATGTGGCGTAACATTATGTAGCTCACATATTCCGCTGCAGAGACCCAAGCATAAAAGGACTTTAAGCTCGCGGTGTGTATTGACATCACGCCTCAGATGGACAATGAGTCTGGACCACCTGCGAACTTGGGAGGAAGTGAGAAGAACTGGAGAGGGAACCTGAAAGGTCTGTCTGACCTTCTGGGGTCAGACAGAGGAGCCAAGAGGACAATGGAGGGATTAAATGTAAATGTGATTCTGTGTTTGATGTGGGGGTATAAATGTATGTGGTTTACTGCAGCTCATTCTCTGATTTCCTGACTGACAGAAAGAGCTGTGGGACGTGAGATGGAATAAACCAATACCGAGAAATCATCCAGTCTCATCATTTCATGATTCCCACAGAACAACCTCTAAACACATTCAAGGTGAACTCCAAGGTCAAGGTACATCAGTGTCAGATCGCACCATCTGTCGTTGTTTGAGCCAAAGTGGACTTGATGGTAGACGACCAAGGAGGACACCACTGTTGAAAACAAATCATAAAAAAGCCAGACTGGAATTTGCCAAACTGCATGTTGACAAGCCACAAAGCTTCTGGGAGAATGTCCTATGGACAGACGAGACAAAACTGGAACTTTTTGGCAAGGCACATCAGCCCTATGTTCACAGATGCAAAAATGAAGCATACCAAGAAAAGAATACTGTTCCTACTGTGAAACATGGAGGAGGTTCTGTTATGTTCTGGGGCTGCTTTGCTGCATCTGGCACAGGGTGTCTTGAATCTGTGCAGGGTACAATGAAATCTCAAGACTATCAAGGTATTCTAGAGAGAAATGTGCTGCCCAGTGTCAGACAGCTTGGTCTCAGTTGCAGGTCATGGGTCTTGCAACAGGATAATGACCCAAAACACACAGCTAAAAACACCCAAGAATGGCTAAGAGCGATACATTGGACTATTCTAAAGTGGCCTTCTATGAGCCCTGATCTAAATCCTACTGAACATCTAAGATAAGATAAGATAAGCCTTTATTAGTCCCACAATGGGGAAATTCCAGGATTGCAACAGCACAGGGATAGCAACAGCACAGGGATAGCAACACTCAGAGCAACAATCAAGAAGACAAGAAAAAACAAGAGCAGCGAATATACATATGACAATATAAATATATAAATATATAAACACAGTGCGGAGCATTGTAGCTAGATGGAATAAATATATAAATATATAAACACACACAGTGTGGCCCATTGTAGCTAGATGGAATGAACAGCATATCCATCTACTTAGTTATCCTACATGGTATGATTATGTACCCATACATATTGTCACCCTCCGTAGCGACCGGTATTGTCCTAGTTGTATATCGGAGGGGACCATTGTGTAAGTAAATTGCGTCTTTTGCATTCAATACTATTAGGTTGTCACGTTTTTTTTGCTATCTCTGCGAGCAGCCCTGCTTAGGTTATACAGTCTGACAGCCGTAGGTAGGAAGGACCTGCGAAACCTCTCGGTTGCGCACCTAGGATGATGTAGTCTGCTGCTAAATGAGCTCCTCAGTGCGTTCAGTACGTCCTGCATAGGGTGGGACTCGGACTCCAGCAAAGATGACAGTTTAGCCACCATCCTTCTCTCTCCCATCTCCTCCACTGGGTCAAGGCGTTGCCCCAGGACAGAGCTAGCTTTCTTGATCAGTTTGTTCAGTCTCTTCCTATCGGCTGCTGTAACGCCACTGCCCCAGCAGACCACTCCAAAAATGATGGCTGATGCCACCACCGTGTCGTAGAATGTCTTCTGCAGCTCCCCTTGTACACCAAAAGACCTGAGTCTCCTCAGTAGGAACAGCCTGCGCTGTCCCTTCTTGTAGACTGCGTCAGTGTTGTGTGACCAGTCTAGTTTATTGTTCAGATGAACACCCAGGTACTTGTAGGATGTCACCATCTCGATGTCTGTTCCCTGTGGAAGGAGCTGAAACATGCCGTCTGGGGAAGGCACCCTTCAAACCTGAGACAACTGAAGCAGTTTGCTCATGAGGAGTGGGCCAAAATACCTGCTGAGAGGTGCAGAAGTCTCATTGACTGTTACAGAAATTGTTTGATTGCAGTGATTGCCTCAAAAGGTTGTGCAACAAAATATTAAGGTAAGGGTACCATCATTTTTGTCCAGGCCTGTTTCATGAGTTTGTTTTTAAAATAATTCTGTTGAACCACAATTCAAAAGCATTGTCTGATTTTCATTGGTTAATTTTCATAGAATTTTTATTTATTACTGCCTTTGTCAGATTCAAGTTATTTCTGTGACCATTGTGGGTTTTTCTTTCATTAACAGTGGGGTACCAACAATTTTGTCCACGTCTGTAAAACAATTAAAATGGCTAAGTGAATCTAAGTAGCTAAGAGAAATAAATACTTAAAACTGACTAAAACTATAATATACATATAATATACATAATGTCCATAAAGTGCAGTAATATGTGTAAAGGATTCTGGATCAACTGTTCAGCATCCTAACAGCTTGTGGAAGGAAGCTGTTGATCAGTCTGGTGGTTCTGCCTCTGATCCTCCGGAATCATTTGCCAGATGGCAGCAGTTCAAAGTGTTTGTGCAGGGGGTGAGAGTGGTCCTTAACAATGTTCAGTGCCCTGCTCCTACAACGGCTCTGAAAAAGTTCTTGAACAGAGGGGAGGGAAACTCCAGTTACCCTCTCAGCTCCCTTAACTATCTTCTGCAGAGCTTTTTTGTCTGACATACTGCAACTGGAGTACCATGTTGCAATGCAGTACGTCAGAACACTCTCCACCACACCTCTGTAGAAGGTCCTGAGGATGCAGATGGGGAGAGAGGCCTGTTTGAGTTTCCTCAAGAAGTGCAGTGTCTGCTGGGCCCGCTTTCTGATCCCCAAGGAATTCTTGCTCCAGGTCAGGTCCTGCGAGATCTGTACTCCGAGGAACTTGATGTTCTCCACTCTCTCCACCGAACAGCCGCTGATACAGAGAGGGACGTGTTCAGACCGTGACCGCCGAAAGTCGATAATCATCTCCTTTGTTTTGTCCACGTTGAGCACCAGATTGTTCTCCCTGCACCAGCCCTCCAGGTCTCTAACTTCTTCCCTGTACATTGATTCCTCATCCCTCTGAATAAGTCCCACCACTGTGGTGTCATCCGCAAACTTAATAATCTGGTTCCCCTCGTGTCTGGACACACAGTCATGTGTTAAAAGTGTAAACAACAGTGGACTGAGTACACAGCCTTGAGGGGATCCAGTGCTCAGCGTGATGGAGTTGGAGATGTTGTTTCCAACCCGGACAGACTGAGGTCTCTCGGTCAGGAAATCCAGGATCCAGAGACATGTGGCGGTGTTCAGACCGAGAAGGAGTAATTTCTCCATCAGTCTCTGGGGAATAATGGTGTTAAATGCTGAACTGAAATCAATGTACAGGAGTCTGGCATAGGTGTCTTTCTGATCCAGGTGGGTAATGACAGAGCACAGGGTGGCGACTATAGCGTCCTCTGTGGAGCGATTTGAACGATACGCGACCTGGAGCGGGTCATGTGATTCAGGGAGGAAGGCTGTGATGTGTGGTTTAACAAGCCGTTCAAAACACTCCATCACAATTAGTGTCAATGCGACAGGACGATAGTCATTCAGACAGGACGATAGTCATTCAGACAGGACACAACCGCTTTCTTCGCCACCGGTACTATGATAGAGGTCTTAAAGCATCTAGGGACGATGGCCTGACTCAGGGAAATGTTATATATGTCAGTCAGGACATCCGCCAACTCATTCGCGCAGACTCGGAGCACACGTCTGTTGTCATGACCTGCAACTTTACGTGGGTTAACCCTGATTAGGGTCCTCCGAGTGTCCGCTGCGTTGATGGTGATAGCTGGCCCCACAGATGGTGAAGATGGGCCAGCCCTCCCTCTGATTGTCGGGTTTGATGCTTCAAAACGTGCAACGAAGTTATTGAGTCTGTCTGGAAGCAAAGCGTCATTATCATCGACCCCCTGCCTCGACTTATATTCCGTCAACGCCCGTACTCCCTGCCACATCCGTTTGGTGTTCCCTGTGTCACAGAAATGTCCCTGGATTTTCTCTGCGTAGGCGCGTTTTGCCGTCTTAATTCCCTTTGCGAGTGCAGACCTGGCTGAGCGGAGGGCGATCCTGTCGTTCGCTCTGAAGGCTGCATCTCTGGCTGTGAGCAGCGAGCGCACCTCTGCAGTCATCCAGGGTTTATAACTGCCCGGTGCAGTGAAGGTCTTCAATATACAGTATATGTTTAATGAGAAAAATATTGACGTGTTCAATACTTATTTTCCCCGCTGTAAAGGCTGTTTTTTTTTAAATTGAAGCAAGCATGTTGCTTTTTTCTTCATCAGGTGATCAATAGATGCATTTCAGAAGGTTAAAACCTCCAAAATGATAATTTTTCAGTGAATGGAACCTTTATGTAAACTGTCTTCCAACAGAAAATACCCTGTATGATTGCTTTTACCAGCAGGGATTATAGGGACATGTAAGCTCAAACCTTGTGTTTGGATGGGAAAGCCAATTAGAAAGAAAATACTCTTAAAGAGACAGCGACCCTACAGAGAGAGACTAAACAGTTTATTTCAAAATTAGACAACTTCCAAGATTAAAAACTTTAAAGTGCATAATAAAAACCAAAGTATCCATCTCCGGGCTCAACAAGACAATTCTGGATGTCTGTTAAAATCAACAACGCAGGTTGTAAATGTGAAACAGAAAGCAGTAGAGCAGTTTTACAACTGAAATGCAGAAGAGGAAATAAATGCCGACTGAATCATCATACCTGATATATTAGATATTATTTTTAATGCCATTTTACTACCCATTTTCAGTTGAACTTCTTATTTGTGATTATCTGCATATTTGATTTGGAAAAGATTTCATGATGCCCTTCCTGACGCAATCCGTATGTGACACAAGCACTAGGAGAACACTGGCTTGTGCTCCCTACCTTGGCTGTTTTTCATTTGAACAAAAAGCAAAGACTATATTCTCAGCACTGGTTCAGAGGGTGCTATTACCTTCGTCGTCGGCCTCTGTCAGTCTATGATGACCATGGAAGAGAATCCTAAACGTCTACTCTGCTGGAACAGCACCGCCTGTGGCTGAACAGGCCAATGCGCACCGGTGTTCTACCTTCCAGCGTTGGGCGTTGGTAGGATTCAAGCCTGTGACAGTACTCCCCCCTCTAGCAGCGCCTCCTGGCGATGGCTTCTTTGGGTGCGCTCGGTGGAAGTCAGCGATGAGCGATGGGTCCAACACGAACGACGGGGGCACCCACTGTCGATGCTCGGGCCCATAGCCCTCCCAGTCCACCAAGTACTGCAACCCACGACCCCGGCGCCAGGAGTCTAGGATGGAGGAGACGGACCAGGCCGGATGGCCACCAATCATCCGGGGCGCGGGTTGCGCCGCAGGAGGAGGGCAAAGGGGGTCGGAGACTGCCAGCTTCACCTTTGACACGTGGAAGGTGGGATGGATGCGGAGGGAGGGGGGAATAGCCACGCGCACAGCCACCGGGTTGATGATCCGGGTGATGGGATAGGGACCCATGAATCGCTGTGCCAGCTTTCTCCTCTCGCCTTTTAGAGTGACGTCCTGGGTAGAAACGTAGACATGTTGCCCAACTCTGTACGTCGGGGCAGGTCTTCTATGCCGGTCCGCCACAGTCCTGTTGCGCTCCGCTGTGCGTAAAAGGGCATTGCGCGCGGCAGTCCAGATGGAGCGGAACTGCCTGAGATGTGCCCTAACTGAGGGGACAGTTACCTCACTCTCCTGCACCGGGAACAGCGGGGGGTCGTAACCCAGGGACGCCTTGAAGGGAGACATCCCTGTAGCAGAAGAGCGAGCGGTATTGTGGGCATATTCAACCCAGGCAAGATGGTTGCTCCAGGACGTGGGTTTGGATGTGGTCACACAGCGGAGCGCAGCCTCCAGCTCCTGGTTGGTCCGTTCACACTGCCCGTTGGATTGGGGGTGATGGCCGGAGGAGAGGCTCACCTTGGCTCCGATGGCGTTACAGAATGACCTCCAAACCTCAGATGAAAATTGGGGGCCCCAGTCCGAGACCATGTCCACCGGAATCCCGTGCAGCCTGACCACGTGTTGGACGAGGAGATCCGCCGTCTCCAGGGTGGTAGGGAGGCCTCGCAGGGGAACGAAGTGCACAGCCTTGGAGAAACGGTCCACGATGGTCAGGATGGTGTCATAGGAGTTGGAGACGGGGAGTCCGGTGATGAAATCCAAAGCGATGTGCGACCAGGGCCTGCCAGGGACAGGCAGGGGCTGGAGCAGACCCGCTGGAGGGGCATTTCCCGACTTGCAGGTGGCACAGATTGGGCAGGCCCGGGCGTAGCGGGCTGCGTCCCTCCGCAGGCCTGGCCACCAAAAGGACCGTTGGAGGAGGTCTATCATCCGGGAGGTGCCAGGGTGACAGGTGAGCTTGGAGGTGTGTAGCCAGTGGATGACCTCTCCTCGGACCGCGGATGGCATGAACAGGCTCCCCTCAGGTCCGCCGCCAGGGTCAGGTTCCACTTCCTGCGCCTTCCAGATCTTGCTCTCAATGTCCCACGAGATGGCTCCCACGACGCAAGACCTGGGCAGGATGGTGTGGGGCGTTTCCTCCGACTCCACGGGGGTGAACTGCCTAGAGAGGGCGTCAGGCAGGCCGTTCTTGGAGCCAGGCCTGAAGGTGATGGAGAACTGGAACCTGGCGAAGAACAAGGACCAGCGCGCCTGGCGGGCGTTCAGGCGCTTGGCAGATCGTAGGTATTCCAAGTTCTTGTGGTCCGTCAGGACCACGAACGGCAGGTTCGCCCCCTCTAGCCAGTGGCACCACTCCTGCAGGGCGAGTTTGATGGCCAAGAGCTCTCTGTCCCCCACATCGTAGTTCCTCTCCGCCGGGGACAAGCGCCGGGAGAAGAAGGCTCAGGGCCGTTTGGCGCCATCGTCCGGCGACCGCTGGGATAGCACTGCTCCCACTCCTGTGTCCGAGGCGTCTACCTCCACGATGCACTGCAGCGCGGGGTCGACCTGGCGAAGGACCCGGGAGGAGGAGAACTCCGCCTTCAGCGCCTGAAAGGCAGCAGCGACCTCTTCGGTCCACCGGAACGGGACCTTAGGGGACGTGAGGCGGGTCAGTGGTCCGACGATGGAGCTGAAGTTGGGGACAAAGCGGCGGTAGAAATTGGCGAAGCCAACGAACTGTTGCACCTGCTTCCAGGACGCAGGTGTAGGCCATTCCACCACCGCCTTCACCTTCTCTGGGTCTGGGAGCACCTTGTCGTGGGCGATGATGAACCCGAGGAAGGATGTAGTCCTGGCGTAAAATTCACATTTTTCAGCCTTCACGTATAGCCGATTCTCCAGCAGTCTTTGGAGGACCCGCCTCACATGGACCTGGTGCTCGTCCCTGGACCTGGAGAAGATGAGAATATCGTCCAGGTAGACGAACACGAAAAGGCCGATGAAGTCCCGGAGGACGTCATTAATGAGGCGCTGAAAGACGGCAGGAGCGTTGGTCAACCTGAACGGCATTACCAGGTATTCAAAGTGGCCGTTCGGGGTACGGAAGGCTGTCTTCCACTCATCTCCCTCCCAGATCCGGACAAGGTGGTATGCGCTGCGTAGATCCAGCTTGGTGAACCAGGTCGCCCCCTGGAGGGAGTGGAAGGCAGTGTCCATGAGGGGCAGGGTGTAACGGTCCTTCTCAGTGATATCGTTAAGGGCCCGATAGTCAATGCAAGGGCGGAGGGATCCATCCTTTTTTCCCACGAAGAAGAACCCTGCCCCCACGGGTGACGATGATGGGCGGATTATCCCAGCGCTCAATGATTCTTTCAGGTAGGCGTTCATTGTCTCCTTCTCCGGCGCTGACAGGCTATAGAGCCGACCAGAAGGTAAGGGGGCCCCCTGGCGGAGGTTGATGGCACAGTCATAGGGCCGATGAGGGGGGAGAGACATAGCTTTAGTCTTACTGAACACCATACCCAGGTCGTGAAATTCCGGGGGCACCAGAGACAGGTCCGGGGGTGCAGCGTCCGTCGCAGGGGGAGAAGCGGACGGAGAGCAGGCAGCGGACTGAAGGCAGGTGCCCATGCAGAACGTGCTCCATGCCGATACCCCAGCTGACTTCCAATCCAGGACAGGGTTTTGAAGGCGTAGCCAGGGATACCCCAGGATGACGGGCGACACAGAGTTGGGTAGGACATAAAAGGTCATCTCCTCCCGGTGGTTTCCCGAGATGATGACCGGGACGGGGATGGTCTGGTGTGATACTCTCCCAAGGGAGGCACGGGAGAGGTTGACAAGGGAGATGGGATTCTTCAGTGCCTGACAGCGGATGCCCAAACGGGTTGCCAGGCTCTGTGAAATGAAGCTGCCTTCTGCGCCCGAATCCACCAGTGCGTGGGTGAGAAGCCCAGTGGGGTTGTGGCAGAAACGGATGGGCAGCTTCAATTGGGTGAGTGGATTTAACCGGTTGACGTCCGCGAGGCCCCCTACAGTGACTCGCGGACCCCGCCGACTGGCTTTCCGTGGACAAAGCTTCACCGTGTGTTGGTCATCTCCGCAATACATGCAGAGATCCAACTCATGGCGACGTTGTCTCTCCGCAGGGGAAAGCTTTGTCCAGCCCGTCACCATCGGCTCCGACTCCTCGGGGCACGATGGTGGCGGCGCCGCCAGGGGGCGAGCTTGGAACAGGCGCGGCGAGGCTTCGTGAAGGTGAGAAGAAGACGACTTCCGCCCCGAGGAGCGCTCGCGCAGCCTGTTATCCAAACTGATCGCTAGAGATGTTAGCTCCGCTAGCGTCTCAGGGATATCCCGCCCAGCTAGTTCATCCCTCAGATCATCATTGAGACTGCGGAGGAAAAGGCCGCAGAGGGAGCGTTCCTCCCAGCCTAACTCCTCCGCCGCTACCCGGAAGTCGACCGCGTAGTCCGCTGCCAACCGGCTTCCCTGCTGGAGGGCGAGAAGCCGATCGACCTGGACCGTCTCCGTAAGAGCATGGTCAAAGACCTCCAGGAAGCGTCTCCCGAACTGGTCATACGTGAGGGTGGCATAACTGGGCCTCGCCATTACGGCGTAGGCCCATGTTAATGCTCACCCCTCCAGGAGATTCCCGATATAACCAATTCGGCTATGATCTGAGGGAAAGTCCCCGGGCGCCCGGTGGAAAACGGACTCACACTGCATAATAAACCCCCGCACTCCGCCGAGCTTACCACTAAAGCGGGCGGGGGTCGGGATGGGCGTGAGCCGAACCGGTGCACCCGGAGCCTGCTGGACGGCCACTGGAACAGCAGGATTTGCGCCACCCTGACGAGCCGGGGGGAACGGCTGTTGGGGGTCCAAGCGGTCCAACCGGTTAGTTATAGTAATTAACTGATTAAAAATCACCTGTTGCTGATAGACAATCTGATCCACTCGAGCCTCGAGAGTGGAAAACCGGTGTGCGAGCCCGCCGTCTGCCGAGCCGTTCTGCTGAAGCCGTACTGACATAACGTTCGGCTCAGGAGACGCACACACACAGGCTCAGAGTAGTTCAAACTGTTTATTAACAACAGGGGTGTATGAGTGTGTGTCTGCGGAATGTTAATGTGTTGGTGGCGGCGTCTGCTTCAGGCACAGAGGCAGGAGACCGTACAGCCGGCAACCCTATGGGAGAGAACAGAGACACAGGGTGATGGGCACACACCAACACAGGAGGAGAATAGGCGAGGGAGAAGCTTACTTGCTTGGGACAGATGACTGGCACAACAAGGACGGGACCCCGGGAGACAGCCACCTGCAGGACTCAGTGCAGCAGCGAGGAAGGACGAGGGACGGAGTTGTCCGCCGCCAAGGAATCCACCTGTGCACAGGGGAGCAGACTGGAGAAGATAAGGTACGTAATCCTTACCGGACAGCGTCGTGCTGAAGAGAGAGTTTGCGTCGTGTAGACGGGAATGAAGTCTGACGGCTTCAGGCCGAAGCTCAGGGCGAGGCGGCTTATATTCCCCGCCGCTGATGATTAACAGGTGTGCGAGCAGGTGGCGCCGCTGATGAGCGGCGCAGCGTGACAAGAACTGCCTTAGGGGCTCCGACTCCGGATTTTTCCTCAGGGTTGACTCCCGAAGCCTTTCCCGTGACCGAGTGTGCCGCAAGGCAGCGGAGGTTTGAAATCAGGGTTTACCTTCCCCTAGATGGGCTACCTTCCCAGGTTGACGAGCCACCATCTACCCGAAGCATCTGGTTTTAAGGCGCCAGAGATCCGCCCTCGCCCCTTCTCCTATTAGTAAAAGCAGTTCCGCCGGGCTTAGAGACTAAACCACATGGGCAGGCTAGGAGTTGGACTTAGTTGTCAGAGGCTTTTCGAGACGCACGCCGTAAGGAGCATTTTATGGGCACTGGGAGCTTAACCCCAGTGCCGCTCCTGGCTATGACAACCTTGGAACCATTGGAACTATTACCTTATAGACTTTATTAATCCTGATGTCATACAATCATTTACCCCACCGTAAGTTGTCAGACCAACCATGTTTTTTATTGTTTCTTCTGGTAGTTGTGCAGCAAGCTAGACTGAAGGACTGCTAAGGACGACATGGAAAAGCAAATTCTGGTTTATTGCTCATTTCTTCATTTATTTTTCTCTAAAGTTGTTCTCTTCCCTGCAGTAAATATGGGTACGCTGTGGGGAAAAATAATGAATTCTGAAATGCTTTGGGATAGTTTTGAACCATTCAACTTGCAAAATGTATTTTTAAAGGATATATTCCATTCACGGTCTTTTTTTGATGGGAATGACATATTTTAAACTGCTATGTAATGCTAAAGAGATCACAAAGGACACACCTTGTCCTTAATAATGGATGACATTAAATCTCCAGTCCTATACCACATTGACTCATTAAATTGTTTTGCTCCTACAAGCACAACCAGATACCACTACAGTTTCTCCAAATATTGAGACACTGTATAATCACACACCAAATAAACACATGGTAACTTAAATATAGATATACTTTAGTGTTTTCTACATAATTCGTCCGTAAAAGAAGCATGGACTATTACTTACTTCTGAACTAGAAGAAGTTGTTTGTAAGGCAAAAAAATTCATCCATTTTTTTTTTACCTCACACACTGGCAGGATTCCTTTGGGTAGCTGGTTTACTAATGCCTAAATGCAGATATATCCAACTGTTTTACTTACTGTATAACCTTTAAATTTTTCTTTTGCTTGACCCTAAAGCATTTGCAAGCAAGTCTCTTCCTCCACAACTTGATTGGACAATTTTTCAGCCATTTCACGCTGCCTTTATATTTGCTGAAGATGTAACAACAGTCACACTATAAAAAGGATTATCCTAAATTATTGGCAGAGCCATAATTTCATCCCGAGTTAGCTTTGACTACAAGAATTATTACACATCTAACTTTGAATCTTTCTCACTGTATGATATTTTAGTAATCAAATGTTGTTCCAATGTGGCTAAAATTTAATGTTGAAATGTTTGTGGATTTACCAGGTTAAGTATGTGCCCAGCATTCTTTCACATTTTTAATGCAAACTGACCAATTAGAAGCTCTTCAGAATGATGACTTTACTGAGACAGAAGGTAAAAACATGTATTTTGGACAGAGGGAGAAAAGGTAGCGTGGCACTGTACAGTCTGAGAAAAATACCCCATAATGATTTGTGCGCCAGCCTCCAAAAAATATTTTTCTGAATTAATCTGGCTTTTTACACATTCTACATTAAATATTAGCATCAAACCAGAGTGACTGTATTAATTTAATGAGAAATGAAAAATAGTATTAATAGTGTCATACAACATGGTAGCCAGGTCATCGCCAGCATATACAGTATAATGCTGCCTTTCTATCTTACTTGAGGGTATAACACTGCTTTAGATGTTAGGAATGCAGTTTATCAAAGCACTTGGGTAACAAGAATTTGATCATGGATGTATATATGCGGTTTGATGTGGTTTTGCTTATGCGCTGTGCTGTATCTTCGCTTGCTCTGATGCATGCATGTCACGTTGTCGAGTCTAGTGACTGTATTCCCAAGCAAACATCAGCTATGAGATGACTGTTGATCTTTTCTGCTTGCTACCTTATTCACAGATGCATCTTCAGGATATTTTTGACTTAAGTCAAATGTATGTGGACAGTTGAAACACAAATCAAACCCACATATTATATTTTACACAGCATTTTAGTGGCTCTTCTGAATATAGCTGTTTTAGGAGGGTTTGTGCTTAAAAAAAAAGGCGAGAATAACGAACGACAGATATAGTGTGAGACTGTGGGAAAAGACAAAAGAAAACAGGATTTATATATCCTTAATTGTCTTCCTCTGCCAACATCAAACAGTGTACCACATAGCTTGTGGCATCTTGAAAGAGACTTCATCCATAATTTCAAATGCAACCCAACAATCTGTGGTGTACACTTGCACAAATGAAAAGATAAATAACATACATCATGTGGAGGTAACATAAGTGAGAAAAGTTGAGAGGGATTGCTTTTTCTCAAAGGCTGACCTCACCATTCACAGCTAGTGGAGCAGAACAAATAATCACCGAAAGGTAAGCGATTGATGGATGGAAGCAATCAATCTTATGTTCTGATTTCTCCCTCTGCTCTAGAATTCAGTGAAGGAACCTTGTGCAGCACTTTATACACAGTTTGAAAAGTACACTACCTGGCCAAGGAAAAGTCACCATCCAGATTTAATTAAGCAAATAGGTAGCATCCTTGTATTGGATTATTACTTCAATGATTTAGGTGTTTCAGCTGATAAACTATTTACTCCTACCCTAACTGATGCCATGAGTAGCTTCTCATACACCTAAACAACCAGAAGATATAACCCATGGCTGTGAAAAGATGCTCCAGAAGGGTCAAATTATTGGCTTCCTTTGGTTGAGGACTGTCCATTACATTATTAATAACCTGGATCGATAGTGATGAATCATCATTGCTTTCATCAAGCTCTTGCCATTACAAAAGTTTATCATAATGATATCATGATAAACAAGTGCTCTAAAAAAAGCTAAAGGCTAAAGTCCTGTGTATGTGTGTATACAAGGGGGCAGGGTGTGTGTGTGTGAAAAATTCATAGTGGTCAAATTTGACCACGTGGTTTATTTTTCAACATAAGGCCCTTTTCCACTAGTACCTGTCTGGCCTTACTCACTTTGACTTGGCTTTACTCTACTCGGTTTGCTTCTGTTTCTATTACAGCAGAGTACCGCCTGGGGTGGGATTTTTTTACAGCAAGGCGACGCCACACTCCCGTGACCTAAGACACGCAACACAAGCAAAACATAACATGGCGGCTGTACAAGGTGACTCGTCGCTCTCTGGCTTTTTGTCAGCGTAAAGGCCATAAAGGACAGCCAGAGAAGGGGACAGGCAGTGATACGAAACACTCTGGAAAAGTACTGGAGCGTTTAGGAAGCCATAGAGCCGAAGACGTGAGGGTACGAACCAGATCACATATGAAGGTAAGCTAATTATTGCTAATGCTAGTTTGCTTTAAAGTGTACCTGTGGTGGTCGTGCAAAAAAAGATATTATATTGAGCCCCTGGCTCACTTTCTAGTTCAATTTCAAGGTAAAATTCAAGTTTAAGGCAATTTGATATAAATCCATTGCTGATGTGCTTGTTCAGGTATGCCAGCAAAACATGTTCGCAGCCATATTTGCCTCTACATGGCCTTCCAGGACGCTTCCTGTGACGTGATTTCGTGGCTACCGCGATCTGGATCAGTATTGGCTGAGCCTGGAGTACCCGGATATGCAGCGGCTTTGGGGATATTCTAATTCAAATTCAAACGTTTATTTCAAACTCAGGGTTCATATTAAATGCAGAACTGAAACGAGTAGAAAATAAATAAATAAATGCTTAAATTCGGCGGGTCCTATTATCTGATCTGAGGTCGTTAACAGCCGCAAAACGGCAGATTAATTCGGCTCTTCTGTCGCTGCTATAAATAGCGGCAGACAGTGCGTTGCGTTTTATGAGGACCAAAATTCACACGTTTATTTCAAACTCAGGGTTCATATTAAATGCAGAACTGAAACGAGTAGAAAATAAATAAATAAATGCTTAAATTCAGCGGGTCCTATTATCTGATCTGAGGTCGTTAACAGCCGCAAAACGGCAGATTAATTCGGCTCTTCTGACGCTGCTATAAATAGCGGCAGACAGCGCGTTGCGTTTTATGAGGACCAAAATTCAAACGTTTATTTCAAACTCAGGGTTCATATTAAATGCTGAACTGAAACGAGTAGAAAATAAATAAATGCTTAAATTCAGCTGCTTGTCTCATTTGATCTCGTAACTGCCGCAACACGGAAGCTGATTCTACAACTATATACAGAGCAGCAGCTTGTGTACCCAAACACAGTTCACCTTGTCAGAAGATCGGAGCGGAAACAGGGCACAGACGAAATTGCGTTGTGTGTGAGGACCACTTCGTCACTTTAACCCTCAGAAGACCTTTCTGGCTCAAACCTGTAGCCATGTTGGACAAATTCTTCCTCATAGTCCGACAATTTAGCCATAATAGAATAAAAACACTCACAACAGCACCCTAGTCTCTCATACAGGCGGAGCATTGACTGTTGAGTATCAACGAAGTGACGTCACATCCGCATGTGTCATGGCTGCGCCCACAGTTTTCATTGGCTGCCCATGGCCAAGGTGCTATTTGAATATATGTCTGGTGGTATATGGCTGGCAAAAATTATTTACCAAAATAAGAAATACTTTTTCATAATGTTTTCAAGTCAAATGCGTCTTCACGACCACCACAGGTACACTTTAAGTTCGCTGTACTACATTGTAATGTCAGCAAGTTATCGCTATTGGGTACTAAAATATGAATGCTGTGTGTGTGTTTCAGATGACTCTCTTGTTGGAAAATTACCGCTTCAAACCGTGGGTCTGGCGTTCAACACAGGCTCTCACTGATGTCACCCCAGCTTCACAAATGCTCAGTGGTTATAGAAATTAAGAATATCTGTAGAAACGTTTAGCTTCCTGCGCAACAAATTGCTCTGATCTATGCGAAAATCACAGACAGACTGTTAAGACATCATGGGTTGTACCTGCTCCAGCAGCACTCCAGTCTGTGGGGGTGTCATTGTTACGACCCGAGCGCCGGTCCTGTCCGCGCTCGGGCTATGTATATTCGCTGCCGGCTTTGACAGCTGTGGGTTATATTCTGGCTTCACCGGGCTCTTATTGTGAAGGCGCTCGGTGGGGTTTCCGGCTGTCAAAATCGGTCAGCTGTCTGTCATCACTGCTCGTTAGTGTTCGCCTTTATAAGGCGGGCACTGACGGCAGTTAAATTGCAGGAGTATCGTCTAAACGTCGTCAGACATCGTCTAAACCTCGTCAAACAATCCTCATGAGGCCTCGTTAGACCTTCATGTCAGGTTCGTGTTCTTTCTTGTCTTGTCATAGTTTAGCTCGTAGTGGCTGGGGTTAGCCCTACGAGCCCTTGTATCGCTTAGTGTGTGTTTTTGCGCTTAGCGGCTCATAGCCTTGTGTCTTGTCTTGTTTTGTTAATAAATTACCATCATTGCAAAACTCATTGGTGGACTCTTGGCGTCTTATGGTGATCCGCGAGGGTCACCGCATGACAGTATACTTCTCCCAGACGTCTAAACGGAGACGCCACACCGAGACGCCTTTTTCACAGTGAGTTTTTGCTTTTTTTGGACGTTTGTTCCGTTCCTGTCTGGGTACGGTGTGCTGGAGGAATGCCGTCGCGGAGGGGCCGCGCTCGGAGTCCGAACCACGAGCTGGCGGACGTCCTAGAATACGTGGATGAAACGCTCATCTCTGCTTCCCTCCTCGACTACGACAGCGAGGTACGCTGGTACCTGGACTGCGCTGAGGATGTGCTTAATCATCTTTCTCCCCGCTACTCTGACCACCCTGAAGTCGGCGCGAGGAGGGCTGACATCGCCGCACAGCGCGAGATACTCCGTATGTTGGAGGAGGACTACGGCAGGAAGCAGCGGAGGAGGCATCCTCGCTCCCCGTGCTGGGGTCCCGCTCCTGTCCTTGACCCGGTCCAGGAGTTCGCGCTATCTGGGGGCCGACGACGACGTTGGCACCGCGGCCCAGGCAATCCTCAGCAGAATCCCTGGCTGGACCCGCTGCCGGCAAGGCCCGTCAGCGAACCTCTGAGAGCGACTCCACCTCGTCCTTCCAGGGGGCCCTCTGTCGCCATCCAGCGGGGAGAAGGAGGAACAACGTCCCCTACAGCAGGAACCATCTCTTCTCTGGGAGCAAGGCAAGTGCATGTTAACTTATTACATCATGTAACCTGCCTTGTCTGACTCCTGGGGGCGGAGTTCGGGGTTCGCAGCCCCCTGAGCTCCCTCCACCTGCTGTAGAGATAATGATTAAACCTGCTGCCTCTGTGTCCCCCCCGTTGAGCGGGCCGCAACGCCAGGCCAACGTCGTCGGATGAAGAGGGGGCCTGCAGTGCTGGAAAGCCTGGATCCGGCCCTGCAGCCACGTCGTGGACAGAGGAGAAGAGCGGACTGCGGCCCGGAGCCTGAGCCAACGATAAAGCATCCCCGGGTCTCCTCCCCGGAGCGGTCCGAGCCAGTGGGTCGAGTGTCCCCTGCCCCCACACGCCATATGGGTCATCGGCGTGGACAGCAGCGTGGGAGGAACCTCAGGCTGCAGACGATATCTTGCCAGCTGCGGAGCCCGACACAGCTGAGTTGGAGCCTGCTGACGAGAGTCGCCGCCCTGAACCTGGATCGTCAAAGTCCTGGGTGGCAACAGACCCCGAGTGCAGGCAAGTGCTCCCTCTTGTGTCTCTGTCCCCTGTTTTGGAGCATTTTTGCCTGCCTCTCGGGGAGGCGAGTGAGGAGCAGCTGCCTGCTGCGCCCGAGCTCATCTCACTGAGTTCTGTTGCTACCGGTGATTCTGATCCCGGTTTTCTTGTTGTTTGTGAGCCTCATTGCAGTGTCGCCGGCATGGAACCAGTCAGAGTCACTGGGTTGGAGGTCCCAGGTTCGGGGGTGGAGATCGTCAGCGGAGCTGCACCGACCCAGTCAGGGTCCATCGTGGGAGCTGCTTTGGCCCAATCAGGGTCCAACGTGGGTGCACCAGAGGCCCAATCGGGGTCCACCGCAGGTGCAGTTCTGGCCCAATCGGGGTCCGATATGGGTGCGCCAGAGGCCCAATCGGGGTCCACCGCAGGTGCGGTTCTGGCCCAAACAGGGTCCGACGTGGGTGTGCCAGAGGCTCAATCGGGGTCCACCGCAGGTGTGGTTCTGGCGCAATCGGGGCCCGACGTGGGTGCATCTGGGACCCAATCGGGGTCCAGCGGAGGTGCAGCGCCGGTGTGGTCCACGGACGGGGGAGGAGCTGCAGACCTTTCATCGCTGGATGGATTACGGGCTCATCCTTGCCTTGTTTCCCGTCTACTGAGTCACCGCCCCTGTGCATCATCGCCGGGGGCTGTGGGGGTTCCTGTTCGCTCGCCCCGGCTCTCCCGAGTTTTGTCCTCGTCAGGGAGGCCGCTGCGGGCTGTTTTTCCCCGGGACTGGTGGCTGAGGGACACGGGTCGGCCGCCTGAGGGACTGCTTCGCCGGTTCAGCACCCCGGATCGGCCACCCGACGTGTTATGTGTTTCGTTGGGCGACCTGGTTCGGCCACCAGAGGAGCGGACGTGCTGGGCGTTGGACTGTGGTGAGCTGCCTGGTCATGTTCCGCCTCCCATGACCACCCGCCGGCCGTTGGACGCAGGGAGACCACCTGAACTGTTCCTATGGCGCCTGGTCTCCGCCGGTCAGCATAAACTGTCGGGGGGGGGGGGGGGGTAGTGGTCATTTTCTGGTGATGATCTGTCCCAGTGATTGTTCTGGGTTTTTTTTTTCCCTTGCTATCCTGTGTGCTTTGTGTTATGGCCATTTGGGTGTCTGCGGGTATTTGTTATGTCTTGCAGTTGCCCTAGTTTGTTTTGTGTGAAGTTAGGTATGAGCCAGTAATTGCTCTGTTTTTTTGTATTTGGTTATTTGAAAATTCACATGAGAATTCACACAGGTGGGAAGCCATTTTCTTGTGTAACATGTGGGCAAAGATTTAATTTTCTCTTGCTGTCCTGTGCTGTTTCTGTAACTGTTATTTGGGGATCCTTGGCAATTTGTGTTATGTCCTACAGTTGCCTTATTTTCCTCCGTGTGTATTTTATCTGATTTGAATATTTGGTATTTTTTGTCATTGTACAGTGTTTAGTTTTTTTTGCCCTGTCTGGTCTGGATTTTGTCTTTTTCCTGTACTGATTCTGTGTTGGTCTTTTTCTCCCTCCGGACCTACCCCCATCCGCCCACCCTGGAGGGGGTGGGGTGGTGGTGGTCTATGGGCGTTCTGGAAGCCCGCCCTCGGAGGGAGGGTACTGTTACAACCCGAGCGCCGGTCCTGTCCGCACTCGGGCTATGTATATTCGCTGCCGGCTTTGACAGCTGTGGGTTATATTCTGGCTTCACCGGGCTCTTATTGTGAAGGCGCTTGGTGGGGTTTCCGGCTGTCAAAATCGGTCAGCTGTCTGTCATCACTGCTTGTTAGTGTTCACCTTTATAAGGCGGGCACTGACGGCAGTTAAATTGCAGGAGTATCGTCTAAATGTCGTCAGACATCAACTAAACCTCGTCAAACAATCCTCGTGAGGCCTCGTTAGACCTTCATGTCAGGTTTGTGTTCTTTCTTGTCTTGTCATAGTTTAGCTCGTAGTGGCTGGGTTTAGCCCTATGAGCCCTTGTATCGCTTCGTGTGTGTTTTTGCCCTTAGCAGTTCATAGCCTTGTGTCTTGTCTTGTTTTGTTAATAAATTACCATCATTGCAAAACTCATCGGTGGACTCTTGGCGTCTTATGGTGATCCGCGAGGGTCACCGCATGACAGTCATGGCAAAAAGTGATCAGCTGCCAAAACTTGATCACCAGGTGCCATACTGCATTTATGTGGTTATATTAGCTGTAAAATATATATTTCAACAGGTAAACAGTACTGAGTTAGGAATTATAAGATATATTTAACAACTATGATACATTTTAAGCCAAACAAACTGGATCTAGGATTAAAAGCAATTAAAATAATGCAGTCACAAGGTTATATGGAAAATACTTGATTTACTGGATATATACATGTAGATACTGTATAAATATATATTCTCTGCATCAACAATGTACTATACATGTATTCATGTAGTATTGCACTGGGAAATTTGACAATAAACCTTTGTACTTTTTGCAGATGTGTCTCCACTTTTGTTTTATGTGTGAAGGTTACCACCAAGTGATATAAATTAAATACTAAAAGACTGGAAAAACTGTCTAAGAACAATCCAGCAGTTTGAGAAATCACTTTTGGTTTGGTGTAAGTCTGCCAACAGAATTATGAACCATAAAGCAGTTTGTGTTAAAATGTTAAATCCCATTAAACCCTAACTAAGGGGTGTCCAATCATGTGCCATGGAGGGCCAAGACCCTGCAGGTTCTCTGTTCTACCCAGTCTCTTCAGCAGGTGTTCTCACTGATCAGCAGTCAGTGGAAGAAATTCAGTGGAATCTGCTGTTGAAGACACTGGTTGGAGGTAAAGCCTCTGCCCTAACCCATTATTGGAAAATACAGATGCTAATATGGCCCAGAATTCCTCCATATACTGGTACTATCACTAAAGTGTGCAGTGTCTTCTGCACTGGCACATCCAACAATACAGTCTTCAGTAAATAAAATAATTGCTTTTGTTACTTTTTCTTAAAAATGAGCCATTATTTTCAAAGTCACTGATAAATGGTTTGTACTGTTGACTATTTTCCCACCGGTGCCTTAACAGACAAAATAGAAAATCATGATGCAAACACATGTCACTAAATTGTTTATTACAATCAGCAGTAAATTCCAGACTATTTAGAATGTGCAAAATTCAAACTGTAAAAAAAAACCCAACAACTTAGAATGTGTCACAAACGCCGGCCACACTGTCTCACTGAGAAGCAACTGGATGTGCCACTCAAGCTGGTCCCGGTTCACCAGATCTTCAGCCTGCATCTCTATAAATAGTGACGCAAGGTCCGGTTTGGGGTGGATCGTTTTCCTCTTTCCAAGACAAAAAGAGAGAAAAGGGTGGTGGTTAATTAATGCAAGTTTAAAACATATTTGGGAAATACACTTGTTGCTAAAAGCCAGTGGTGGAATGTGACAAAGTGCTTTGTTGTTGTATTTAACCACAGTTTTCATGTAGCTGCACTTCAGTAAAGTAGATTTTACCAGGGCTGGGTTATGTTTAAAATAATTTGTTTTTACTGTGGCCTCAGCAATCAGAATGAATTAATACATTCACTTGAATGGAATCTAGTACTTTAACCTGTTGAACTCTGTTCAACTTCCCTAAAAATGCCTAAAAATAACATGCCTAAAGTAAATCAAAAACTGTTCTTCAACTCTTTGCAGCATCTTCATGGGGTTGGTCTCATTTTAAAGAAAACACTCTGAATTTTTTGGCAAAACAGTCATAATCTCTCTAAGTGCTCCTGCCACTGAGTAACAAGAAAGTTCGCCTGGGTGGTTTTTTAGATACAAATGCTTGCAAATAACATACAGCTGTCAAATACTGGCTGGAAAACACAACGGAAATGTAGAACCAAGTGTTTTCAAGCTCAGGTCAAAATTTTGTAAAAATACCACAAAAAATGAATATATTACACAGCTTTTTTCTCAGGTTGTAACAAGGCTGTGTCTGTACTGGAAGACCGGAAATACAGCTTTTTTTTTCAGTGCGCACTGAGAGGCACTAAGATGCAGAGACGTGACCGACCGTGGAATTCACAGAGCTCAACAGGTTAACTGAGGGTGTGCATCCCCGAGTATGGAGTCGCTCAGTCAAAATATGTAATTTTTATCAATAAAAGTTTAGCCACCACTCTGTCACTGCTGAGTCGCCCTGGCTTCAAGTGTGGGTGGTGTTTTGTACTTGTATTGCTAAAATATAAAAGGAAGCACTACAGTGGGTCTCATATTTGTAATGTGTCCTGTTATTATAATACTGCTTGAGTTTATTGACGATAGACTACAAACTACACATATAAACTAAATTATAATGGTGACCGAACAACTCCCATTCCCCAAAGTGCAACATACAGTACACTCTTGTGGATATAACTCACAAAGGATCACACAAGTGACCTGACAAAATAAATAAATAAACAAGTAGTTTGTTTTACAGTGGATGTGACATTCATTTTCAGTTATTCTGTAACTGATATTCACATAGTCAAATAAATCTCAGTTCAGTCCCTTTCATATTAAGTGGAAATTGTGCTACTTTAGTTTTGGCACTTTATCTATACTTTAACTAAAAAAAAGCAAAGGATTTCAGTACTTTCCACAGTGGCAAGGTCTGTTGTGGGGTGGCTCCTTTTCCTCTTGCCTAGACGAAAGACAGAAATAGATGGTTGTTAGTTAAAGCAAGCTCAAAACATATATTAGTGAAATACACTTGTGAAAGCCAGTGGTGGGATGTGACAAAAATGCTTCGTTGTTGTATTTAAGCACAATTTTCATGTTGCTGCGCCTCAGTAGAGCAGATTTTGCAGGCACCAGGTTATGTTTAAAATCATTTGTTTTTATTGTGGCCTCAAAAATCTGAATGAGTTAATACAATCAGCTGACTTGAATCATTTCAATGAAGCGTGTCGACTGCAAGTACATTCGAAAGTGAGTTCATGTGCTACATCAGTTTTTCAAAAACAAGAATTATATCAGTTCTTTCTCCACCACAGCTAAAAATGGGACCAGGTTGTGGATCCCTGACAAGTGAGCACCCCAGGATCCACTCTGTACATGTACAAGTACATTTTCAAGCCAGGGATTTATGATGGAAAAGAAAGAATAGGTATGTGGGTCTATTATGAGGCTTTAGGAAATTATATGAGTCTGAAGTATTTGCTCTCACAAGCGAATACTTCAGACAAAGCATGAGCAAATCAGCAGAGTTGGCTACTAGCTAGCTAGCTAGCTAGCACTCCTCGCTAACACTCATTAGCCAGGAGAAAATGGCGTTATTGCTCAAAAGTGAGCTTGCCACCAATAGGATAAATAAGAGAAAAAGAAAAAAAAGATGCACAATATCACAAAACACTCACCATCCATGGTTCTCTCATCCTTCACCTTCACTTTCAGCTTCTCCCTTCTGTTTTAATGCCTGGTTGTATCCTGGGCTGCCATCTGTTTCGTTGCAGGTTGCTGCATCTCCTTCAGGATACTATCAGCCACCAAATCAAAATCAGATCAAATCAAACTTTATTGTCATATTGCTGTACATACAACTGTAGTGCAGGCAAGATGAAATTGCGTTTCTCTCGGCATCCATATAAACAGAAGCAGCATGATTTAAGACACACTCCCACATAGCTTCACCCCCCCACCCCCACCCCACCCCATCCATTCACACATCCCTGAGACATACTTGGGAAAAAACTAACTAACTATAATATACAAATAATATACAAAATGTCCGTAGGTGCAGTAGTGTGTATGAGAGATTCCGGGTCAACTGTTCAGCATCCTGACAGCTTGTGGAAGGAAGCTGTTGATCAGTCTGGTGGTTCTGCCCCTGATGCTCCGGAATCGTTTACCAGATGGAAGAAGTTCAAAGTGTTTATGCAGAGGGTGAGAACGGTCCTTGACAATGTTCAGTGCCCTGCTCCTACAACGGTTCTGAAAAAGTTCTTGGACAGAGGGGAGGGAGACTGCAATTACCCTCTCAGCCCCCTTGACTATCCTCTGCAAGGCTTTTTTGTCTGATATACTGCAGCTGGAGTACCATGTAGCAATGCAGTACGTCAGAACACTCTCCACCACACCTCTGTAGAAGGTCCTGAGGATGCAGATGGGGAAAGAGGCCTATTTGAGTTTCCTCAAGAAGTGCAGTCTCTGCTGAGCCCACTTCCTGATCCCCAAGGAATTCTTGCTCCAAGTCAGGTCCTGCGAGATCTGCACTCTGAGGAACTTGATGTTCTCCACTCTCTCCACTAAACGGCCGCCGATGCTGAGGGGGACGTGCTCAGGCTGTGACCGCCGGAAGTCGATAATCATCTCCTTCGTTTTGTCCACGTTGAGCACCAGATTGTTCTCCCTGCACCAGCCCTCCAGGTCTCTCACTTCTTCCCTGTACATTGATTCCTCATCCCTCTGAATAAGTCCCACCACCGTGGTGTCATCTGCAAACTTAATAATCTGGTTCCCCTCGTGTCTGGATACACAGTCATGTGTTAGAAGTGTAAACAACAGTGGACTGAGTACACAGCCTTGAGGGGATCCGGTGCTCAGCGTGACAGAGTCGGAGATGTTGTTTCCAACCCGGACAGACTGAGGTCTCTCAGTCAGGAAATCCAGGATCCAGACACATGTGGCGGTGTTCAGACCGAGAAGGAGTAATTTCTCCATCAGTCTCTGGGGAATAATGGTGTTGAATGCTGAACTGAAATCAATGTACAGGAGTCTGGCGTAGGTGTCTTTCTGATCCAGGTGGGTGATGACAGAGTGTAGGGTGGTGACTATAGCATCCTCCGTGGAGCGGTTTGAACGATATGCAAACTGGAGCGGGTCGTGTGATGCAGGGAGGCAGGCTGTAATGTGTAGTTTGACAAGCCATTCAAAACACTTCATCACAATTGGTGTCAGTGCAACAGGACGATAGTCATTCAAACAGGACACAACTGGTTTCTTTGCCACCGTTACAATGATAGAGGTCTTGAAGCATCTGGGAACGATGGCCTGACTCAGGGAGATGTTATAAATGTCAGTCAGGACATCCGCCAACTCGCTCGTGCAGTCTCGGAGCACATGTCCCGGAATGTTGTCCGGACCTGCAGCTTTGCGTGGGTTGACTCTGGTTAGGGTCCTCCGTGTGTCCGCTGTGTTGATGGTAAAAGCTGGTCCGACTGATGGTGGGGGTGGGCCAGCCCTCCCTCTAATTGTCGAGTTTGATGCTTCAAAACGTGCAAAGAAGTCGTTAAGCCTGTCTGGAAGTGAAGCGTCGTCATCATCGACCCCCTGCCTAGACTTATAGCCCGTCAATGTCCGAACTCCCTGCCACATCTGCTTGGTGTTCCTAGTGTCACAGAGGTGTCCCTGGATTTTCTCCGCATAGGCGCGCTTTGCTGCCTTAATTCCCTTTGAGAGCGCAGACCTGGCTGAGCGGAGGGTGATCCTGTCCTTCGCTCTGAAGGCTGCATCTCTGGCTGTAAGCAGCGAGCGCACTTCTGCAGTCATCCAGGGCTTATGGTTACCCCGCATAGTGATGGTCTTCACTGTAGTGACATCCTCTGTGCACTTCGCGATGTAGCTGGTGACTGTATCAGCATACTCCTCCACATCTGTTTTGTCTTCCTGGGAGGCTGTTATTTTGAAGACCTCCCAGTCTGTGTGCAGAAAACAGTCTTTCAGTGCAGAGGTTGCACTCTCTGGCCAAATTCTAATTTGTTTCACTGCTGGCCTGCTGCGCTTCAATAAAGGTTTGTAGGCAGGCAGCAGCATCACGGATATGTGATCAGAAAGGCCGAGATGGGGGAGGAGTATCGCCTTATATGCATCTGTGTCTGTGTACACTAAGTCCAACATATTCTCTCCTCTGGTCTTAAAGTCTACACATTGTTTAAACTTGGGGAGCACAGTCTTTAAGCTGGTGTGGTTAAAATTCCCCGCAACCACCACAAAACTGTCCGGGTGTGAAGTTTGGATTTCACTAATCGCATTGTGCAGTTCCCTGAGTGCCTTCTTAGCATTAGCTTTAGAATTAGCACTCGGCGCTATGTAAACACCAGCTACAAACACGTTGCTGAATTTCCTCGGCAAATAATATGGCCGACAATTTACAATAAGGAACTCCGCCAACGGAGAGCAGTGTTTAGACACTAACGTGGCATTGACGCACCAGTTCTTGTTAAAATAGATGCATAGCCCACCCCCCCAGCTCTTACCGGAGCTCGCTGTTTCCCTGTCGGCACGGAACATCGCCATATCTTCCAGTTGAATGGCCTCGTCAGGGATGTTGTGGTGGAGCCATGTCTCCGTGAAAACAAACACACAGCAGTCTCTCCACTCTCTCCGGGTTTCTCTCAGCAGACGCAGCTCGTCCAGCTTGTTTTCGAGGGAGCGGACGTTAGAGAGAATGAGCGACGGTACCGCTGGTCTGGAGGGGTTAGCCTTTAGCCTAGCATGGATCCCGGCCCCTTTTCCACGCTTTTTCTTGCGTTCACTCCGCTTACGCCTCCTCCTCTCTCGGGTAGCTTCCAGCGGGGACTCCGCCAGAATTCCATGCTGGCGTAGAATGTCCAAATCACAACCGATCGCCGCGATTCTTGCAGCGTGCAGTACCTTGATGTTTAATAAGGTCTCACGGTTGTAAGTTTTACAGAATGTACGTCTGGGAAGATCAAAACACTCAAAACTCTCACACTCGCTGATGCCAAGAGGGGCCGCTGCGTCCGTGCGCGCTGCCGCCATCTTATAAATTAACAACAAACAAACATAACAACAAACATAAATTAACAATAAACAAGCACAGAAAAGTCCACACCTCTTTGTTGGACCACGGTGTAGATTTCCTCGAAACCTGCAAAGCCATCTCTATTAATATTGTGTTTACTCTGTGAACTTTAAATGGCAGATGGAGATTCTACAAAAGACGGTGTTCTCATGACGTTACGCCCTGACCAGTCTGTGGCCTGCAGTCTGTTGACGTCACATTTTCAGCCCGACTCAGCCCGGTTAGTACCCCGGTGGAATAGGTACGAAAAAAAGTCCCCGGTACCAGGTACTAGGTACTAATGGAAAACCATACAAACCAGGTAGAGTTGAGTAGAGTAGGTCTGAGTGGGTACTAGTGGAAAAAGGGCTATAGTCTCCCCTTCGGTCCACACACTTCTTGTGTGTGTGTGTGTGTGTATAAATTATATATATATATATATATATATATATATATGTATGGTATATGGTATACCATATATATATACTGTATATATATACTGTATATGGTATGGTATTTGTCACACCTAATAGAAGTGTTAAAATAATTAATGGCATTACCCCCAGCAGAGCAGCCAGATAAGACTTCAAGCTCAATTAAGTATTAAATGTGTTATGTCTTTTTTTTTTTACTTTAACTGTAGTTGGATATTGGTAAAGGCAGGAGCCTGTGTGATGAATGCAGTTATTCGGCAGACTGCTTACAACTGTTAAATAAGATAAGATAAGATAAGATAAGATAAGCCTTTATTAGTCCCACAACGGGGAAATTCCAGGATTGCAACAGCACAGGGATAGCAACACTCAGAGCAACAATCAGAAGGCAAGAAAAAAAAAACAAAAAAAACAAGCAAGCAAGAGCAGCTAATATACATATGTACATATTACTATAAAATATATATACACACACACACACACACACACAGAAACACAGTGCAGAGCATTGTAGCTGGATGGAATAAATATATGAATATATGAACACACAGTGCAGAGCATTGTAGCTAGATGGAATAAATATGTAAATATATAAACACCCACAGTACGGAGCATTGCAGCTAGGTGGAATAAATATGCAAGCATATAAACACACACAGTGCGGAGCAATGTAGCTAGATGGAATAAATATATAGATATATAAATATAAACACACCCAGTGCTGAGCATTGTAGCTAGATGGAATAAATATATAGATATATAAATATAAACACACCCAGTGCAGAGCATTGTAGCTAGATGGAATAAATATGTAAATATATAAACACACACAGTGCAGAGCATTGTTGCTAGGTGGGATGAAACAGCACAACTGTCTACTTAGTTATCCTACATGGTATGATTATGTGCCCGTACATATTCTCACCCTCCATAGCGACCGGTATGTTCCTAGTTGTATGCCGGAGAGGACCATTGTGTAAGTCTATTGCATCTTTTGCATTCAAAAAAAACTATTAGTTTGTTACGTCTTTTTGCTATCTCTGCGAGCAGCCCTGCTTAGGTTGTACAGTCTGACAGCCGTTGGTAGGAAGGACCTACGAAACCTCTCGGTTGTGCACCTGGGATGATGTAGTCTGCTGCTAAATGAGCTCCTCAGTGCATCCAGTATGTCCTGCATAGGGTGGAACTCGGTCTCCAGCAGAGATGACAGTTTAGCCACCGTCCTTCTCTCTCCTATCTCCTCCATCGGATCAAGGCGTTGCCCCAGGACAGAGCTAGCTTTCTTAATCAGTTTGTTCAGTCTCTTCCTATCGGCTGCAGTGATGCCACTGCCCCAGCAGACCACTCCAAAAGTGATGGCTGATGCCACCACCGTGTCATAGAATGACTTCAGCAGCGCCCCTTGTACACCAAAAGACCTGAGTCTCCTCAGCAGGAACAGCCTGCGCTGTCCCTTCTTGTAGAGTGCGTCAGTATTGTGTGACCAGTCTAGTTTATTGTTCAGATGAATACCCAGGTACTTGTAGGATGTCACCATCTCGATGTCTGTTCCCTGTATATTTACTGGTGCTGTGAGGGGCTGCCCATGCCTGCGGCAGTCCACCACCAGCTCCTTAGTTTTCCTCGCGTTGATCTGGAGGCAGTTCCGATGGCACCAGTCCACAAAGTCCTGGATAAGCCCTCTGTACTCAGCTTCATCTCCGCTGGAGATGAGACCAACGATCGCAGAGTCATCAGAGAACTTCTGTAGATGGCAATGTGTTGTGTTGTGTGAGAAGTCCGCAGTATAAAGAGTGAACAGGAAGGGAGCCAGCACCGTTCCCTGGGGGGCCCCCGTGCTACTGATGATCGTGTCGGAAACACAGTCCCGGGTTCTCACAAACTGAGGCCGGTTCGTGAGGTAGTCCAGGATCCATGATGACAGGTGCTGGTCCACCCCTGCGCGCAGCAGCTTGTCCTTCAGGATCATCGGTTGGATGGTGTTGAAAGCACTGGAGAAGTCAAAGAACATGATCCTCACCATATTCCCGGGCTTCTCCAGGTGGGACAGAGAACGGTGAAGGAGGAAGATCACCGCATCCTCCACCCCAATGCCATGCTGGTAGGCGAACTGGAGTGGATCCTTCGCTGGTTCCACCAGGGGGCGGAGATATAATAAGCTCTCATATAAGCTCTCAAATAAGCTCTCAAATAAGCTCTCAAATAACTTTTTATATAAAAAAGCATATCTAGAAGAACCCACTAATATACAAATTATATAATAATTAGTGTCAACATAGCATTTATTATTTATTGTAGGGCTGGGTTGATTAAACATTTTTAAAATCATTAATTGCACATTTTCTATGATTACGATTAATTGCTAAATTACAAAGAAGAAACAATGAAAAAGAAGTATTTTAAGCAACTTTTCATTTAATTTTTTTCATGAAACATATTGTGACCCTCATATTAAACAAAAATACTGCTTGAGCAACAATAACACTTAATAATCATGAATATACTGTATATTCAATTAAAGGGCACACCAGTGAAAATCAAGTTTTTGTTTCTTAACATGTTTGTAACATGTTTTGTATAACTTACAAGACATATCAGAGCACAATCACTCTTATGTATCATGTCTGTGTTTTTTTGCTGTGAAAGTTCAGTTAAGCTCCTCCCCTTGGAAAAAGGCAAGTTTAGACGAAGCGTTTTCGTGATGTCACCATAACAGGTGAACCAATCAGGCCTAAATATTGGCTGTTCAAATTTGCCAGTTTGCAAACTTCTGTTCTTGTGGGCAGGATGTGGGTGGGCTTAAATAGATCCTGGTGTTAGAAGGAAGAGGAAAAGGGAAAAGAATTTCACAAGCAACTGTAAGATAATGAAAGTTTTTTTGTAGAAAAAAGGGTATATGCCATTTTAGACTGTAAATTTGTTTTAAAAGGGATTTATATCCGCTGCAGTGCCCCTTTAATTTTTTTTAAGGATAACAAGTTGTAATATTCTTTTTCAATTCATTATAAAGAGGGAACTGGTTTCTCAGCAAAACTTCCATTTTTAATATTGTTGTCACATTTCCTGTTTTATTGTGAAATGGTCAAAGAGGACGTCAGTGTTTCTACTTAAGGTAACTTTCTTAATTATCTCAACCCTTAAAAGTACAAACAAATGGAGGAATTCTTAATTGATCTCCAGAACTCCTGACTTTAATGGTGAGGTAGAAGCTTTTATTCTTTTTTTATATTGGAGTCAGTGTTTTTCTTTATTCACTCTGACAGAAAATCTCCATCTTTTCCTACTTTTGAGTGAACAGCTCCAATTAATGATGCTGTCAGGTCTGTGTGTGTGTGTGCGCGCATGTGTATATGTGTGTCCTTAAAGTGTGTTTGTGCATGCAGAATGAGGTTGCCCTGAGTATTGGAGGATCAGTTTAGTGGTGTAAATTTAAATGCTGAAAATCAAGACCTACTCTTGTTTTTAGCTGGGCCAGCTATTGAGACAAACCAGTCACCACTGCTGGCACCTCCTCAGGGAGGGATCTGACACGTCAGTATTTTTTAATGTGTTAATTGGCCTACATTAATCGAGAAACACATTAATTTCCCCAACCCTAATTTATTAATTTATTTATTTGATATGTTTGACACACATTAAATCCTGTAATAGAGTGGACTCAAGTATAACAAATGAAGACCATAAAAAAAGATACTTTAATTTCTTGCAGGAAAGAAAGAGCAGGGGGAAAAGGATTTGCACTATATGGCAGGTTTGTCCAAAAATGCAGACAGAATCCCGGGAGCAAAGAAATCGGAAAATTAAGAGCCAGCAGGTGAAAGCATCTCCATCCCATCCCGCTATTGCCAGAGGTCGCACTACACTTTCTCGTTATCTGTCATTTTAACAGACAGGGTTGTAAAAATTCTGTTATAGTCTCTTATTACCTGCCATTTTCATGTAATAAGATGACAAACAGCTTCTGTTTTTGTTTACATGTAATCATGGGCCTACAAGATACAGCATGCAAATGATGTTTTCATTTATTTATTAACTTGCCCATCCAGGGACAAGAGTTGCAAATTAGCTAATAGCTATACACTCTATGTGCAACACATCAGATTGATTGTCTTTGATTAATTGTCTATGTTTATTGCACTGTCCCTGTCAAATAAACTAATCTACTACTATTTTTCCTCTCCCTTGTCCTGTCAGGCAGCTAGGTAAGCAGAACAGAGATGTTACCCTTATTGTGCCGACAGGTGAAAACTAAAAGGAAAACATGAGCGAGTAGAGGCAACAGTCAGACAAAGATTGGAGCAGAAAACTAAGACAAAATAAACAATTGAGATAAAAGCAAGAAGGCACAGGTGAGCTCAATAAAGATTGTCAAGATTGCAAAAAAACGATTAAATGAGGGAAGTCAAAGAGCCACCTGAAGAATGAACCATCAAGTATTTATCCTTTTTTTTTTTTTCCTTTGAAAGACAAAAGTAAAATAGAAAGATGTCTTTACCTTCTTTACATGTTTCAACTGCACTGCAGCCTTCATCAGAAGAGTCAGCTGATTGCTGCCAGGTGACATTTATCAGCTGATTTTCGTAGGCGGGGCCAGCTCAGCAGAGCAGCAAATGAACCTGTTTGACGTATTACGTGAACCATCAAGTACTTCGAAACAAAGACTCAAAAAAGCAACACAGGTACGCACAAAGCTGGGATGGATCTCCCAGAGACATAAGAGCAACCTAAAGATGAGAATTAGAAATACTAAATGAAAAGAAACACCATAACACTTTGTAAATGTGTGTCACACAGTTGCCTTCCACTATATGTTGCATATGATATCTGCAAATGTACACTCTCAAACTAAAGCACGTCAGCTCAACTGTGTTTTCAAGTTGGCTTGCCAAATAGGAGAAACAGCTTTGTTTGCAAATTTCACAGCCCGCACAGCTCCGTTCTCCTGCCCTGAGAGATCTTTCCCAATAAACTCCTACAGAACATATGTAAGTGCGTCACATGTAAAAAACAGAGGCCATGTTTTCTAAATATTGTCGGTCATTGACAGATTTTCTAAGTAGGAACAGAAAACCCTAAAAGGTTTAAAAGAACTGAAGGCTCCACCCTGACCCTGTCCAAGCATGGGCCAGAGATGGAGGAATTGTGGGGTCTCCCGCAGACCAGGGATGGAGGAACCGCTGGACTCCACCACGGGCTAAGGAGAGAGGAATCGTGGGCCAGCTACGAGTGCTTTTCTGTCAGGCCCACATAAGTGGGTGTGGTGGTGTATCCTCACATCTCCATCCCATCCCGCTATTGCCAGAGGTCGCACTACACTTTCTCGTTATCTGTCATTTTAACAGACAGGGTTGTAAAAATTCTGTTATAGTCTCTTATTACCTGCCATTTTCATGTAATAAGATGACAAACAGCTTCTGTTTTTGTTTACATGTAATCATGGGCCTACAAGATACAGCATGCAAATGATGTTTTCATTTATTTATTAACTGAACTGATGAACAGAATCTGGAGATACAATGTTAGATAACTGCTCTTCAATAAGCAGAATGAAGTGGACAGGTGGAAGTTACAAGTAAAATCTACAAAAGATCATGCTCAGTGTCATCTGTCAAAATGGCAGACAGCCTTCAGATTTTTTCTGTCACTGCTGAAGAATATCTGTCAATGACAGGCAATTTTCAGTTAACCTAACCTCTGACTGTCACTGAAAAAATAGGAATCTGCTTCGTGTGGCAGTGAACAGGAAAAGTGGCGTTCACTTAACAAATAAAAACATAATCTCTATGCTTATCCTGTAAGTAATTATTAAAAATTAAAATGTGAATGAAAACAAAAGCTATTCAGTGTCTTATTATAATATGAAAGTATATTATAATGAAGTTTTTACAACCCTCTCTATCAAATTGTCAGACAATGAGAAAGACTACAACCACTGGAAACACAGGCACAGTTGGCTCCCGGAATGGCAGCACTCATGAACAGGGAATGAGTATTCATGTGCAATGCATATACTGTATGCAAACCCCTGCCCTCCGAAGACCAATAATTTTATTTATTTGAGGAACCGTAATGGAAAAAAACGTCTACAGAACTATCAGGACACATTTTATGAGTATATAAAAAAGTGACTTTAAAAAAATCTTAGGTGCCCATCCCTACCTTTAAGTTTTGCAAAATGTACACTACACAACTTATTTCCTTTGATACCAATCAAGTAGTTTGCCAACCATTTCAATATTAGAGAGAGAGAAATTAGATAATTAATAACAGAGAGTATATGTGTAGTATTAGCAAATGACTGTAGCTAAAAACAAGGTTTTCTTGCCAGTACATGAAAATTGGTTGCGGAAGACTAATGGACTTCTGGCAGCTTGAGTCTACTGAATTGCTGCCAGTATGTATATACGCAGGATAATGTTAGCAAACCCAAGTGCTCTAATCGTCTTTGAGTTGTGTTCCATCCTTAATCAACTGCCTTGAATAAAGGAATACTGCACTGCACAGCCAGTTAGTCTATGAATGTTGATATGCAGTGTTAAGTAAAACAACCAGTGCTGACCATGAGATGAGAATCTCTTTATGCATGATTAACCCATAGAAATCGCACAAGACCATTATGCTGAGTAATAATCACAAAATAAAAATTAATTCTGCACTTCTGTTCCACCTGCTATAGAGCTGGAAAGGTTTCTACTTTCTCATGCCCAATGGAACATGAAGGGTTAATTGTGTTTACATCCCAGCTCCTGCCCAAACTAGAAAAAGGCCTAGATCTTCCCAAAGGACACCCAGGGCAACTCACGCTTTTCCTCTTTTTATTTTATTTTTCTCAACAGGGAGGATAGAGAGGTTGATAACCTTTTTTTTTTTTTTTTTAAAAACAAACAGTTTTATTGTTTTATTGCTCTTATTCTTGTGTGCCTTGCCTTTTGTAACTGATATTGCCAGTGTAAGATAAGATAAGATAAGATAAGATAAGATAAGCCTTTATTAGTCCCACAACGGGGAAATTCCAGGATTGCAACAGCACAGGGATAGCAACACTCAGAGCAACAATCAGAAGGCAAGAAAAAAAAAAAACAAGCAAGCAAGAGCAGCTAATAAACATATGTACGTATTACTATAAAATATATATATATACACACACACACAGACACACAGTGCAGAGCATTGTAGCTGGATGGAATAAATATATGAATATATGAACACACAGTGCAGAGCATTGTAGCTAGATGGAATAAATATGTAAATATATAAACACCCACAGTACGGAGCATTGCAGCTAGGTGGAATAAATATGCAAGTATATAAACACACACAGTGCGGAGCAATGTAGCTAGATGGAATAATATGTAGATATATAAATATATAAACACCCACAGTACGGAGCATTGTAGCTAGATGGAATAAATATGCAAATATATAAACACACACAGTGCAGAGCATTGTTGCTAGATGGAATGAAACAGCATAACCGTCTACTTAGTTATCCTACATGGTATGATTATGTGCCCATACATATTCTCACCCTCCATAGCGACCGGTATGTTCCTAGTTGTATGCCGGAGAGGACCATTGTGTAAGTCTATTGCATCTTTTGCATTCAAAAAACTATTAGTTTGTTACGTCTTTTTGCTATCTCTGCGAGCAGCCCTGCTTAGGTTGTACAGTCTGACAGCCGTTGGTAGGAAGGACCTACGAAACCTCTCGGTTGTGCACCTGGGATGATGTAGTCTGCTGCTAAATGAGCTCCTCAGTGCATTCAGTATGTCCTGCATAGGGTGGAACTCGGACTCCAGCAGAGATGACAGTTTAGCCACCGTCCTTCTCTCTCCTATCTCCTCCATCGGATCAAGGCGCTGCCCCAGGACAGAGCTAGCTTTCTTAATCAGTTTGTTCAGTCTCTTCCTATCGGCTGCAGTAATGCGACTGCCCCAGCAGACCACTCCAAAAGTGATGGCTGATGCCACCACCGTGTCATAGAATGACTTCAGCAGCGCCCCTTGTACACCAAAAGACCTGAGTCTCCTCAGCAGGAACAGCCTGCGCTGTCCCTTCTTGTAGAGTGCATCAGTATTGTGTGACCAGTCTAGTTTATTGTTCAGATGAATACCCAGGTACTTATAGGATGTCACCATCTCGATGTCTGTTCCCTGTATATTTACTGGTACTGTGAGGGGCTGCCCATGCCTGCGGCAGTCCACCACCAGCTCCTTAGTTTTCCTCGCGTTGATCTGGAGGCAGTTCCGATGGCACCAGTCCATGAAGTCCTGGATAAGCCCTCTGTACTCAGCTTCATCTCCATTGGAGATGAGGCCAACGATCGCAGAGTCATCAGAGAACTTCTGTAGATGGCAGTGTGTTGTGTTGTGTGAGAAGTCCGCAGTATAAAGAGTGAACAGGAAGGGAGCCAGCACCGTTCCCTGGGGGGCCCCCGTGCTACTGATGATCGTGTCGGACACACAGTCCCGGGTTCTCACAAACTGAGGCCGGTTCGTGAGGTAGTCCAGGATCCATGATGACAGGTGCTGGTCCACCCCTGCGCGCAGCAGCTTGTCCTTCAGGATCATCGGTTGGATGGTGTTGAAAGCACTGGAGAAGTCAAAGAACATGATCCTCACCATATTCCCGGGCTTCTCCAGGTGGGACAGAGAACGGTGAAGGAGGAAGATCACCGCATCCTCCACCCCAATGCCATGCTGGTAGGCGAACTGGAGTGGATCCATCGCTGGTTCCACCAGGGGGCGGAGGTGAGCAAGGAGCAGTCTCTCCAGGGTCTTCATCAAGTGGGACGTCAAGGCCACCGGTCTGTAGCTGTTCAGGTCTTTGGGGTGGGAAGTTTTTGGTACAGGTACCACACAAGATGTTTTCCACAGCTGTGGTACCCTCCCCAGTTTCAGGCTCATGTTGAAGATATACGTCACAATCCCACACAGCTGGTCTGCACAGGACTTGAGGAGCTTTGCGCTGATGCCGTCCGGTCCCGGCGCCTTCCTCGCCTTGATCTTCCTCAGCTCCGTCCTCACCTGGGTCCTGGTCAGGGTCAGGATGGGGGGCTGTGTGTTGGGAGTGGGGGGGTGTTGGTAGAGTGGGGAGTGGGCAGCAGGACTTGATTTCTTTAGAGGCAGCAGTGGTTGTTGTGCAGTCAGGGGGGAGGGCGGTTGGTCAAATCTATTGAAAAACAGATTCAGGTTGTTCGCCCACTCCCTGCCCCCTGTGGCCTGGGGGGAGGTATTCTGGAGCCCCGAGATGGTTTTGAGGTTTCTCCAGACCCCGCTGATGTCGCTCTGTTGCAGCTTGTCCTCCATCTTCTTCCTGAAGCTGTCCTTGCCTTCTCTGATCTTTCTCCTCAGCTCCCTCTGTACGGACTTCAGCATCTCCCTGTTCCCCGACCTGAAGATCCTCTTCTTCTCTCTCAGAAGTGTTTTTATCTCAGGGTTGATCCAGGGTTTGTTGTTTGAGTGACGCCGTATGGTCTTGGTGGGAACGGATTTGTCCACACAGAAGCTGAGGTAGCCCGTGAAGGTGTGAATGAGGCCATCGATGTCCTCACCATGTGGATCGCAGAGCTGCTTCCAGGCGGTGGCTTCAAAACAGCCCTTTAGGGTGTCCATTGTCTCCTCAGACCATAACTCCACAGTGTGCATGGCCGGAGGTTGTCTGTGCACTAGGGGTTTGTACACCGGCCGGAGATGAACCAAGTTGTGATCCGATCTCCCGAGTGGGGGTAGTTGTGATGAGGTGTACGCCTCCTTAGTGTTTGCGTAGAATAAATCCAGTGTTTTATTGTCTCTAGTGTGGCATGTGACATACTGGGTGAACGTGGGTAGAATGGGAGACAGTGAAACATGGTTGAAATCGCCTGAGATGAGGAGAAGAGCATCTGGGTGTTCTGTCTGCAGCCTGCTGGTTACTGAATGGATGACGTCACGTGCTGTCCCAGCGTTCGCCGTCGGATTTGCATAAACAACAATGCAGATCACGTGTGAGTGTTCTCTCGGGAGATATGTAGGCCTCATGCTAACAGCTAGCAACTCAATGTCTTTGCTGCAGTGTCGTTGTTTAACAGTGATATGTCCCGGTCTGCACCAGTTGTTGTTAACATACATGATCACTCCACCGCCCCTAGCCTTGCCACTGTCTGGTGTTCGGTCAGCTCGTATCATGTGAAAACCCTCCAGCTCAATGTTAGCATCTGCTGCTAGTTCAGTTAGCCACGTCTCAGTAAACAAAAGGAGAGAGCACTCCCGGTATGTGCTATCATAACGGGAGATAGCCGCTAGCTCATCTAACTTTCCCAGTATCGACCGTACATTTCCCATGACAACAGATGGAAGGGAGGGTCTGTACCTTATATTTTTTGTCCTCCGCCTTACTCCAGCCCGGCAGCCGCGGCGTTTTCGCCTCAGTTCACTCGGTATGTCGAGTTTTTCCAATGGGACCGGGTGGCGGTTGAATGCTAGCAGCTGTTCTCTGCTGTATCGTATCCTGCTATAGACAGTGGCTCCGTCCACCGGCTCAGGAGACATTTAGGACGATCTGTGTGTCCGTGATATAAGTGGGGTGAAAAAAAGTACAGTGTTTCTGTACTTCTTGCAGATTATGTTCGTGCCTCTATTTTTTGTACCTCGGCACCACTGAAAATAAGGGTTTCCCTCAATGTGTTTTCCAAGGGTTTAAATGAATGAATGAATGAATGAATGATAAAGAATTCACACCATGTTATTCAGATCATACTTTACAACAAATGTTTGCACCATCATTGTTTTATAATTGTTATAAATTAAATTCATTAAACTAATAATGATTACTTCAAGTCAAAGTAAATAATTGCATAACTCAAATGAATCAATCATCAATCAAAATCAACTTAAATTAGACACCTAGTGAAACTCACTTCAGATTATAAGCAAAAATGAGGCATACCAGTAGTGTCTTTGGTTAAGTCCATGAGCTTAAACCATCAGTGCAGCATGGCCAACAAACTTTTTCCCTTGGAGTGATGAAGACAGGTGTTTCCTCTACTCTGATGAGGGACTCCTCAGAAGTGCTCCGTTCACACCACTCCCCACAGAAACAGCTCACCCCACTTGGTTCCACTTTTTTTGGTTCCTCACCTTGAGTTATAGTTTAAAACCAAGATTGCCATGACACGGGGGTTTGGTCAAACTATGGAAGAATCATAACTGCTTTGGGGGAAAGGTAAAATCATTGGTAACACTTTACAACACGTCCCATTATAAAGGATTTACAATGGTTTATAAGTCGTTATTAACTAGGTGGTGAATGTTTTAGAAGTCATTATAATCACAATTATAATTGAGTTATAAGACTTTAACACATAAATGTAAGCTATTCCCACTAGTTGGCCCTGTAGTTTATAACACACTTTACAGAAAGGCTCCCAGTTTGGATAGTTAATTTTGCCAAACGATGAACCTCCATCATTGAGTAAAATATGTCTTATAACTCACTTAGTGGCTTATTTATGTGTTATAATGTGGGAATCCACCTCAGTATGTTTACACTCAGATGGAAGGACAAGGGGAATCGTCATGGGGGTTTTGTGTGTTGATGCGGGGGTTGGTGGGTTGATGCGAACAGTGACAAAGAGAATGTAGGAGAGAGAGATGAATAAAGCCTGTTCTGCTCTGGACCTCTCTGCCTGATTATTTCTCTCTCCACACTGGTGACCCTTGACACACAATGGAACTCGAGGCGAGCACCCTGGAGATGACCCGGATGGGAGGTGCCAGCAACACGTGCGCCGTTTCAGTCAAACTCCCTGACTTTTGGCTACACGACCTGAAGTCTTGGTTCCTCCACACCGAGGCCCAGTTCGCGCTCTGGAGAACAACTGCGGATGACACCAGATACTACTACGTGGTTGCAGCACTGGACGTGCGCACAACTCAGCAGGTAGCAAGCCTGCTCCAACAGCCCCCAGCCTACGACAAATACGAGGCTCTCAAGACCGCGCTGACCCGGTGCTATAGGCTCTCAGACTGCGAGAGAGCGGAAAGGCTCCTGACGCGCTCCGAGTTGGGAGACGGGTCGACGGTCGAGTTAATGGAGAAGATGTTGGCGTTGATGGGCACAGATGACGGGCATTTTCTCTTTGCCCACCTTTTCCTCCGGAATCTCCCGACAGCGGCCAGGGCGGTCCTTGCCAATTCGCCGCTGCTGGCCACGCGCAACTACTGGGCGCTAGCGCAAGAGGCAGATCGGATTATCCTCACCACCAGAGCCTTCGCTGTGAACGCAGCGGCGTTGGAACCCAGCGAGGCGGCCAGGGGGGGCGAGGAACCGATGATGGTGGCTGCAGCGGAAGCCAAGAAGCACCGGAGAGACACACTCTGCTTCTACTACCGCCGTTTTGGAGAAGACGCATGCCAATGCGTGCCACCGTGCCAATTCAAGTGCTCAGGAAACACCAGGGCCGGCAGTCGGTAGCAGCTGTGACCGCCGGTGAAGCAAGCAAGCTGCTGTATGTGACAGACTCACGCTCGGGGATACAGTTTCTCGTGGACTCCGGCTCCCAAAAGAGCCTCATCCTGCCATCCTACACTGACCGGCTGGCGGGAACTACCGGCCCCGAGCTGACGGCTGCAAATGGCTCAGACATTAAGACTTTTCGTGAGAGGACACTGATTGTATCCTTGCACGGCCGTACATACCAATGGACATTCGTCATAGTGGCATGCAGCTTCCCCATTTGGGGCGCTGATTTTTTGTGTGCACATGGTCTACTAGTCGATGTGGCTAACAGATGCCTGATTAACGCAATGTCTTTTGATTCTCTCCCCTGTACAGCAAGAGGAGCCGGGCCCACAACACCAAGCCAACGTCACAGCTCCAGGGGGTAAGTTCCACACACTACTCACTAAACACGGGGTGGAGCACTTCATTCTTCATTACCACCACGGGGCCACCCGTTTTCGCACCACCTCGCCATCTGGACGCAACTAAACTGGCCATAGCGCACGAGGACTTTGCCAACTTGGAAAAGTTGGGAATCATCAGATGCTCAAACAGCCCATGGGCATCCCCGCCACATATGGTTCCTAAAGCCGAGGGATCGTGGCAACCATGCAGAGATTTCCACAGATTGAACAATGCCACAGCGCATGACCGCTACCCGATCCCCCATATTCAGGATTTTTCCGTTCACCTCACCGGGGCACGCATTTTTTCCAACGTAGACCTGGTCTGCGGTTACCACCAGGTCCCGGTGCGCGCTGAGGACATACTTAAAATGGCAGTAATAACCTCATTTGGTCTTTTTGAGTTTTTACGCATGTCTTTCGGGTTAAAAGGCGTGGCGCAGACATTCCAACGCATGATGGATGCGGTGTTGAGCGATCTGACATTCGTGTTCGTCTACCTGGACGACATCCTGGTGGCCAGCGCGTCTGAGGATGAACACGTAGCCCACCTCAGGACAGTTTTCCAGAGGTTAGAGGAGCACGGATTGATAATCAACCCGGTGAAGTGCCAGTTCGGGGTGACGGGTATCGATTTTTTGGGCCACCCCATCTCACCAGAGGGCGCGATACCCTTACCGGACAAAGTGCGCGTGGTGGCAGATTTTCCCCGGCCTCAGACGGTCAGGGCACTGCAGGAGTTTTTGGGGATGGTTAACTTTTATAACCGTTTCCTCCCCCACGCAGCCCAGCTCATGCAGCCGTTGTACGCCGCACTTAAGAAACGGAAACCGGCGGACAGAGTCGACTGGACTCCTGAGCGAGAGCAGGCATTTTCCAAGGTTAAAACAGCCCTGGTGAACGCCGCACTGCTGGCGTACCCGGACCCGGCGGCTCGGATAGTGCTCACTACCGACACCTCAGACATGGCTATAGGGGCCGTCGTGGAGCATCACATCGCTGGTTCTTGGCAGCTGCTCGCCTTTTTTAGCAGGTCTTTGCGCGACAGTGAGCGTAAATACAGCGTGTTCGACAGAGAGTTGCTGGCTGTCCACCTGGTCATACGCCACTTCCAGTTCTGGCTGGAAGGCGCACCTTTACTGCGTTCGTGGACCACAAGCTGCTAACATACGCGATGGCCAAGGTTTCGGAACCATGGTTGGCTCGGCAGCAGAGACAGCTGGCCGCGATCTTGTAGTTTACGACCGACATTCAGCATGTGGCCGGTAAACTCAACGTGGTGGTGGACTGCCTCTCGCGCGCATTAGTGGCCCCAGTCTACGTAGGGATAGATTACATGGCCATGGCCACTGAGCAGATCGGTGATGCGGACGTTTGCACGCTCCAGTCTGGACCAACAGGGTTAAGGCTGGAGAGCAGAGTACTGCAAGACGGGGGCCCCCCCCAATCTGCGATGTCTCCACAGGCCGCCTGCACCCGGTGGTCCCACGTGCTTGGCGCCGCCGCGTTTTTGAGTCGGTTCACTCCCTGGCGCACTTAGGAGTGCGCACGTCAGTCAAAATGGTGGGAGCGAAGTTCGTCTGGCCGAGCCTGCGCAAACAGGTGAAATAGTCGGCGGCAGCCTGCGTCGTGTGCCAATGAGCCAAAGTGCACAGGCACACAAAGGCCCCCTTGGAGCCATTCCATGTCCCACAGCACTTTGAATTATATAATGCAAACAAGAACAAGCTCAGAGCTGAGGTCTTATTTACACCTGGCATTTAAAGTGCATTTTTGATTGTTGGATTGTAGCTGGATGGCACTTGACCCCATACATTTACACCTGCTATTAGCATCTCTGGTGCCCACATTAATATCTGATTGCCAGGCTACACCATCACATCCTCTTCTTGTTTGTGCACTGCCCAAACAGGGGATAAAGAAAATGTGTTAACTGGCCACCAAGTCATGTTGTTGCATGGACTTCTGCTTGCCTAACCCTTCAATGAGTGGATTGTTGCCAGATTTTGCATGACAAACAACCGACTCGTTCCTGAAAACTATTTACAGTCTATGGTTAAAAACCACCCCAAAACAAACAGGAAATCAGTGGAACTGGCAATTGTTGGTAGAGGAGAGAACAGAGCCAATCACAGAAAGTCCATTTTAATGAGAGTTAAGCGGGGCCAAAATTAATGAGGTATGAGTGAATACCTATTTTCACATAAAAGTCACATTTATTGATTCACCCATCAAATCTGATCAAAACTTGGTGACTTTGTCCAAAAATAAGATTTAAAATCTGTGTCTTCAGGTAATATTTCCCTTACATTTGACATTGCAATATAATTAACAGTGTTATACTAAGTGCTGACACAATGCTTCTGGCTCATTTTAAACAGAGTACTTATCCGTTCCACACTAGAGTCTAGTATCTGCAACCACAACATTTAAACTTCAGTTGTGTAACAACATGACTGGTTTATATATATATATATATATATATATATATATATACATATATATATATATATATATATATATATGTTTTATTTTTTTTATTTTTTTTTTACCAGTTTGGTTGTTCTAGGCTAAACATCATTTCATAACACCATCTTTAAAATTATGGAATTTTAACATAAGTTACTGTTCAGGATTTTCTGATGCCTTGTCTTTCCATTATCCAGTCTCCATCAGTTATTTCATTTATATGTCGCTGAACTGCGCCTGCTTTTCAGTACAAAAATGACATCAATAAAATCCTAGTCAGTGTGGTTGTAGCTTACTCAGCCTGTAGAACAGGGATTCCCCTGTCCATGCCAAAAATATATCCAAAACATTTTATTTTCTTACAGTAAAGCATATTATCTTTACGTAGAGTAAGACTTTTGTTGATCTGTCAGTCAATCAGTAGATTTTAGCTTCAATAGACAAGTCTAAAATGTAAACCCTTCATATTTTTATCCTCATTACAATTTCCTCATGCAAACATCTTTTGCCAAAACGCTCTCCTCATTAGCAGCCAATGCTAAAATGAGGTGAAACGCTGTGAACAAAGTGGTCTGTATGCAAGATTAAAACTTTGTTGATTTGTCAGGAAGCATAGGTTCTCTGGAGCTTAACAAGTCAGTGAGATACAAACACTGAAGACTGGAGCTTTTTCAGGACAGAGCTACAACGAATAATGTTGGTCCCAGTGGACTCACAATGTGGATTCCCTTCTGCCACTTCAGTCTCAGCCCCTCTTTGCCTTTTTTGTCCCTCTGCCCCTCTGCTTCCCTGAGTAGAGTCCCTTGGCCCCCCTCCTCTTAAGCTGGATTCATGCTGCACCTCCGCTGTCTGCATACGTGCAACTGGAAACCTCGCGTGACGAAATTTACATTAAGATAAGATAAGATAAGCCTTTATTAGTCTCACAATGGGGAAATTCCAGGATTGCAACAGCATAGGGATAGCAACACTCAGAGCAACAATCAGAAGGCAAGAAAAAACAACATCTAGTAAACATATGTCCATATTACTATAAATGTATATATATAGACACACAGTGCAGAGCATTATGGCTGGTGAATGTGCAGCAGAAAGTCTAAGCTCTCTCTCCGCGGATGCAGCGGGCCAGCTGGAAGTCTTTGGGCATGATGGTGACCCCCTTAGCGAAGAAGAGACCCACCAGGTGGGCCTCGCTGGTCTCCTGCAGAGCCGTGACGGCGAAGCTCAGGAAACGCAGGACGGTCTTGAAGTCCTGAGCGATCTCCCTCACCAGGCGCTGGACGGGCAGCTTACGGATGAGCAGCTCCGTGGATTTCTGGTAGCGACGGATCTCTCTCAGAGCCACGGGCCTGTGACGGCGAGGCCTCTTCACTCTGCCTGTGGCCAGAGCGCCTCTCCGAGCAGCCCTGGTGGCTAGCTGTCTCCTGGGGGGCTTCTTCCTCCAGTAGATTTTACGGGCGGTCTGCTTGGTTCTTGCCATCGCTCTTTATTATTCTGTCTTATATTTCTTTCACGCCACCTAAACTCCAGCCCGGCACCCGCGTCCTTTTCGCTACAGCTCCCGGTATGTCGAGTTTCCCATTAGCACCGGGCGGCGGCCAAGTGCTAGCTAGCACTAGCTCCTCCCCGCTGTAACGTCTCCCGCTGCAAACCGTGGCTCCGTCCGCCGACCCGGGAGACCCCCGGGGCGATCCGTGCGTCCGTGATATATATACAGAGTGAAAGGTGTAGAAAGAAGAAGGAAGATAAAAAAAAAAGGCTGTTGCAACAGGCAGCCGACTCGTGTGGCGCCGCCGGTCCGGCGGAACCGGAATCTTGAATTGAACCGGAATCTTGAATTGAACCGGAATCTTGAATTATTGTCTCCAGTCTGCTAGTGTCTGGAGTGCTCAGCCGCAGACGACCACGTGCAGCCCAAATTTTGTGACCGTACCGCCTGCCCACGACCTGAATGCATTGACAGCGCATGTGCAAGACTGAATGTCCCATTCACGAGGTGGCGATGTCGACACAGCATACAAAGACAAAGTAGACGAAAAAGACAAGGAGGTGGAAGATGAAAATAAACATGCCTTTTGTGATTCTGCCGCAGAATATAGTAACAGCAGCTCCTCTTCCTCTTGGTGATGGTTAAACGACACCATTGTTGTTGATGTGCATTGCTCTCGCGTTTCTTTGTTGGTGAAAATCCTGATGCGTCAGCGCATTGGCACTACCTATAGGGCAGGAGTGAAACTACAAATGATGGTTGTGCGCATGCGTCAACCGCTTGGTCTGGGCAGATGAAAAAAGTGAGCATGTACAACGCCGCGTGCGCGCTGGGCTCGTCCAAAGCGCAGACGGACCAAAGTGGACCAGAGGGGAAATGCAGCATGAATAAGGCCCATGTCCTGTCCTGTTTTTGAGGCTGTTTCTTTTCTTTCTGCCCAGCACTCTCAGCCAAAGGCATTTTGTTTTTTCTCCTTTTTGCCCTCTCAGCCTCCCTCAAGCCCTGTCCTTCTTTCTTATTAGTCTCTGTCCATCTGGATTTGACTTCATTCAGGCAACCCAAATCAAATGGTCTACAGCATACAAATAATACACAAAATTAAATATGACAAACTGCACATCTCTGCAACTTTTCACCATCTATTGCAAAAAAATAAGCATCTTAGATGTACATTGTTTATCAGTTTTTCATTTCTGACCAAAGAAACAAAGGAATGAGTAATTTTTTTTAGGAAAATAACAAGAGCTCATGTGATTTTCACTTGGCACTCTACAACTCACAGTCACCAGCAATTCAGCTGGCAAATTCGTCAGATCTGAAGAACAGTTATTGAGACATTTGAAGAATAGTCAGAGCCACAAATCCAGATTTGACTTAAGTTATTACTATGAATACTGGGGAGACCAATTAAACTAAATGTGTTAGAAACATGATTTGATATTCTGCCCATTTTGGCATCAATGATTGATTGAGTGATTGAGTCATATAGTTTCTTTGTTAGCATCTCTCCACATCATCCCAAACATCATTTTATTGTAAACAGTGCTGCATAACAGTCCTTTTAAAAGTAAGGATAAGGGACCTGTACTGATATAGCTTTTTCTAGTCACAAAAACCACTCAAAGCCCTTAACTAGTAGCTACACTAACCCTCTATTCTAAGGGCCTATCAGAGACAGATACCTATAGTAGGTACAATATAGAGTCACCAATTAACCTAAAATGCATGTCTTTGGATTGTGGGAGGAAACCTGAGTTCCTGGAGTAAACCCACACAACACAGGGAGAACATGCACACTACACAGAAAGGTCCCCGTGCCTGCCAGCCTGGGGATTCAAACCTGGAACCTTCTAGCTGTGAGGCAACAGTGCTAACCACTGTATCACCATGCTGCCAAGTAACCTAATTATAACATAATTACATAAACATAATTATTAACATAATACATTATGTTACTATACCTACTGAGAAAAACAGTGTATTATAGTACTTTGCATTTTCCAGAGGATGGGTAACCAGCTGAACGTGTTCTAAATGTGTTCTTTTTATTTATTTACCAGAAGAGTTGATATCCCATCCAACCGGCAACGAAGAATTAAACTGTGCAAGCCAACACAAACTGCATACCAATGCGTTAGATAAAGTCAAAATCACTGCAAAAGCTTGGACAATTTCAAAAAATTGAAAAGTGTTGGAGCATTTTGTTTGAAAAAAGTATATACCGTGGCATACATATGCACATATGTATATCACTTCATGCTTCATATGTATACCACTTTAGGCTTCACATCTTAGATTGAACAAAGAACTGGGTCTCTTTGGAGATAACAGGAGGATGTGAAAGTTTTGTCTTTGGTATGCAAAGAGACGGCCTGGGTGGATTTTCCTTGCCGCCAGAGGCTTTGGGAGGAGGTGTTAAGATCTGAAAGAAGATGCATTGTTACTTGGGATTAAATACAATGTGACTGTGTGCTTTGACAATGTGACTGTGTGCTTTGAAGTTCCTGAGGTATTTAAAGGACGAATGTCTGGGTTTCTTCCTCTTTCTCTGTTTTTGCTGATGATGGAAGATGTGAATAAACCTGACTCGTGAGATAAACTCTGCCTCGTCATTTTCACATTTTCCACACTGGTGACCCTAAGACGTATCATGAGTGAAAGAAATTCCCCCGAGCCAGCCGGGTCAGGAGCTCCCAGCCAAGCGTATGCCGCTACCGTCCAGCTACCGGACTTTTGGCGAGACAACCTGCGCTCCTGGTTCCACTTGGTTGAAGCACAGTTCGCCCTCCGGGGGATAACGGTAGATGACACGGAGTTCTACCATGTGATTGCCAAGCTCAACAACCGCACGGCTCGGCATGTGCAGAGCCTTGTGGAGCAGCCACCGGCCGATGACAAATACGACGGGTTGAAGGCTGCGCTCATACAGCGCTTCACTCTCTCAGTCCAGGAGAGAGCAGAGAGGCTCCTGGCTCTGAACGACTTGGGAGATGGCACGCCCGTTGACCTGATGGAGAACATGCTGAGCTTGAGGTGCTCAGACGGCGACGACTTCATCTTCACCCACATTTTCCTGAGAACCCTACCGTCTTCCATGAGAATGGTGGGAGAGAAATTTGTTTGTCCGAGCCTGCACAAACAAGTTAGGGAGTGGGCAGCAGCCTGCATGGCTTGTCAACGAGCCAAGCTACACAGACACACGAGAGCTCCCTTGGAACCGTTTCACATCCCGGCTAAGAGGTTCGATCATGTTCACGTGGACCTCGTAGGCCCCCTCCCGCCGTCACAGGGGTGCACACACCTTCTGACAATGGTAGGCCGCACCACGCGCTGGCCGGAAGTGGTCCCACTGTCGTCAACCACAGCCGAGGAGGTGGTGCGCGCGTTTTTAACAGCATGGGTAGCGCGCTTTGGAGTCCTGTCGGACATTACGCCCGATAGAGGTCCTCAATTTATTTCCGAACTTTGGTCAGCGATGGCCCGCAGCCTGGGGGTAACGATCCACCGCACAACCGCGTACAATCCGCAGGCTAATGGGTTATGCGAACGTTTTCATAGGTCATTGAAAGCGGCTCTCAGAGTGTCGCTTACGGATGCAAATTGGGTAGACAGGCTACCGTGGGTTTTATTGGGGTTGCATTCTGCACCTAAAGAGGATTTAGAAGCCTCCCCGGCTGAGCTAGTTTTTGCGCAGCCACTTCGGCTGCCCGGGGAATTTCTCCCAGATAATCCTGCGCCAGAATGCTCACCGGCTCAGCGGTTGCAGAGTGGCACGGAATCGGGCACGCTGCCTGGCCCCGTTCATCACAGTTTTCCGCGCGTTTTTGTGCCTAAGGCCTTAAAAAACTCGGAGTTTGTTTTTGTCAGACATGATTCTCATCGCCCACCGTTGCGACCACCTTATGATGGACCATTTAGAGTGCTGGAAACAGGGGATAAGCATTTTTTGCTAGATTTGGGGGGCAGGAAAGAAAAGATTGGCATAAACAGGCTCAAACCCCCCTTTGTGGTGGCGGACGAGGATGTGTGGTGGCCAGGGCTCCTCGGCGCAGCAGACCCCCTAGGGGACATTCCCCAGAACACCCACAGGGACTGACTAACAGTTCTCACCCTCAGACAGCAGCTCCACAGCAGGACAGCGCCGCGGAAGTGGTAAAGCCCGCTTACAGCAGATACGGGAGGAGACTGAGGCCCAAGCAGCACGTGGACTGATTTGTAATGGTTTATCATGACATGCAGACTGTTATTCCATTGTTCCATCTTAGACGTTTGGGGGGTGGTCATGTGGCACACATATGCACATATGTATATCACTTCATGCTTCATATGTATACCACGTCAGGCTTCACATCTTAGATTGAACAAAGAACTGGGTCTCTTTGGAGATAACAGGAAGATGTGAAAGTTTTGTCTTTGGTATGCAAAGAGACGGCCTGGGGGGATTTTCCTGGCTGCCAGGGGCTTTGGGAGGAGGTGTTAAGATCTGAAAGAAGATGCATTGTTACTTGGGATTAAATACAATGTGACTGTGTGCTTTGACAATGTGACTGTGTGCTTTGAAGTTCCTGAGGTATTTAAAGGACGAATGTCTGGGTTTCTTCCTCTTTTTCTGTTTTTGCTGATGATGGAAGATGTGAATAAACCTGACTCGTGAGATAAACTCTGCCTCGTCATTTTCACATTTTCCACATATACATATGAAGCATGAAGTGATATACATATGTGCATATGTGTGCCACATGACCCCCCCCCCCCCAAAACGTCTAAGATGGAACAACGGAATAACAGTCTGCATGTCATGATAAACCATTACACATCAGTCCATGTGCTGCTTGGGCCTCAGTCTCCTCCCGTATCTGCTGTAAGTGGGCTTTACCACTTCCGCGGCGCTGTCCTGCTGGGGAGCTGCTGTCTGAGGGTGAGAACTGTTAGTCAATCCCTGTGGGTGTTCTGGGGAATGTCCCCTAGGGGGTCTGCCGTGCCGAGGAGCCCTGGCCAACAGCACATCCTCGTCCGCCACCACAAAGGCAGGTTTGAGCCTGTTTATGCCAATCTTTTCTTTCCTGCCCCCCAAATCTAGCAAAAAATGCTCATCCCCTGTTTCCAGCACTCTAAATGGTCCATCATAAGGTGGTCGCAACGGTGGGCGATGAGAATCATGTCTGACAAAAACAAACTCCGCGTTTTTTAAGGCCTTAGGCACAAAAACGCGCGGAAAACTGTGGTGAACGGGGCCAGGCAGCGTGCCCGATTCCGTGCCACTCTGCAACCGCTGAGCCGGGGAGCATTCTGGCGCAGGACTATCTGGGAGAAATTCCCCGGGCAGCCGAAGTGGCTGCGCAAAAATTATCTCAGCCGGGGAGGCTTCTAAATCCTCTTTAGGTGCAGAATGCAACCCCAATAAAACCCATGGTAGCCTGTCTACCCAATTTACATCCGTAAGCGACGCTCTGAGAGCCGCTTTCAATGACCTATGAAAACGTTCGCATAACCCATTAGCCTGCGGATTGTACGCGGTTGTGCGGTGGATCATTACCCCCAGGCCATTGCTGACCAAAGTTCGGAAACAAGTTGAGGACCTCTATCGGACGTAATGTCCGACGGGACTCCAAAGCGCGCTACCCATGCTGTTAAAAACACGCGCACCACCTCCTCGGCTGTGGTTGACGACAGTGGGACCACTTCCGGCCAGCGCGTGGTGCGGTCTACCATTGTCAGAAGGTGTGTGCACCCCTGTGACAGTGGAAGGGGGCCTACGAGGTCCACGTGAACATGATCGAACCTCTTAGCTGGGATGTGAAACGGTTCCAAGGGAGCTCTCGTGTGTCTGTGTAGCTTGGCTCGTTGACAAGCCATGCAGGCTGCTGCCCACTCCCTAACTTGTTTGCGCAGGCTCGGACAAACAAATTTCTCTCCCACCATTTTGACCGACGCGCGCACTCCCAGGTGCGCCAGAGAATGAATCGAGTCAAAAACGCGGCGGCGCCACGCGGCCGGTACCACAGGACGCGGTCGCCCAGTGGAGACATCACAGATTGGGGGGGGCATACCGTCTTGCAGCACCCTGTTCTCCAGCCTTAACCCTGTTGGTCCAGACTGGAGCGTGCGCACATCCGCGTCGCTACCCTGATCCACGGCCATGGCTGCATAATCTATCCCTATGCGGACTGGGGCCGCCACATTGCGCGAGAGACAGTCTGCCACTACATTCAGTTTACCCGCCACATGCTGAATATCGGTAGTAAACTCTGAGATTGCGGCCAGCTGCCTCTGCTGCCGGCCTGACCACGGTTCTGAAACCTTGGCCATCGCGAATGTCAGCGGCTTGTGGTCAACGAACGCGGTGAAACGGCATCCCTCCAGCCAGAACTGGAAGTGGCGAATGGCCAAGTGGAGAGCTAACAACTCCCTGTCGAATGCGCTGTATTTTCGTTCACTATCGCGCAAAGTCCTGTTGAAAATGACGAGCGGCTGCCAAGCCCGGGCTACATGCTGCTCCCCGACCGCCCCTATGGCCACATCTGACGCGTCAGTAGTGAGCGCTATGCGGGCCGTTGGGTCTGGATGTGCTAACAACGCAGCGTTTGCCAGGGCTGTTTTGACCTCAGAGAATGCTCGCTCTCGCTCCGGAGACCATTCGATCTTATTTTTGGGTTTTTGTTTTTTTAGTGCGGCATACAATGGTTGCATGAGCTGCGCTGCGCGGGGGAGGAAACGGTTATAAAAATTCACCATTCCCAAAAACTCCTGTAACGCCTTGACTGTTTGCGGCTGGGGAAAATTTGTTACCGCGCGCACTTTGTCAGGCAGCGGAACCGCTCCTTCTGGGGAGACACGACGCCCCAAAAAATCAATGTGCGTCACCCCGAACTGACACTTCGCTGGGTTGATTATTAACCCATGCTCTCCCAACCTCCGGAAAACTGCCGTGAGGTGGTTTTCCTGTTCGTCTTCGGACGCGCTGGCTACTAAGATGTCATCCAGGTAGACAAATACGAAGGGGAGATCGCGCAACACTGCGTCCATCATGCGTTGGAACGTCTGCGCAGCGCCTTTAAGCCCAAACGGCATGCGCAAAAACTCGAATAGGCCAAACGGAGTTATTACCGCTGTTTTGGGTATGTCCTTAGCGCGTACTGGGACTTGATGGTAACCGCGGACCAAGTCTATCTTAGAAAAAACGCGCGCCCCCGCCAAATGAACAGAAAAATCTTGGATATGCGGGATTGGGTAGCGGTCGTGCGCTGTGGCGTTGTTCAACCTGCGGAAATCTCTGCAAGGTCGCCACGAGCCATCAGCTTTCGGGACCATGTGAAGCGAGGAAGCCCATGGGCTGTTCGAACGCCTGATGATGCCCAACTTTTCCAGGTTGGCAAACTCCTCGCGCGCTATGGTCAGTTTAGCTGAATCCAAGCGCCGAGCTTTTGTAAAAACGGGTGGTCCTGTGGTAGTAATAAAATGTTCCACTCCGTGTTTAGCGACGGCTGCTGAAAATGTGGGAACCGTGAGTGCTGGGCACTGAGTGAGCAGTGTGTGGAACTTACCACTTGCTGTTGCGACGTTGGCTTGTGCTGTGGGCAGGGTCACTCGGGCTGCACAGGGAATAGAATAAAAAGAAAGTGCATTAACCAGGCGCCTGTTAGCAAGATCAACCAACAAACCATGTGAGCACAGAAAATCAGCCCCCAACATATTGAAACTCACTGCAGCTATAACAAAAGTCCACTCAAATGTATGGCCGTGTAGGGACAGAAGCAGGTTCCTCTCACCAAAGGTCTTAATCTCCGAGCCGTTCGCTGCTGACGCCCCGTGACCTCCGGGACCCGCCAGCCAGTCAGTGGAGGCAGGCGTGATGAAACTCACTTGGGAGCCTGTGTCCACAAGGAATTGCCTCCCCGAACGCACATCCGTCAAGTAGAGCAGCTTGTTCTCTTCACCGAGGGCCGCAGCTGCTATCGACACCCAGTCTTGGCGTTTCCCGAGCGCTTGAACTGGCACGGTGGTATACATTTGTGTGCCTTCTCTGCAAAGCGGCGATGGTAGAAACAGAGGGTGTCTCCTCTGCGATCCTTGGCCCCCGCCGCCGCCGTCGTCGGTGGGTCTGCTACCACCGTCTCTGGCCCCTCGCCATCTCCGGCCGTCACGCCGAACGCTGCCACGGTGGCCGCGCGCTGTTTGCTGGCGTTGACAATCCGGTGCGCCTCCTGGGCCAGCGCGCGGAAGTCCTGCTGGGCCAACAACGGCGAACTGGCCAGGGCCACTCTCATGGAAGACGGTAGGGTTCTCAGGAAAATGTGGGTGAAGATGAAGTCGTCGCCGTCTGAGCACCTCAAGCTCAGCATGTTCTCCGTCAGGTCAAAGGGCGTGCCATCTCCCAAGTCGTTCAGAGCCAGGAGCCTCTCCGCTCTCTCCTGGACTGAGGGAGTGAAGCGCTGTATGAGCGCAGCCTTCAACCCGCCGTATTTGTCATCGGCCGGTGGCTGCTCCACAAGGCTCTGCACATGCCGAGCCGTGCGGTTGTCGAGCTTGGCAATCACATGGTAGAACTCCGTGTCATCTACCGCTATCCCCCGGAGGGCGAACTGTGCTTCAACCAAGTGGAACCAGGAGCGCAGGTTGTCTCGCCAAAAGTCCGGTAGCTGGACGGTAGCGGCATACGCTTGGCTGGGAGCTCCTGACCCGGCTGGCTCGGGGGAATTTCTTTCACTCATGATACGTCTTAGGGTCACCAGTGTGGAAAATGTGAAAATGACGAGGCAGAGTTTATCTCACGAGTCAGGTTTATTCACATCTTCCATCATCAGCAAAAACAGAGAAAGAGGAAGAAACCCAGACATTCGTCCTTTAAATACCTCAGGAACTTCAAAGCACACAGTCACATTGTCAAAGCACACAGTCACATTGTATTTAATCCCAAGTAACAATGCATCTTCTTTCAGATCTTAACACCTCCTCCCAAAGCCTCTGGCGGCCAGGAAACTCCTCCCCCAGGCCGTCTCTTTGCATACCAAAGACAAAACTTTCACATCCTCCTGTTATCTCCAAAGAGACCCAGTTCTTTGTTCAATCTAAGATGTGAAGCCTAAAGTGGTATACATATGAAGCATGGAGTGATATACATATGTGCATATGTGTGCCACATGACCCCCCCATCATATACTACGTAATGATTTATTCAAATTGCAAAAGCTAATGCATTTTGTTACTCTTTACTTGACAAAAGTAATCAGAGTACTTTGTATCACTTTACAACTGCTTTCGATTTGAGAGTGGGGAGACATTGAAAGGTAAATTAAGCATAAATACAGTCAGCATCCAAGGTAGTTGAGCCTCTAATTTTCAGAAACTCTATCAAGCTAATTATTACCTCCGCCAAGGGAGGAGGTAATGTTTTTAGTGGCGTTGGTTGGTTTGTTGGTTTGTCTGTCTGCCTGTTAGCAGCATAACTCAAAAAGTTATCAGTGGATTTTGATGAAATTTTCAGGAAAGGTATGTAATGGCATGGGGAACAGATGATTAGATTTTGGTGATAATCTGAGAGTGCATACCTAATGTTTTTATTATTTTATGTTTTTATTTACTCTCTTATGCTGTGTGACAGTGTTCTGCCCTCAGTAGTGTGTGTTTGTAGAAAGTCAAATTAGTTCACAAGTTCATATTAAAATATCATAGTTCATTTGTAGTAATTCATGTCATCTAAATAGTCGTTGTGTTAAATATAATTTCTGTACAGTTAGTAGTGGTCCATTTGTATTTTATATTGAAAGCGCAGCCAGTTGCCGCTATGATTTGTGGGTAGAAGAAGCGGACATTGTTGAGAGAGAAAAAAAAAGGCAGAGAGAGTATAACCTGCCCGCGAATGTCTGTAACGTTCCTCCTGTGTGTTAAACCCTTTTCCTACACCTTCGAAAGCAATGGCTGTAAGTTCAATTAGTATTTTGTCAGTTTATAAGTTTTTGTTAGACGTAAACTTGATATCGTTTTTAGAGCGTCATTGTTTCAGGAATTAGTCTTATCCCAGGGCCCCGCTAGCTTGTTTAATGTATTGTGTCTATTTGTTTCCAGGAATTAGTCCTACCCCAGGGGCCCGCTAGCTTAATTATATGTATTTATTTTCTGTTTTTATTTCTTTTCAGTTTCACTCGGGCTTTTCATTGAGCTTTGAGCCACAGTTATAAACAACTGTAAGCTGTCTAAGAAGACTGGAAATAAAGGAGCAGGACGCTCGGTTTCCTGGCTCGTGAAAAACGAGTTTGGCTTGCTGTTGATCTGCATTAACATACACAGTGTATACAACACGTAGGGATAACAGTACAGACAGTGATGCTATAATTACAGCTTAAAGCATGTTTGTTTTAATTTTGGTTTTTAGTCTGTGCGCAACTTCATATTCACATTCTCAGTATGACTGAATTCAGTGTGAGGTAAACAAATGTTTGCTTGAGATAAAAAAAAATCAAACAGAAAGTTGTGGGTAAATAATTAATATGTTAAAAAAATCACACTTTTTATTGTTTAATATTTTAGTTAAAATATGATTACATGAAGAATGTAGTTGCACAAAGAAAGAGGCATTTCATCTGTATTAAAAAAAAATCTTAGTGACATTTAGTCACCCAGGGATAATATGAAAGTCCTATCAATATGACATATATTACTCCCGACACACAGTAATAGTATACATCAGTTTCCTTTCATATTACCCTCACAACCAGCCATGCCTGTAGCAGAAACTGTAATTCCCAACACACTTACATCTTCACACATAAGACAGATCTGATCTGAGAGTTTCAAAGGTTTTGTATAAAGGGAACTGACAGCCTAACAAAAGGCTTGTGAAGAGGAAGCATAGAAAGGAAATGTCAGTTTTGAAGTTTTGGGGATATGTGTATTAAAATGGTGTGTATTTACAGGTGTGTAAATATGTAGGACAAAACTAGAATGACACATTTAAAGTGCCTTCTCTGGTGAAATGGTTTACATACTTTTTTCTGCCTGCTGAACTATAGAGCTCCAGCCCTGAAAGTCCCCAACTCTCTCCTGAGAGCATCTGCAAGTCCTCACATTTAGTCTCTAGTAAGACGATTAGAGGGGAGCTGGAGGCAACCATCTGGACACAACTGCTGCTCACCTCAGTCCATTATTTAACATCACCAGAAGGTTTTCTCATGTTGGCACAATATTCCATGACATTGACATGATGGTCACAAAAACAAATTTAAAACAAACAAGCAAACAAAAAAACAACTGACCAGTTTTCTTTCATATTTGTTATAAAAGAAATTTATTAATTTAGGAACTGAGTGACAATGAATGGTAATACAGTTGTGCAATTCACTGATTAGAAATACTATAAAAAGACAACACTGTTGTCTAATAGAAAATTATTAGAAGCATTTTTCCAGCAGGAATTATACCTTTGAGCTATGCTTTTGGACAAAGAATATCATTAGTGATTTTGAAAAAAGCGTACATGAAGTGATATGGCACAGGGTGGGGGGTTTAATGTGTAAGAGGCATAACGTGATCGGTTTTTCCTCTCACCCGCCTCAACCCCTAAATTTATTTAGGAAATGTATTTCCCTTTTTATTATTTTTAATGGAAAATCCTCTCTATCACTGTAATTTTAGGCATGTATAATAGATCAATGAGCAAATACGATTATTCTGTAACCCAGAAGTGAAAATTAACAAAGGTTTGCAGGTAAATTTGCACCACGATCACCTTTTAAGGAAGCACTTTTTTAGCACCATCCTCCACTTTAGCCTACCTTCTTGTGTGCATTTTGCTACTTTTGAAACATACGTCACACTTTTTGGTATAGGGTGCAGGGAGTAGGTATAATAAGTAAATATAGTTGCAGGACATTTTGAAAAAGACATTTTTGGTAAAAAAAAAAATCTAATTTGTTGGCTAACTACTTTGATACAGTATATAATTTCAATAATATGCCTTTTCTGTTTGTATTATGCTCCTTTAGGTATGAGATTTTGCACACAGCTCACTTAGACTTCTTCGTCAGATTGATATAATATCTAACATTATTATTTTGACAGTGTGATCACTGTTTCTTTAACAATGACATCAAAGTAATGAAAGCACCAACAGGCAGCTTGGCTGCTCTTCTGTTTCATTTGACTCCACAAGATGAGAGAAAGATCAACATGAAAAAGAAGCAAATGCATATTGCCCGAGGCATACTTCCCAATGCTAAAATATGCATTGGATCTGTGATTATTATTCCTGCCTCTTTCTATGAGAACTAATGGAGCAAGATTAGTTGGTTCTGGGTGAAGTGCAGCAGACGAAACTGAAATTTTAACTTTGACCATGTGAATAAATTTACTATTAGATAAAGAGACATATATTCCTACAATTCTGTCTTTTATAAGATTATTTATTGTAAGCAAGATGATCTCAAACCTAGGACATCAAATACAGTTTTTCTGTGGTAGCTGATTTTGTGTTATAAGATAAACAAATGCAATATAGTCATAAATTGTCACGGGCAACCTCTGACCGGCAGGAATGACGGACTCTAATGCAGGCAGACTACAGTTTGATTGGGTTTATTTTCCCAAACAACACAAAATAAAAACCAGTGCTGGGGCTGAACATAAAGTGAGCTATGAGAGGCTGAAAACTCACAAATACAACAATACTGTAGTGATCCCAAGCACGAGTCTGCCCCGTGCTCGAGTCACTTATTATTTTTCCTTTTCTGTCTGTTTGGTCTTGTTTTTTACAGGGATTACTTTGTGCTTTTATTTTGACATCGCCGCAGCAGCACTTCTGCCTGCCAGGCTGCTCACGGGCTGTCACAGCTGCGGGAACTTAATTCCTCGTCATTTGTCTCATCTGTTTAACTATCGGTTTAACTATTTAAGATCGCAGTGGAGATTCAGTCCTCGCTGCAATCTCACACCCTTTAGGCTGGAGTCCCCGCACCCGACTCCAGTCTCTTTCCAGCGTTAGGTTTCGCCCTCACTGCATTACGTGTAAGTGACTTTTGATTCTCTGTATTTGTTCAGTTATTTTGACCCTTCGAGGTTGTGTGTTATAGTTTATGTGTTTTGCCCCTCAAGGCACATTATTTTGTACTTTTGTAATAAAATAACAAAACTCACTGCTGGCTTTTGGTGTCTCATCTTTGTCCTGCAAAGGGCAATCATAACAGTAGATCGCAGCCAAACGAGGTGCCAGCCTCAGTGAGTCTGGCTCTGAATTTTTTTCCTTCACCGGGTGCCAGCGTTTCTTTTTCGGGGGAAGGTAATGGCGTCATTTTCCACATGGTATCCTATGAGCCTGGGTTTTGAGTTCGTCCAGGCTTTTATGGAGATAGATGACCTCCTGGCCATAGCTTACAATTGTTCCCCCAAGATACACTGTGGTACCTGGGCCTCACGGAGGCAGCTGCTAAACGTCATCCTCGCCTTGCTGAGCATGCTGAGGGCAGGGAGAGGATGGCTGAGCTATCGTCGCTCCAACAGAGGAACCAACAGCTGGACCAGAGATCCTCCAGGAAGCCTAAGAGGGGGGCAATGGGGAAGAACTCCCGTTCCTCGGCTCGTGAGGAGGTTCCTGCTATGGCTCCAGCTCCCGTGGTTCTATCACCGAAGAGCCGTCTTCCAGCGCAGCGGAGGAGGAGGGCAGCCAGGGGTCCCAGCAAAGATGAACTTTGGCCAGCTGATTTCATCGGGGACCGGATGGCTGAGGCTTTCTCTTCCGTTATCCCGGGCAAGGTTCTGAAGAGCGTGGTGGCTGCTGTTAGAGTGGTGGAGGCACATTCTGGGTTAAACAATTATCCTGAGTTCTCTGAACTGCTGGCCACAGTTTCAGCGCAGCAGCGGCGTTTCCCTAACTTGAATTTAACCTCATCTCCAGCCAGAAGATGTCACCCTGCACAGAATCCATCTCCTCCCTGGGACACGGCTGTTCCGAAGGGGAGGGAGTACTGTATAATGACCAGGTCACTTCACCATGAGGTTCCCGTTTGGGTCCAGCTACGGGCCGCCGGAAAGACTCCCCTGTCTCCCAGCCAGCTCTTTTTCCCTTGCCACGGAAGAGAGGTATGACAGCAGCTTCAGCCTCCAGGTTTTCGTTGTCAGCTGTTTCGCCAGCTCCCCTACCCCAGACTGCCTCAGCTGCTCCTTCCTCCTCTATGGCGCTTCTTCCAGCTGCTGCGAGCCCAGTGACTTCTTCTCTGGCTGCCTTCGTCGCTGATCCGCCAGGAGTGGCTCCTCCTTGTCTTCCCGAGGGGTCCACCTGCATCTCTGGAATGGGAGAGGGAAGAACAGAGCCTGCTGCAGCAATGACCACTGTACCCCAGGAAGACAGGCAAGTGATTTTTCATTCTCAATCTCTAACTGATGAATTACCTTGTCTGATTCCTGGAGGTGAGACTCAGGCCATGCAGTCCCCTGAGCTCTCACTACCTGCTGCAGTCATAAATATGCAACCTGCTTCCGTTGTGTCTTCTCCTATATTCCCCGAGTGTCCGCCGGTGCCAGGACTAAAATGTCGGAGGGAGGAGGGTCTCGCAGCCCTGGTGAACCTGGTTCCAGCCCTGCAGCTGTGATATGGACAGAGGAGGAGGTCAGCCTGCCACTTGGAGTCTGAGCTGATGATGAAGTGTCCCCTGGTCTCCACTGAGCAGAATTCTGTTCCAGCTGGGAGTGGATCTCTAGTCACCATACAGAGCAAGCCATCTGCATGGGCTGCAGTGCCGGGGGGTCCAGAGACTGCCGAGACCATTATGCCTGCTGCTGGGGCCGCTGCAGCAGAATTGGAGTTGGACCTCCAGGAGGCCAGGCCAAGTGGATCGCCATCTGGATCGACGGAGTCCTGGACGGCGGTGGAACTTGAGCTCAGGCAAGTACTCTCCTTTGTTTTCATTATTTCTGTATTGGAGAGATCTTGTCTGGCTCTTGGGGGGCGAGAGCTGGGTGCTGCCGTCAGCAGCATCTGTGCCCACCTCGCCGGTTTCCGCTGCTGCCGGTGACCCTGACTGTGTTCCTGTGCCCCTTGTTTCTGAGCCTTTTCTCAGGGTCACTGAGGAGCTTCCTGCTATGTTAGGGTTCTCTGTGGGTTCCGGTTCGCTGCCTGAGGTCTTCATGGGTCCAGCTCCTCAAGCCGAGGTCACCGTGGGTCCAGCTCCTCAAGCCGAGGTCACTGAGGGTGTGGTTATGCCTCAAGCCGGGGTCATCGAGGGTGCTGCTACGCCTCAAGCTGGGGCCATTGAGGGTGCTGCGCTGGGGCTGAAGGCTTCTGTGGGTCAGCTACAAGTTTCTGGTTCCTTCGTGGTTCGTTCCCTGCCAAGGGTTGGCGGGGGTTACCCGTCTCCTCTTCTGCCTTCTGGGGGAGGTGAGCGGGGCTTCATGGTCCACTGGCCCAGCGATGTGGGGAGGCCACCTGAGGGACCTTTTTGCCTGACTTGGTGGTTCTGGAGGTCTGGTAGGCTGCCCGACCTTTTCCTCATGACGGTTGGGTGGAGCTGGGACTCTGGGAGGCCACCAGAACTATTCACTCATTTGACTGAAAATATGTGATTTCTTAGTGTTTTTCTATTCTGTAGGCATGTATTATCCAGTCATCTTAGTCCAGATTTCTTTTCTGGTCTAACTTTTCTGGGAGAGAAGTTATTCTCGTTTGAACTTAAAGTTTGGGAATTTGCTATATTGGTATAAATTTTCACGCTGAAATCCCGCCCCCCCCCTTCAAAAAAAAAGTTCTTCTTTTGAACCTGTAGTTTTGCAATTTGTTATATTTTCATGTTCTAGTTCACTGATAAATTTTTGCATGGACATTTCTAAAAGAAAAAGAAAAATAGGAATTCTCATTTGTAGTTTGTGGATATATTGGTGTTTGGCATATGTCCTGGCATGTTGCTGTGAAGAATTTTCTCATTGGTCCTTAAGTTTTTGACTTCTGTTTGATATGTTTTGTGTTGAGGTTCTTTGGGAGTTCTGTCATGCCAGCATATGTCTTAGTATCTTGCTGTTAAGCATTTTGAGATTCTTTTTTCTTTCCAGTGTCGCTCCCTCCAGGCCTGGATTCCCCCTCTGCCCTCCCAAGGCTGGTTTTGATAGTTCTCCTGGTTGGGGGTGGGGGTGGGGGGTGTCCTTTTTCCTAGATGTTACATTGGGATGCCTGGGAATCCATCCCTTAAAGCGGAGGCACTGTAGTGATCCCAAGCGCGAGTCTGCCCCGCGCTCGAGTCCCTTATTATTTTTCCTTTTCTGTCTGTTTGGTCTTGTTTATTATGGGAGTTACTTTGTGCTTTTATTTTGACAGTGCCCAGCAGCATTTCTGCCTGTCAGGCTGCTCGCGGGCTGTCACAGCTGCAGGCACTTAATTCCACCTTATTTGTCTCACCTGTTTGTGGTTTGTTTTTGCACTTTTTAAGACCGCAGTGGAGATTCAGTCCTCTCTGCAATCTCACACCCTTTAGGCTGGAGTCCCCAAGCCCCACTCCAGTCTCTTTCCAGCGTTAGGTTTTTCCCTAGCTGCATTATGTGTAAGTGACTTTTGATTCTCTGTATTTGGTCACTTATTTTGACCCTTCGAGGTTGTGTGTTATAGTTTATGTGCTTTGCCCCTCGAGGCACTTTATTTTGTACTTTTGTAATAAAATAACAAAACTCACTGTTGGCTTTTGGTGTCTCATCTTTGTCCTGCAAAGGGCAATCATAACAAATATCGCGGGACAGAAGCCAGAGGGTAATCCACAGTATGATGCCACAACAAAATGAACACAGAGCAGGATATATATAGCGAGACAGATGATCAGGGAAACATGGGACAGCTGGGTATAGTAATCAGGGATTAAACAGTGACACATGAGAAGTGACTGTGACTACGGAAGACATGAGGGACTGAGAATGATAGTGTTACAAACCCCTGTGCACCATTACATGGCGCACGAGGGAGGGAATGAAAAACTCAGTTGCAGGAGTAAAGAGTGCTATGTTTATTACAGTTCACCAAAGTCCAATAGTCACCACATACAGTTCAGTCAAACCACACAAGATTATGGAGAGGTGTAATGACAGGATTGGCCACCAAACATACAGGGCGCCTGCCGAATGTTCAACAGCCTGGTGAATATGGAGCCTAGTGCTGCAGGGCTGCGTTACGCACGAAACAGGAAAGGCGAGCAGCCTAGTGCTGCAGGACTGCTAGCACGGGAGAAAAGGCTAAAGACACTTACAGGTCTGGAGCTAATCCAGGGCGAGCCGTGCAGTCTGGAGGATGAGGCAGAGAAGCGGGACCAGCCGAAGCCCCAAGGAATTGATCGTCTTCAAATGTCAGGCTGAGTTGCACGCAGGGAGTGAATAACATAGGTGGAGGAACACGCTGCCACGTATGAAGGGGAATGCCCCGACAATCTCTTTCCTCTGGAGCGGCAAACAAATACTCCCGAAGCTAACGAGGAAAGAGAATGCTGGTGTGAGAATGCGTGGGCAGAACTGATTGGCACCCGGTGTGTGAAAGAGCGTGTGAATGAGAGTGAATGGAGCGCGTGCATGTGTGTATGTGTGTGTGGGTGTGTGTATGTGTGTGAACACCCGTGACAGTGCAGCTGACGGCGCTTGACAGGAGGAGGGGACGTGCCAGAGCTGTCAGGAGGAAACTAGGACAAATCATAACAATAAGTCAGAACATGACAGATACAAAAAGGAGTACAGGCAACACACACACAAGAGACTTGCACAGATGATCAAGGTGGGACACAAAACAGCTGTCATGAGTCTGAGCCCAGAGCTCAGACTCCCTATGTATTTTTGAGTATTTTTCTGTCTATTATTTTCTTGTCAGTTTGTTATGTTTTGTTTTGTGACACGAGCCTCCTTCCTCCTCTCCCAGACACACCCACCATTCACTCACAGTCTGTTCCAGTTCCCAGCTGTGAGAGATTGTCTAATCAGGTCACCTGCTGGCTCAGTCAGCCCACACCTGCTGCTCTCACACCTGCTGCTCATCTACCTGCCGCTGATCTGCTGCCACTATTTAAGGACTGGTGTTTAGTCTCTCAGTGAAGCAGCATTGGCTGATGTTGAATGTCTGATGTCTAATGTTTAGTGTCAGATGTCTCATGCCTAAGGACTCCTTCCTTATGGACTTTTCCTCTTCATTCCCCTCTTGCACGGCGATTTTGGCTCTGGAGAGTCTAGCTCTGTAAGTGACTTTGAGTTTGCATTTTTGTATGTTATGCATAGTTTTTTGGACTTTGGTTCTCTTTTGCTATTAAATGTCACTAACAATTCAGCACGTGAATCTGTCTCTCTCTGCCCCGAGGGGTGTTCATGACAGAATGCTGCCGCCATAATCAGATTCAGCTGCTGTTGGTGTACATTTTTTCTTTTTTCTCTTTTTCACTCACCTGCCTGTGAAGCTGTGATGCCTCCATCAGGCAAACCAGACCGGAGGAGGAGGAGGTGGAGTCGAGATGAACTTGAGTATGTTTCCATGATTGAGGACATGGCGATTGAGGCTCGGAACTGCTCATCCTGTAGGGACGAGAAGCTGTGCCGGGGTGGTGTTGCGAATTTGCTGGAGATTAAGCCCAGCGTGTGCTTCCACCCCCGGGTAATTAGACTCTCCCTTCCTCCACTTCCACCAGTGCCATCAGCCTCCTCCTCGCCTTCTCCAACAACTTCACGGCGACGGCGTCGTCCTGCCCCGGACGGCCGGAGGAATAATTTTGCCTCTTTGACAGCTTCTCCTCAGACACTGAGCCCAACAATCCCCACAGGAGATCCTCATTCTTCTTCTTCTTCCTCGCCAGCTGTCTTGTCAGCTGTCTTGTTACTGCTGCGAAGTCAGTCCCCTCGATGTCTCTCCCTGCTGCCAAGAGGTCCTCCATTTTTCCACTGGCTACGTCTTTCTCCGTGATTACAGGGACAGGCTCCTTTAAAATCCTCAGGGGGGCCCAGAATCACCTTAGCCACAGAGAGGGACGACACATCACCAGCTGCAGCAGGCAACATCACTCACCAGGAGAACAGGCAAGTTTCACTTCATTCCATTTCAAATTTTGATGATATGCCTTGCCTGATCCCTGGTAGAGAGACTCAGGGAATGCAGTCCCCTGAGCCCTCTCCACCTGCTGCAGCCACCCTTTTCTTACTAGCGTCTCCTCCTTTTCCCTCTGAGTGCTTGTCAGCCCCGGGACTGAGTCGCCAGATGCGGGAGGAACCAGTCCCTGAACCAGTGGTGAGTCAACCCCCAGCTCCCACTCCGGAAGAGCCACCAGTGTGGGTCACATCACTGGGGGAAACTAAGACTGCAACCACCATCATTATCTCATCATTTAAAAAAAAAAAAATCTAAATTACTGCTGCAGAGGTCACCACAGCAGAGTGGGAACCGGAGCTGGACCTCTAATAGACCGGGCCTGAGACGTTGTTTTCTGGATTGACGGAGTCCTGGATGGTGGTGGAGCTCGAGCTCAGGCAAGTGCTCTCATTTTCCTTCCTCTTTTCTGTCCTGGAGCAATCTTGCCTGGCTCTTGGTGAGGACAGTCGGGTGCAGCTGTCAGCTGCACCTGAGCTCACATCGCCAGGCTCCGCCGCTGCCGGCAACCCTGACCATATTCCTCTATCTGGTCTTCTCCCAGGGTCGCCAGGGAAGAGCCACTCCAGCCAGATGTCTCTGTGGGTCCAGGCTCGCCACCTGAGGACATCATGGGTCCAGCTCCCTCTGCTGAGGTCATTGCAGACGCTCCGTCCCAGTCTGGGACCACCGCTGGTATAGTTTTCCCAATGCCCGAGGCCATCATCTGGGTCCCCCCTCCTTGGCCTAAGTCTCCGTGGATGCTGTGTCCTGGTCGAGGACCCTCATGGGTTCTGCACCCCAGCTTTAACCCAACGTGGGTGCTGAACTCCAGTATGGGCCTGCCATGGGCGTTACCCCCCAGCCCGGAGTCCACTGAAGGTGCAGTATTGGCCCAATCCGGGCCCACTGAGGGTGCAGCGTTGGCCCAGTCTGGATCCATCAAGGGTGCAACGTTGGCCCAGCCCGGGTCCACCGCAGGTGCTGCAGTGCTCCAGCTGGGAGCAGCCGAGGGTGCTGCAGTGCTCCAGCCCAGAGCTGCCGCAGGTGCTGCTATGCTCCAGCCTGGAACAGCCACGGGTGCAGCTATGTCCCAGTCCGGGACCCCTGTGGGTGCAACCTTTTCCCAGACCACTGAGGGTGTCCTGGTTCCCCTTCCTCCTCTGCCTGACGCTGTCATGGTCTCCCTTCCTTCACCACCAGACACCGTCATGGTTCTCTCCCCCCCCCCCCCCCGCCAGCCCTGCTTCCCGTCATTGGGCCTTCCCGTGGTGAATCTGCCTCCTGGGTCATTCCTCTGGTCTTGGTGGCTAAAGAACTATGGCTGGCCTCCCGAAAGACTGAGCCGCTGGGTCGTGTGGTCCAAAATCTCCGGCAGGTCACCTGACTCATATCACCTTGTCGTTCAGCTGGTCTGGGACTTTGGCCGGCCACCTGAACAGCTGGGTTCTTTGGCCTAGGGAGCCCAGGGGCCTGGTGTAACGTGGGTGTGGGTCCTGAGCGGGTTTCTAATTTTTTCCCACCTAGCCTTTTTCCCCCCACCTCCCGCCCCGCGTTTTTTTGCTGTACTCCTTTTTTTTGGGGGGGGGGGGTTCTTTTTTGGTGTTGCCTTGGGGTGTCTGGGATCTATCCCAATTGGGGGGGGGGGGCTCTGTCATGAGTCTGAGCCCAGAGCTCAGACTCCCTATGTATTTTTGAATATTTTTCTGTCTTTTATTATTTTCTTGTCAGTTTGCTATGTTTTGTTTTGTGACATGAGCCTCCTTCCTCCTCTCCCAGACACACCCACCATTTACTCACAATCTGTTCCAGTTCCCAGCTGTGAGAGATTGTCTAATTAGGTCACCTGCTCGCTCAGTCAGCCCACACCTGCTGCTCTCACACCTGCTGCTCATCTACCTGCCGCTGATCTGCTGCCACTATTTAAGGACTGGTGTTTAGTCTCTCAGTGCAGCAGCACTGGCTGATGTTGAATGTCTGATGTCTAATGTTTAGTGTCAGATGTCTCATGCTTAAGGACTCCTTCCTTATGGACTTTTCCTCTTCATTCCACTCTCGCAGGGCGATTTTGGCTCTGGAGAGTCTAGCTCTGTAAGTGACTTTGAGTTTGCATTTTTGTATATCATGCACAGTTTTTTGGACTTTGGTTCTTTTTTGTTAATAAATGTCACTAACAGTTCAGCACATGAATCTGTCTCTCTCTGCCCCGGGGAGCATTCATAACAACAACAACAGGTGGTAATGGGGACAACATGGCAGACTGAGGACCGGGGAAGACAATAACAATCACAGAGGACCCAGGGGAGACAGAAGGCAAAGCACAGGCAAATAATCAAAATAATAAAACACAAAATGTGGGCATGATCTTAAGACCCTGCCCAAACCATGACAGTGTCCCCCCCTTTAAGGGGTGGGCTCCAGACACCCTAAGAGAAACATCAACAAAGGGGAAAAAACCAACAAGCCCTCACAGGGTGGGCGGTAGGGGATTAAGCAATAATACCGAGGCTTTTGGTTTAGAGGCAGGTAATGGCGGCACCCTGACCTCAAAAACAGCAGGTAAGGGCCCCCCAGACTCGGGAACGGCAGGTAGAGACCCCCCGGCCTCTGAAATGACTGGTGGAGACCCCCCGGTTTCTTAAACAGCTGGTGGAGAGCCACCAACCTCTTGCTCATTGGGTGGAGGTCCACTGACCTCTGGCTCGTCGGGTAGAGGTCCATCAACCTCTGGCTTATTGGGTGGAGGTCCACTGACCTCTGGCTCATCGGGTGGTGATCCACCGACCTCTGGATTGACAGTTGGAGGCCCACCGACCTCTGGCTTGACAGTTGGAGGTCCACCAACCTCTGGCTCCAATGGTAGAGCATGGTTCTCCTGCGGCTCCATCCTTGACATGACCACCTTGGACGAGGAGGTGAACATGCGGTCATTGAGGTGACGCCACAGTTATTAGCAGCAGAGACTGGTGGAGAGGGCCCAAGAGCTGCTGGTCTCTGCACTTGGGTCCCCCCATCAGAAGTAAGGCAAGCCTTTTCTAAAATGGTTGTAGAAAATAATGGAAAAGGTACTTGCCTTAGCTCCTGGTCTCCTGCTGCTGGAGGGACAACCTCCTGATGAGCTGCAGGAGCGGCAGCCTTGGCCACTGGAGTAGATGATGTTTGGGGTGCGTAGATTTCAGGTGCCAATGGTTGGTGCACACTACCCTCAGGCGCTGATGGTTGGTGTGCACTACCCTCAGGTGTTGATGGTTGGAGTGCACTGACCCCTGGAGCTGTTGACTGAGGTGTGCCTAACTTGGGAACATCAGATATAGGCTCTTCGGCCTCTGAAGCAATGGCTGGAGGTCTCCTGACCTCTGTAGCTACAACTGAGGTCTCCTGACCCCTGAAGCAATGTCTGGAGGTCTCCTGACCCCTGAAGCAATGGCTGGAAGTCTACTGATCCCTGAAGCAATGGCTGGAGGTCTCCTGACCCCTGGGACAACAGCTGGAGGACTCCTGACCTCTGGGACTACAGCTGGAGGACTCCTGACCTCTAGGACTATGGCTGGAGGTCTTCTGACCCCTGGGACAATGGCTGGAAATCTACTGACCACTGAAGCAACAGCTGGAGGTCTCCTGACCGCTGGGACAACCGCTGGAGCGTGGTCCTCCTGCGACCCCACCCTTGACACGGCCACCTCAGATGATGGAGGGAAACAGGAGGTCAGTGAGGTGACACCACAGTCATTAGCAGCAGAGACTGGTGGGGAGGACTCAGCAGCTGGTGGAATATGTGCGCTTGGGTCCTCCCAGCAGGAGCAAGACAAGTCTTTTCAAAAATGGTGTTTGAACATAAATTAAAAGGTACTTGCCTTAACTTCTGGTCTCCTGCTGCTGGGGTGACCACCTCAGGATCAGGAGCTGGCATGGCGGGCTGTGTGTGAACTACAGGTGGAACAGGTACTGTAGCTGAGAGGCGCCGTGAAGCAGGTACTGGAGCTGGGATGTGCCGTGGGGCTGGTACTGGAGCGGGGAGGTGCCATGGAGAAGGTACTGGAGCTGGGAGGTGCCATGGAGCTGGAGGCACAGAGCGATGTGGGATTGGTGCAGGAGGTCAAGGCATGGCGGCAGAAGCAGTCAAAACCTCTGACATGGAGCCCAATGCTGGTGATGGAGCACTCTCCTTAGAAGCTATAGCTGCTGCTGGAGAAACATCAGGCGTGGAAACAGGGACTGACCGTCCAGGAGCAGTCACAGAGGAGCTCATCATCATGCTGACAGAGGAGGAGACCATCACCTCCAATGGGGCGACAACCTCAGACAGAGAAGACAGGGCATGAGTAGGTAAAGGTGAACACACAGGGGTGACACCAGAAACAGGTGGTGGGGGCTCCGCGGTTGGTGGCTGACGCTGAGACCCCTCACCTGGAATGAGGCAAAACATCTCATTAGATGGTAAACAGAAATGAGGAGTGTGTACTTGCCTGTTCTACTGTTCTGATTTTGATGCCAGGGAGAGGCCAGGTGTCTCTTGTCGGGTGGCTGTCGAAATCCCACGGAGAACAGCGGCTGATTAGCAGTGGGAAGCTGGAGCAGCTGAGTCTCCCATAACCAGCTAGTTCCAGCCTGGCAGAGGCACATACTCCAGGAGAAGCCAGGGTTTATAGTCCAGTGTTAATTCAGTCTGTGCAAGTAAAACCTGCTGGTGCTCCTCCTGCTCCTCCCCGTCAACAGAAAACTGGGGATCCAATGCATCAAACCTGATCTGAGAGACAACGAGGTAATCTGGCATAAGCAAGGAGGAAGTAGGCAGGGGAGTTACAGGTTGTGATGAAGCTACCTGAGCGGAAGAGTAGTTTGGAGAGGGTCTCGCTGCCCAATGAGAAACGGTGGATGCCTGCACCCGGGGTGTGTCACCGTCGGCGCAGGTACAGGGGGAGAAGAGCTTCTCACCGGCAGCCAGAGCAATCATTGCATATGAGGAACGGACGAGAGGAACCCGGCCAGTCCTGGCTTGGTCCACAGACTGGGGAAAGTATCTATCAGCTCAGCTGTGCAGTCCAGACAACTCAGGGCTTCCTCAGGAGTACAGGAAGCCCGGGTGTTGCCGATATAGTCTTCTATCAGGCCCTCAACCCAACACTCTTCCTCATCCAAGCCGGAAACACTGATGTCCGTGCTCGCTGAGTCAATGTGTGGCGTCATTTTGTCATGGGCAACCTCTGACTGGCAGGAATGACAGACTCTAACGCAGACAGGACTACAGTCTGACTGGGTTTATTTTCCCAAACAACACAAAATAATATCCAGCGCAGGGGCTGAACATAAAGCGAGTCGTGAGAGGCTGAAAACTCACAAATACAACAACATCACGGGATAGAAGCCAGAGGGTAATCCACGGTATGACACCACAACAAAATGAACACAGAGCAGGATATATATAGGGAAACAGATGATCAGGGAAACATGGGACAGCTGGGGATAGTAATCAGGGTTTAAACAGTGACACATGAGAAGTGACTATGACTACAGAAGACAAGAGGGACTGAGAATGATAGAAAAGGGAGTACAGGGAATACACACACACACACACAAGAGATTTGCACAGATGACCAAGGCGGGACACAGAATAACAACAGGTGGTAATGGAGACCACATGACAGACTGAGGACCGGGGAAGACAATTACAATCACAGAGAACCCAGGGGAGACACAGAAGGCAAAACACAGGCAAATAATCATAACAATAAAACACAAAATGTGGGCATGATCCTAAGACCCTACCCAAACCATGATGTTTTCTTTGACAGAGCCCCAAAATCTGCATGAAAAGTTACTATATACAGTATCTCACAAAAGTGCGTACACCCCTCACATTTTTGTAAATATTAGAGTACACCCTTAAGTGAAAATGTCCCAATTGTGCCCAATAGTGCCCAATTAGAGTTCCACCCTATGCAGGACATACTGGATGCACTGAGGAGCTCATTTAGCAGCAGACTACATCATCCCAGGTGCACAACCGAGAGGTTTCGTAGGTCCTTCCTACCAACGGCTGTCAGACTGTACAACCTAAGCAGGGCTGCTCGCAGAGATAGCAAAAAGACGTAACAAACTAATAGGTTTTTTTTGAATGCAAAAGATGCAATAGACTTACACAATGGTCCTCTCCGGCATACAACTAGGAACATACCGGTCGCTATGGAGGGTGAGAATATGTATGGGCACATAATCATACCATGTAGGATAACTAAATAGACAGTTATGCTGTTTCATCCCACCTAGCAACAATGCTCTGCACTGTGTGTGTTTATATATTTACATATTTATTCCATCTAGCTACAATGCTCTGCACTGGGTGTGTTTATATTTATATATCTATATATTTATTCCATCTAGCTACAATGCTCCGCACTGTGTTTTTATATATCTACATATTATTCCATCTAGCTACATTGCTCCGCACTGTGTGTGTTTATATACTTGCATATTTATTCCACCTAGCTGCAATGCTCTGTACTGTGGGTGTTTATATATTTACATATTTATTCCATCTAGCTACAATGCTCTGCACTGTGTGTTCATATATTCATATATTTATTCCATCCAGCTACAATGCTCTGCACTGTGTGTCTGTGTCTGTGTGTGTATATATATATATTTTATAGTAATATGTACATATGTATATTAGCTGCTCTTGCTTGCTTGTTTTTTTTTTTTTGTTTTTTTTTTCTTGCCTTCTGATTGTTGCTCTGAGTGTTGCTATCCCTGAGCTGTTGCAATCCTGGAATTTCCCTGTTGTGGGACTAATAAAGGCTTATCTTATCTTATCTTATCTTATTAGCCATATTCCCTCCCCAGTGTCATGTGGCTCCTTAGTGTTACAAGGTCTCAGGTGTGAATGGGGAGCAGGTGTGTTAAATTTGGTGTTATCGCTCTCACACGCTCTCATACTGGTCACAGAGAGTTCTTTGCCATGAGGTGCCATGTTGAACTTCCAGTTCAACATTTGATTTTGACTCTGCTCTGCTCTCTCCTGCACTGGAGGGACGGCAGATGGTGCGGCCCGCTGCCGGTGGGGAGAAGGCGGGGCCGCAGTGGATCTGCGGTGACTGGCAGGAGTTTTCCGTACCCAGGGATGCTTCTTCGTCGGCATAGGTATGGATGAGGGAGGATCTTCCCCCAGCCCGCGGAGCATGGGCTGTGGGTTAATGATCGAAGTGAGGAGGTCCATGAGTTCAGGATGGCTCCACAGGCTGGGGCACGCTTCCAGTATCTGCGCTGCACCATCCAGACATTCCCCGGCTGATTCGAGCGTGTGGGAGGCAAGAGCCACTGATAATATTCCCTGCAATATCCCAACAGCCCCGCTGTCCACCGCATTAAGACTAACCCCCGCATAGTCTGTGAATGCTGACATCGTATCCAAAAAAATGGACTGAAAAAATATTCAGGAGGTAAAAAAAACAACAGCAAACTCACAACTGCTGGTGCTCTGACTGGCAGCACCTTTCTGTCATAAACTCCCTTTCAGGGAAAGATAAAGGCATCATGCACGGGCTGTGAGTTTGCAGATTTATTGGAGGCCAACACAAAACTTACAAAAATAGCCAAACAGGAGAACACAGGAGAAGCCCAAAATAGCTATGGCTCAGGCGAGAGGAATCGCCGGCTAAACCTGGAGGAAAAGGTGTGGCGCACACGCTAGGACACACAGAATACAAAGAGAAAAAATAAAGAGGGACTTACGTCCAAATGTTTAGTCGGGTGCTGCACCAGGCAATCGTGCGACAGCCCTTTAAATAAGGCAAAGGAAATTGACCACAAAGGGGGAATTCAAGCCAGATGCCACAGACTGAAGTACGTGGCGGTAATGTACCTGTAAGCTCGTTGCCAACTGCCAATTAAATCTAAAAGAAGAAGAAGAAGAAGACCACAAATGGGAACAGGTGCGAGGAATAATAATCCCAAAATAAAGACAGCTGTACCAAATCGCAAACTTGGACTAACAACGGAAGTCAACAATGACACTGTCAAAGTAAAAGCACAGCAGGAACTTATAAACAGAACCATAACAAACTCAAAACACAAAATACATCCAACAACATAGGGTAAATAATAACACCGAAATGAGGAAATACAGGAAATAAACAGAAATAAACTGACAGCATGAGGACACTGTGCTTGGCGTCACAACACAGTTGTTGGGTGAAGGCACAGTTTCTGAGAGACATAAGAGATGGGTAGTAGCATTATATGATGGGACATGAAATTAACTCCTCATACAGTCGTCACAGAGTATATCCCTGACTTCTACCAAGGACGGTAATTTTTTTTCACACGTAAGGAGCTGTTCAGAACTCCTTATAAGAACTCCTTATACAAAGATATAGAGTGATGATAATCAAGTCAGTGGCGGTAATGCACCTGTAAGATGGTTGCCAACCGCCAATCAAATCTAAAAGAAGAAGAAGAAGAAAACCTGTGACAGAGCAGATGTAACATTATTTTGTTCATAGCAATTGTAATAGTATTAGAAGCATCAGAGGTCTATGGTGGTGGATTTAAAAGACGACTTACAAAAATGAAATCATTCTACTTTTATATAGAGGAAAACATGAAACCATGAGAGGCTGACATGTTTACCAGCAAACCTGCTTTCTACAAGGAGGAAACATGGAACAAGGTAGGAAATGACCAAATACAGTTCTTTACATCCTCCAAAGTCCTCATCATCAGTGTCAACTCCAATTATGGCAATGTTATTTTTAACATCCATAAATTAGCACTATAAATATTTTAGGATTCTGCTTAAATAGTCTATACTTATTTGAACAAACTGTTGTGAGAAACACGATAAGAAAGGTCCTCAGGATGAAGACTGGTTTAATTTTTTAATGCAGTTGTAAACAAAGAGGAAACAATTCAGATCTACACAACTTAATGGAATAGAAGTAGTGAGAGTTGTGTTAATGATGTGTGTTTACTTTAACAGTAAATCAAGAATTGAATGCTAAAACCAATCAACAATATTCTGGAAACAACTGGCATATTTATAAATTTAAAATATTCTCTTGTATCAAATAGCTCACCTGAAATTAATTAAAAAATAACTATAACTGAACTATGGACATAGAGGAAGAATATCTGGTTTCTTTCTTTTCTAATTTCTATATTGTAATCCAGCAAACAGTTAATTTTGACTTTTTATGTATTTATAATTTGAATTGTATGAGATACCACATGTAGATATTTTTTTTCCTTATGTGAACACATTTAAGAGAAAAATCTAAAGTTCTTCTTCTTCTTTTAGATTTGATTGGCGGTTGGCAACCAGCTTACAGGTGCATTACCACCAGACACTTCACTCTATATCATCACTTTATGCTCATGTGTCCTACCCATGTATGGTAAAAATTTCCAAATAGTTCTCTAATGTATGGATAAAAACTAAAAGTGTGCATGAAAAAGTTACACATCACTCTATACTAGTGCATACCTGTGCATGCCCACAGAAAGCACGTGTAAGCAAGCATTTTTGCATGCCGTAACTTTTAGCTGTTCCTATGATCATGAGTGATGCCTACCTTTGATCTTTGGTGATGTCATAGCGAGTCCTATGATGCCTGCATTTGAGCTTTGATGATGTCATAGTGAGTCTTATGATCTTTGATGATGTCATAGCAAGTCCTGTGATCATGAGTGATGCCTGCCTTTGATCTTTGATGATGTCATACTGACTCCTATGATCGTGAGTGATGCCTGCCTTTGATCTTTGATGTCCTATGATCGTGAGTGATGCCTGCCTTTGATCACACACAGACACAGACACAGATTTTCTTGAATCACTATACTATGGTGTCTATATGACATCATATAGACATCATGTAGAGATCATAGGCACATCATAGGCAATCATATGATCTTTTAGCGAGCCCTATGGTTGTAACAGACAGGCAGACAGACAGACAGACAGACAGACACACACACACACACACACACACAGAGATTTCTTGAATTAATTATCTGTCTATATCTTCTATATATCTATATATACGGGTCATCATCATATATTAAGCTATGATGTATATAGGTTCTATAGTCGTGTTAGTTTCTTTTTTACTTTCCATGGGTAATCCCTTTGTCTGTCGTGTGTGTTTCTTTTGTTTGGCTGTCAACTGTCATGCTGCTGTTACACTGTAATTTCCCAGTTTGGGATCAGTAAAGTACATCTATCTATCTATCTATCTATCTATCTATCTATCTATCTATCTATCTATCTATCTATCTATCTATCTATCTATCTATCTATCTATCTATCAATTCAAGAAATCTCTGTGTGTCTGTGTGTCACGATCATAGGACAGCCTATGATGTGCCTATGATGTTCCTAGGATTTCTGTATGATAGGACAGCCTATGGCTTTATGATGTCATATAGACTGATGCCTGCCTTGATGTCTATATGAAGTCATACAGACCATGCTGTCCTGATGTTCCTATGTCAGTGATGCCTGCCTTGCTGTCTATATGATGTCATATAGACCATCAATCACCTTCATAGCACTCGCTATGGTGGTCCTACACAGGGACATCATGTGAAGTTGGAAATCTGCAAATCTCACTCAACATCATGCCAAGCAGTAAATCTGCAAATCTCAATAAGTCAGAGGGCAAATCAATAATTAAAAATTAAATAGTGGAAAAGTGGCAAGAATATTGCCACTCAGCACATACAAGAAGACATCTTTATGACATTCAAAAGCAGGTATACTCTGGAATGGGAGTTGGCAGAAACAGGAACACAGAGATGCTCATCACCCAATTAAGAATAGGACACACTAATTCAAACCACACGCTACATAAATGGTCAGTATCTCGATTAAGAATAGGACACACTAATTTAAACCACATGCTACATAAATGGACTGCAATACACTGAGGACAACTGCTTCAAGTCAGGAAAGATCCTGTGAAGATGAAACAGCTGAGGTTTGAGCAGTACCGCCCAGGCATGACTGTGTTGCACGTCAGAAAAGATGCCGTAAAGATAAAACACCTCAGGTTCCAGTAGTACATCGCAGGCAGGCCTTGCTTACACCTGCTTTCTACGGACGTGCAGAAATATATGCTTATACTTGGTTTCTACGGGCATGCACGGGTATGCACGGGCACGTGCAGGTATGAAGCAGTAAATCTGGAAATCTCAGTAAGTCAGTGGCAAATCAATAATTAAAAATTACAGAGATTTCTTGAATTTATACAGTGAGATAGTGGAAAAGTGGCAAGAATATTGGCACTCAATAGATACAGGAAGACATATTTATGATGTTCAAAAGCAGGTAAACTCTGGAATGGGAGTTGGCAGAAACAGGAACGCAGACAAACTCATCACTCGATTAAAAATAGGACACACTAATTTAAACCAGACGCTACATCAATGGACTCGCGATGACATCATCAAAGAGCAAATGCAGGCATCACAGGGCTCGCTATGCCATCATCAAAGATCATAGGACTCACTATGACATCTTGAGAGATCAAACGCAGTCATGACTAACAATCATAGGACTCGCGATGACATCATCAAAGATCATAGGACATGCTATGACACCATTACAGATCAAAGGCAGGCATCACTGAACGAGTGCTGACGTGCTTGCTTATACCCTTGCTTACACCTGCTTTCTACAGGCATGCAGAAATACTTGCTCATACTTGGTTTCTATGGGTATGCACAGGTAGGCACGGGTATGTATAATTCAGTGAAGTGATACAAGATGGATGGATGAATATAAGAGCAGCAGAAATTCAGCACAAAAACAAATTCAGGTAATGCACCTGTAAGCTGGTTGCCAACCACCAATCAAATCTAAAAGAAGAAGAAGAAGAAAGAAATTGCTGTCTGTGTGTCTGTGTGTCAGTGTGTGTGTGTGTGTGTGTGTGTGTGTGTGTGTGTGTGTGTGTGTTCCGCGCGTACCTCCCGAACCATTCGTCACACCGGCCTCAGATTTCCCACGTGCTGTGCTGAGGTCGCGAGACTGTGCATGCCTGAATTTCGGCTCCCCGGATATTTGGAAGTTTAGGAGGGGAGATCTTTAATGAACACACAAAGGAGATCCATAGAGGAGCTGTGGGCATTCATTGCCATAGGACTGAGTTTACAAACAGAAGTCTGAGCTGTCAATTTGTCATTCTCTCTTGCATTTTGAGCTCCTGGACGCATCAGGCATCACTGAGCCTATGATGTGCCTATGATGTCTATATGACATCCTATAGACACCATAGTCATAGACACCATGAAGTTGATGAGTCCTATGATCTTTTAGCGAGTCCTATGATCGTGACAGACACATACACACACAGACAGACACACACACAGGCATGCACGGGTATGCACAGGTATGCACTAGTCTATGTATGATTTAAGAAATCTCCGTGTGTCTGTCTGCCTGTGTGTCTCTGTGTGTGTTCCAAGCATATCTCCCGAACCCTTCATAGGACTGGCCTCAGACTTTATACGTGCTTTGCTGAGGTTATTAGGATGTGCATCCCCGAATTTCAGCCTCCCCAGATATGCGGAAGTTAAGGAGGGGGAAATCTTTTAATAAACGTCCATAGGGGAGCTATGAACGTTCATAGATAGTTATGACATATGGATGCACAGATGTGTGTCTATGATGTCATAGAGAGATCAAAGGACTCTAATGAACTTCCATAGGGGAGCTGTGGACGTCATAGATCAATGACAGGCATCACCGTGGTTACTGTTGCCAGGAAGACATCAAAGGCAGGCATCACCAGGGTTACTGTGATGTCATAGATTAAAGGCAGGCATCATACGGGCATGCAGAAATACTTGCTTATATTTGGTTTCATGATATATATAAATTTCCTGGTAGACGACTGTGCTGACTTTGGTCTTGATAAAACACAGTGGACCACCACCAGCAGTTGACATGGTTCCTCAAATCATCACTGACTGTGGAAACTTCACACTAAACCTCAAGCAACTTAGATTCTGTGCTTCTCCACTCTCTCCAGACTCTGGGACTTTGATTTCCAAATGAAATGCAAAGTTTACTTTCATCTGAACAGCGGTCATCTGCTGGTGTTTGTCCACTGTGTTTTATCAAGACCAAAGTCAGCGCAGTCGTCTACCAGGAAATTTTTAGAGCACTTCATGCTTCCCTGTGCTGACAGGCTTTATGGAGAAGCTGATTTCATTTTCCAGCAGGACTTGTCATCCCCCCCCCCCACACACACACACACACAATGCCAAAAGTATCAAAACCTGGTTTAATGACCATGGCATCACTGTGTTTGATTGGCCAGCAAACTCTCTTGACCTAAACCCCATAGAGAAAAAAATCACAATTTATGTGCTGTCATAAATATTTGAACTTGGAGATGGAAATGTTTTGTGGAAATAAAGGTACTGCATAAATTTTTCTGTTGTTGTACTCTTTCATTAAAGTCATGTTGCTTCTGCTAACTTGTTTCAGACATCTTTTCTCCTTTCTGTGTGTGCTGGGACCCAAATATCTGGATCACTTTCTCAGCTTGATTTGTACATCCATAAGCTGCACAGATAATCATGCTGAGAACCTGATTTGAGAACATTTCAGTATTTCATTGTTTTTGGCATCAAAATACAATTCATGAAGTCAAACCCTTCTGACATTGGAGGAAAATATTCATTTTCCACAATTATGTGCTGTTACAATATGGATGAATAAAAAATAGAAAAAAGGCTTGCTTTTATTTGAATCACTGGTGCTGTTATTGTCTATATAAATTCAATCATGTAACCCCAGTCCCACCTGGAAGAGGAGGCAATGGTGCCAACATGCCGCTCACTGGTATTAGCTGACAGTAATTTCAACAGAAGTTCAGAGTGAAAAATGAGAAAATGAAAGCATGTGTTTGGCTTTTTATTTAATTTTTATTTTAAAAAAAATACAGTTTCATGGCATTTGTACTACAGTAAATATTTTCATAAAACAGACTGTTGCACCTTGACTACATTGTGTTACAAAGGCCTCTTTTTAATTTAGTATTTTCCACCCTGCTTAGTCGCTAGTTTTCAGAGTACAGTGTAATGTTTATGTACTAGTACATCTCAGTAAATAGAATATCATGATTTACATTTTAATTTCAAAAACTACAATCAAAATTGAATTTAAAAAGGCCTGAAATATTTCCTTGTGCCTGTAATGAATATTGAACATATGAAAGTTTTTTTTAAATTATAAAACAATAAATTTTTCACAATATTCAAATTTACTGAGAGGCACTAATGTGTTATATTTACATTCACACAGAAAATCTTTCCTAATTTGAAAGGTTTAGCAGTAAACTGCACAACCCCTAGGAACTCAGCTAAATCACATTAAACTGACTGACAGCAGTTTTTTTACTACATATTTTCAATTGAGATAATTCTGCCTAACATTATAAAATAACCCATTATATTTAAAAGTTGATAATTCAGTAATCAGTCCACTGAAGCCATGATATAAGGTAAGGCTGCACAGCTAGGCAGTGATATTTACACTGCAGCTTTCATCAGTGTGAATCAGCAGTAATCCTTCCCTCCAAAACATACTCTGCCTTTTTAAAGCTGCTCTTTATATCATAAGCCATAATCAAAATCTATCCATCAAAATCCATAATCTTTATATCATAATCCTGTTCACTATAAGTCTAAACAATGTACCTACCAATAGATATTCTGAATATTTACCTAATATAGCTAAAAAATGCTGTTAATACCGCAGATTGTCACAGCTGCCATTCACACACCATTATAGAAAGGCCGTTGTCTGGAACTATTTTGGAGCTCCAAGAACCATGTGACCAGGCAGCGGCGAGATCAAAGAGTATTGCAACTCTCATATTATACGGCTATGGACTATCCGAATCTGACCGCCTAGCCAAGCTTTTGCTAATGTTTCGATGTGGCATCATGACTGAAAAAAAAAATAAATAAATAAAATAAAATAAAAAAAAATATATATATAAAGCTAGAATGAAGAGATATATTATCGACTGTGGATTGATAAACCAGGTGAAAACAGAGATGTCTATTAGGGTGACTGAAATCTAAAGAAAATGGCAATATACACCACACTTGGTAAGCTAACTTCCTAGTCGCACTGTTAGCTCTGAAGCTAATACCTTGGCCAGGCTACTCGCTCATCTACTCTTTTTGCAGACAGACAGCTAGGCCGGCCAATAATAGAGCTGCAGGCAGGTATCAAGTTTGGGTTTTCCTCATCTTGATGTACAGGAACAAACCAGGAAGACTTAAAACTGCTCATCAGAGACAGAAACAAAAGGCAAAACAAAAGGCTCTGTGTGTTTTTTTAAGAGATGTTTTTTCTGATTATCACATGACTGATAGATGCATTTCAGAAGGTTTAAATGTAATAAGTGACCGTGCAGCAGCTTTTTTTTAAAGCATCATTATTTGATGACCTAGGAAAAAGAAGATGCTAATGTAATTTTCATTATTTGTTGAACTTTCAGTGATTCATAAAACCTTAAAACAGAACACATTTTGAGACTGAGCGTGGAGCCTGTTAGTAAATTTATGTAGTTGATATAGGATATTTAATGTAGCAGCAGAAATTGCTGGAGGTCAAAGAGAAGAAAATTGTGATGCAAGAGAAGTGGAAAGGAGGGCTTGAGCAAAATAATTTGCACAACATAATTATCAATTCCAAAGAGAATAAATGAAAAGAGACACATCTTTTCCAGTACGAAATCCACATGGGACCTGACAGCTGGACCCAGTGAGCTAAAAGACAGTATACTGTCCTTGCCCCCGATTATACAAACCGTTTTCTGGGTTGGTCTATCTACATGTGCTATCTTTTCAAATAAAGCTAAGCCAACAGAAACAGAAAGGCATGCCGCATTTGTGGGCTTAATTATGCAGAATGGCAGACTGTGAGAGTCGTTTGGAGATGCTTCAGGAGACTAATCACTGCTGGGCCTTTATGGTTCTGTGTTTGCCGTCCAGTAGCCAAGCTTCACTGACAGAAACACTTCTTTGTTGAGTCTTTAAACACATTCCTTGTGCGACTGAGTTTTCTATGGGGGGCCGGTGAGGGAAATAGGTAATTAGGGCACTGGAGAGAAACAAAAGAAATAGACGAAACAGAAAAAAATAAAATAAAATAAAGATTGGAAGCGGACATTTCAGGAAGAGATGGACTAATTAATACTGTTGAAATGTTTTCTTGCAATTCAGCTTCGAAAGACTATGAGCGGTCCAGTCTTGTAGTTGCTTCCATTTATATTCCACTTTTAGGTTGTCATTGGAGGCCAGCTGCACAATGTTCAGCCCTTTTCACCACAGTGAGCAATATTAACTACAGCCGGCTGTGACTTCTGTACCTCAACTGTTTATCAGATCGTGTCTGTCATCGCTCTCCTGCCCTCCACCCCGTCAGAGTCATCCCCCTGTTTGTGCAAGGCTCTTCTGCGGAGAGAAAAAAAACAGTTGCTGGCACTGACTGTTTTGCTCTCCGCACCGACGCTTGCGATTTGTAGAAGTCACACAGTACGCTGATTGCAAATAATGATGAGCTGGTGGAGAAATGGCCAGGGGAGAGATGAGGTGGTGATTGCTGCAGCTCTGCGTGAGTCAATAATGGAGAATATATGTCATCTGCCATTTTGCATCTAAGAGTGTACAAGTAAGCCACATGCTAATTAATGCTGATTTATGCCTCATTATGTTGATTTATAACAGGGCTACGGGAGTGCTGCTGACTGACTGCAGGGAAAAAAGAATAACTGGCTCCATTAAAAGACATTATGTTAGCATCATGGTCTTCAGGTGGGCCCAGTAAAGCATTTTTCAGTCTTAAAATCTTACTTGGAGTATTGTGACTGATGATGATAAATCTGTATCATAAAAATTTGATATTGCACCATTAAAGGACCAAACCCAGGGTTCCGTGTGATTCAGCCCATTAACTGCAAATCATGTACACTTTGCATTACTGATGGCCATTTTCCAAACCATAACTTTGATTTCCCACTTGCCTGTCAGTCTTTGGCTCACCCATTTCACTGCAGTTTATATGTGGCCATGCTGAGAATTCAGTCGATAGATCATCGGAACATTTAACCAATCACTTTTCTTAGTTTTTACTTTCTTTTTAATTTAGATTTTCCTGTGGCTTTGATATTCTATAAAGTGACTGATAGCACTCAGCCCAGACTTCTTAAAATGGTGATAAAAAAAATTAAGGAAACATACGATGAAAATTTCACATTTTTGGCGCTTTTGCACATCTATTTGGGTGCTGGTAATGTAATTCTTTTCCATATCCTAGAGTGACTGTGTTTACATCTGTTCCATCAAAACATATGCAACTTTGCTAAATTTTTGTGAACGACTGTATAATAACTATGATAGAAGAACACATTGTCAGACCATGCATATTAAGAGTGTTTGGCTTTATTGCCATCACTGCAACCAAACCAAACCAAACAAAAAGACTACCTGACTCCCAAAACAGACAGCTAAATACCACTCCAACAAGCAAATATTCAGCTATACCAGCCTTATCACAAAGCAATGCCTGTTATTAAATGTGAGAGACTGGAACATTGGATTTTGTCTCAGACAAACATAGTGGATATGAGATGATGTTAAATGTCAGACTACGGTAGACTTGACAATAGTTGATCTCCAAACCCCTTTATACAATGTGTTATGAGTGACTTGTGCACTAACTTTAAATGCAGCCTCCAAATGCATCTGAGTGTACGAGTGGGATTGCTGACTGAGTCTATATGATAATATAATGCTCCCTACAGGTGTCACTAGAAGGATAAAAAGTTACATTTAATTGAGCTCAACTAAACTGATATGTGACATGCACGTGTCAGGTGGGTGGATAATTTTGGCAAAAGTTCTCTTTGACACATCAAATATCTTTTTCTTTTGAATGCCTTGTGTTGATTTTTTTCTAATAGGAGTATAATGTTGTAGGCCCCAATCACTGGAAAACTGGGTTTTTGTGGGCTTTAGTTAGTTAGTTAATCCCTTCACACCATGAAGGCGTATATGGGCGGCGCCTATCTCCGTTTCTCTGACCCTAGGCCACACAGCTACTGCAAGTAGTGGAAGCTACAGTGGGGGGTCAGTCCTCTGGTAGCTCTGTGTGTAACTTTACTTTCCTCATTCCATTATGCGGAGCACCACGCTAGAAGGCAGAAAGCACCATTTTTATGTGGTCTTTGGTATGACCCGGCTGGGATTTGAACCCCTGCCTCCCGGGTGTGGGGCGGGTGCTCTACCAACTGAGCCACCACTCCGGTTATCATGATTATCGAAATAAACACCAAAATGCTCACGTCTCTTATAAAACCACACAGCCTTTATCTTGTTTCCTTTGCTGCTGAGCCATTTTGACTCTTCTGGGTTTGTATCTCTGTGTCAAGAAAAGATAAACCCAGCCTTAATAGGTGCTGCTGCTCTATTATTAGCCACCATGGCTGTCTGTCTGCAAACAAAGATAAGCGGCCCATCCAACCAAGGCATTAGCTTCAGAGCTAACAGTACTTCTAGGGAGTTGGTTTAGCAAGCACGGTTTATTATGTTATTTTCTTTAGATTTCAGTAACCCTAATAAACATCCCTGTTTCCTCCTGGCTCACTAATCCACAGTCAGCAATATCTCTCATGTCATTATGCCTCGGTGAAACGGAGAAGCATACTGTAATCATTCAATACATCGCTCTGTGTGTGTGTGTGTGTGTGTGTGTCTGTCTGTCTGTGGTTGTATCTGTCCGCCTGTCTCGTTCAGCTCGCTGGGTCAAAATTAAGTGGAACTAAAGGCTTGTATTGTGGAGATGAAATAACCAGACCGACTTTCCGAGCAGACGAACTTTATTTCACTCTCACATCTTCCAAAATCAGAACATTGAACATTAAACATTTGTAGCAGGGACTCTCTCTTTTATATCCCGAAACTCACACCTTCATGCTACCTGAGGTCCTGCATTCACCATTCACTCCCCCAAGACAATTCCCCTTACCCCCCAGCCCTTTGATCTCCATGCTCTCTCAGTCTGAGAGGAAAACTACTGAACTCTACAGCATGGGTCCCAGCATGGTCTCTCCACCCCCCCCCCCCCCCCCGCCCGAGTCTCAGACTGGGTGTTAACTCTCCTGTCCTCGCGGCTTCAGTCTCCGCCCATAGCTGCTGTAACAGGGGGTCCTCGGCCTGCTGTGACCCTGCTGTGCCGGTGGGGGGTTCCTGGGGGTGCGTCCGTCTGTGGGGGGACAATGGAGGGGGGGGGCATTCAGCATGCTCGTGTGACTGCTGTGATGAATCATTTACCTGGGGAGCTCTCAGTGGGGGTCGTCCTCACCGAGGAGCTCGAGCCAGCTGCAGCTGCTCATCTGCCACAACAAAGGCGGGCTTAAGCCTGTCTATACAGATTCTCTCCCGGCGACCCCCCAGGTCTAACACAAAATGTTTGTCTCCGGTTTCCAGCACTCTGAATGGGCCATCGTAGGGTGGGCACAATGGGGTCCAGTGGGCATCGTGCCTGACAAGCACGAACGCCACATCCTTCAAGGTTTTTGGCACAAATACACGGGGAAAACAGTGGTGGGCCAGGCCAGGGAGCGTCCGTGCATCTGCACTATGCTGCGAACGCAGCGACGGATGGGTGTTTGGCATGGGGTTATCTGGTAAAAACTCCCCGGGGAGCCGCAGGGGCTGCGTAAAAACCAGCTATGCTGGGGAAGCCGCTAAATCCTCCTTCGGTGCGGAACGCAACCTTAATAGAACCCACGGCAACCAGTCCACCCAATTTGCATCCGTAAGCGAAGCCCTGAGCGCTGCCTTCAGTGACCTATGGAAACGCTCGCATAACCCATTGGCCTGTGGGTTGTACGCGGTCGTGCGATGAATTGAGATGCCCAGGCTCCGGGCCATCGTGGACCAGAGGTCGGAAATAAACTGCGGGCCCCGATCGGACGGGATGTCCGAAGGGGTGCCAAAACGTGCCACCCATGTTGTTAAAAAGGCGACGTCCGCGGACGCAGTGGAAGCTAGTGGGACTGCTTTGGGCCATCGCGTGGTGTGGCCCACCACTGTCAGGAGGTGCATGAACCCCTGAGATGGCGGGAGGGGGCCGACGAGGTCCACGTGAACGTGGTCGAACCTCTTAGCTGGGATATAGAACGGCGCAAAGGGGGCCTTTGTGTGCCTGTGCACTTTGGCTCGTTGGCACGCTACACAGGTTGCAGCCCACTCTTTCACCTGTTTGCGCAGACTCGGCCAGACAAACTTCGCTGCCACCATTTTGACTGACGTGCGTACGCCTGGGTGTGCCAGCGAGTGAACCGACTCAAAAATGTGGCGTCGCCAAGCACGTGGTACCACCGGGCGTGGGGCCCGTGGAGACGTCACAGATTAGGGGGGAGCCCGTCTTGCATAACTCTGCTCTCCAGCCTTAACCCTGTTGGTCCAGACTGGAGCACGCACACGTCCGCATCGCCGATCTGCTCCGCGGCCATGGCCGTGTAATCTATCCCTACATAGACTGGGGCCACTAATGTGCGCGAGAGGCAGTCCACCACCACGTTGAGTTTACCAGCCTCATGCTGAATGTCGGTTGTAAACTCCGAGATCGCGGCCAGCTGTCTCTGCTGCCAGCCCGACCATGGTTCCGAAACCTTGGCCATCGTGTACATTAGCGGCTTGTGGTCCACGAATACAGTGAAGGTGCACCCTTCCAGCCAGAACTGGAAGTGGCGTATAGCCAGGTGGAGAGCCAGCAACTCCGTGTCAAACGCGCTGTATTTACGCTCATTGTCGCGCAAAGACCTGCTAAAAAAGGTGAGCGGCTGCCAAGAACCGGTGACACACTGCTCCACAATGGCCCCTATGGCCACGTCTGATGCATCTGTAGTGAGCGCAATCTGAGCCACCGAGTCTGGGTGCGTCAGCAGTGCAGCATTCACCAGAGCTGTTTTAACCTCGGAAAATGCTTGCTCCCGCTCAAGAGTCCAATCAAGTCTGTCCGCCGGCTTCCATTTCTTAAACGCGGCGTACAACAGCTGCATGAGCTGGGCTGCGCGGGGGAGGAAACGATTGTAGAAGTTCACCATCCCCAAAAACTCCTGCAGTGCCCTGACCGTCTGAGGCCGGGGAAAATTCGCCACCGCGCGCACCTTGTCCGGCAAGGGTATCGCTCCCTCCGGTGAGATGCGGTGTCCCAAAAAATCAATCCCCGTCACACCGAACTGGCATTTCACCGGGTTGATTATTAACCCGTGCTCCTCCAACCTCCGGAAAACCATCCTGAGGTGGGCTACGTGTTCGTCCTCGGACGTGCTGGCCCCCAGGATGTCATCCAGGTAGACAAACACAAACGGCAGATCGCGCAACACGGCATCCATCATGCGTTGGAATGTCTGTGCCACGCCTTTTAACCCGAAAGGCATGCGTAAAAACTCAAACAGACCAAACGGGGTTATTACTGCCGTTTTAGGTATGTCCTCTGCATGCATCGGGACCTGGTGGTAACCACGGACCAGGTCTATCTTAGAAAAAATACATGCCCCAGCGAGGTGAATGGAAAAATCCTGAATATGGGGGACTGGGTAGTGGTTGTGCACTGTGGCGTTGTTTAATCTGCGGAAATCTCCGCAAGGTCGCCACGATCCCTTGGCCTTAGGGACCATATGTAGTGGGGATGCCCATGGGCTGTTTGATCGTCTGATGATGCCCAGCCTTTCCAAGTTGGCAAACTCCTCGCGTGCTATGGCCAGTTTAGCTGTGTCCAGGCGCCGAGGTCATGCAAAAACGGGCGGCCCGGTGGTGGTAATAAAGTGCTCCACCCCATGTTTAGTGATGGCCGCCGAAAACGTCGGGACCGTGAGTGCTGGGAACTGGGTGAGCAGTGTGTGGAACTTACCACCTGGAGCTGTGACGTTGGCTAGCGCTGTTGGCCCGGCTCCTCGAGCTATACAGGGGAGAGAATCAAAAGACAATGCATTAATCGGGCATCTGTTAGTAACATAGACTAGTAGTCCGTGTGCACACAAAAAATCAGCGCCTAAGATTGGGAAACTGCATGCCGCTATGACGAATGTCCACTGGTACATACGGCTGTGCAGGGATACAATCAGTGTCCTCTCACCAAAAGTCTTAATGTCTGAGCCGTTTGCGGCCGTCAGCTCGGGGCCGCTAGTTCCCGCTAGCCGGTCGGCGTAGGATGGCAGGATGAGGATCTTTTGGGAGCTGGAGTCCACGAGGAATCGTCTCCCCGAGCGTGAGTCTGTCACGTAGAGCAGCTTGCTTTCTTCACCGGCGGTTGCAGCTGCTATCGACTGCCGGTCCTGGCGTTTCACGGACGCTTGAATTGGCACGGTGGCACGCATCGGCGTGCGTCCTCTTCAAAACGGCGGTGGTAGGAGCAGAGCGTGTCTCTCTGGCGCTTCCTGGCCCCCGCTGCCACTACCATCGCTGGCTTCTCGCTTCCGCTGGCCGTCTCGCTGAGTTCTGACGCCGCTGCGTTCATTGTGAGGGCTCTGGTGGTGAGGATAATCCGATCTGCCTCCTGGGCTAGCGCACGGTAGTCATGCGCGGCCAGCAGCGGCGAGTTGGCAAGGACCGCTCTGGCCACCGTCGGGAGGTTCCGGAGAAAAAGGTGGGCAAATAGAAAATGCCCGTCGTCTGTGCCCATCAACGCTAACATCTTCTCCATCCGTTCGACCGCTGACCCGTCTCCCAACTCGGAGCACGTCAGGAGTTTCTCCGCTCTCTCGCAGTCCGAGAGCGTGTAGTGCCGGGTCAGTGCGGCTTTGAGAGCCCCGTATTTGTCGTGGGCTGGGGGCTGTTGGAGCAGGCTCGCTACTTGCTGAGTCATGCGAGCGTCCAGTGCGGGGACCACATAGTAATACCTGGTGTCATCTGCCGTTATTCCCCGGAGCGCGAACTGGGCCTCGGTGTGGAGGAACCAAGACTTCGGGTTGTGCAGCCAAAAGTCCGGTAGTTTGACCGAAACGGCGCACGCATTGCTGGGGTTTCCCGTCCGGGTCATCTCTGGGGTGTTTGCCTCATGTTCCATTCTGCGTCAAGGGTCACCAGTGGGGAGATGAAATAACCAGACCGACTTTCTGAGCAGACAAACTTTATTTCACTCTCACTTCTTCCAAAATCAGAACATTGAACATTAAACATTTGTAGCAGGGACTCTCTCTTTTATATCCCGAAACTCACACCTCCCTGCTACCTGAGGTCCTGCATTCACCATTCACTCCCCCAAGACAATTCCCCTTACCCCCCAGCCCTTTGACCTCTATGCTCTCTCAGTCTGAGAGGAAAACTACTGAACTCTACAGCATGGGTCCCCCACAGTATCATTGTATCGCTATATTTTCTCGACTTTTAATTTGCCAGAATTTTGAGATAAGGTTTTGTTTTCAAAATAAACACAAATTTAATTCACCATTGCCATGTAATGCAGCAGCGCAAAAAAGGTATTGTAATAATAACTATGCCACTAGAGGTGGCGACTTTTTTTTTTTACAGCCCATGATCAGAGGTCTGCATAAGCTACTGGGGAGTGTTTTTACAACACCAGGTTAATGGATGCTTATTAGACCAAAACTAAAAACCAATGTAAGGGCGGTCATTATTATATTACCCTGTCCGTCCATCCATCCATCCATCCATCCATCTTCTACCTTTTTTCTGGAGGTCCGGGTTGCTGAGGCAGCAGCTCAAGCGGAGAAGCCCAGACTTCCCTCTCCCCAGCCACCTGCTCCAGCTCTTCAGACAGGATACTAAGGCGTTCCCAGACCAACTGGGAGACGTCGTCTCTCCAGCGAGTCCTGGGTCCGCTCCAGGGTCTCCTCCCAGTGGGACGTGCCCGAAACACTTCAAGTGGGAGGCATCCAGGAGGCATCCTGATCAGATGCCCAAACCACCTCAACTGGCTCCTTTCAATGTGGAGGAGCAGCGGTTCTACTCTGAGCCTCTCCTGGAGGACTGAGTTCCTCACCCTATATACCCTGACTGTAGTGGTATATTTTACGTGGTCAAAACGAGGAGAGATTGCCCACTTTAATTTATGACATCCTTAGTAGGTGACTGATGTCTGCACTGAAATGACAGCGCTGCCGTTAGACTGCAATAGATTTGGGGAAAAGGACTTCCCATAAGGTTTTATTAATTATTTCTGGCACAACACTCATCCTCAGGCTGCATGCTCCTTCCCACTGTTGCCTAGGGCTTGCTCATAGGGAATTGTTGGCCTTTTGTCTGCATTACTTATGAGTCATGCCTTGTGTATCTAGCACAGGGGTGTCAAACTTATTCTATGGAGGGCCAAGACCCTGCATGTTTTACTTCAACCCAGTGTCTTCAGCAGGTGTTTTCACTGATCAGCAATCAGTGGGAAGAAATTCAGTGAAATCACCTGATGAAGACACTGGGTGGAGGTAAAACCTGCAGGGTCTTGGCCCTCCATGGAATGAGTTTGACAGCCCTGATCTAGCACCTCGAGATGACTTTGGTGGTGATTAGGTGCTATATAAATAAAACTGAATTGAATGCTCATGCCCCACCTTTTGAGTTGCTTTATTATTTTGGACTTAATGTTACTGTGATTTTTTTTCTGGTCTACTTTCAAGTTTATGTTTAACATAGTCTTTTCTTAGTTTATTACACCTCAGTGTGCAAGAGACATATATGGTGGTGGGTCACTCTGTCTGCACCGAGGCATCAGCACCTACGGTGCTTTCATTCTGGCATATTTTGTCATATTTTTGCCATGATGGTACTTCGATCTGTAAGCATTAGCTTGGCTAGGAGGTCAATGTCAGTCAATCTTACAGCATTAGAGCTCACCTCAGTGGGGAGAGGGTGACGGACAGCCTGCCTGATGTTAGCTTAACTGTCATTCAGGCTGATATTGATCGCCATTTTTACTTCCGCCAAGGAGGTTATGTTTTCATCAGCGTTGGTTTGTCTGTCTGTCTGTCTGTCTGTTTGTTTGTCTGTTTGTTAGCAAGATAACTCAAAAAGTTATGGACGGATTTTCATGAAATTTTCACAGATTGTCAGAAATGGGGTATCCTACAGATGATTACATTTTGGTGGTGATCCGGAAAACCGCCATTATGCGAAATGCGATTTTCCTGAATTACTACTGAACCACTAATCATATCCATGTGAATCCAATTGCTACTCATATGTTTTCATGGTCAAGGAATCTGAAAACGTACACACAATAAATGTAGGATTAATATTTATGATGTAAAACACTGTATGGGGGGAACTGTGGCGCTTGGCGGAGGTCTGCGCTCTCGGAGTGCTTTTCTAGTTTATAAATTCTATTCACTTCGACTGGAATCTTTGTTCATCTAGCAACACTTGACCACTTACATCGTTCATAGACATTATTTTAGGTTCATAGTGAGACCCAAGGTGGCTAGCTGAAGAGTTGAAGCTAGCAGTTTAGCCACTCAGTACAATAAAAACGAAAATTAGCATCACAATCAACATGTTTTTACTGTAATTGTAAATTTTAATTTAATTACTGGTATGCAGAGTAAACCAGACACATCTGAGACGGCTGATTTGTGTTGATAATTTATTACACATCGTGTGCAATAGCAAGTGGAAGCAAAAACTGAAGAAATGGGAAAAAATGACAAATTGCACACATTTTTCAGAATCTGAAAATTTTGATGTTAAAGTAGTTTTTTTTAAGCTGTGCATTAATGTGTTTAATAACATTTTGCTGCTCTCAGATTTTCCACCCCTGACAAGCTGTAAAAACATATACATGTCCGTTCGTTGTGTTACTCTCATACCCAGATGCTGAAGCTCATCAAACATCAAACCAAACCTTATGTGCTCTCTGCCTCCTCACCAGGTTTCAGCTCTGACTGGCTATCTGTTTATTATAGGCCAAGCAAAGCCCAGCTAACAGCCTCTTATCTCCCCTTCTCTCACCTTCATTCATTATAGATCACCTGCCCCCACCTGCACAGCTTCATTACTCCCTCATTTACAGCTTCTCTGGTCTGCTGACTCTTCTATTTTCCTCAGTGCCTAACAGCCCTCCCGGTGCTGTTGTCTCAAACCCTGCTCTTTGTCTACATTTTCTCTTCCCTTCCAACCTTTCACTTTCTACCAACCTTACCATTAGGTAATGTAACCGTTAATACAGGCAGTCAACAATGGCCAATGACAGAGTGCAGGGTGTTGATAGCCTTTTAGAGGGTGTATCATTCATTTCTTAGTCGGTAAGTGAAAGGGACTGGAACGGCCTCCATTGTTCAACCTTACATGCTGTAGCTGTGCATTTTTGAGGAGAGTGTAACCCAGGTTATTTAGTTTGCAGTTTTCTCATAAATGCATAAACTGTATTGTTTTGATCACAGTCTCTGAATGTGTATGGTACTGCAGCTAATAGAGCCAGCATAGCTAATGCTAGATATAGCCACAAGCAGTGATCAAGCAGGTGTGGACTTCAAGGTCCTGTATTGCTTAGCAAGAGCATTTAAAACCTAAGGTCTGTTAAACATTAGTTTTTAAAGCAGCATTATGTAACTTTCTTGTTCATTGTAGGAACACTGAAAAGGCCACAGCCAAGGTGACCACGACCCCAATCCCAACAGCCAGCCACAGGGCTTTTTGTTGTTGTTGGCTGAAATTGTGCCCAGTGATTCACTGTGAGGACTGAGGCCACAGCTGCTTTGGTGATCACACCAAAAAAAGAGCTGTTGAAGGCAATGTGGGCCCACTCAGGCTAGGAGGAAGTGACATTCATTTGGTCAAATGCAGTGTACCATCAAAATAAATTTGCAAACATTATTTTGAGGTGAAAATCTTACATAATGTTGCTTTAAAATACTCAGGCGAGCCATGCTGTACTTCAGAAGAACAAGACCTCCCTGGCAAGATTCAACCCTTGGACCTCTTGCCAAGCACTCACCATAACCATAACACCACACAATTGCTTTAGCTTGCACACTAATTTATTACAAATGTTCAGTTGAAAGGATTCCCATCAGCAGTGGTACAACATTTAAAAGTTAACTTGCACTACTCATTATTGTCAAATGCACAGAAGAGGTATGTTGCACTTCCAGAGAACAATACATTACCAGGAAGATTTGAACCCAGGTCTCCTACAGGGCATCTGGAAAGTATTCACAGCACTTCATTTTTTCCCCCCACATTTTGTTATGCTACAACCTTATTCCAAAATGGAATAAATTCATTTTTCCTCAAAATTCTACATACAATGCCCCTTGACAATGTGATTTTTTTTTTTTTTAGATTTTTGCAAATTTATTAAAAAATAAAACACTAAGAAATCACATGTACGTAAGTATTCGCAGCCTTTGCTCAATACTTTGTTGGTGCACTTTGGCAGCAATTACAGCCTCAAGTTTTTTTTTTGAATATGATGCCACAAGCTTGGCACACCTATCTTTGGGCAGTTTGACCCATTCCTCTTTGCAGCACCTCTCAAGCTCCATCAGGTTGGATGGGAAGCGTAGGTGCACAGCCATTTTCACATCTCTCCAGAGATGTTCAATTGGATTCAAGTCTGGGCTCTGGCTGGGCCACTCAAGGACATTCATAGAGTTGTCCTGATGCCACTCCTGGTTTATCTTGGCTGTATGCTTAGGGTCGTTGTCCTGCTGAAAGATGAACCATCGCCCCAGACTAAGGTCAAGAGCACTCTGGAGCAGGTTTTCATTCAGGATGTCTCTGTACATTGCTGTATTCATCTTTCCCTCTATCCTGACTAGTCTCCCAGTTCCTGCCGCTGAAAAACATCCCCACAGCATGATGCTGCCACCACCATGCTTCACTGTAGGGATGATATGTGTGTGTGTGTATATATATTTTATAGTAATATGTACATATGTATATTAGCTGCTCTTGCTTGCTTGTTTTTTCTCTTGCCTTCTGATTGTTGCTCTGAGTGTTGCTACTCCCTGTGCTGTTGCAATCCTGGAATTTCCCCGTTGTGGGACTAATAAAGGCTTATCTTATCTTATCTTATCTTATCTTATCTTATCTTATCTTATATTGGCCTGGTGATAAGCGGTGCCTGGTTTCCTCCAAACATGACGCCCGACATTCACGCCAAATAGTTCAGTCTTTGTCTCATCAGACCAGAAAATTTTGTTTCTCACTGTCTGAGAGTCCTTCAGGTACCTTTTGGCAAACTCCAGGTGGGCTGCCATGTGCCTTTTACAAAGGAGTGGCTTCCGTCTGGCCATTCTGCCATACAGGCCTGATTGGTGGATTGCTGCAGAGATGGTTGTCCTTCTAGAAGGTTCTTGTCTCTCCACAGAGGAACACTGGACCTCTGACAGAGTGACCATCAGGTTCTTGGCCACCTCCCTAACTAAGGCCCTTCTTCCTCGATCACTCAGTTTAGACGACTGACCAGCTCTAGGAAGAGTCCTGGTGGTTGCAAACTTCTTCTGTGTACGAATGATGGAGGCCACTGTGCTCACTGGGACCTTCAAAGCAGCATAAATTTTTCTGTACCCTTCCCCAGATTTGTGCCTCGAGACAATCCTGTCTCGGAGGTCTACAGACAATTCCTTTGACTTCATTCATGGTTTGTGCTCTGACATGCACTGTCAACAGTGGGACCTTAAATAGACAGGTGTGTGCCTTTCCAAATCATGTCCAATCAACTGAATTTACCACACCTCAAGCATGACCAGTAGAAACAGGATGCACCTGAGCTCAGTTTTGAGCTTCATGGCAAAGGCTGTGAATACTTATGTACAGTACATGTGATTTCTTAAATTTTTATTACCTCCTCCAAGGAGGTTATGTGATCATCGGCGTTGGTTTGTCTGTCTGTTTGTCTGTTTGTTTGTCTGTTAGCAAGATAACTCAAAAAGTTATGGACGGATTTTCATGAAATTTTCACAGATTGTCAGAAATGGGGTATCCTACAGATGATTACATTTTGGTGGTGATCAGAAAACCGCCATTACGCAAAATGCCATTTTCGTGAATAACTACTGAACCACTAATCCTATCATTGTCAATCCAATTGCTAGTCATATGTTTTCATGGTGAAGGAATCTGAAAACGTACACACAAACACTGTATGGGGGGAACTGTGGTGCTTGGTGGAGGTCTGCGCTCTCCGAGTGCTTTTCTAGTTTTTAATAAATTTGCAAAAATTTCAAAAAAACTTTTTTCACGTTGTCATTATGGGGTATTGTGTGTAGAATTCTGAGGAAAATGAATTTAATCCATTTTGGAATAAGGCTGTAACATAACAAAATGTGGAAAAAGTGAAGCTCTGTGAATACTTTCCGGATGCACTGTACGTGGCAGGCAAGCAACTTAACCTTTACACCACACAGTTGCTTTGGGCCACATGCTGACTTCTTCACACACTAAGAAAATGTTCCATTGACAAGACAAAAAGGCTGACAGACATTTCATAAACATGACTTTTGGAACATTAACAAAATTACATAAAATTTGGTGTTTTGCCAAAGTATATTGTTGTGATTGTGAGCGTGAAGTTTCACCTAATTTGAATCACTATATCAGGAGTTAAACCCAAAAATACATGACAAAGACTAACTGCACAATTTGATTGGCCTAGAAAATCAAAACGGATTGACTTTTTGGATAATTTTAGCAACTTTTCATTATCAGCGTCTGTAGATGATCTCTGCTTAATTTTAAGCAATTTGGATGAATGGCCCATGAAGAGTTTATTTTGAGTTTACTTGCACATTTTTGAAAATATGGTGCAAAAAACTTCATTTTTAGAGCATAAGACCGGGAAAGAAAAGTTGTGGAATATTTCAGAGAATAGAATCATGAAAGATTTTTTAGTCTAGGCCCAGCTAGAGATATTTGCGAAAAATGTAGAATTGTTTATTATAGCATCACCTATGTACACAGTGCCTTGATTTTTGGTCTCTAAAAAGTGGTGAGAATTTCTGATCAAACTGTAAAATTTTAAGTTTCTGCATATTACCGTTTTTGCTCCCCATGCACTTTTAGCGGAGAAGAACAAAAACAATAGGCTTCCCACAGCACAGCTGCTTGGAACCTTAATAAATATTTTAACTTCCTTTCTGAAACGTTTTTCTGTCTATTTAGCATTTGTCTGTGTTTTTCACTGCTTTTATCTAGTTAAGGTAGTAAGAGTTTGGAGCCTCTCCACACAGAGATCGACTGTCATACTACAGTTAGACTACACTAACATCCACAGCTTGAATGTAAGATAGCCAGTCAAAGGCCTCAGCAAACCAAAAGGTTTATTCCAAACTGGTACTGATGGCTGTGTGATTGTATCTGTGAACAACAGCTGCTAAATAAACATAATATGTCAAAAGATTCTTTTATTTTATGTGAGTTACCTCCCCTGAAATAACCATCAGACACTGGGTCCTTGATATTGACTTAAAAAAAAATAAATGCTGTGTTTCCCAACGACTGAAATCAGCAACAGTTTACAATCAATTTCATCAGTGACAGTTACAATTGCTTTGATTTACTCTTTCTACTCTTTGATTTAGGTAGTTATTCTGCAATTTGGAGACTGGTTTCACACTGGTTACATGAGTTACATGAGTCAGAGCTCTTGGCATTGAGCAAAAGTGCCCTTTGACTTTACATAGTGATACACCAGGCTGTGGAATCACATATTTAAGGTATTGCTTGAAAGAAGAGGGTTGAAGCTGTAAAGGGGCATGTTTAAAGCAATTCCACAACATTTTCCAACCCGAACCAAATAGTTTTAGTGCCTAAACCTAATCGGTGAATGAAAGTAAAAATTAAAGTTTGCCAAATCTGCAAGTAAAAAAGAGAGAGAGAAAGTGATGGGAGCAAACATTTCCTGATTGAGTGACTGCAGATCTAAGCTCCCAACACCCCTGCAACCACCTTATGATGGCATTGTGGTTCCATTAAAAGTGTATTTTTAGCTTCAAATAATGACACAGATGGCTGTGACCAAATGGAAATACTGTATGTTATGCACCAGGAGTGAGAATATGTTAGAACAGTGGTCCCCAACCATCGGGTCCGGGTCACAGACCACTTAGTACCGCCTCGCAGGGAGCCACAGAGACTATCAAAGTGTTTTATTTTGAAAATTTACTGAATATTCTCTTTCTACCTGACTTCCAGTCTGTTGTGTCTGCATGGTCTTCATACATAACTATTTTAGTAGAATCAAAAATCAAACCTGCATGCTCGCTAGTCAAAATGAACTAAAAAGCAGTACGTGTTTGAGCAGCTCGGCGGTGCAGTGATTAGCACTGTGGCAGCACAGCATGGCCCACCTGCATTATTACCGTGACTGTGCTGAGATATTGCGCCTTGCCAGAGAAAAACAGCGCATTAAAGTGGATGACATGACAATCTCCGTCTTCCCCGACGACACTACCCGAGTGGCCAAGGCACGTGCAGAATACAACAGCATTAGACGGCAGCTTTGGGGGTGGAGGGTGTGAGATATGGGATTCTCTGCCCGGCACATATACGGATCACCTACAAAAATCAAGAGCAGATCTTCTCACCAGATGAAGCTCAGACATTCATCACAGAAACCCTCAAAGCAAGCTTCAAAAGAACAGTAAAGCCTCTTTTAACCATTAATGGAGCCTTGACTGTAAGTTTTGTGTTTTATGAAGCTGCTCACTCTGCTTTTTGTTCTGAGTTAAAGGAAATTTGTATGCAAATTACAAGGGGTTGAATGGTTGGCTTGGTTATTCTATTACTACTACTTAATAGTATTACTTTTGTTTTTATTTCATCAGTTGTTTTTTTTTTTTTTTTTTGCATACCTTATTAGGCACCTCTAGTGACAGTAAAGAGGTTTTCGTCTCCCATTCCCCAACTGGGTAAACTAAGGTCAATTTACTTACAATTAAATAAGGAAATTGAAAATAACTGATAAGTTTTATTTTGGCTTCCTATAAGTATGGAATCTGCAGAAGGGAGTGAGTGGGCTGGGAATTTTAGCCTTACAACCATTCAGCCCTTTTTCTTTTTTCTTGTTTTGTTATTCAGTATTACTAAAGTACCTTGCTGCCTCAGTTTATCACTGAACTATTTATTTCTATTTTGTAGATATTTTCCTTAAACAATTTACATCTTATTTTCCTTTTTATGTGTGTATTTGTGCCTAATATTTTTGTTTATTATGCCCTTTTTTTCCACAATATTTTTATTGAACCTTTTTACAAACATAACGCAAACAATCAAACACTAACACTAAAATAATAATAAAAAAAAGTACTAAAAACACCAACAACCACTAACAAAGGCAGGTCTTCAACAATGCTCCTCTATTTAGTCTAGGCAATCCATTACGTAAGTATACATACTATACATTCACCAGTTTGGAATTTACAAGGTCCACACACATCATTCACCTTCTTCTTCAAAAGTTATATTTAAGTTCTTTACATAATCAATGAAAGGTCTCCATATATTCTCAAACACAATTTCTTTTGATTTCAGTATGCATGTTATTCTTTCTAGTGGAAGGTTTGTTAACATCTGTCTTAACCACTGAGTCACATCTGGTCTATGAGGCTTTTTCCACAATAGTGCAATACATTTTTTGGCGTTAAGCAAACTGAGGTCTATGAATGCTCTCTCACTCTTGTTAAAGTTATGCTTTTCTGGATAAAGACCCAACAAAAACAGTTTAGGATTCAATATGATTTGTTTTGAAATTATTTTTTCAATTGTTACCCTCACCTCTTCCCAAAACATTCTAATTTTTCTACATTCCCATTAACAATGAAATAGGGTTCCTTTACTTTCCATACATTTTGTGCACGTATCTGGTATGTTTTTGTTATATCTATTTAACTCCACCGGTGTAACATACATCCGCATTAACCATTTAAAATGTATCAATTTAAGACGTACATTTATTGATTTGGTTTGAGCTTCTGCACAAGCCAATTCCCATTGTTCCTCTGAAATTTCAGTTTGCAGGTCTTCTTTCCAATAATTCAATCTTTTCTGTGAGTTTTCATTTGAGGATAATGTCAATGAGTTATAAAATTCTGAAATAATACCCTTTCTCTTACTATCTTTCATCATGATTTTTTCCAAGGATGAATAAGTAGGTCAGATGAGAGCATTATTTTGATTTGATCGAATAAAGTTCCTAAGCTGAAGATATTTTAAAAAATGTGTTCTATTAAGATTAAATTTGATCCTCAGTTCTTCAAAAGACGTTATGTTATCTGAACCTGACAAATATAAGTATCGAATCTTTTGAATCCCTTTTAAATTCCATACTTTAAATACAGTATCCACTCTCCCTGGTTTAAAATATTGATTGCCCCATATTGGGCTAAATTGTGACAATAAGTGTGGTTCTTTTAGATATTTTTTGGTTTCACACCATATTTTGATCATATGCTTTACAAATGGATTTTTAACTTGTTTCTGTAATTTTTTTGCCGAGTCTGAGTATATAAATATGGGAAGAGGAAAAGGTAAATTGTATGATTCCATTTCAGTCCAGTGAGGGAGATCATTTGATGAAAAATAATATGTCATAGACCTCAGTTGTGCTGACCAGTAATACAACATAAAGTCTGGACATTTCAGACCTCCACGATCAAATGGTAAATATAGTAAGGACAGACGTAATCTAGCCTTCCTATTGTTCCATATAAATTCCACTAACTTTTTTTTAATTCTTAAGAAAAGATCTGAAGGTGGTGGTAAAGGAATGTATTGAAATAAATAAAGCATTTTGGGTAAGATATTATTTTTAAGTATATTAATTCTCCCAATCATCGACATTGGTAGTGACATCCATCTCTGAAGTAACTCATTAATGTCTGTCATTAAGGCTTCATAGTTGGTACTGGCGACTAATTCTAGCTTAGGCACAATTTGAATTCCTAAATATTTAAACTGATTTACAACTTTGAATTGATTTACCTCAGGACCTGGGTGATTTCTCTGGGTCTCATTTAGCATTAATATTGAAGATTTAGTTTTATTTATTTTATATCCTGATATTTCCCCAAAATTCTTTATTAAATTCAACAAAGTCCAAATTGATTTTTTAAGATTCGACATGAACAAAATTATGTCATCAGCATACAGGGAGATTTTATGTTCTGTTGGTCCTATTTTAATTCCATATATTTGTGGATGTAAACGTACTGCCATCGCTAAAGGTTCAATTGCCATAGTAAACAGTAAAGGTGAAAGTGGACAGCCTTGTCGACATCCTCTATTGATTTTTATTGATTTTGAGATATTGCTGTTTGTTAGGATTTCTGCTGTAGCATTATTGTATATTATCTGAACCCATTTTATGAAATTATTTCCAAATCCAAACCTTTGTAGGACTTCAAAAAGAAAGGGCCATTCGACCCTATCAAAGGCCTTTTCGGCGTCCAATGATAGGAGAGCTGTATCCGGTGCTTCTTTATTAGAATAGATAATATTAAATAGTCTTCTTACATTATGGAAGCCTTGTCTTCCCTTTATAAAGCCATTCTGATCTCGGTTAATAATATTTGGTAATATTTCTTGTAGTCGTCTTGCTAAAATTTTACGGATTATCTTAAGGTCAGCATTTAATAGGCTTATTGGTCTCATATTTTCACATTTATTAGAGGGTTTACCTGGTTTTGGCAACAGTATAATTAAGGCATTATTCATGTATAGTGGTAAATTACTATTTTGAAATGCTTCTAAAGCCATTTCCAAAAATGGTTTTATTAATTTATTCTTAAATTTTTTATAGAGATCAACTGGAAGACCATCTGGTCCTGCACTTTTTCCTGATTTCATGTCATCAATGGCTAGCCCAACTTCTTCTTGACTAATTTTAGACTCCAGTATCTCCCTGTTTTCATTTGGAATACAAGGTATAGATAATCCGTCCAAAAACCCATTTAGTTTTGTTAAGTCAGTTTCATTTTTTGTGTCATATAGTTTTTCATAATAATCTCTAAAGGCACTGGTAATTTCTAAAGGATCTACAACTGCCTGTCCGTTACTTATAATACTGGTAATTGGTGTTTTAAATTCTAATTGTTTAATCTGCCATGCCAATAATTTCCCTGATTTTTCACCTTGTTCATAAAAAGATTGCTTCAATCTTAGAAGACTCGAGGCAGCTCTATTCGCTGATTTTTTTGTCATATTCAGCTCTCAGAATCAGTAATTCGTTCTCTAACTTTGGGTCACTTCCTGCATACACTTTTTCTTGGAGAATTTTTATTTTATGTTCCAATTGGACTCTCTCCTCTCGAGTCTTCTTAGATTTTGAACCTGTATAACTAATAATATGCCCCCTAATAAAAGCTTTGAAAGCCTCCCACTTTATACATGCTGATGTTTGTGTAGTATTGATATCAAAGAACTCATCTATCTGTTTTTCTATGTACTTAACAAATTCCTCTTCCTGAAGCCATTTATGCTGAAATTGCCACCTACCTGGTTCCTTTGTCAATTTCTTATCTACATATATTAAACAGCAGGGTGCATGATCAGAGATCACAATGTTATCATAGAAACAGTTTTGAATCTTGGATCTTAATTCTGTGGAGATCAAAAAATAGTCAATACAAGAGAATGTCTTGTAGGTGTTGGAATAACAAGAGTAGGCTTTAACTTGCGGTTTCATTTCTCTCCATATATCTAGCAATCTCAATTCTTTCATAAAATGATTAATGATCATCCTACATCCATTGTGCGTACAGTCCAGTCCTGTTGATCTATCTATACTGGGATTCAATGTACAATTAAAATCCCCTGCTATTATATGTTGCCCTGTAAGTGATGATAAAGTAAGAAATAAATTAGCAAAGAAGTTTTGATCATCTATATTGGGACCGTATAAGTTCACCAGATTTATATTTTCTAATAACAAAGATCCTTGAATGATTAGGTATCTTCCTAATTTGTCTCCAATTACATTTTTCACTTGAAATGGGACTGTTTTGTGTATGAGAGTCATAACTCCCCTAGCTCGAGATGAAAATGATGAGGTGAATACACTTCCCTGCCATCTTTTTTTAAAATTCTTTTTACGTCCTTTTACATCCTTTCTTGTAAAAACACAATTTTTGAACCTATGTCTTTTATTTTATTCATAACTTGTTTAAGTTTTTTTAAATTTTGTAGACCTCTGCAATTCCATGAAGTTAAATTAAGATTAACGCTTTGGTCTATGATCAATAAGGAGTTTGGGATTACCTCGCAATGTAAACATGCTCATACAGAGAAGCAAAAACACGAGTGGTTGAACATTCATCCTACAAACTACACACAAACAAATTCCCCCTTCCCACATTCGTGGTAATCCCCCCAAAATCAAAAAAAAAATTCCGTCTCCCGCTATAGCCATTGACTGCTCCTCACTCACAAGGATCAGACAAAACCACTCTTTCTTTCTCCTCTCACTCACCCTGACTCTACTGCTTTTAATGACATAACATTAACTCTCTTCTGTAGTTTTCCAACTTAGCTCCAAAATTTTATAGCAACTTTGTACATCATAGTTTTTTTTTTGTTTTTTTTTTATACAATACAATCTGTATTTTGTGAACTTGCTATTTGCTTCAGATCAGTCAGATGCCTGTGCAAATGCTTAACTATTCTACCTTATATCTTATTCATGCTTCATGCTTAGCTCCCACCAGTCTCTTCTTGGATCTTCTTGATGAGCTCCTGCGCCTCCTCTGGGGTCTTGAAGGTGTGGGTTCTGCCCTTATATGTGACCAGCAGTCTTGCAGGATAAATCACTCCATGACGAATCCCAAGGTTGCGCAGCTCTTTACGGGCGGGGTCAAACTGTTTCCTTAATTGTTGGATTCCTGTGGCCAAATCTGGGTAGAACCGCACCTGTTGATCCTGGTATTTAATTTCTCCTTTGGCTCGCGCCGCGTTGGAGATCTTCATCTTGTCTCTGTAGCTGAGGAACTTCATAATCAGCGTCCTCGGTGATGCCTTATTATCTCTCAGTGGGCCAATTCGGTGGGCGCTTTCCAGAACGATCGATGACTGCAGCTCCGCGTTGTTCAGCGCTTCTGGAATCCATTTTTCCAAAAAGGAACATGAGTCCCGCCCCTCCGTACCCTCCGGGAGACCCACCAGCCTCAGATTGTTCCGTCTCGACCGGGATTCTAAATCCAGGACATTATCTTCCAGACGTTTATTGTTTAATTCCAATGTGCGCATCTTTAATTGTAGGCTGGTGACGTCATCCTCAGCGCTGGAAATTCAGAGCTCCACCTGCGACACTCGTTCATACAGTCGCTTAATTCCTTTCTCAATCCCTCTATCGCTGCTATAATCCCATCAAACTTAGTAGAGAAGTCTGCTCTCATTGAGCTAATGGCAGCGAGCACCGCACCTGTGCCGTCGCCAGCAGTCACCGCTCCTCCACTAGCTTGCTCCACCATATCTGGGGATTTTTCTGCTTCGCCACGGACGTGAAAGTCCATTAACTTGGACTGTTTCGGCAGTTCAGTTTTTCCTCCACCTGATTTCCCAGCCTTAGGCTTTACCGGCATGTCCTCGCCCAAACGCTGGGATAGGTTTTGTTCCAATTGAGAGGGTTATTTGCCGATTTTTTTATTTTTAAGAGCAGTGTAGAGTGAAGCACGTCCTCCTACGTGGCGGCCATAACTGGAAGTCCTATTATGCCCTTTTTAATTCAAAGCCAGTTTTGATCCGTAGGCTGGTAGTTTGTTTTTTTTTGATAGTCCAGCCAGTAGTAACCTTTACTTTCCTATGGGGGGGGGGGGGGGGGGGTTAGCCTTCAGCTCCGACAGGCCAGTGCAACCTTCTGGTTTTTTTTTGTTTTGTTTTGTTTTTTCTTTTTTTGGATAGGTCTGCAAAGGGTTCCAACACCTTTTTTCAACTTTTGCTCTTCCAGTATATTTCAGGTTTTTGTTAAGTTTCTTTTTGGCATGGTCAATTGGAATTCTGTCTTTATACAATTAACTGACATCAGTTTCATGTGCTTCAGCTGGCAGACAAGTCTTTCTCTACAGTAGATACTACAATCAACGTTTCTAACTTAGGCTCTATTCGATTTATA